>OY978525.1:103770416-104970416 GCA_963854835.1 Megamerina dolium
ATATTCTCCAAATTTGTTTAATTAAAATCCGATTAGTTTTTAGTTTTTATACTTTTTTTCCAATTATGAAAAAAAAAACAAAAACAAATACAAACAGTTCTTATAATGTAATATAAATAAACGGTATGAGATGTTAAAAACGGAATATATACTTTCAATTAATACAGATTTATTCACATCAGATTTTCACCATTGTAATCATCTGATGACTCTTTTAGTATGCCTTGGGCTGGATTTTGTCTAAAGAAAGCAATGTGAAATTTTAAAACGTCTTCATGAAAAATATACTATTATTATCATCAATATCCTATACTATAAACCAATATACTATTATACGCTTCGAAGAACCCTTTGTCCAAACTTCTCTTCTAGTACTAGCGTGCCTCATCAATTTTGGACAGTATCAAGAGGGCCTCCTTTGTCACAGAGCTTCGAATACATTTTCATGGCAAATTGTTGCTTGCCGACAGGTAGGTACAGGTCGAAAGAAAAATCGATCGTTATTTTCGATACTGAAGTTGATCAGCCAAGGATTAGACCCGCGACCTATAGATCAGAAGGCCAACGCCCTACGGCATCTACGGGAGCTAATAAACTGGGACTACGAATAGAATATACTATGTGGTTTAATAAATACGGAGGTAAATAAAGAAAACACACGTTTTTTTTTTTAATTATGCTATATTCCTCAGCCTTGATTCGTTCCGGTACCTTTAGAAAAACACGAGTTGCGTTTGTATCGACGATGGCTTTTTTATTTGATATAAATCTTTTTCCCTGTAGCCATTTTTTCAGCCATACTTCTGTAGTTAACGCATTAGCCTTCTGATCTGTAGGCCGCGGGTTCAATTCTCGGCTGAGGTGAAACTTAAATATCGAATACAATTTTTTTTTCGAACGGTACAGACCAGTAGACAAGCAACTGGGAATTCTTCCGACAGTAATAATTTGCCAAGAAAACGTGTTTAAAAGATCTCTGTGATAAAAATCAGAAATAAGTGATATCGCAAGAGTTCTGCCGTTCGGAACCGGCTAATATAAGTAGATCTCATCTAACACTGTCCAAAATTTAACACGCTCAACAGTACTGGAAGAAAAGATTTACCCGATGGCTCTGCGAAGCCTATAAGTACCGAATTCATATTAAATTATATATTGTTATTATATTATATTGTGTTTGCTTTTCAAAAGATAGTCAATGAATACAATTCCAAAAAAAAAACTAAACCCTCTAATTCTTCCCCATTGACTATTGCGTCATGCATATATTTTTATGAACAATAATGTGAAGCCTCATCTCAGACACCCCACTGCTTAGTTGAATCGAAAAATGGACTAGGGTAGGTTAGGTTAATGTGGCTGCCCTTTTACTGAGAGGACACACTTAGGCCAGAAATGCCCTTTGTGATACCACCAAGCTTCTCTTCCAGTATTGATGTATGTGTTAAATTTGTGAACAGTATTAATATGGACCTACATATATTATATAAGCCGGATCCGGTCGACAGGTGAGCAATGCTCGAAAGAAAAAAATCTTTTCGATATTAAAGATGTCACGGTCGAGGATTCAACCCACGACCTACGGATCAGAAGGCCAACGAACTAACCACTGGGCTACGGCACCCACACAAACAAATGGACTAAGAAACTAACATATGCGAAGTGGGTGCTGCCCTGTTCGCATAAACAATGCCCAGATAACTGTGTACATTTTTGCAGGGTATAGTCGACAAAATGCATGATATAATATTTTATAATACAGGTCCACAGATTTGCTCTAGTATTTCACTTGTATAGCCATACTTGCAGAGAAGTTCGTCCAAGGTTCTTCGGAGCTGTTGAGGGTATGATGACATATTGTTAAAGAAATTGCATTAATACGCAAAATACGCAAATACATAATGGGTTTACCATTATATCCAAATTTATTAGATATTTGCAATATAAAATTCAACCATGGATTAATACTAAAAAAATTCACAGAAAAATACCCTCTAGCACGGTTAAAAAACAATTACGCAGTATATTCAAATATGTGTAATTTTTACACGACTTTCGCACATTTAATGAAAAATATTTCAAAATAAACACAAAATCCAACCGATTTAAGGCAATTCTCCCAGTACTGATGCGATCCGTGAGGTGAGAGTCGATTTTAATGTAATACCCATAAATATACATAAAATTTAAAAGGTGCATTTGTCATAGTGCTTTCACGACAGAATTTATGTGATTTCTATGTCGGCATACAGCTCATACATACCTTATTCGATACTAACCACCAACGCAAATAGGTCCAAAGATCTTGCATAGGACTTTTCTCTCGAAAACTCCAAGCATTCTCTCATCTGAGGTGGAAATTGTCCAAGCTTCGGCCCATATCTAAGGACAGGCATGATGAGAGACTTGTAGAGTGTGGTTTTCGTTCCTCGAGGGAAGACTCAACTTCTCAGTTCCTCACGAAGCCCAAAGTAGCACCTGTTAGCAAGAATGATCCTTCGCAATATCTCCGGCCTAACGTCATTATTGGTAATAATGCTGATTCCAATAAAGGCAAAGTCCTTCACTACTTCAAAAGCATAGTCATCAAGTGACGTGCTGTCCAAGACGAAGGGACTTTTTGTTTGTTGACACTAGGTACTTCACGACCACCATTTTATGTCTTCCAGTACTGTTATTGGTTCAATAATAATGCCCTATTCTCGCATATTTAGTGTACAGGTCAACATTTTGGCAATTCAGAGTTTTCGGAATTTATGTTATGTACTCCTTAAAAATTAAAGTGCGCCAACCTTATCTGGAAATGAGTGAAATATTTTAATGATTGATTGGTGAAAATTGCCCTTACCTACAGCTTTCTTTTTAACTACAAAAAACATCGTATTTTCGGTCACCTTTGCTAGTTTTTTGACGCTGACAGTGATGGCGAAAATCCGACCACAGATTCACATGCAGCTACTCAAAACCCATAGAACGTGACCCACCAGTCCAAAAATACGCTTTTAGCGACTACCGTAAAATATGAACAATTCTCAAAAGAATCAGGCCAAATTTCCGCGTGAAATTTCTCACATGTCAGCAATCTAAACTGTATTGCTGACAAGGGAAAAATTTCGACGGAAATTTGTTCATGATAAGCCTGAATGTAGCACACTCTTGAGCGAATAATTTTCGAACTATCGCATATTAATCGTTTTATCGAGTGTTTTACGAAGCTCTATATTTGTTCATATACGACTTCTATAAGAGACAATTAAATATCGCCTTGGCTTAATTCGTTAGTGTGGTTTTTCTGTACATGAGATGTAGATCGTGACTTCGTATCCGGTATAATGGATGAAAAGATAGTTCGAGCTGAGAAATGTTAGTCCTGGGCAAGGATTGCCTCATATAGGACTAACTAACTAGACTAAACAATAGTTAAGTCTCTGTCTTTATAGTCCGTCAAAGCGGTTGCACCGCTCCATTAATTACAGCCTTTTGAGAAAAGGAAACTGTAACGCATTCGTGTCAGTTCAATTCAATTATAATTTCTTTATATCATATCGGCTCTATTTATACAAAATAATTCTTTCCAGAATTTCCAATATTCCCATCAATTTCCATAAGCTGACCTAGATCAATCAACACCTAGATTGCAGCAAGAACCAATGCTTAGATTTGGGTTAATTGGTCATACATACATAACATTTAAAGTGGCGTCACACAAATTCATAATTGTGTCATAATATAATGATATTCTATATCAATGCAAGTGATCGAAATTATCAACATATCATGTTGCTACACTACATTGGGCCGGGGCAAATAAAAAAAAATCAATCCAATATCATAATCTAATAAAATAGACTGAATTTATTGAGTAGACAATTTTTTGCTGCTATGGAAAATTACTAAAAAATCCATGATATTTTTCACCAAGCTCGTTAAAGATTCGTGAAATTGTTTGGTTTTGTTTGGTAAACGATCGATTTTTATAACAAATTAAAAACGAAAACGTGTGCGTTCTCAAATCGTAAACGAGCTCGAAAACAATAGCTTTCTTCGAAAAAAGCGGGGATTTATTATCGTTTACGTTATCGTAAACGAACTTTTGGTCGCTTGGAGAGTAATCTGTTCCGTCGGATTTTTTTTGTGGGTTTGTCGAATTGTGGAATAAATATCCTCCTCCTAAAAAGTGACAAACTATTTCTTACTCCACTTCTAGGTTTCTTTTTTCCGTGACCTATTTTATTCCTATTTTTTTTTTTATTTAACTAAAAATTCGCCACATTTTACCTCTTAATAACCGACAAACTCTTTTTTGTAGGTTTTGTAAATTACTATTAAAAATTAATGGTAATTTTATTTACCAAATATATAGACAAATTTCTTATTTCTTCCGAAACTATGTTCAGTTGTGTCACCACTGGTACATTTAGCTTATTTGAAAAATCGAATTCAAACGAATTTCCTTAGACTTTCTTATGAATATCAACTATTAACTTCATTAGGGGTAAATAATAAATATGAACACACTTTTTTTAAATGAATATGACTAAATTTATTTTCTTTTTAAATGTTACTGTTGTTATTTGTATTATTATTATACATATACTTTTTTCAATAGTTTCAATTATCTTTCAGTTGTGGTTGTTGATTTGATCTTTCTTCTATTTATACATATAATTTCAACTGGTTGATTTTCTTTTTCAATCTAATCGATTTCCATTCCTTTTACTAATTAATTTATAATAATAATAATTTGCATATGTATAATATAATATATATGTGTGTGTGTGTATGTGTGCTTTTAATGATAATAGAATAATCGAGTAATAGCATTAATGATAAGAATAATAATAATAATAATAATAATAATATACGTACGATTTAATTAATTATAGATACATAAAAATTATTTTTTTCTATATATATATTTGTGTACAGATATATGTATGTTAAATAATGAGAGCGATCAAAAAAGAAAAAGAAAAAAAAAAACAGTTTAATGTTTGTATTTAATAAAGTTGACTGCTTTTACGGTTAATACAGGATTAATTTAGTAAACAACCGCTTTGCTGTTTCTTGCTTGTAATATAGCTATTGCTGCAAATTCGAATTGCTTCGAATGTATGTAAATAACATCATACAAGTGGCATTCACGATCTTGTAAAATTGCACAAAAAGCGAATACTCCCAAATCAATTGTGAACCAACTTTTTCCAACTTTTATTTTCTTTTGCTCTACCATCAGCTGTTTGAAGTGTCAAATTAGTATTGCATATGCATTGTAAATGCCGGATCGTGAATTCCACTATATACAATATATATTATTTTATGTACATATAATGCGCTTAAAAAAAGAATAAAGCGTAATATAAAATAAATAATGAAAAAAGAAAACGATATACTATATAAAAGTACATTAAGATAAGCGTAAAAAAATAATTTATATGCCTATATATTAAAAATATTATGCCATAATGTGGAGGATAGAACATTTTGAAGCAAAAAAAACAAAAAAAATTAAAATGCCAATATATGCAACATTCTGTAACTCAGTTCGTTTTTGTTTCAAGCGATGGCTATATGCAACAGCAAGTAACTAATAAAACAAAAAGCGCACAGCAAGCAAAGCCAACATTAATTTAAAAAAAATATTAGAATAGTAGTAGAATTGCGTTCTATTCTGATTTTATCATCACACCACCACATTCATATCTTTCGCTACAAATTTACAAGGTTTTTAAAATGTCAATGTGTTGTTTTTGCCTTATTGAAAGTTGTAAATTTGTTTACTCTGATTTTTATCATTATTATTATTATTATTATTGTTGTTGTTGTTATTATTGTTTATTCTTTGTATTAGTACAAATATTTACATTAATTGGTAATATATAAGATCATTTTTTGTTGGTTTTTTTTTGTTTTTGTAAATTTTTCTTTTTTTTTTTTTTACTTGATTTTTCTTTTACTTGTTCTTTCTTAGAGTTAAAATTTTTGTAAATGGTTTGCAGTATCATGTAGCAATGTAACATTTTTTCGATTGTTTTTTTTTTTTTACTTTTTTGTGTTAATTAAAATTTTTCGTTTCGTTATTTATGCTTTAATTTTTCTTTATTCACACATCATACCAAATTTAAATGTTTTTTCCTTTTATTGATTTAATTTTATACAAATTGTTTATTAATTCTTCTCATGAAATATGTATGGATTTTAATTATTATGTTATCGTATGTATGTGTGAGTCTGTGTGTTGTTCTTTAGAGAACAACAACAACAAAAAATTATTCTTTTTTGCTTTCATTAATTTATAGATATTATAATACATCGATTATTATTCAAATTTTAATTTCAATTGCTGCTCTTGCTCTCTTTATCATATTTTTAACTACTTACAAAATAAAAATAAAAAGTTGTTTTGCAATCTCTTGCTTAATTCATAAATCGATCAAACCAATCAATCAATATGCTTTATCTTTAGCTTAATAAAAAAAAAAAGAACAATAAGAAAATTATTTTTTCTTGTTTCTTCTTCTTCTTCTTCTTATACGTGTACACCATACACATAAAAGCACAAAATGTCTGTACTTAATTAATTTCCTGAATTTCACCATCCACCATACTATTCATCTGTTGCGGGTGATTGGATTTTACCATACATGACCGTGCTACCGATTCGAATAATCTGTAAATAGTGAATGGACAGCATATAAACTCGTACAATAACACCGATACATACATATGAATACTCTTTACATACTTAGCAATTTCTGGTGCACAATGTACAAAATCGTGGTCCCAAAATTTATAAATCGGATTCTTGATCAGTTCAATAAAAGTGATCAATAGACCCCATGGATGTGGACGATTAACAATGAGACGTTCCAGTAGTACACGTGTGATTTGCTCTTGTATAGTTTCCGAATTTGCCTCGGCAAACAGATACAATACCGCACAGCTAAAATAGTGCGTATGACAGTTGGGGTAGCGCAATTGATTGGCAATTGCATTCAAAAAGAGATAACGTCCCTCCGTATCCAAATCGACGGCCAAATTTTGAAAGATATCCATATGAGCGCTGTGCGCAATATTCGATGTATCAGGCAAAAATTCTTTAGTCCTAAAAATCACAATCAAATAGAGCAAAAAATTACTAGTTAATACATGTACATAGCGCCTTATAGCAATATACAACGAACCTAACATGTGCAATGGCTTGTGTACCGACATACAAGACGAGCGCATTCATTAGCGGAATGTTATAACGTGAACCGGGCTCATTGGAGATTTGCAAATGGCTACGCAGCTCGGACAGAAATGTTACAGGCGCACGAGCTTTGAGGTACGAGTCGAGATCCTTCTTGAAATTCGGCGGCTGTATGCTAACCACATAATTGGAGCGAATCTTTGGCGTAGCCGCCGTTTCGGGCAATGTATCGACTTTCAGATTTGGTGTAAATGGATCCGGTAAACGCATGTTGCGCGGAAATGCGGCCAATATGATATTGCGCATTTGAATGCAATTCGGCGGTATGGCATCACAAAAGCCAAAATGATAATCACACAAGAATTCAGGAAAATCGTGCAACAGCACGAGCAGAACACGCAACGTTCCCTTGTACAGTGTCTGTACGGGCTTCGCTAGTTCAGCGTTCCGCAAAAATGGCGCCAGATACTTGAACAAATCCTTGAGCAGTTTCGCGTACAGCGGCCAGCCCTTTTGTTGTGGTATCTGAGCGAGGATACGTCCGATAAATATGCGATGCGATATCAGCTCCAACCAGGCATAGCAAAAACCAGGTGCCAATGCCGGATTCAAGAGATGATACGTGTGCGAGAAGGCAGTCACTATGCTGTGCATGAGACTCTCCAGTACGGCATCGGGAGAGCTCAGCTCGAGGAATAGCATCACAAAGAAGCGATGATAGCCGACCTGCTGAAATGAGGTGCCGTGTAGCTCTTGGTCCTGCAGCAGAATGCCAAGCACGATACCAAGCACCTTATTTAGCAAGTTGATTTTCGTCGTTGGATTACCCGCCTCGCCCGAGTGGCGCACCAGCAATGCGATTAAATGCACAAATGCATCAATCCAGTGGAAAATTTTCGTCTTCGACTGCATGGGATTGTTCGACGGATCGTTGAGCACACGATACACAAGATCTATGCAATACTGTGTAGCTTGTCTAAAGAAGCGCGTAATGAAGTCATCCGTTTTGAGTATGCCATAGTGGTTCATCTTTTGTACAAAGGAGCCAAAATTTTTAGTTTCACGCGACAGATTATTCGACTGCGAATAAATGGAGACCCAGTCTTTAAGCAAGAATTCAGTTTTCTCCTGCAAACCCGGCGGATCATCACAATCATTGGACTGAAAAGATCAAACAACAACAAATAATATCAAGTTTAAAATCGATTTCAAATTGTACAGCATATTGTATAAGATCAACGCATAAAGCGTACCCTCACATGTTGCATTCCAGAGTGTATGTATTGTGTTGCTCCGGCCAAGTAACGATCTGTGGCACCAAATGGTCCAGCATCAACATCATTGTTGCTACCCCAGAGCATATCAATCAGATGTGTCAATGCCTTCGGATACCGATGACGATGCTGTGTGAGCCGGCCCAACATTTCAAATGTGCCAATCAACTCTGTCTCGGCGACAATTGAACTTGAACGTCCATCGACCAATAGACGTTCCATCAGTGTCATGGCAAATGTGACTGCCAAATAGTTGTTGCCATTGTCCATGCTATCACGCAGCAGCAAGTCAAATTGTGGCACATTAACAAAGTGCGATGTGATCAGCAGCTTAACGGCCTCAACATTGTAGCGCACCTCGTCGCGTATATCAAAAATACATTTGGTTATTGCACGCTCTGTGGCCGGTGGTCCGAACGTATTTTGCAAAAGTGTCAAAATACGCAAGTGTATATCACGATACAGTTTCATTTGTTCAACATGCTCGGGAATGTTGATCAAACCCTCGATAAGGCCCTCGACCACACATGTGAGCAGATTCAGTGCCGAATCATTGTCGCGTATACGTCTGGTAACCATCAGGGCATTGAGTAGAGCATGCATTTTGCTCGCCTGCAATTGTAAATTCGATACATTGACGGTGCTATTGAGGAAAGCCTCCATCTTGCCGGCCAATTCAGCGTACATCAGTCCCAATTCGTCATTGCCAAAATTCGATTGCGGAATCTCTTGTGGTTTTGGCAAAAAAAGCGCAATATCACGTTCGCTCATAAGCTGGAAACCGGGAATGTTGCGTGCAAATTCTGCGTACACTGCAAATTGATTTGGCGGAATGCCACCCACTTTGAGGCGCACTTGTTCTGGCATTCGTTCTGATTGATAAGCCAGCGTCTGCGTGTCGAAGAAACGGCTAAAACGAGATAAACACAAACATGTACAATATATTGTATTAAAACATTTCTTCACACCACCAAACTTGTATCGAATATACTTGCTTTGATGACTACTATACTATTGTGAAGTGTTCGAAGCCTATCAACAACCAAAACAAATCGGCACAAGACAGAATTCGTTAATATGTGATAATTGTGAGCATGCCAAAGTATTCGAATATTAGTGAATACATCGAATATTCGATAAGCAGTATGGTACAGTGATGTACCATACTGCTGGATGGAGTGATCTTATATAGATTTATTCGTATCTTTACTTTCTTGTCTTTACAAAACATTACCTCCTTCTTGTGATGATCTTTGGAGGTGTCACCGACTAAATTTATTTAAAAAAAAAGTAAGTTCTTTTTTAAACATACGAGCCCAATAGCGCTCAAAAACATGACTCTTTAAAGAATTTAAGAATTTATTCACATAATTATTTCTAAACACAATCTGATGGTTCACATTGAATGTATTTTCGTTTTTAATATATTTATAAAGGGTTTTCCAATAGCGACTATTTTTAGCAGCTCTTTTGATGGCCCTATTGTCATTTGGAAAACACTTCGAGTGGAAAATAATTTTCGTAGTTGAAACAAGACTTGGGATTACGAATTTTTAATAGACTGGTGCATCAAAAACGCATGTGTTCAGTTCGATTGCAAATAAATATTGCTATGGTGAGTGAGAGTATTGTTTAAATCATTTAAAACAAAAAAAAAAAAGTAGACGATTTCCTAATGTATGTCTTATTTAAATGTAAAAAGAGTCCTTAATGGAAAACCCTTTAATTTTACATTCAATTTGTTTGTCAAATCTATAAATTGTTTTAAAATATATGAAGGTCAATATGAAGGTCAATATAAATTCACAAAAATTGTGTTCTTAATTACAAAATTTATAATTATATAAAACACACAAAAATCAGACAATTTAAGACTTATGAAAGAATCCAAAAAGATCGTAAATTCGTACAGAAAAAGGATAGCAATATGTTCATAAATAATCTGGTTTAGAAACATAAATGAGTTAATACTTATACAAGAAATCACAAAGGCTCATAAATCATCGCAAAGTCATACTTCATATTTAAGACTCATTTCGGAGCCTTTATGGCACATAATAAGAACTTAAAAAAAAAACTTATAGTGTCATAAACTCTGCTATGAGCAAAACGCTGCTAAATAAGAGCCGACAAGTTTTGTTTTTATTTGGTTTTGTCATTTTGATTGTGTGTGTGTGTGTCTCACATACCTGCCCTCTTCTCTGGCAATTTTTCGCGTCTCAAAGTCCGTTGCTAATCTTCTATCAATTTCTGGTGTTGACTTCTCGGCGGCGGTTTTTTGTATGAAGGCGCATGCCAGTTCCACATTCTCATTGGACAATTGAATGGAGGCAGCTTCGATTTCCTGATAATTTGGGCCGCCATTTAGGGCGGACAAAAACGCCTTACGTATATTGTTGGTGAGCGTTTGTGTAAGTTGATCCTTACACGTTATCATTGCCATACCGGCCGATAGATTGCGTACCATTTGATGGGCAGCGGTCCGCATACGATTTTCATCAGCGTCAAGTGCAAAATCTTTACGCACAATTTGTTCAGTTGTCGAAGCAGCTATCCGTACACTACGATCCACCACTGGTTGCAGCCATTCGGTAATAGTGCGTTCAATGGCATTCAACACAATGTGCTTGAGAGCTGGATTGGCATGTAAGAATAATATGTTCGGTGATAGCACAACATGTTGCGCAATCAATTGGAAATTGGTCACATTTATGTCCACGTACGTGTAACGTGGTTCGGGCGGTGGCATTATAACCTGTCCCGCTGATTCATTGCTAATGCTGGGAGAAGGTACCGCACCGCCGGTCAGATTATTGCCACCGCTCATTAGCATTGCTTGTGCGTCGGGATCGTTGGGCATTTGTGATTGCTGTTGTGGTGGCGGTGGTTGCTGTTGTTGCTGCTGTTGCTGTTGCGACGGTGCTGCTTCGATGGCCTTCGGTTTGGGTTGTGACATCTGATGTTCAATATTCATGGATCGTGTTGGATCCTTCAGATATATGATCGGTTTCAGTTTTTGCAAATCAATAGTGAGCGTCTTGCACAGAACTTCGATTTCGAACTTTAAATTCAACTTCAGTTCAGGCTCTTGATGCAGTTCGCCCAAAACATTCATGATGGCCATCGTCCACGGATTGGGCGTTTTGAAGACTTTCGACTTGTTTGAAGATTCTAAAATCTTCGCTACGAACGGTACTACAAATAACAGCTCCTGCTGTCCCTTGTGATACGCTTCCGCTAGCAAGGCCTTCAAGTCCAGTTGTATTTGTAATATTGGTTTATTTCGACCCAAGGTCATCATGCCCAGCCAATGGCCAAGGTTCTTCAATAGACTACGATCTGAGAAATTGACTACGCCCTTGTCCGAACGTAGCAATACTTTTATGTTGCGTAACGTCTCCTTTGTTACGTACTTATTGATTTCGGGATTCTTGAGAGCGTCCAGAAAATTAAAATACAATGTATGAAAATTGAACTCCATGGATGCTCGCTTCAGCACAAGATATTGTGCCAACCATGGCCAATACTCTTTTGTCATGATCTCTTTGATTTCCTCACACTTTTGCGGTATATTCAATTGGCTGAGATTGTTAAATATAAAGGCGGTCTTATCTTGTACGTTCTCCGGTGGAATGGTGATCTTTTCCTTATGATTGGCAACAAGCAGTGTATCGATATTCGTTGCAGTAGCAATGGATTTCATGCGTGATGCATGAATGGACTGTGCAACGACCATGGGCTTTTGTTGAGTTGGTGTTGTGACAAGATTACCAGTTACGGAATTGCTTCTGTAAATGGAATCAGTTGGTGGTTGTGCTCCACTGGCAATGCCTACGCCGCCGCCGCCACTACCACCGACAGCACTGCCCGCGCCCATCAGCATTTGTAATTTAGCTGGTGGCGGTTCCTGCTGCAGGAAGCCATGTTCCACATATTGAATCAAATGCGGTGGAAACTCGTGAAAATGCGGTATCGAACGAATGTATTCGCAGTACTTGTTGTACGTGTGTAAGCGTGTTTTAAAACGATCTAATGCGGTTACACCAAAATAATACATTTTCGTGTCTGCTTTACGCAGAGCATCCAGGACGCATCGCAACGCCAAACCCAGTGCGACAAATGTAGGCACTAAGTTACGCTCAATTATGCCGCCAAAAAGTTGTGCTGTGATTTGCAACTCCTTTTCTGGATAGTGTGGAAAGAAGCGATACTCTTCGAAGAGATTGCGCAACATACACTGATAGACTTCTTGTTCCCGACGATTATTCGATTCTTTAAAGCGTTGCAATATATCGAGAACTTCATCAATGGAGAGTGTTGGATGTGGGGGATGATTGTAAATTCGCTGAAAATACGAATTAGCCTCGTCCTCTACTTCTTTCGAGACGGGAGCCTGAAGATCAGCCATAACCGGATTGATCGGATTTGGCGGAGTGGGTGTAGGTTGGGGTGCTGATGGTGGCATACGACCCAAATTGCCCACATTAGGTGGTGGCGCTTGCATCTGCATCGCATTCAATGGATATGGACTAGCAGCTGGATTCATTAGGCGTGACGGCGATGCTGGTGTCGAAACCAAATTACCTGCAATTGAAATTTAATGTATTTGCTCATGCAATGCACGATTAATTGTACTTACCCAAAACATTGCCGAAATTAAATGATCCATTGGGTCCTACCAAATTGAGACCGGCAATATTGGAGCTTAAAGTGGAAAGCGTGTCCATCGATGGTCCGAACATTTGTTGAGCGGAAAGATTGGTCGAGAATGGTGGTGGTGGAACACCAGGCACTCCGCCACCCATATCCATGCCGCGATGACTACGCATTACACCTTGTGGCGGTATCATTCCTTGCGGTCCCTGCTGCACAGCTCGTGCCTTATTCGCTATTATCGAACAGTTTGCTGACATCGCCATTATTAGATCACTTATTTCCGGCTGCACGTTACCTACGCAAGCTTGCAGACATGATAGCATTGTCGACACTGTTTCCGGTGGTAATTGTGCCTGCTTTGGTGGCAATTGGTCGTCCGGAATTTTCGCATTTGTTATCTGCGGACAACGTCGTTGCAGACATTTGAGGATGGCTTGTACAAAAGGCTCACCATGTTCGCGTATTTTATCACTGAGCCACTTTTCCAATTTCAAATACTCCCTGCGCGACGCAAGGCAAGCCAAATCGATAACAAACAGAAAGGAACGAATATTCAACAGTGTTGATAATGCTTTCAGATCTTGGGCTACGTCTAAAATGCGGGATAATTTCACTTGATCATATTCGGTGCCACGTTGATACCAATCGGACATCGAGTGCATGATGAGCGGACGCAAAGTGAGCATAAAATTCGCTGAATTCCACGCATGTGATAATACCACACCCGAATTGGGGTGATTTGCCAGAAAACTTGGTATCAGCTGAGTAAAAAGCTCTTGCCGCAACGGTGTTATTGGCGGACTTATATGCAGCAATGATAGAAATAGCACATCGGGACAATGTTGGACTGGAAATTTGAAGAGCTCATGTACTTGAGAATAATAACTCTGATCGGCAATGTAAAGAAGCACTTCAATCAAATGCAATGACTTCCATGTGCATATTTCTTTGTTTTCCGGATCCGGTGCTGTTTTAAGATAATCCATTGTCGGTGCATTGTAAATGTAATCGGCAAATGAAAATAGATCGGGATTTTTAAGCATGACTGCAATAAGTGATAACTGTCCGTCCACATTTTGCCAATGTCGAAAAATACATTCTGGATGGGGGAACAAAGGTGACTGGGTAGCCAATCGAAAGATAGTTAATAGAAGATCAAGTCCGATACGATCTTTAAGTATAAATTCTGGATGATCGAGCTCTATAAAAAAAAATGCATATTACATTAGGCAAATGAACAACAAAAATAGTAGTTTACAACACAATACACACCTAAACCAACTTCCTTCCAATTGAGCTGAGGTACTACTTCTTTCAGCGCCTGCACAAACACGTCTGGTTTCCATGCTTGTGTAGTGTCTGAGGTGATGCTACCTGAATTATTACCACCACCACCAGAGCCACTAGTACTCGTTTTATCCTTTTTATCACTAGCATTGCCAGATTTATCTCCACTACCACCCGTTACACTACTACCATCATTATTATTATTATTATTATTATTAGCTACATTTTGTTGTTGTTGTGATGCGGCGGCTGCTGCTGCTGCTGCCTGTGCCCCTGGTTGTCCTGGCCAAAAGTTGGCTGGTGTCGTTAGATTAACATTGCAATCGAGTAGCGAAGAGTGCCGACGGCACATAACGCCGACAATTTTGGCAACATCCTGCGATTGAAGTTCGCGTGAACCGCAACGTAAATGATTTTTACATTCTTCCACACTTGATGTAAATTCATATCCGATTTCCAGGATTAAATTAATCCAGGATGTGTCCATAATATTATTATTCACCTATTTCCATGAGATAAAGTTTAATTAATTTCATTCAGTGTGCATTTCTCAACACGCCCAACACTTACCTGTGTTGTAAATATTGTTTCGCATAAATTGTCATAGATATCTTCGATGCCAATTTCTGTCAAAATTCCTCTATTTGATCCATTTGAATTTGCAGCAATGCTCTCTTTTTCATCTGCAGCGTTGTTATCTTCGTCCTTTGCTTGCACTTCACAACGATACAAAAATGGTGCTAATATCAATGGTACACGTTGTAGTGGAAACTCTTCACGCAGTTTCTGTATAAACTGTTCGCGCAAATCTTTTATCACAAAGTCATCCAATGATGCTAACAAAAATTGTAGCAAATCAAGTGAGACGTCGTGTAGACTACTAATTACACCAGATTCGTTCTTGCCCAAATACGATTCAATTAATTCGGTCAATGTATGCTTTAAATTATCACGAGCGTATTTACACAACTCTGTCTGGGTTGAGTGTGTCAGAGCCAATGATAAAATGCATTCACAAAGCTTATTGATGCCCGTTACTTTGACAATTTGCTGTATAAGTTGTGCAGTAGGCTTAAGTGTCTGTAAATATAAATATATTTATGGTGGGTGGAAAGAAAAAAATTAGAAATTTCATGAAATTAATCACAACATTGTAAAACAAACCTTCTGCTGTGGAAAACAATTGTCTACTGCAAAACATATATTTGATATAACCGATGCTCGTGTCAATTGTTGTTCAAGTTGTACACCGAGTAGTTTAGCATGCAGCTGTTGTAAGCCTAGATTTGCTGTTGATGATGTTGTGGAATCGTTAAAGTTTATGGCAGAGAATAAACAACGCAGACAATGACGATCCGCTTCCACTCCAAATTCTTCGATGTACTACAAATAGAGAAAAAATTAAATATTAGTGAAGGTGATACATACAAAGTGCGTGATCATTATTCATTTTTTTTTTAAGTGTGGGAGATTTATAAACAATTATGTACCAACTTCAACGTAAACGTAATCAATGAGCCATTCAAGTCTGTGTGGGTGTTAATTATTAATATAAAATTAAAGTAAAACATTTGCTATACACACGTCTAAGAATGTAGTAATGAAATACGCCTACCACTTCAACTAAATATAACTGCACTAAAAACAAGTTGAGTTCATAAGATAATTATTCAGATATTGGATTCCGATCTTAGTTTCGAAGAGTGAAACAAAATAAATTTATACAAAAATATCATTTCAACTTCATTTTTAATGAGCATAAAAACCACCCATTGAGCATCCCAAACTGTTAGCATTGTTTTTTTAGGACAACGTATTCAGTTCTAAACGATAATGTCAAATTAACTACCAACCCCTAAAAAACGTTCTGTCTCAATTTATTCGTTTCACAAAAAATTCCCGGTATTGGTAGAAAAGTCCATAAAAGCAGAATATTAAAATTTTTCGAATCCGCTGAATCTTTTCGCTGTAATGTACGAATAATTATGATTGTTTTTAGAAACTACTGTTATCTTGACGAATGGATCATTGGTCTTCATATACAAGTGGTTACTGTATTTAAATCATATAGTCAAGTCTACTGTAGAAAAACAAAAACAAAAAAAGAAAGTAAGACAGTTGCGAACAGAAATTAACGCCGGTTGTTGCAAGTATCACAATTTTTAAAAACTAAATCCTATGATTATTTGACTATTTTAGATATTATTTTAAGTAGCAATAAATTCAAACGAAAAAAAAAAAACAGAGTAAAATCGATTACAAATTATTTCAATTTAAAAATATTTTTCAATCAATTTGGAACCAATTGTAGAAAAAAAGAAAGGAAACAAAAGTGGAAGACTATAAAATGTGAAAGCAATGGAAAGAGATCACACTATACGATTCGCATAATGTATACTTGACGAAAACTAAAGACAACTGGAATATGCTCAAATTGAGCCAACCAACCAAAACACATCAAACACTTAACCGTGGTACTGGAAGACCGAAGAATTTTCTCAATCTGGAAATGAAAGAATTTGCTATTCGTAATTTGACTTCTTACCTAGTTCCAAATTTCCGCAAAATTATTTTTTTCAGACTTCTTTTCGTTAACCGTAACACAAAACGTTAAAAATGTATTTATTATGAAGTCGGATTTACTATTATTATTTTAATTTCTGCCGGCTTTTTGTATTTCTTATAGGCCTACAAAGTATTAAAAATCGTTCGTTTTCTAAAATACACACACACACACATAAAATGTTGAAAATAAAAAGAAGCGAAGACGACGATGAAAGCGAATACGATGGAATAAAAAAAAAGAAACTACATCAAACTTTCTTCATCGGTTTTAAAGCATTTCTGTTATTTTTGCGCACAATATTTCCTTGCCATTTATTACTTCTACAGTTAGGACAACATTTTGTACAATATTCTTTCGTTTTCACAAATTTTCAATAAATAAAATTCGCATAAACTGTACAACGTCGAAAACCACCACAGCAGATAAACTTTTTTCACAAACTGTAATGGCGTCGGCAAAATGGTTGATGATTAGTTGAAATCTGACGGGAATGAACAAACTAAATAAGAAGAAAAAAAAGCATGCACTGAACGAAACTTTTTGCTTTCGTTAAGTATGTTCAATGAGTGAAATAACGTGAAATAACGAAACATGTTCTATTGCTGTCGAAATGTACGTCAGATGACAGCTTCGTGTGTTTATAGCTACTTGTCATATATGTGACGATATTCATGATTTACAGAATAGATACTTTTCCTACTTTGAAATGTGTGCGTAAGTTTCAGCAGTATTCAGTATGTAAGAGGAGAATTTTTAAAAATATATTTTTTTTCAATATACAGTTGTTACAAGTAATTTATTTTCCGCCAAGTGAGACGCGCAAATGCTCTAACATTTGTGATATTTCTATGAATCTCAACTTTGAGGGATTTGAGTTAGATAAAAGGTATGAAACTATATCAAGTGCTTATTCATTGACGACTATTAGACTTTGAGGGATTCGATTTCAAATGTATGAAACATTACTATTCCAATGATGACTTGACAGATTATAAGGAGGTTGAAAAATGTTGTATATTTTTCTCCGTCAATATACTGGTAATTTTTCTCCTGTTTTGCCGCATTTCCACCGGACATTATGTCAAGTTCTATATTTGCAACTATTTATTATTCATAAAAAAATGCACTTATTTTGTCCACACCGTATTAAAATAAATCGTCAATATCGAAATATTTTAAAACTATTCAGTGCAGCATTTTGACATTAAACTATTTCCCTGAACCTCATTTTAACACTTCATGATTATTTAGGTCATATTAATATATTAATATTAAGATAATTTTAACGTTGACTACAACTACAGCAAAAATATTTTTTTTAATGAATGTAAAAAATTGTGTTACTTTAGATGATATAAAAATTTCAAATATTATGGATTTTTAAATTTTTTAACAAAATAGTTCTTAGTATTTTCACAATAGCTTCCCGTTTGTACTTTTGTCTTAAACATAAATGTTGTTACCAATAATTTTTAAGAAATACTGGATGAAAAATATTTTGTTTAAAAGAGATGGAAGCAAGGGAAGATTGAAATTGTTTTTCGTGCAAATGTCTTTATTTCTAAATCAGGACTAAAATGAAATAGCAAAATCATAATAAGAATGCTTCGTTATTAAAATATCCTTTGGCACCATAATACAAGAATATCGGAATTGTCTATCATATTCTCTGCCTCTATAAGTGAAATAGGAATGGTTAAGAAATGTCAAAATGCGTAAATTTTTTCCGTAATGGTCGTACTTCTCTTTTCGGCTATCCTAACTACACTTTGGAATTGCCATGCCTCGTACAACATAGATGCAACACAAGGTATCTTAATAGAGGTAGAGCAATTGTAAAATATTCCGCTTGGCTGCGCCATATGATGTCAGAAACTGTCTTCTTTTAGTGTCAAACTAGTGTGTTTGTTGTCTTCTTTTCTACTTATTCTTTTCCCATGTGTATGTTTTTGTTTTATTTTTTTTGCCTTCGTTCGTAGGAATATGCCTAATGGCTCTACCTTATATTATTATATTAATAGAGGTAGACCTTTGTGAAAGATCCTCTTGTCTGCGTCATGTATTGTCATAAACTGTTTCCTTAGTGTCACTCATGTGTTTTCTTCTTTACTTCTTTGTTCCGTATGTGTTTGTTTACTTCTTCTCCTTCATTCATGAGAACTATCCCTAATGGGGATATATATACTATATTATTATACCAATAATGGAGTTATCGACCGCGTGGTCGATCAAGGTACATTCAATTCAGCAGAATACGGAAAGGCTTTATGCGGGAACAAAACAAAACATTTCCATATTCTTGCTGCTACAGCAACAATAACAACTATCTTTATGCTAATGAGACGACAAATATGCCTATTATCCTAAACAGAGTTGATTAAATTTTAGAAATAAATTTGAAATAGTTAGATCATTTCCTAGCAAAACCTCCATTTTCTTAGGTTATAACACTTTTTTTGTTTCAAGTAATTGTTAAAACTGAGTTTAAATAACTAACTATACTTAGCGCATAACGTGGTATCACTATTAGGTAAGTACAAATGTCGAAGAAAGCATGGCCAGTGTTAAAGAGCACCAATTCATATTGTAAAATGAAACGAAATCGCATACGAGAGAATCATATATGACGTACTGTTGATGTCTGAGGAAGAATAATACCCACTCAAAAGTGAAATTAAGATGAAAGAAACCCCATATAATAATAATAATAAACGAAGATGTTATTAAATTGACGAATCAATAGTATGCAAAATTACAAAGGTTGCTTGCGATGTCAGTAGTATCGCCAACTAAACGCAAATATGAATAAATATGACAGCAAAATAAATAAAGTTAGTGCAATTACGTTTGTATATGGAAGATACAACACGATGGGGTTGGTCGTTCGAATGGTAACGTGAGTGGGCGATGGTGGTTTTTTATGAATGATGCATGTTTATGTACTTCAACGAACAAGTTGTTGTTCCGAGAGTGAACACATAAATAACAAAGAATGACAAATAAAAACAAAATTATGTATCATTAATGTGTATACGAATATTTAGTCACAACACTATTTATAATAATATTAGGACATTTCATATTAATATCAATATCATACCTTGTTGATGCTGTCGTTAGTTTCAGCAAAATTTTTCTTAGTCAAGTGTTGGACCAAAATACCAATCTGCGTTAGCGTCAATTTCAGATGGTCTAGGTTCATAGCTCTTCCATTAAATGTTTTAACCGCGGCAGCACACTTTGTGGGATCTTTTCGATTAAACTTCAGTAACAGTTGTAGGGTGAACTGTATGAAGCTTTATCGAAATTAATGATCACACACACCAAGGAGCGGCGCACGAAAAATATTAACCAAATAAAAAAAATTAGGAAGAAACGAAAACAAATTCGTATTATGATAAAACGTACTGAAAAGTCTTGTTTAGACAATGCTGTCGTTGACAATGTTCTCCTCTTCTTATACTTTATATTTCGTGAAATTAATTTTGCGACGCAATTAGCGACAGAGCAGAGACAAGCGATTTGGTCCAGAACGTACGATGAAGAAATGTTTAAAACGTACTTATATTAGTATTTAACTTATTCTCCGAATATATTTTTGTTCGATTTTTTATTATTATTAACTTAAGTGTGCATCTACTATGGTTGGCAACACCTTCAATTGGACTTCTTCGACGCACTGAACGCACTTTGGACGAAACGTCGACGTCGTCGTTTTTGAACGTTTCACCCCCTTATATTTTATTCCTTATTTGCTGAAATGTGTTTTCCTGCAAGTTTTTTTTTTATTTTATTTTGGCCCCTTTTGGCAAAGGGGCCAAATATTTTTCACTTTCCTTGCAGCATATATATATATATATATTTCGATATTCAGTACACTTCGTAATTATAACCACTTAAATTATATAAAAATTAGTAATGCCTCGATCGAATATATCAACACATTTTATCACGTAGTCGATTGCTTACACGTAATAATTTCACATACACTCGTTACTCGTTATTGGGAAAAAGTTCACTATGCGCTTTTCTTTGTTTCAATTTCGATATAAACTTTTCAATATTTTAATTTTCTAAATATATAGTTAAAGTTTGAACAATTTTTTACTGCTTCTAATGCGATTATCGTTTTCAATTTATCATAATTCTTCGTTATCTCGCGTACTTTACGGAATAGATGTCTCCGTTGCCGATGTATTTATATTTGTGTAAAAGAAAAAGAAAAAATACTTTTACTGGCATTCGCGAAACTTCATTTCATCATCGTCGTCGTCGTATCAATTGACAGTTTGTATGAAACTATATAGATCTCTTTTTCACCAAGAAAATTTAATGCTACAGCCAATTATCATTAGGCGTATTGTGCTTTATCTTAAAAATATTAAATCTTTGACATTTAATACGCTAGTGTTGCCAAGTCTTTTCGTTTTTAATATAATTACTTTTCAGAAAGAAAACGCATGTCACAATACAAACGACTAGTTGAATTTGCAGCATGACAATTTTTTATTTACTTTATTTTAAGCACAATAATATTAAGCACAAAATACATAAATATCCAACTGATTAATAGATTAAAATGGTGAAAGATTAATTGAGCGTAAAAACATTATGAATATCAGTTAAATGACTGCCTGTGTAATAATGCAAATAGCGACATTTCTAGTTTCGCCTCTTAACCCCACTTCCCTAGAGTATTATTTTTGATGCTATGTATGTAGTCTCAATCACTGCCAAAACTTTAATTTGGGTTCGTTTTATGCGAGGGAAGGCTGTAATCACTTTCACTGAATAATTAAATCGAGTTATTTTGATTTAATAATTATGAAAATTACGTTTAAAATTCATTATCGTTAATCGTTACAATGTACTTTACATCCAAATATGTAGATATTTCTTTACACATAATCGTTATTTAGCCATCTGCCAATATGGCTGGAAGTATTTTTTCAGTATATTCCAAATGCAAGTCCATTTCATAGAGAACAAATATTTGGTATATTTGGTATTCTTTATTTTCCCTCTAGTCTAAGATTTCGTTGGCACAAAAAAAGAATGTAATATATACGAGGAACTATTCAAAAATAGGATTTCTTATTTACTCTTCTAACTTTGATTCCACATAGGCATGATAGTAATTTAGGAAGTGGTACTTAATTAATCAGAAATCAAATGCAAATTAATTGTATATAAAAAAATATTTGGTGTACACTTTTTTATTTTCCTTATAGTCTAAGATTTCGTTTGTATGTACAAAAACAAACGAAATACCTATCCGAAATACAATTCAAAAGGACATAGGAACAATTTTCTCAACTTATAACGAAAATAGGAGTTTCCATCTACTCTTCTAACTTTGGTTCCACATAATCATGGTAGTAATTTAAAAATATGGTCCTTAATTCATCAGAAATCATATCCAAAGCTTTAAGCATTGTAGACATTTCATTCTGTGTACAAATGTACTTTCGTAAAGCAATAAAATCCCACAAATACGTCATTTTAGAAACATAGGCAAAGGAATTTAAACTATATTGTTCAGCGATTCCACGCAAATAAAATTTGTAAATAGTTACTAGTTGGTCAAACTCTTTGTCTTCTAAAGAACAACCATCTGAAATGGAAATATGATTAAATGAAAAATATAGAAAATTTAATACTATACCATTATAGATAGCAAAACAATTATAAACTAATTGGAATGCAAATGACATCTTTAATTCGTGGTATTCCAGTAACCAATTGCTCAGCTTGGTGAAAAGTTGATACAACTCATTTCGAACTGCGGCATTTTCAACGCAGTTAAGAAGATCTGAGAATCTACGTAGCATATCAATATCTTGTCGTTTTCCGCAATGAATGCAGTTAATTGATTTTGTATCTGTTGAAAAATCCACGTCATCCCACCAGTTTAGCGAAGGAAAATTTGGTAAATATGGTATAAATTTTTTACAACAAACTTGACATCGATAACAATGATATTTTTCCTGTATAATAGAATAAAGTTATTTTATACAACTACTACAGACAATTACTTAAACCTTTTACTTACATATTCTTCATCGGGATTTGTCTTTTTGCATTTATCACACTCACAAATGAACTTGTATGTATTATTTAATTCTCGCTGACGAAATTTGCGCATAGATTTACGATAATCTACCGTATAGCAGTCAAATATTTCTTCTCCCTTCGCAATATTTCTCGTAGCAAAAGCGGTATAATATATTCCAGAAAACCTTGGTTGAAAAGTTTGAATACATGCATGATTGGACATACATAAATATGGATAAAGGCCTGAAGCAATTTCCCCATAATAACAAAATCGATGCAAAGAACCGCATTGCAAATGCAGAGGACTGTCCCAGACAGCATCATCAGACAGGAGAAAAAAGTCCAAGTCGTCATCCTCTGAAGTGCTCCAAGAAGAAGCAATTGGTGATATGATAGATCTTGCATTCACGATTAATTGTCCAATGTGACGCAGTATAAGTGAACCTAACAGATATAAACAGTCAACAGATATTATTCAAAAAGTAGAAACACAACAACAAAATCATACTTATACCTATTATTAATTCCAAGTCGTTGCGTTCGATTTTAGAATTTTCGTATTGTTGAAAAAAGGTAGTAAATTCTGTTAGGTAAACCACAAGAAGATCGGAAACTAAAGCGAATAATAAAATATCGTCCAGCGTCATCTCACTTATATGAGTGACCATATGTAGGATATTTGAATACATCAAAGTATGGTTATTGACATTGTTGATCAATTCCTCCCAGATTGCGACTGCAGTATTTTTCTTTTCTATTACATTTATCACGCTTGGCAATCCATCAGCCATCACACGAAACGCCAAATGTGATATTCCAATTGTATTAAATAAATGCATCTGGTAGCCACAACATTCCAATGCATGAATTTTCGAGTGAGCATTACGACATTTAATGGAACAGTATACGACTTCCCCGCGACATTGTGAACACGGAATTGGTATTAAATATTTTACTGCACATTGTTGGCATATACTATTTCCGAGCACAGGAACAAATGAGGTTGCATAATCATCAAAAATTACTTCATTCTCGTAGATATTCTCTTTTGCAATCATGCAGCGCCCCTTTGTAGATTTGCTTATTCTGTTAGAAAATACAGTCACTTATAGTGCTGTATAATAATATCATATCCATGATACTTACTGAGCTTTCGTAATTTTATTTAACACCATATTTCCCTTTGAGATTTTAGCAATTTGATTATTCGTTAAATTATTCAGCTCCTCACGTAATTCGTTCACCTGTTGTGTGTAGTTACCATTTAGCTGTACTTCCGATAGTTCATCTAAGTGTAACTTTAGAAGTTCAGCGTTCTCCAGCTTAAAAGCGCAAACTGCTTGTCTTGTAATGACTTTGTGTAACAGATTAGCAGGGTAACCGAATTCTCTAGCACATACACAATCGTCATATGCTTGCTGAAAATATCCAAAATCTTGTAATGCCATTGCACGATTTGCATATGCTAATGCGTGAGCTTCACTATTTGGTGGAGCTGCAAATATAGCTTTGGTGTAAATCCGAGAAGCTTGAAGACTGCTTTGCTTAGTTTTCAATTTGATTTTCTTGTTGCCTTCTTCTCGTAAACGTATTGATTCACGTTTCATTTTCTCGACTTTATTATTCGATGAACATCTCCTCTTTGATAAATATAACCAATCCCGACAGATTTTTCTACGTTCTTTGCTAGACTCATGCCTTAGTATATACTGCATAGTGTTAAATTCATTTTTATAATCTGGTAATTTCAAAAGTGTATGTAAACGATTTAACAATAAATTAAAATCACACATTTTAATTTATCTTATTCGAATATCAGATGTGAAGATAGAATTTACTAATTTCAAAAACTATCCTTTGCAAAAACAATAACTCCTTAAACAGGTCTGTTATTAGTTATTATAAAGCTGTGAAAACGAAAACAGGGTCGTTATTGCTTTAAAGAAGAGCGAAGAGATAATTGAAATTAAAATTAACTGCAAAAGAGAATTCACAAGAGTCATTCGAAAACCGAGGTTTATGGCTTTGCTAATCTTAGTAATTTTATTTAATTTTTATTTATTCTAAGCGATCAGTAGTACGTTTCTGTAGCTAATGCGATATTATATCGCAAATTTGGTCACAACGTGATATCGCAAGCAAAGGACGAAGTATTTGTGTAACTTCTGTAAAATCTCACATTCCGATATCTTAGTAGTGAGTTTTGTTAAAAATTGATATAATGAAGGTCATAACGTCGGTGCAGGCGAATAAAGATGTGTTTTAACAACGATGAAAGAAAAAGAAAAACGCTTTATGACAGATTTAATACTCGAGAGTTGGCGTCGTTGCATTCATATGATCGTGTCAGCTGCTCCAACAACAACAACATCTTATGGTATTGTCGTGTTAACGAAAACTCACCACCTCATGACGGTGACGTATCCGTTGCCAGTAGCGGAGAATAAAATGCAATTTTGTATGTTCCTACGTACGCAAGTACGTAGGGGCGCTACGTCGTTGGCTAATTGAACGAACCATCATGGTCATTATATTACGGCACCGGTTTTCGAGCAAACCAAAGTTTAAAACCTCAACGACTTCGAAAGCCGCATCGCCTGAAAAACCTAGACGCAAGCGCATCTTATGGAGTTCCGCCTTTATGGTCAGCTGGTTTCTATTCTGGAAATTAACTATTGTCATACCTTTTGATTGCCCAATTAAATGTATTTAACAAAAATCGTTTACAAATCATAATAAATCTTAAGCGTATAAAAATATAAATTAGATAATTCAAAGAGATATATAATAATTGTTTTTATACTTTTATTATACGGATGTGTTTATTGCGTTGCCAACTGAATAATAATAATTATTTTTCTTGAAGTTCTGAATTTGATCAGCTGGCTGCTTAATATTTTTTAGAAGGGAGTACACCTCCAAAAATTGTGGATATGGATCTAAAAGAATTGGACGACGAGGCGCGCCAAGCTGCTCTTAAAGATATTAAGAATATGTTACAGCGGCCTGGACAGTTGGAGAAAGTAGAGCAATATTGTCACCGTGTTGCACGTAAGAAAGCCTCTGTAGAGGCTTTACTGAAAACTGGCATGCAAAATCAATTGGATGGTGTCCGTGTTGGTCTCAAGCAAATGGTGACATGTTTGGAAGATGTGCGTGAAATTCGTCAACGAATGGGCGAAGTGTCTCGCCTTCTGCAATCTGTACCGGAAATCTATGATGCGTTGGAAGTGGTACGTGAAGAAAATACAAAACATTCTCAGTATGCTACAGCAATGGAAAATCTTAAACATATATTTAACGTCGAGACAAGTGTGCAAAAAACGATGACACTTATTGATGAGGATAAACTACTAAATGCTCACCAATCTTTAGCAGATTTAGAGAATTCTCGTGATGATCTGTTATATGAGCTGCATAAGCAACCGAAACAACACGCTTCCGATAAAATAACATTGAAACGACATTTTGAGAAAGTTGAAACCGTATCGCATGCTTTGGAAAAGAAATTGCGCCTCATAATGAGTCGCACATTGAATACTGTGCGTAAAGAACCAACAGTAATTGTTACTGCACTGCGTATCATTGAGCGCGAAGAAAAGAACGATCAGTTTGCATTGCAACAACAGAAGGTTACTGGTTTTTTACCACCTGGACGGCCGAAAGGTTGGCGCTCAATGGCCATGACTGTGTTGCGTGAGGCCGTAATAACACGTATTGAGGGATCGAAATTAGAAGAGAGAGCCGATAATAAGATGTGGCTTGTACGAGACTTGGAAATTTTAAGGCAAATCATTTTAGAAGATTTACGTGTAGTAAAATCATTATGTGTGCCATGTTTTCCTCCTCACTATGATATTTTCAATGAGTATGTGAAGATGTATCACGAAGGATTATCCAGTTATGTGAGTAAATAATTTGTTAATTTTGACCAAATAAAAATGCAAATCATATCTTTTCAGCTTGATAATATAGCAAACTCTGGTTTGGAAGGAAATGAATATGTATCGATGTTGTCATGGGTTATGAACACATACCCTGGACCAGAAATGATGTCACATCCAGATTTAAAGGTAGATGTGCAGCAAATAATTGGACCACTATTACGGCTAGAGCATCTCAAATCACTGGAGGGCGAGTATTTGCGTAATATGCAACGCAACTACCAAGAATGGATGACGAAAGCTGCAGAAACCGAGAAACAAGAATGGTTTTCTGAACAACCACCCGATCAAGATGATCAGTATTACCATACATCTGCGCCTGTTATAATTTTTCAAATGATAGATCAGCATTTACAAGTCACTAATACCATACACTCTGAACTGACATTCAAGGCACTTGTTATGAGCATACAGCAAGTTGAGATTTTTGGTCAAACTTACCTTAAGAATGTAATAGAACTCAAAGAACATCATTTTCGCAATCGTGATCAAATCAAGTACTTCACGCATTACATTATTACGATTGTAAATAATAGCCAACAAATGGTGGAGTTGGCACAACAAATGAAACAATTGTATTGGCCAAAATCACGTACCGAACATTATGAAGACTTTGAGAAACTGGTCTCCACATTCCAGCGCATTCGTGCACATGCTGCGAATTATTTGCTCGAGGAAGCATTTCTAGATATGGAGGGTCATTTTAACGATCTATTCACACCCAAATGGCTAGCAAGCAGCATTTCCGTGGATACAATCTGTGTTACTTTAGATGACTACTTTCAGGTATATTTTGCATTTTTAAGCTATTTAATACATTTTAAAAATTCCTATTTACTACAGGACTATAATCATTTACGACCTCATAATTTTGAAATGGTCATCAACGAAGCACAGAAACTCTTGGCTAAACGATATGTACGTGCATTACTTTCGAAACGACTTTCGAAGCCACGCTCTGAATGTGAAGCGCTAACACGAAAAATAAATCAAGAAGCGAAACGTTTCAAACAATTCTTTGAGAAAATAGCACCCAATATATCCATGACGGATTCACCATTAGATTTAATACCTACATTGTCCACATTACTTGTTTGCGATCTTGAATTGCTTGTACTCGATTTACATACACTTCTGGGTAGTTATCCATCTTTGAGCGAAGATCAAGTTGTACGACTATTTTACATACGCAATGATGTCAAGGCATCCGAGGTACGTGAAAAAGTACAAGATGCAATGAAGTCTAAAAAAGCTATGGTTAGCATAGCAAAACAAGATTGTATATTTAAGGAAATTGTATTTAACGACAAATTATGGTAGATGAGAAAATTAAAAACATTAAAATTTCAATATATATTGTTAGTAGCACGTCTATGTACAACTTATATAAATTATTAAATTTTTTCTTGCAAGCATTGTATTATTTTGGCATATTTTTTAATGTAAAACCATTTAACGAATTGGAATAATTTCGCTGGGTTATGCCGTAACAACAATTGCTTCGATTTGACAGCCAAACATTGATAGTGTAATATCCCCATATCAAGGCTCAATTGTTGAAACAACGTAACTTTTATCACCATAACTTGATAGTGTCGATTATTCTACCATAGCACACCTAAATAATAAAGAACTTGAAAATAAATAAATATATATTTATAAGAAAAATATAACAACAAATAACAAAAGCATTTTTAAACTTATATTTTCATTTTTCGTTTCAGTCAAATAATTTGGTATGAAGTGCAATATAACTTAACATCACTAGAAAGTCAAGTTATGCTAGTTTAGAGTAATCAGATATTAATTTTTCAATGTTTTTCTGATACTACTCTTTCGTCGTTGCTTTACTGTTAAGTTGCTATGTTTGTTCGCTGACAACTTTCAACAATTGTTAACAATTTTCGACAGGAAAGCGTTCGCTTACTCGATATATATGACAGAGAATCCAAAAATGAGAGCGTAAAAATTGAAGAGAGCTGATTGTTTGTGAGAGCAAAAATTTTGCCATCACGTTCCATCACATGTACTGTGATAGTCAATTTGCAAGTTTCTGATAGGTCCATAAGCGTGTTTTCTTTATATTTCCTCACATTGAGAGTGTAATTTGTTTTTACTCTCATTATGACCGAATAAAATAATAACATGACAGACGGCACTGAACTGACGTGAACTGAAAACTATCAGAAACTTGTAAATTGACATTCACCGTTCGTAATTGACAGCTGGATTTATGGACAACATGGACACTTTTCATGTTAAAAACTGTAAACAATTGTTGAAAGATTTTTTATGAGCGAACACACCTAATATTTTGTAAATTGGATGGAGAAAAATTCACAATAGACAATTTTCAGCAGTGTTGCCATCGCAAATTGCCCTAATCCTCTTTTATTTTGAGAATTAACTCATAGAGTTTATGCGGATTATCTGCAATTAATGCCCGAGTTAATTCGAATTAGCTCGGTAATCCGGAATTAGGCTGCCGTCTGTCTAGGCTATTACTATACTATACACATTCAAACTTTTGCTACAATCTATATCAAAGTATCTCTTCGGCTCTGCTCAATTTATTAAAAAATTGACGAGAGTAAAAAAAAATTCAAAGCAAAACATTGCCCACATTGGGCTGATCATGAGCGTTCTGCGCATGAACGCCATGTCCACATTAGTGCAATTGCCCCTGTTTTATTTGAATTGGAATTTTGGAATAAAGTAGAGCTGAGCAATTAATCGTTTGGTAAAAAATTTTAATTGATCAAATATAAAATTATTCGAATAATCATGATTTTGAATATTCAAAAATTGAAATTATTCAATTAAAAAGAATTTTTATTAATCAGAATAAAATTATTCGAATTTTGAACATATATATTTATAATAATTTTTCCAATACAAAGTATGCTTTTAAAATTTTTATTCCCAAAAAAATATTCAAAATTTTGCTACAATGTCTATCAAAGTATCTCTTCGATCATGCTCAATTTATTAAAACATTGCCGAGAGACTAGGTTAGGTTACGGGGCAGCCCTCTCTCTGAGAGGACACAGTTAGGCCAGAAAAGCCCATTGTGATACCACCGAGCTTCTCTTCCAATACTGTTGTGCGTGTTAAATTTGGACCTACTTATATTAGCCGTTTCCGAAAGGCAGAACCCTTGTGACATCACTTTAACTCAGTTTTGCCACAGAGCTCTTTTAAGAAGCATTTTTGGCAAATTGTTACTGCCGGAAAAATTGCCAATTCTTGTCGGCAGGTGGGTATCGTTCGAAAGAAAAATATTTTCGATATTAAATTTTGTTATGGTTCAGCCGGGGATTGAACCTACGACCTACAGATCAGAAGGCCATTTACAGAGAAGCATTAGCCACATTGGACTGCCAAGGAGCGTCCTGTGCATGAACGTTGAGCCCACATTAGTGCAATTTCCCGTTCTTTTTTTTTAATTGGAATTTTGGAATAAAGTAGGTCTTTGCAATTAAGAGTCTGTTAATTATTAATATTGTTACGTTTTTATTCTGTGAACGTTTAATTCTATTTGAATTACCTTGTTCGATCACTGGATTCTGTTAATGATAACTGCAACACTTATTTTATACAACTATATACAGCAACAATTTATTTAATAAACTCTATTTACAATCAACTCTGTTTACAATCAACTATTTACAATAACACTTTAATGTACTAGCAACTTTTGCCTCTGTATAGATGTTTGCGCATTCACGTTCGGAATTCGATTGATTGTCAATTCTCAACACTGGCTCTATTTATACTCTGTTGGCAACACCCCAGAATCTTCCTTTATCGAGATTCTTCTCTTCCTTTCTCGTTGGCTTGTTCTGGTTATCGCTCATTTCTTTTTGTTGACATTCGTTTCGATGCTGCCAATAGAGTCAGTCACAATAGTGATGAGTAATCAACTATCGATACTCGTTACACTGCCCTCCTCTTAACCTTGTTCGTCCCGAACAAGTTTTTATACTTCCCCTCGATATGGCGCAAGTCGCTCCAAGTGCACTACTTTAAACTTTGCTCTTTTATTCCAGGCACGTTGAATGCGATACACTACGTCATTTATCTTTGCTATAATCTCATATGGTCCTTCCCAATGAGTCTGTAGTTTAGGAGACAGGCCTTTCTTTCGTTGTGGATTATGAAGCATTACAAGCTCTCCTTCATAGAACCCTTTTGAATTTGCTTCCAAGTCATACCTGGCCTTCATCTTATCGCTTATCATCTGCGACCGCTCTCTGATGAACCGATGTACTTCATCCAACTGTTCCCGCTTTTCGCTAGTATAATTACCTTCGGTTGATCTCGTTGGTATTACGACTCCAAATTTTAAATCAGCTGGCAGTCTTAACTCGTTTCCAAAAATTGCCATTGCCGGTGTAGTAGCCGTCGTATCATGTTGTGCGCATCGATATGCCATGAGGAACATTGGTATATGTACATCCCAGTCTCTTTGGTATTTATCTACGACTTTTCTCAAATATTCCTCCAAGGTACGGTTAAATCGTTCTACCATGCCATCAGATTGTGGATGCAAAGGTGTTGTACGAGTTTTGTATATACCCAGCATACGGCATATCTCTTGGAATACAACTGATTCGAAATTTCGACCTTGGTCTGAGTGTAACTCCATCGGTACACCAAAACGAGTAACCCATTGGTTGACGAATACATCCGCAACTGTACTAGCTTCCTGATTTGGAATGGGGTATACTTCAGGCCATTTACTGAAGTAATCTATAACCACCAGAACATACTTGTTTCCTGCGTTGCTTATTGGAAATGGCCCAGCTATGTCCATAGCAATTCGCTCAAATGGAGCACCCACGGTGTATTGGTGCATCTTACCTCGACTTTTCTTAGTGGGACCTTTGGCCATTGCACATTGCTTACATTTCCGAATCCAATCAGCGACATGGTCATGACATCCAACCCAATAAAATCGTTTCTTTATTTTCTCGACGGTTTTGGTGATTCCCAAATGCCCTCCACTGGAGGCATTGTGATACTCAGCTATCACTTCATTTATTCTCGCCTTGGGTACCACTAGAAGATCATTAGTGATTTTTCCATCCTCACTTTCCCATGCTCGGAATAAACATCCGTCTCGTAAGTGCAGGCTTTGCCACTGCGCCCAGTATGCCTTTGCTATTGGACTCTCATTAGCCATTTCTTGCCAATCTGGTCGTATGCCCTGCTCCTTGTATTCCATAATCTTTACGAGATCTGGGTCGTTCCGCTGATCTTCTTGCACTCGTTCGGTGGTCCATGACTCCTCCGGCAATATATTCGTAAGTCGTATGTCGACAATGTGCTCCTTGCTTTCCACTCGAGAACAATGTTTACATTCCATTTTTCAAGGACGACGAGATAGAGCATCCGCGTTGCCGTGATGTCCTCCTTTACGATGTTCGATGGTAAAATCATAACTCTGCAGCCTTTCAATCCAGCGCGCCAATTGTCCTTCTGGGTTTTTAAATTGCAATAACCACCTTAGCGCTGAGTGGTCAGTTCGTAGATGAAATGACTGACCGTACAAGTATTTATGGAAATACTTTACACATTCCAGTATTGCGAGCAACTCTCTTCGTGTGACACAGTAATTTCTTTCTGGCTTCGACAGGATTTTACTGTAGTATGCTATTACTTTTTCTTGCCCATCTATGATCTGAGAGAGCACACCACCTATTCCATAGCCACTCGCATCTGTGTCCAACACAAACTTTTGACCAGGTACTGGATACGCTAATATTGGTGCTGAACAGAGTTTTTCTTTCAGCTGTTCGAATGCTTTCTGTTGGTCCTCGCCCCACACAAATGGTTTGTTCTTTCTTGTCAACTCATGCAGACTGCTGGCGATGTTTGCAAATCCAGGAACAAATCGTCTATAGTAGGTGCATAAGCCTAGGAAGCTCCTTAGCTCGTGAAGATTCGACGGAATAGGCCATTCTTGAACTGCTGCTACTTTCTCCTCGTCGGTATGTACCCCTTCTGTTGTTACTTTATGACCAAGATATTTAACTTCTCGCCTGAAGAGTGAACACTTTTTCATATTCAGTTTAAGCCCTGCTGATTGTATACGCTCAAATACTTCTTTCAACTTTTCCAGGTGGTCGTTAAAATCTTTTCCCATCACAATAATGTCATCGAGGTACACCAAGCACGTTTTCCAGTGTAGTCCTCTGAGTACACGCTCCATCAAACGTTCGAAAGTAGCTGGCGCATTGCATAAACCAAATGGCATGACTGTAAATTGCCATAGACCATCGCCAATACTGAAAGCTGTTTTCTCTTTGTCTTCCTTACCAAGTTCCACTTGCCAGTAGCCACTTTGCAAATCAAGAGTTGAGAACCACTTCGATTCTTGGCAGTGGATAGCTGTCTTTTTTCGTAATATCATTTAGCTTTCTGTAATCCACACAGAATCGAGTGCTTCCATCCTTCTTCTTTACCAGCACAACTGGTGAACTCCATGGACTCACTGATGGTTCAATAACACCTTGTTTCTGCATATCGGAAATCAGTTTAATGGCTTCGTCTCTTTTGGCCAATGGAACTCGTCGTTGTGCTTGACGAATTGGTCTAGAATCACCGGTGTCAATGTGATGCTTCACGATGGTTGTTCGTCCTCCAGTTTTTCCATTTGAAGAAAATATTGAACTGTACTTCTCCAATACTTGTAAAGCCTTTTCTTTTTGCTGTTTGGTAAGCACACCTGCCCATTCCTCCATCTTTGCTTTTATTTCCGCCTTGCCAGTTCCTGATCTTCCACTTTTTATCGACGAACCCTTTTCGCAGTCTACTACGGCAGTAACTTCCTGGCAATGACCAATCACCATTCCTTTCTTTACAACTGTAGATGTATTAGTTGGATTTAAAATTCGCACCGGTACTATTCCATTTTCTTTAGGTTCTACTAACGTCCTACCAAGTATGATGTTTTTATTCGTTATTTCTTTATCTGCTTCCACCAGCCACAACTTGCCTGTCCCATCATCCACATTCATCTGTGCCCATATCACCGCTTCTGATTTTGCTGGAACCTCTTGGCGTTGACATGCCAGTACTCGTTTGATGTTCCCACTACGCTTGTAACCGATGTTCAATGGTAGTTCGACATTTGCATAACGTAGTATCCGTTGATTTAAATCTAACGTAAATCCGTTGTCAATCATAAAATCAACACCAATTATTACGTCATCGATGATGTCGGCCACAATGAATTCATGTTCCCATGTGCAATTTCCAATAGATACTCGTTTCTTTATCTTGCCCAGAATTTGTGCATCCTCACCCGTTGCTGTACGCAATTTTATTCCCATTAAAGGCTCAAACCTTTTTACCAAATCGCTCTTGATTATAGAATGTGATGCACCAGTGTCCAGGGTTAACATGAATTCCATATTGTCCAATTTTTCATCAATAGTCAAGCTGCTTGGCACACGCTGTAGTTGTGAAATGTGAATGATGGGGCAACCCACTGTTGGAGTCAGTTCACGCCCCGCTGAACTGACTCGATTTAGTTTAACGATGGATCTGTGTTAGTGGAGCGATCACTATCCACCTTATTCTCCTTCTTTTGTCTTGCTGGAGAACTCGATCTTGATCGCTTTCGTCGTAGACGGCAGTCACGCGCCATGTGTCCTGGTTTGTCACAAATGAAGCACTTACCAGTAAATTTGTTTTCGCGTCGACCAGTTGTTCTTCCTTCAGGCTGCGCTACAGATTTGAATGCCTGACACACTGCTTCAACCAGATCTGCTGTTTCTGTTTCTAGTTGGCGTACCCGTGGCATTGGTCGACACATCAAACTGGCGGCTTCAAACGTCAAGGCACTACTGACTGTTTCGGCATAAGTATTCCTGGGTGACATGACTAGGGCGCGCTTTGTCTCTCCATCACGTATACCATCTATGAATGCCTCTATTTTTATTTTTTCGACGAACTCTTCCGAATTACCGGAGAACGCCAGATGACATAAGCGCTCAATATCGGAAGCGAATTCCTGAAGGCTCTCATTACTCCGTTGCACTCGCGATCTCAATTCCACTCGATGTAATTGACTCTTGTATTCATTTCCATATTTTCGCTGGAGTGTGTCCATCAGTGACTGATAGCTACCACGATCTTTCTCTGGAATCATCTGTAACACCTCGGAAGCATTACCTTTTAATGCGACTATTAAAGCAGCAGTCTTGTCGCTATCATCCCATTGATTCTTCGACGCTGTTGTCTCGAATTGAAGCTTGAAGATATTGAATGGCGTGCTTCCGTCAAATGTTGGTGGCTTTAGTTTAATTGTAGTTGACTCTCTTATCACTGATGTGGTTGCTCCACTTATTTTTAGTTGGTTGAGATCGTGCTGTAATTTCTCGAACTTATCTTCCAAGTCATCTACATGTTCCTTCAGATCCATGACTTTTTCATTAATGGTTCCGGAAATTTCCTGAAATCTAATCTCAATTCCTTTTTGTAGATTTTCGATGACGTGTTCTTGTCGAGCCGAACCTTCTTGAATTTCCATACGCAATTCAGCCGAATGTTCTTGAAGCTTGGAGTCAATTGTTTTCTGGAACTCTCCCATAGCGTTTTCTTGGCGAGACGCATTTTCTTGTAGCTGTTGTTTCTGCTGTTGCATCATGGTTTTCATGAAATCCATGAGTTGACCACTCGAATCTATTTTGCTCTCTTCCTCAGCGTGCACAACTGCTTGTATATCGGCTTCCTCGAAGAACTCATGTTCTTCTACATTAATTCCCTTAGCCTCCATAGCTTGCCTCAGCCTCACCAGCAGTTCCGCCTTTGCACCTGATGACGATAGATTCATCTCTACCAACAGCTTTTTAAGCTGGTCCACTTTTAGTTGGTCAATTTTCACCATCTTTACAGAATCCCACTTCTGACACCAATTGTTACGTTTTTATTCTGTGAACGTTTAATTCTATTTGAATTACCTTGTTCGATCACTGGATTCTGTTAATGATAACTGCAACACTTATTTTATACAACTATATACAGCAACAATTTATTTAATAATCTCTATTTACAATCAACACTGTTTACAATCAACTATTTACTATAACACTTAAATGTACTTGCAGCTTTTGCCTCTGTATCAATGTTTTCGCAATCACGTTCGGAATTAGATTGATTGATTATTCTCAACACTGGCTCTATTTATACTCTGTTGGCAACACCCCAGAATCTTCCTTTATCGAGATTCTTCTCTTCCTTTCTCGTTGGCTTGTTCTGGTTATCGCTTATTTCTTTTTGTTGACATTCGTTTCGATGCTGCCAATAGAGTCAGTCACAATAGTGATGAGTAATCAACTATCGATACTCGTTACAATATTTATAATGATTATCTAACATGAAGACTTTGAACTAAACCTGTTGATTAATCGTACTAAGCATTTCACACTTTACTAATGCACCATAAGTCTTGTAACAACAGTTGATATATTTCGATATATCGATCATCCCTAGTATACATGATTTTAATATTTTTATTTAATTGGAATTTGTGTAATAAAAAACATCTTTGTTTATTGTTTTTTAGTTCTGGATCCTCTCGAAGTTTGCAAATATTGTTTTGTTACGTTTTTATTCTGTGAACGTTTAATTCTATTTGAATTACCTTGTTCGATCACTGGATTCTGTTAATAATAACTGCAACACTTATTTTATACAACTATATACAGCAACAATTTATTTAATAATCTCTATTTACAATCAACTCTGTTTACAATCAACTATTTACTATAACACTTAAATGTACTTGCAACTTTTGCCTCTGTATCAATGTTTTCGCAATCACGTTCGGAATTAGATTGATTGTCAATTCTTAACACTGGCTCTATTTATACTCTGTTGGCCACACCCCAGAATCTTCCTTTATCGAGATTCTTCTCTTCCTTTCTCGTTGGCTTGTTCTGGTTATCGCTTATTTCTTTTTGTTGACATTCGTTTCGATGCTGCCAATAGAGTCAGTCACAATAGTGATGAGTAATCAACTATCGATACTCGTTACACTGCCCTCCTCTTAACCTTGTTCGTCCCGAACAAGTTTTTATACTTCCCCTCGATATGGCGCAAGTCGCTCCAAGTGCACTACTTTAAACTTTGCTCTTTTATTCCAGGCACGTTGAATGCGATACACTACGTCATTTATCTTTGCTATAATCTCATATGGTCCTTCCCAATGAGTCTGTAGTTTAGGGGACAGGCCTTTCTTTCGTTGTGGATTATGAAGCATTTCAAGCTCTCCTTCATAGAACCCTTTTGAATTTGCTTTCAAGTCATACCTGGCCTTCATCTTATCGCTTATCATCTGCGACCGCTCTCTGATGAACTGATGTACTTCATCCAACTGTTCCCGCTTTTCGCTAGTATAATTTCCTTCGGTTGATCTCGTTGGTGTTACAACTCCAAATTTTAAATCAGCTGGCAGTCTTAACTCGTTTCCAAAAATTGCCATTGCCGGTGTAGTAGCCGTCGTATCATGTTGTGCGCATCGATATGCCATGAGGAACATTGGTATATGTACATCCCAGTCTCTTTGGTAATTATCTACGACTTTTCTCAAATATTCCTCCAAGGTACGGTTAAATCGTTCTACCATGCCATCAGATTGTGGATGCAAAGGTGTTGTACGAGTTTTGTATATACCCAGCATACGGCATATCTCTTGGAATACAACTGATTCGAAATTTCGACCTTGGTCTGAGTGTAATTCCATCGGTACACCAAAACGAGTAATCCATTGGTTGACGAATACATCCGCAACTGTACTAGCTTCTTGATTTGGAATGGGGTATACTTCAGGCCATTTACTGAAGTAATCTATAACCACCAGAACATACTTGTTTCCTGCGTTGCTTGGAAATGGTCCAGCTATGTCCATAGCAATTCGCTCAAATGGAGCACCCACGGTGTATTGGTGCATCTTACCACGACTTTTCTTAGTGGGACCTTTGGCCATTGCACATTGCTTACACTTCCGAATCCAATCAGCGACATGGTCATGACATCCAACCCAATAAAATCGTTTCTTTATTTTCTCGACGGTTTTGTTGATTCCCAAATACCCTCCACTGGAGGCATTGTGATACTCAGCTATCACTTCATTTATTCTTGCCTTGGGTACCACTAGCAGATCATAAGTGATTTTTCCATCTTCGCTTTCCCATGTTCGGAATAAACATCCGTCTCGTAAGTGCAGGCTTTGCCACTGCGCCCAGTATGCCTTTGCTATTGGACTCTCATTAGCCATTTCTTGCCAATCTGGACGTATGCCCTGCTCCTTATATTCCATAATCTTTGCGAGATCTGGGTCGTTCCGCTGATCTTCTTGAACTCGTTCGGTTTTCCATGACTCTTCCGACAATACATTCGTAAGACGTAGGTTAACAATGTGATTCTGGTTTCTTTCCCGAGAACAATGTTTACTATCTACGGTGCAAGTACGACGATATGGAGTATAAACTTTACTACGATGAATGACATCACGATCGTCCTTTCGTTGTCCTGGTGAATTCGATCTTTGTTGCTTGTGTCGTAGACGACAATTCCGCGCCTTGTGCCCTCTTCGATGGCATATGAAGCACTTACCGGCAAATTTATTTTTGCGTTGATTCCTTGTTCTACCTTTAGGCTTCATATTCGATTGATTGCAATCACGCGCTATATGCCCTCGTTTGTCGCAAATGAAGCACTTACCATTTAATTTGTTTTCACGTCGACCTGTTGTTACTTCAGGCTGAACTACTGATTTTACTGCCTGACGCACTGCTTCAACCAGATGTGATGTTTTCCCCTCTAGTTTGCGTACTCCTGGCACTGGTCGACACATTAAGCTGGCGGCTTCATACATCAAAGCACTACTGACTGTTTCGGCATATGTATTCCTGGGTGACATGATTAGGGCACGCTTTGTCTCTCCATCACGTATGCCATCTATGAACGCCTCTATTTTTATTTTTTCGACGAACTCTTCCGAATTACCGGAGAACGCTAGATGACATAAGTGCTCAATATCGGAAGCGAATTCCTGAAGGCTCTCATTACACCGTTGCACTCGCGATCTCAATTCAACTCGATGTAATTGACTCTTGTATTCATTTCCATATTTTCGCTGGAGTGTGTCCATCAGTGACTGATAGCTACCACGATCTTTCTCTGGAATCATCTGTAACGCCTCGGAAGCATTACCTTTTAATGCGACTATTAAAGCAGCAGTCTTGTCACTATCATCCCATTGATTCTTCGAAGCTGTTGTCTCGAATTGAAGCTTGAAGATATTGAATGGCGTGCTTCCGTCAAATGTTGGTGGCTTAAGTTTGATTGTACTTGAATCTCTAATCACTGATGTGGCTGGCCCATTTATTTTTAGTTGGTTGAGATCGTGTTGTAATTTCTCGAACTTATCTTCCAAATCATCTACATGTTCCTTCAGATCTGTAACTTTTTCATTAATGGCTCCGGAAATTTCATCTACATGTTCTTTTAGTTCTGCAGCTTTCTCATTAATAGCCCCAGAAATTTCTTGTAGTTTGTAGTTAATTGTCTTCTGGAATTCTCCAATGAAGTTTTCTTGGCGAGACGAACCTTTTTGAATTTCCATACGCAATTCAGCCGAATGTTCTTGAAGCTTGGAGTCAATGCGAGACGCATTTCCTTGAATTTCCGTACGTAATTCACTAATAACGCCCTCTTGTCGAGACGAACTTTCTTGTAACTGTTGCATCATGGTTTTCATGAAATCCATAAGTTGACCACTCGAATCTATTTTGCTCTCTTCCTCAGCGTGCACAACTGCTTTTATATCGGCTTCCTCGAAGAACTCATGTTCTTCGACATTAATTCCCTTAGCCTCCATAGCTTGCCTCAGCCTCACCAGCAGTTCCGCCTTTGCACCTGATGACGATAGATTCATCTCTACCAACAGCTTTTTAAGCTGGTCCACTTTTAGTTGGTCAATTTTCACCATCTTTACAGAATCCCACTTCTGACACCAATTGTTACGTTTTTATTCTGTGAACGTTTAATTCTATTTGAATTACCTTGTTCGATCACTGGATTCTGTTAATGATAACTGCAACACTTATTTTATACAACTATATACAGCAACAATTTATTTAATAATCTCTATTTACAATCAACACTGTTTACAATCAACTATTTACTATAACACTTAAATGTACTTGCAGCTTTTGCCTCTGTATCAATGTTTTCGCAATCACGTTCGGAATTAGATTGATTGTCAATTCTCAACACTGGCTCTATTTATACTCTGTTGGCAACACTCCAGAATCTTCCTTTATCGAGATTCTTCTCTTCCTTTCTCGTTGGCTTGTTCTGGTTATCGCTTATTTCTTTTTGTTGACATTCGTTTCGATGCTGCCAATAGAGTCAGTCACAATAGTGATGAGTAATCAACTATCGATACTCGTTACAGTTTATTAAGTGCCAAATGCTTATGTGATTCCAATCTGTAGTTGTGGTTGTAGTGCTACCACCTATAAAACGTAAGCCTTGTCTCTCATCTATTGTGAATTGTTTCTCTAAGTTGTATAAATTGTAAACAAAATTCTAACTTTAGTAATACGCGCTACATTATAATAAAATGTTTTCCTATCAGTTACCCAACGGAGGATTAAGAACAAATTCCTTTATAAATGCAGAGGGGAATATAAAATTTGATCCGCCAGTGTTCGAACAACGTTATTCCACAGCAATTCGGATATTAGAAGATCCGCGCTGGAATAATCATATCAAGAAAGTAAATACATGTGTACATTTGTATAAAATTAGTATAAATCTAGTGGAATCGAATTTTAAATATACATCATATATCCAGGAATATTCCTTCATAATTGAAGTGTCAAATAATTTCAGATTGTTGAATTTGGATGTGCTGAAATGCGATTAATACCGTTATTGCGTAGAATTGATAACATAGAACTCATTTTGGCGGTAAGTGAAATGCTTTTCTTTTAAACGATCAACAGGATTATCTTCATGTATAATGCGTACGAATCAGTTTTGTCCTTATATCATATACAGTTATGGAGATTTTTAAGAAAATAGGATAATGAGAAATAAACCGCTTTTTGAAATAAAAAAATACTATTTGTAATAACAAACTTGGTCTCCGTAGCAGATATATGAAATGATATACACTGGTTAGAATGTTATTGTGATAATATTTTAAATATTGTCGGTTTAAATTTATTCTATGATCATATGATATCCTGATATCATATAGTCATACATATGAAATTTACTCTTTTCTCACGTCTCAAATATTCAGGTCTATCCTGAACAAATTTTCGCGTGCAAGTTTTCACTTATAAAATATATGTACATTTTTGATTTTGAAGGGAAATGGGTAACAGTACGCCTCATTGGGGCGCGCCTAGATTTACTCTTCTATGTCTTGAACGGTGATCTCTACGCTGTGTATAATGGTCCAATTCATAGGAGGTATCGTAATGTGAGGTAAAGTAATGTAAACGTAGAAAATACAGCGGTTAGCCAAATCGTACGTTGGAGTAGAAATCAGCTGTTGCGTGTGTGGCTGTGTATTTCATTCAGTATTGCCATGCAGATATTTTGACAAAATATTTTTTGTTCTTATTTAACCTTTTGTAAGAAAATGATTTTTAATTCAAATTATTTGTGGCACACAAGTATTGTTAAATATATGTAATAATATAAAATAACAAATGTTGATATAAATCGTAAAGATAAACGATATTAATTTTTAAGACGAAAGAAATTCAATTTGAACATAAAGCAACAATGTTTCGTTATCACTAAACAGCTGACACGATTTTGTAGTAGAAACCTAATCGATGCAGGTTTACTACGTTACTTTACTCTACGATACGATTTGGATAATCGCTTATAACCTAGACAGACGACACCCTTAATCCGGATTAACGACACACTTAATCGAAATAAAATACTAACCTCACAGACGGCAATATTGCGGATTAAATAAACAGCTGATTGCTGTTTTATTAGGTTTGCTCACTTACGTTTACTATTACTCGATATGAGTAAATATACAAGAAGTACGCGAACTGAAAACTATCAGAAACTTGTAAATTGAAATTCAGAGTACGCAATTGACAACTGGTTTTATATGTACGCCAACGGAAATACGTCGGTTCCTGCTAATACTGTCTAAAATTTAACCGGGTCAGCAGTGTTGGAAGAGCACTTATATATGCCACCAAAGAGCACTTTAGTGGCATATATTATTTATTTTACGTATTGACAGTTAAATAACTCAACCCCCAAACCCAATTAAGGGCACTATCTCCAATTTCATATAGTTGTAACTATCGCTGCGACTTTATACTGGTATATCTTATCATCGCTGCGTCTAATTCAATTTTACCAGCGATATCCAATAGCTCCTTCACCTTGGGTACGTCTGGAATTACCCTCGTATCTCAGTAAGTCCTGTAGTTGTGTTATGAAGCTTGCTGATGTCGCACTGCCGTTACATATTGTTTAGGGTCAGGTAATATGAGAGATTCCAGAATTTTTCAATAAGAGAGAGAAGCGATATTAGCTGATAAGGGGTACCCGGCAGGGCTTTAGGGATTGCTACTATCGGACAACTTTCTAGATATTACATATCGAGACTGTCGCTAATGAAGCATTTAACACGCGAGTTAAATAATTTAAGTCGTAGGGCTTCGATTTGTAAGGACCACCATTGAAAGCACATCTTCGGCTTCGATTTCGGCCATCTTCGAGGAAATGCAGCTTTACAGTACATTGCCGATGTCGGTGTATTCGGTGATATGAAAGGTATTTTCAGTTTTTTATCGCAAAATTCTGGAATGACCAAATAAACCCACACGAAAATGGTATTTCACACTACATTTTTCGTGAAGACTGTTTTATAATTCGTCATTCGTAAAATGTTATGTTGGCTTAAAAATGAGTAAAATTTCTGAAGAAATACGCTTTGATTATTTTTTTTTACGGGTTGTACCGTCTAATTTTGATTACGTCGATTCCGTTCCGGAAATTTTGATGTCAACTATGCACCTTGCTCTCGTCGGCATATCACTGAAATAGTCGATGAAATTTCGAATTTGGTGGTGCTAGACTGGCATGCAAACATAGGGCATAGTGGAAGCATGAAACATCAACCACATGACAATTTGGAATCATGCACATGTAAGAAAATTGGTTTGACCGATTTATCATCAGTGAAGTGCTGCTGAATCGCTACAAAACTAACCCGTTTCTGAAGCGGATGGTAACTGGTAATGAAAAGTAGGTCACTTACCATAGCGAAAAAGGTTGTGGTCGAATCGCCGGTTAATGTGGACCTGTAATGCCAATAATTAAACCATCTGAAGGACGTAATCGCCTGGAAACAGCCAATTTTGGCCAATAGGAGAGGAATTGTGTTTCATTAAGACAATATCAGGCCGCACACATTGATAGTGACTACCCAGAAGCTCCGTGAACTTGGTTGGAAGGATCTTTTGCGCCCATCTTATAGTTCAGGTCTGGCACCGAGTGATTACCACTTGTTTCTGTCCATGACGAATGATTTTTCGACTGTATCAGTTTTTTGCCATTAGACAAAAGAAACAGAAACAGACGTAATGGAATTAGCTTCAACATGGCAACAAGTTATCGATGCATTATTTGGTCTCAATCATAGCATTCCTCTAATTTCATATAATAACGGATTTCCTCTTAATACATCTTATATTACAACAACACCCATTGATTTATTTCTACTTTGTGTTTTTCTAAAAATTTCGACATTAAATGCCTACTGTGACTTTCAAAGAGAATGAAGGTATAACTAGAAAAAAATTTGTTCCGTCTCCTTTCATATGTCACCATCCCATTCTGGCCCTAAGATGTATTTCACTAAATGTTATGGCTTATTGCTCCAAATAATTGTTTCCCAATTTAACTTACTCAATTTGCCCAATTTCAATTTCAATAAAAAATGCGCAATTTTTTTTTCAATAATTATTTATTTGTAATGCGTTTGTTTTTCCTGTTTTTATATGTACTATATGTATGTTGTATGTATGAAGTTTTAATATTTAATAATTAATTTCAATTACATTTCATATCTGAATCCAATTGATAATTATGTATTGTATGTTTAGAAAAATCTTATATAACTAAAAGAAAAATAATAACATTAATCCGAACTTATGATGCTGATTTCAACCGTAAATGAAAATAATTCATTTCATCAATATCATTGAGATGTACATAACGATTCGTATTGTACATATTTCTTCGCCAAATGATAACAGAAAGATAAAGAAAATCTATTCATAATTGTGTGATATAAACCTAAGAACTACAGCACTAGTCATTAAAAGTAAAATTGGTATAAATGACAAATAAAAAAAATAAAAACACGAATAATTAAACAAAAATATTGTAATAAAATATGAAATGAAAATAATCAAACATTTGTAGGTATATAATTGATTGATTTCAGCATGGAAAATATATAAATTGTTATTTATAACCATAAAGAAAATATACAAATAATTAAAATTGAAATATATTATGCACTCAAGGAAATTTCTGTTTATGCATATAGTTTGTTGTGTTGTCTATATAAAACATTATTTTTTCTATACATCTTTCATTAAATTCTTTTAAGAAATATTTATATAATATGCATTTTAATTTACACCCTCATTCATTATTTCATCTTTACTCGTTGGAAAAGTTAAGCAATGATTTCAAGTATACTTGGAAATATTTATAGAATTTAATATTCATTATTATTATTATACTGCTGCAAAGATTGTATAATATTTCATTTCATAATTAGAAATTTTAAATTGAATTGACACACATAATCAGTATTTTTAGTATATACGAGTATATATGTTGTGTAATTTCCATGCTTATGTTTGTATTTCAATTTAAAACTTCTCTCTTTTGAAAGATAACAACAATGATATTTTATTATTATTATTATATATATATATTGTATTTCTTTAAGAGCATTTAGGTAGTTCTAAAATAATTGTTGTAAATTTATTTATTTGAATGAATCATTTTTTACAATGCTTTGTCGCTGCTGCGTTGCTATTTCTAAAATAAATCGTTTGGTTATCGAATTTTTTCCAAACATTAAACAGGCTTCGCATGTCTGGACTAAAATTAGAATTACTCTCGTCCTCTACATCGTCTTCCGTTTCTGCTTCTGCCTCTTCATCCACCTCTGGTTCAGTCTTAATTAGGCAACGACGCGTTCGACGTTCAGGCGGTCGTCTATTTGTATCACCTCTGCCACCAGCAACAATCCCACACATATCTCGTCTACCGTTTGAATTGTATAAATATTTTTGCGTAGCTTGTGTGAACTCACCATTTTCAACGAGGTCGCATTTGCGTTTATAACGCGTATTGGCGACACTTCGTTTACTGCTGTTACTGTTATTTTGTGTTGTGTGTTTTAATGAAGTTCCCTCCGTCATCCTAGTTTTGGTAGTCGTTTTCGATTTTGATGTTCTCTTGCTGCTGTTTGTTTTGATACGGCCTCCACCACCTGTTGTTACTGATGTTGTCTTTGCGACTCTTTTGTTAGATTTTGTCACTGTTATTCTAGTCTTGCGTGTGCGTCTCATGCATTCATTGTTATCCTCTATTTCCATAGCTTCATCCACGTTCTCATCATCATCGTCGTCGTCATCATCATCATCACATTCTTCTTCCTCCTGCTCGTCATTGTCATCAGCCTCTTTACTATCGTCTTCTTCATCATTATCCTCATCAGATATTTCCATTTCTGTATCCGTCTTTAAGTTGTAAAAAATTATTATATATTATTGATAAAAGTCCAAATGCACTATATTCATGGCACTATGTGCAAATAAACTTACCTCGCCTTTGTTTGTTTCCACATTACCGTTTTCTTCTGTCAGGCGACCGCTCATTCGTAAACGCTGTTCTATCTCCAGTATGGCATATGTTGGCTTACCAGTGTAACGACGTACTGCAGATCGCTGTTCATCGCTTAGATCCTCCTCTCTGTCAAATTCCTTTTCGGCTCGTTCACGTGCTATCTGATCGGGATCCTGTGAAAGTATTTCGGCCCAAGAGAACTTTTTCTTCTTAATGGCTTTTTTATCGGACTTGGAGCGCAGATTCTTGGGAGACACTCTATTTGAAAGTGTACTCTCCTGAAATGGTGTTCCTACGGATAGATTTTTCATAATACTCAAGGCATTGTTACTGTGCTTATTCATTTCGAAGATGTCATTTTTATTTTCAATCTCTTCCTTTACGCGCACACATGTCCGGATTATATCATTGCTCTCGAGACGCAGCTCAGTCAGAGTATAACCCAACTGTAGGAATTCTTGCTGGAAAATACGTCTATAACGAGCGTAGTCCGGCCGTTCATGGTAGGCTAGTTGTCCCACCTGATGCAGAAATTCCCCCAAGTATTTAGGAACCTGTTTGCCATAAATTTGCCGTAACATTTCACGGACATCTGTCATTAGGTATTCTTTTGCCCGGTGCACTTTCTCCTGTTGATGCTGCATGGCTGCATCCTTCCATGGCAGGTATCCTTGAGACCAGAAAATTAAATTATAACCAAGACATTCAAGATCGCTACGACGTGAATGTGCCCCCATATGAGCATCACGTGACGTAAATTCTAGAGTGCCATCGTGCGCCCGACGCTGATCCATTATAAATGGTCGATGAACGCCATTATCAATGAATTTAGATGCCAGTCCGAAATCAATGAGGAAAATACGTTCTTCTTCGACAGCGACCATTTCAGCAGCTGCTGCAATACGTTGAGTGCCATTGGTAGTAGCGTTGAAGTTGTTGTTGTTGTTGTGGTTGTTGCCGTTACCATTGTTGCTGCTCAAGAGCTTTTCTTGACGACGTGTTAAACGTTTTGCTACACATTTTGCGGGCGTTGACTTTTTATTTGATGCTGATGTACGACGAGCTGATTGTGGAAGAAACTCTTCAGATTCATCATCAGAAGATACCGAACTTTCGTTGCGTGTATCTCCCTTTACAGATGCGCCGTCTTCATTGAAGAATTCTGAATAACTTATACGTTTGGCGGGACGCAAATAATGCGATTTGACCATTTCTTCATAAATGGAATTTCTCTTTTGTCTGCGACAGGAACGAACCTTTGAAAAAGAAAGATTTATCATCCATTGCAATATCAAGTTACTATTGAATACTTACAGGATTGGAACCACTGTATTCGACAACATTATTACGTCCTCGTCCTCTACGATTTTTATTTACAGGTGTCTGGTATATCTCTGCACTGTTGGTATTGTTGCTGTTGCTTGTTGCTCCATCATCAAAATCTTCATCCTCCTCGTCGTCGTCCTCATATTTGTGACGTTTCAAAACAAAATCTGCATCGTATTCGTCATTTGCTTCTTGTTCCGAACTGTTACCGCTGTCAGTGGTCTGCTGTTTCTCATCATATTGTTCATCGTATTTGATCTTGTTTTTAAGCGACGACGTTGTTTTGGATAATTTCGCATTTGTCGACGACACCTGCTTCTCCTTAAGGTATTTGCATTTAGAAATCATCAAATTTTGAGCTTTAACATCATTATGACAATAGCCTTTGTCATGCAGATTCTCTAGTACATTGACAATTTGAATTGCTAATGCCAGTACTGACTTCTGATGGACACGACAATTCTTAATTAGCGAATGTAGATCACGATCGAAGCGTTGCAAAACCAAAAATCTATAACGTGCATTTCCAAAGTTATGAGAACCCGAAGCAATATAGTCTGGTATTCCAGATGGTGCTGATTTTGATATAACTGCATCATTATTTTCCGCTGTAGGAGAATATATACAATATAAATACATGAAGTGTTCGGCTCTATTTATGATCGCAAAAAGTGTAGCTACTTACAAGGCTTTTCGGCAGTATTCATTAAGCAATGAATTTCTACAAAGAGCGGGCCATTCGAATGTGGTTCAATTTTAACAACGAATTTAGCATTTTCATTAGTAACGGGTATAGTAATGTTATCGGATGCTAGAAATATTTCGCCAAAGTTGCCCTTGCCTAACAAATGACACGATATTATTTCAAGTACACAAACACAAACGTATTCAACCACTTACCAATGGGGCGACCCAAACGCCAAGGCTTTTGTTTTAGATCGTAGAGTATCGTACCATTTACTACTGATGGATGCAGTGTATACACTGGTTTCGGCGATTCATTAATTGATGTGTCTCCAACAGATGAATTCAAAAGTATTGACGAATTATTGGCATGTTTGCTGGACTGTTGATTGCGTGTTGGGGGTAACAATGTAGTATCGTTCGATGAAGAGTCTTCATCGTCATTCTCATGCCAATAGCTATTCGATTCACACTGACGTAATGTCTTAACAACCGCGGCTGCAGCATTTGTATTGTTAACCTTACGTTTTCGTATGGAACGTGCTGGTGGTGGTGTGACATACTGATGTTCTGCTGCGGCTACAGCAACACGTTTGCCCATATTTTATTGTAGATTACGCGAGGTGTTTTGGATAAATCTTCTTTGAGATTTTGCTGGAGGTCTGGCAAAATTATTTCTTTCGATTTTGATATAAAGTGGTCGGCATCAGATCATTGCACCTTTGTCTATGGTTTGATTTGTTGTTTAAAATGTACTCAGTCTCTCATATGGTTATTGTTTGTTTTTTCTTTCTGTTTCTTTAAGAAGGGACGTTAATATGAAATTTTGTTAGTTATATTCACATATATTTGTATATTCAGCTATTTCACTTTACTAATTGCTATTTCTTTTTCGCCTTCTCTTTTGCTGTTGATTATATTTACTACTTCATATGTGTAAGTATATGTATAGTTATTTTTCTTCTTTTTGCATAATTTCAAACGTATTTGGGGTTTTTGATTTTAAATTGAACAATTAAGAAAGAAAAAAGTGAGGAAACAACTTAAAAAATGAAAATAAAATTTATCTTTGTTTTTGTTGTACATATTCTCATATGTGTATGCAGAAAATTTTAAAGATTTTCACTTATGGTCTGTACGTGTGGCGGAAAGAGAGGAATATACGTTATACCGAAAAAATCAAGTACTTTCTGTCAATCAGAAGTTGGCAACACTAGCCTTTGACAGCGAATATCAGATGCAACGAACCTTTCTTCATACATACATATGCACCACCATTTAATTTATTTTATTCGAAAAAAATTTATCAATTAGATTATCTTTCTCTCAATAATCATTTTATTACGATTTCACTATAATTATAATGGCTAATTATCGTTTTTGCACTTTATTACTACATTTGTCTTACATACATGAAAAATAAGACGAAGACAAAAATAAAAACACACAATCGTACACAAGTATTGCATGTATATGGAGACTGAGGTATGCGGCTTGAATCGACAACGTCGACGATAGCAGCGACAGCAGCCGACAAAGTGTGGAATTTTCTTCAATTAAAAATCGATGTATATAGATAATATAGATAATTCGCAATTTTTCCAACAAATGGCATTCGGTTTTATTTTTATTATATATATATACTGCTGTATTGTTTCATGGAAAATACTAAACTAGCGGCAGACAATTGAAAATATAATGATTGGTTTGCTGATTTTTGTCTTTGAATTGTCTCGTTCTTTTTGATTTCAACATTTTCAACACGACCAATTATGTTCGTTCATCGACAAAAATTTTCATTTTGTATCGACTGCGAACACTTAAAATCACATTTCACTATCAAATTGTTACATTTATCATTTGCATTCATACCATTTGTAAGCTTCACTCTTTTTTGCACTATTTAAATATAATCTGAAGTTTTTATTTGCGATAATTATACTAAAAATATATTAAAACTCACAAAATTTTTAGCCTCTACTTAGGCCTTTCTTTCACAGTCCTCTCTACACATACAAACGCACATATCGAATACACCACAAGCGAGCGCATCCGTTCTATTCACCACGATGTTGAACGGTTTTAGTACTTCTACAGAGTTGCATCGAAACAAATTGAATATTTACGAAAAATCAGAAGAAGCAGAGACCAAAATTTGGCGCCGTGTTTGTCAGTTCATGTTATTATTTCTATTTTTATAGCAAATGTCAATCGTAATTTCCCAGATGCAGTGCTCGTATGAATGAAATAGGGTTAAATTAGGGTTGTCGAGTGAAATGAATTATATACTATATTTTATGAAATTAGCGGTTATTTTCTATATATGATAGTTGTGATTTATTTAGAAGTACTTTAAAAAATTTTTATTTAATTGGATAATATTTATTATCACACAAATGTTGACATTCCGATTTTCGATGACGCTTTCTTTCATTTCGTGAGGTGTGGCTTGCAAATAAGAAGGGTAAAATTATCAGTTAAGCGAATTGTTCGTGAAATAATTCATTGAACAAAAATATCATGACATATGTTGAGAAATCCCACTTGGAAAAAGTACTTTTAAATTAATTATTCTATAATTTCAAAGTTTTACAAAATAATAACACCAATTTCTGATGATATATTATTATTATTATTATTAAGGTTGACATTGATGGGAGCCTACTTAAAAGCCGTCAACAGGTCGCTCAGCCACTAGTTGTTGATTATGTTATAAGACGAGCGAATCCATTGCGTATAGAAGTTCTTCAAGGCAGTATTGATGCATCCGTTGAGAAAGTTCGGAATATGGATGCAGTCATAGGTTTAGAAATGTAAGTTTTCAAATATACCCGTTTTTACATAGGTCTACATATCTACAGAGATTTATTACAGTATTGAACATTTGTATCCTGAGGTTTTGGATAAAGTGCCGAAAAATGTCTTTGGCTTTATACAGCCTAAATTGGCAATTTTTTCAACTCCCAATTCAGAATTTAATGTTCTCTTTCAACCATTATTATCTAATGGCTTTCGACATTTGGATCATAAATTTGAATGGAACCGTGCAGAATTTAAGAAATGGGCTCAAAATATATGCAAAGAATATCCGAATTATAAGGTGGCTTATATTGGTGCTGGTAAACCGCCACCAGATCAGAAACATATTGGATATGTATCACAAATAGCTATTTTTGCACGTAAGGATATGCTGGGCGAACCACTTGTTGCACCTATCAACGAAGATGTTCCTGCGAATACCGACCCAGATGTACAATATAAAACAGTGCATGAAGTTGATTTTCCATTTGATCATGATGAGCGTACAAAAGAGGAGAAAATATTTGATGAAGCCCAATTTCATATAAATCAAGCACGAAGTGTTGAAAGGTATTTCAATCGTGAGCGTCGAATATATCAGTTACCACTTACCAAGCTCATAGCTTATGCTGCGACAGTGGATGGCACAGAAGAAGAGTTACGATCTATACTGCAGAAGAATAATATCGAGGTGGAGGGTGATTTTATTGTGTTGTCAGAATATGATGAGGATGAAGACAACTATCGGCAATATGATGACTGTTATGATGATTGCAACGCTGATGAATATGGCGCTGATGCTGAATATGATGAGGAGTTAAGTTCTGGTACTGCGTCTGCCCCTAAAGAGGTTGATTATGAAACGGAAGAGAATTGGGATTAATTTTTCTACCCCATAATACCATAATACACATAAAAAAGAGATACATTATATTGAATTTTTTTTGTAAAGAATAAATTAAACACAAACCACGCGACTTAGATTAATTTTTCCTCCCTTATATATATATATATATATATATATATATATATATATATATATATATATATATATATATATATATATATGTATATATATATATATATATATATATATATATATATATATATATATAATATAGGGTATATATATATAATATAGGGTAGCTTTTCACGATGACGTAGTTTCAAATTTAAAGAAAACACAAAAGGACTTGTCCAAATAAGATATTTTATATAATTTCAGGCACCGCAACTAGATTTTCCAATATGGTGCCACCTAGTGGAGCAAATTTTGTTTAGTTTTTCTCGTCAATAACACAATTTGAGAAGAAAAACAGATTTTTTGATACGTTAAGTCAAAAATCATACGTTTGTCAAAAACAAAAAGGTCCAGAACTATTAATTTTAATATGCCCGATTGATTTTGGTATCATTTTGTCAATTTTTATTCAATTATGTTGAACTTCATCACTATTAAAATCTACACATAAATTTCTTCCGTAACAGACCTTAGAACTTCGGAAAATTTTCAAAATTCGATTAAAAACCTACTTTTGTTTAAGAAAAATACGATTTTCAAAGGGAATAAATTATTGAATTTGTATGATTTAAGGATTTTTGGCTTAATTGGAGATTCATGGTTTCATCACAAATTCATATTAGTTCAAAAAAAATAATCAAGAAATAAATTTTTCTGCAATATCGCATAAACAAAAGCTGATTAATAAAAATGGATTCATTTAATTCTTTAAAAGAGTTGCTGCCTACCATGCATCAAAAGGGCTGTGTAATAGAAAGAACAAATCTTCTAACGTCGTTAGCTTATTCGCATTCACAGATTTTTACATGAGAAATATGTCAAGTAAGTTAATTCTCAAGTTAAGAAGATTGTTTACAACTACGGACCTTCACGTAGAACAAGATTTAGGTCATAAAGTTTGTCGCCTAACATTTTCCTCAATAGGATTTGGAACTATGGCATGACATATTTGACTCTTCCTCAACGCCGTCTATGTAAATGAATATTAGACCTAGATTGCTCAATAAACCGCCATAAAAAGTCATTATTTTCTAAATAAAATTTCTTATTTTGCAAACTTTGATGCAATCTTTAATTTTCTATGATAAGTGAGTATAAATAACACTTGATTTGTCGCATGGTGAATTGTTTTTTTTTTACATTTAACTTTATTAATAAAAACATCACTCTGACAAAGACACCCTTTATATACATCATTAATGCAAATGGTTGCAAAAGTTTGCATCATGAAGGGTTTGTTGATACAAATACAATCTGTAAGAGAAGTTAAGCGGCATGATGGCGACATTAACAATCGCACCATACTTCCGTTATATGGTTCTGCTATTTTGAGGGAAAAGAAAAAAAATGATACGTCTGTGACAATGATGCAGCAAAAACACCACCCCCATAAGAAATTGCACAAATTGAGAGATAAAGGCAATAAATATAAATTCGTCTTGTGCATATAGCGCATGCGTGGTCCTTAAGGAGATGACAAGTGTGATGAAACTTGTCTTGTTGAAGAAAAATACTACATACATTTCAAGCAGTTTATCAATTGGCACAACCAAGAGAATACACAATTCAAACAAAAGCGGAAGCGGAAAAATTGTAAGTTATTAATATTGCTAAATACACTACTGTTGTTGATGTTGTTGTTGTTGCTATTCAGAGAATGCCATTCAAAAACATTGTCAATACAAATATAAATTTCAAAATAATACGAGTAGTCATCAATTGAGGAGGCATTAAAGAAAATAATATCATAAAAAAATACCAAAAACAATAACGACCATCACAATAAAAGCACTGTAATGGCTGACGATGGCGCTAATCCGGAAAAGGAAGCTGACAAAAAAATTGTACATGTTTATCCTCTGGTAAAGGTTTGTATATGAAACAGTATTTTCAAAAATGGATTACCTATCTACTAAATATTTGTGTAATAGCATTCTGATATGAATGAAGAAATGCGTACCGAAGCAATTGAATTGAGCATTACCGCCTGTGAGAAATATTCATCAAATTACGAGGTAATTTCAATATTTCAATTTAAATATGTCGTTTATATGATCATCATTATAGCAAGCAGCACGAGTTATTAAAGAGACTATGGATAAGAAATTTGGCATCTATTGGCATGTTGTAGTTGGTGAAGGTTTCGGTTTTGAGGTTTCATATGAAACGAAAAATATATTATATTTATTTTTTGCTGGCAATTTGGCTATAGTACTATGGAAGTGTTCATGATCATGCTGGATACTGTTATGCATTGTCAAAATATGAAGCTAATACAACCACAACAAATTGCATGTACCTAACTATTTATACAGACATACACACACACACACACAAACGCATAAAAATAAAACAAACAAATAATAAATATAAATATTTTGTAGCATGCTTGCCTAATTTTGACTCCGATTTCATTAATCGATAATCATATTTTGCAGATTATTGATCAAATAAATTTACCATGGTTACCGATAAAGGACGACTTGTTCTAATTAGAGGTATACATAAGATAGTCGCATCAGATTTAATATTTTATTGTGTGATTTATTGATTTGTTTCACCACATAGCAGACTAAAGAGTTAACATTCAATTATAAACTAAATGTAGATATAAAAATAATCCTATCCTATATGTATCATATATATATATATATATATATATGAAATTACGCATAAACATCTTCACGATCAGCACCCGAACCATCGCCAGCATCCTCCAAATTGGAGAATAATAGAAAATGTGATGGACGATGTACTTCGTGATAGAATTCCTTAGGATTTGCCAATTGCAATTCATATTTCATATTGGCATCATGACGTACACCCATGAAATTGTAATTCCAACTACCCTGCGCCGGTACCATAAAGAAACCGAGGAATTTATTCGACAGCAACATTTGTACACGTTCGTAGTGCGATGGTAAATAGCCCTTGGGATTATTGCCCTTGTCCGTATTTTTGGAGCCCCATTCAAAACCGGATGGTGTCAGTTTGTATGCGGTCAGTGAACATGAGCCCGGTGTAAAGGAGCATGTTATGACTATGGTCTTTTCGCCATCCCACGTCGGATTCTCTTGCATTACCTTAGCATGTGTGGTAATGTCTTGCGGTGAGAGTTGTGGCAATTCATTCGGTTGCGTATGTATCCAGCCCAATGGTTCCATATCCTTGAGGTATTGATGTGTCGGCAGCGTATTCGGCAGATTGATCGTTTGATGTGTACCCCATTGTGGTGGCATCACAATACAACGTATCTCTTTAACCTGTAAATTTAAATTGTAGCTGCTGTTGCTGTATACTTGTTGTATGATTCCTTACCTGTGGATTATCTGGTGGACTAATACCATACAGATAGCCAGCGATTTGGGCACGCAAATCGGAGATGGTAACAAATTTCTTGAGAATATTCTTCGGCAAAATGTATGTGTAACCAGTCTCTTTGATGTCATCCGAACTGACATAGATGTGATTCGTGCGCAGATGAAGATTGGTGGCCGATATTGCACGCACACGCCATTCCGTTTTCGAACTGAACGTTTGTGTTTCATAATTTGATGTCGTCGATGTGATTATTTCATCACCATGTTTGTTTGTTGTGCGTGTCGTTGTAGCCGTCAGTTGATTCTGTTCCTTTGTTTGCTTCTCAATTTCGGCAATTTGTTGACGTTGTGCCGATGGTGCACTTATTTCCATACCCAAAATAATATCACGAATTTCAGATTGTGTGAGTGACGCCACATTTACATTGTTCTTCTTGCCATAGTCCGCCAGAATGAGGTCCTTCAATTGCACCTCCACCTTAATCCATTCCTCATCGGTCAGGGTGGGCCATATATGATGTGCCTCTGTTATTGTTGTTTTATCCGGTTTCAATATGATTTTCGTACGTTCTGTGTTGACGTGCAATGCACGCAATATCAATATCAAACGACTGAAAGCTGTATACGAGGATATCGTCTTCAGCCAATCATCATACAGATTGAAGAGCACCATTTGCGGCTCCGTAGCTTTCAATATCAAATCGCCGAATTTCTCAACTTTTAAGCAAGCCTTTGTGCAAAAATAAAATTCAAATTCAAACACATGCAAATCTTAAGAAATATCAGATAGAAACTAACCTGGAATGGCAACTGCAATTCTGAACCTTTGATTACGATATTCGGGAAATCCAACAAATGCACCTCCAGTGGATCCAACATACCTTTACGCGTTACAATAATCTGTTTGGGTTGCTCCTCCACCGGCAGTGAGCGAATTAAGGCGGCCACTTCTTCGGCAGTCTTCCATTTGGCCAATTGACCCAGACGCTTTTGACCTGCCCACACTGAGGTGTGAATAATCTTCAAAAATAGCTGACCCGTACGTGGATTGAATATGAAAATGGCACCGTTGATCGGTTTCGTTGTCAAATTGCCTTCGAATGTCTTGTGAATTGTCACACGATACACATTTGTATCGTCCACAAACCAAATGATTTGATTCGAGAACAGCTCACCATAATTCTGTGAACTCAAGTACGGTTCGGTCGGCTCGGACGAGTACAATTGCAACGCTTTGCGTATGCGCTCACGCAACACATACAAGGCTGGATTGGCTTTCATTATCTTGGCCATTGCCTGCTGAATGAGTGTCTTACAGCCGGGGAACCAATTACCATAGGCCGAATGTAAATTGTATGCTAAATCGATGGCGATTAGCACACCAGTTGGCGATGGATAAATGGACATGTTATCGGTGGTGTAGTCCAGGAACTTGGCACGTGCATACCGTTCAACATCGTGTGAATCGTAGTCGCCCCAACGCAATTGTATGTCCAACCAATATTTTTGTGTCGTCGTATTGTCCATGGTGTCTTTGGTGTCAGCCAACAACGATGGTCGCGATACGTTCCACTTGTAGGCGGGGAACAGCAATATATCCGCACAGGAGGAATTCATTTTATACGATTTACGCGGATGGATTGTCTCCTTTTGCACTGTCTCGATTTCCAAGGCGTCCAGCTCTTGATCGAACACCTGACACAAATCCATCACAATGGATTCGTGAATTTTTTGCCACAAATGAGCACGGAATATTTGAATAAGTGAAATCTTCAATGTTGGTATTTTACCATGCATAAAGATGCCCGTTAAATCCAATTGCACCTGGAAACCAACATAGACGTTTGCACGATTGATGGTCGGAGACCACCACAGAGTGAAACGACGATTGGGAATCTGATTCAAACCAGAACGTTGAGCATTTGTCAGTTTCTTGTATTTCATCGATTCTTCAAAACCGGATGCCTTCTCCCAGAAGAGACCCTCCCACGTGGGGAAGTATGTTCCCTTGAAGAGTGTGTGCTCCAATATGCCCTCTACGCCGCCCAGCGCTTGTATCATGTCCGTCCGATAGTTATTAAGATTCCATAATTTGCCATCGTGTCGTTGATGTGTCCACCAGAATGGATTTTGTTTGAGTACTTGATATTGTTTGAATTCGGTACGAATACGCCAACCCTTATCGTAGGCAAGTGTGTGACGATCCTTCTGGAAGAGCGTGTTTATACGTGGTATACCACGATCCCAACTGTCCTCCAGGTCCTCCAATGTTAGACGACGATTTTGGGCACTAGCTTCTTGACGCTTCAATGCATATTCAGCCCAAACACGTTGCGAATCGATAAATTCACTCTCCCACGGTTGAATGTAACGATAAAGATTCGGTATCAATTGATCCTCATCATGTGACATACCTAATTTGAATCGAGTAAATAGTTAAAAAATAGAAAATCAGAAAAACACACTAAACAAACCTGAGCGGAAATGTGTAATTCCAACATCTGTTTGCTTGGACCATCGCAAGTCCGACTGTGGTATAAGCACATGACCCATACTCAACATACCAAGACCACCCAATTCTTTTGGCGTGTAAAACACCACGGGTGGAAAACGTGAAGGCATCTTCGAATTGAGACCAATTTTGATACGTGTCTGTATTTTGTTCTCACACTTTACAAGCAAATCCAATAGCTCCTGGGTATTAACGACCGCCTCACGGAAGTATGTCATCAAACCAATCAATGCTGTATTCCATTTATTTACGATTTTCGTAAATGTCGTCGAACCGGATGCCATCAGAATTTGACGAACACGATTATGGAAACGACCCAACGACTCGTCATCGACGCGTAGGAAACATTGTGCCGTACGTTCTTTAGTTACTTCGTTTTGTAAATTCCATACACCATCACGATGTGTAAACTCTTCATTTTGAGTGCGACACTGAAATGATGAAATGTAAATGTAGCATAGTCTTAAAAATGTCAAGCGTGGTTTTTACCTTTGGTAAAATTCTGCATTCAAAACCGCTCATATTAAATAGCAAATTTGGATTATCCTTCGAGTAGACCGATACAAAAGTATTTTCCCAATTTATAGTAGTCACTGAGCGTGGCAAACGATTTTTAATATCCCAAAATACAGCACGACCCCTATACAAATCAGAAAAATTACTATTTTCCCCATTCATTTGGTTGTATTGCAACTTACAAATTGACATCATGTTTCATTAGACGCATACGAGCATCTCGTGGCCAACATTTCTTATTATTATAACCGACAATATTCTCATTATTTGGATCAGGATGCTCAGTCAAGTAGCGTTGAATCAGATCGCGAGCTTCCTCGGCTGTGAATCTAAAGAACAAGTGTATACGATCCACATAACGACAATACAAGCGAATTGGATGTGCCGACTCAGTGACGGTGTCTTGGAAGGTAAGAAAATCATTTGGCATTTGTGGCGGTCCAGCCATCTCACTGGCTCGATGCAGACCGAGCACCAGTAGATCCAACACCAAACCATAGTATTGTGTAATGAACGAGGAGAATTGTAGGCCACGTATAATGCCATAGCTGTTGGTGTGATTCATATCCTTGTAATTGATTACAACATTGTTCTTTGCCGTCATGTAATCGGCAATATTGTGATCGACAATCAAACGTAATAATCGATTGAGCAGTGTCAAATCGATCTTCTCATAGAGTTTTTCAAAACGTGATTCCAACAGCACATTACACTCACCCTCACCAACGTCCCAAACATCTTGCAAATTGTTAATACCTGTAATTGCACACGATGTCGAGAAGATGCTTTAACATTAGAAAATTAACATACTAAATGACGTGAAAAAAGAATTGATTCGTTGATGCCATAATCCACACTGCAAGCGTGAGGTTTGCAACAAGGGGATTTCAAATACAAATCACTTTGCTACAAATCACACACTCGAAATGCTTTCTGTTGCAAATATTCTGTGCACAAGGAAGTCCATTTAGTCAGCGCAATAAATACCTTGACACCATTTATAGGCTAAAAGTGGCGGTGGTTCAGTGTCACTTGGTTTAATCCATGGCGGAAATAGACGCCGTTTATCTGCCTCATACCAAAGATATTGATCCAGATATGCATCTGTAATTTTCTCCAATGGCTCAACGTCGTAGACTGGTATTAAATGACTGTATAAATCCATAAACTCAATGCCAACCTGTGAGTTCGAGCACAAAAACAATGAGAAAATAAAAGATAATGCCGAAAATGAATAACAACAAACCTCTTTGAAAGCACGCTGTGTCAACAAGTGACGCTTAATACGTGATAAAGCTTCATGCGGATTATCGTAGGCCTGTTCGATTAGACCCAGTTCCTCACGCTGGCTCTGATTGAGACGCGACTTCACACTGTACGCCTCCTTCAATCGTTCCAGTGCTAAAATGAGCAATTTAGTGTCGTGCTTGTAGGATAGTGGCGGAAAAGGTATTGGTGCAAAGCGTCGTGATTCCAACCAATGCACGGTGGTCGTGTAAATAGCTACTGCCTCTTCGGGTGATATGTAGGGACCATCCTTCAAGTAGTTATGCTGTCGCTCCTGTTCAGCTTTAAGGTAGAGTCGTGTTAAACGTCCCAAATTCTTTTTGCACACCGTCTTGTCTACAGTGGCACCACGTCGTATACGCTCACGATTGTAATGCGCCGTATTTGTCCACCAATCTGCTTTCATTTTAACATAACGCAATATCATATTCTCGATGGGTATCGGTAGACCTGGTACCTTCCATGGAATATTTGCCTTCCAGCAGCGCCATGCCTCTGACAAATGCTGCAATATGGTACGCGCTTTATTCTGTTTAATACCTTCGGGCATCATGTCAACAATGTCGTGCATAACTGATGCACGCAACTCCAAATCAAAGTGTGATTCGACACGTTGTTTGGTGACCGTTTTGGCCACACCCTTCGAGTGGCGACCCTCAAATTGACGCGACAAAAGGTTGCCCAACCAGCGTTCAAGCAGCGGTGTTATGCCACGCATAAAGAACAACCATACACGCCAACCGGGTGACCAAAAACCGCAGCCGGGACCCTTGCCAACAGGACCCGTATTGAAGCGATAATAAATAAGATGCTTCAAATCCTTACACATACGAATCTGTCGCATTAATTTATATTTGTAACGATACATGCCCGTCAATTGACCGACATGAGCAAATATGTATTGTAGACCGTCGGCCAATTGGAATGCATCGACATTATTCAGACGATATTGTACATGCGAATCGATTATAAGCTTTGTCAAACGTAAAATTTCTCGGCAAAGATGGAAAGCTGTAAATAGAGTTGCATTATTCATTGTGATTACATTATCTCAAGATTTCTTATTTACCATTTCCGAAACGTGACTTTTTACGCTCCTTTGTAGTCAATGTTTTTACCGGTTTCAAATTGAAATTATAATCCAGATGCAAGTAATTCAAATTTTTACGATGAATCAATAAATTCAACATATTATAACCCTGACGACAGACTTGCAGACCAGCTTCAACCCAATCCAATGTTGTAGTTTGAAAGAATTTCGTTGCTTTGAAGGAACGAAATAGGTATCTGGAAGTCAAATACAGTCAATATGGTCAGTCACATAAGAGAGAAATTCTTTAATTTACCTCTTTTTTTGCGGTTTGGGTTTTCGATGTTTCAAAGCATTTAAGACATAATATTTCAATAGTTTTTGATAACTAACACGCACTTTAACCGGATGCCCCGGCGGACAATGTTCTTTATACCAACACTTTACCAATGGTATATCAATTGCACGACGTGTACGACCAGAACGTAAATTGAAAGGACGCGGAGCCCATAGTAGTGCTATACCATTGGCTGTATTGTCTGTGTAGAGGGGTGTGTCCTGTAGGAATGGTTGTACTTCTTCCGGTAATAGAAAATCTTCATCGTCATCGGGCATCGGTTCTGGTACTTTTACATTAGCATGGCGATGTGAGATAGGATTGATTAGGGGATCAAAATAAAATGCTGGCAAATCCGGATCTTCTGTTTTAATATAAACAACATTTGGTGTGTGATACCTGTAATTGTTTCAAAGAAGTGCATACGAATCCGTGAGTTAATTAAAAGGAATAATTGCAACTATCAGAATTGCATACATAAATGAATGTTGCAATTACCAGCAGTTATAAAAAACATAATCTATTTTATAACCAATTTAAAAATTGCGCCTAAATAATTCAAATCGCAATTATGTAGTTATTTCTTATGAGGGTCATTTTAATGTGCCACTGTTATACAATGAATTCAATATATTTAGATTCAAAAATAATTAAACATTTACAGTGGATATTTTTGCTATGATAATTTATGCAATATGCATTAATTACTTACCAGGACAAGTGCACAAAATGTGGCATATTATTGTATAAATAAGGAAAGGCAATGCGGTATTCAGTACGAATGGGTTGACGTATAATAACTTTGTTGATATCATTGAATTCATTCCAATCTTCATCTCTGTAATAATGGATAATATTGTTTAATTAAATAAAAAAACACACATATGTACGTTTACTATTTACCCAACATTATGATCTTTGATGAGTGGTTCAAATTTTGGACCACCAGGTATGGCCATATTTAGAGCTTTAGCTGTAAAAAAGCTTTTCGGATCAAAGAGATAGAAGAAATTATCATCAACCAAATCGGTGAGCAATTGATTTGCCAATCGATATAAAGTTGCTAACTGGGGTAGTGTTAAATTCCATTTACGATAAGTTGATCCATTTACGTAACTTCATGGAAAGAAGAAAATCAAATTTAGACCTCTTGTTGCCGATAGCACATTTGCCAATACTCACGGGGTACCAACTAATGGTCGATGCTCATAGAACCATTTGTAGACAGCACCATCTTCATCTGTGTCTAATTCAATTTGTATGGCTTCTAATGGTTCCACATCTAAAACGTTGTCAGCATAATCAAGCGGAGGCTCTTCATCATCGAATGGTGGGAAACGCATTCGTTTAAAATGACGACGATCACGTTTTTCGCGACGCATCATTATCCACATAGTGCTATGTGAAGAGAATCATATCTTAGAATATTTAAAATTATTTCAATATCCTATGCTACTACTACGTACCCCCATTGTGCTATGTAGACTGGTTCGATAACCCATGGTATCTCATTCACAAATGTAATAGCGCCTGTTATGTGATATAAGACTTGCACATCTCGTATTTGCTCCCAAGGCATCGGCATATTTTCAAGAAGCTTTAGTACAGCATGAGGCATATATTTTAAAGCTCCAAGATATACACGTTTATCATGGCGATACTTACGTGATGTCATATCACCATGATCACGAATAATTTTCCTTATATGTTCCGGCGGCATATCTTCCTTCTGGGTATCAACGAAGCCAAATTTACGTTTTTCAGCAAAACGTTTCGATTGTAATTGTTGCCATTTTTGAGCTTTCTCTAGTAATTTTTCTTCGGTTATAATATCTGGTTTAGGTGTTGGTATTTGTCCCAACTGTGCTGACATTACGCCTGGTAGACCACCTTGCATAGCATTGCCAGTGAGCACTGGTGGAAGTGGTGCCCCTGGTGGTGGTATTTGTTGTATTTGATTTGCCATTTGTTGGGCATGTAGTTGGGCTTGTTGTGCTTGGGCAGCTGCTGCATAAGCATGTGCTTGCTGTTGCTGCGCCATTATCTGGGCAGCCCAAGCATGTTGGGGTATCATGTATGGTGGCAGAGACATTGTGTTCGATGTCTGCTGCTAAAATTATATAAAATTCCTTATGAAAAACGAAAGAAATTAATCAAAAAGTTATAAAATGTGTGCATATTATAATATCAAAATTTAAATGGATACATAATTTTTCATGCACATACATCTGTACTCGTCCTTCGAATTTTAGAATATATGTAAAAACTAATATTACTAAAGTAGTGAAAATATTTATGTTTTGCTGGAAGTTTTTAAAATAATAAAAAAAAAACTTTCTTATAATTCGAAATTTATTTTAATTGTTAAAATTTTCATCAATTTTTTTCCGGCCGCTTCAATTTTGCAGACAGCAAAATGAAAATTTTTCTACGTTATCAAAAACGAAAAATATAGGTAAATCTCTTCACTGAATTACTCTTACCCAATTACGTTTGTTGTTTAGTATATTTTTTTTATATATTATAATTAAAATTTTTCACAAAAATTCACAATTTTTCTTGAAAAATTAGCAAAACTCAGCTAAAAACGTTTTTGCTGAAATAAATGCGGTAGACATTTTTACATTTGTAACAGTATTGCCATTTACGAAATTAAAAAAAGTTCCTTCGTGATAATTTCCCATAATAAGCGAGGATATTTAAAGGGAATTTTGTGAAAATATTTTTATTTACAAAATTGTGGCTAATTTTAATAGGAATTAATAATAATAAATATATAAACTATAAACTATATCAATTTATTTATAAATAATGACATATTATTTTACTTCTGAATTATTTAACACATCTGTTTCCTCGGTTAATAAATGTCAGAGGAAAGCAAGAATCGGAAAAACAACATTGTCAATCTTTTTCACACGTATAGATGTTAAAATCTGCGACGAATCTTGTAAAATCTGATTAGATTGTAAAATATTTTCAATTTCGTGTGGTTTTGTATTGTTTAAGTCATTGAAAAATTATGTTTGCAAATTTGAAAAACAAAATTATCGAGGAAGTTAAAGCTTCACCATCGAAATTCCAACAATTTGCAAATGCTGCTCAGGCAAGTGAAAAAATAAGTGGAACAAGATATATGTGGTCGTGACGATGAGAAACAGATGAAAACAGATTGCATTGAATTGTAATTTATACAATTGATGAATTTCATATTTTATATAAGGAAATTCCGTAAAATAGAAACGTGTTTTCAACTTAAGCCCCAACGAATGAGAAAAGCAGTCGATTTTTTAATTGGATTATCTATCTAGTTGTTGATTTCTTTGTAAAATACTATTTTAAATTAACTTTCCCCTTTTGTTTTTGTCGACACGGTGATTTTTCATAGGCTGCAGTATCATCATCAACGAGTACAACACCAAATGGATCCGAAACAACTGCAACAACAACAACAAACGAGAATTTTTTTAGCATTACGGAAGAAGGTATAACAATAAACAAAAACACCTCTATCACGATAGTCGAACGTCAAATGACTGGTCGAACATAAAATACGACTCTTTTTAGAGACAAAATCGAAATTACTGATACCGATCCATATGTGTTTAAAAATAAGATTTTTAAGAAATATGTGATTAGTTCCTCAAACTATCATATTTCTAAAGATAGGAAAGATAAGTAGGTTTGGCCTCAAAAATTACTAATAGGGTAATATAACATTCTAATAAAACGACATATATTTATATTTATAATGCTTTATATTTATATTTATAATGCTTTAAAAATGCGAAATACTGTTTAATTTGGCAATATTGGCCACTATCTAGAATCGATAACTATATAACAAAACAACAAAAAACTGCTAGACTTAACGCGCTAAGTATATTTAGTATCTTACTTAAGTTTGCTAGCAATACTTTCATTTTTTCCACTGTAACGAAATGCGACATCAATATCTTTTTATTTAAACGCCAAAGTATTATAATTAAAGATAATAGAAAAAAAAGAAGTTGCGTAACGGTATGACAGATAGACAAATATACTTTCGAAAAACAAAATCTTATTGTGCTGAAGGTACAGAAGGTAAAATAAAAGAAGTATGTCGACAATCAGTAAAATCGGTGATCGACAATCGTGATAGATGGTGTATAAAACATACATATTACTTAATATATTAATTCACTTTTCAGATACGCCACAAAATTCACCGTATAAACCATTAAAACTGCCACCAGGAGCTGTCCGTGGACGTTCTACTACACCATATGCTTTGAATAATGGTACAGGAGCTGTGCCGCGTACTCGGAAACTCTCTAATTCCTCAATGGCTAGTGACGTATCCTTTCGGTTACCTTCTTACGATGCGTCTTCTGTATGTTATTACTTTGTATTAAGACTGCATATCTTGATTATCGCATTTATAATTACTTGAAGGTGTATCATTTACAATCTGACTTGGATTTCTCTGGCAGTGAAATGGATGATTCTGCTTCGACTACCAAATTAGATATTATTACCAAGGAACAGTTGTATGAAGCGTATAAAAAATCTTTGGATCGTTATAATAAATATCGCTGTCGCTACACAGATCTAGCAAAGAAGTATAAAGACTTGGAACGTGATAGTACTAAAGCAAGAGTATGTTTCAATTTTATCATTTTAGTTGGTCACTTTTTTTATCGAATTCTTCACATAAGATAACCAATGACATGTATATATTTTGTGAACCCATTACTAATAGTATCACACAATTAATTTCAGTCAGTTTTGGTTGAAACTCAAGAAAAAGCCATTCGTCGTATCAGTGAGCTACGTGAGCAATGTACTTTGGAACAACAGGCAAAGGCTCACCTCGAGGAGGCATTACGTATGGAAATGGACGATATGCAATGTAAAATGCAAGCGTATCAAACCAAGTTGAAACTCTTGGGTGAGAATCCAGAAAATATACCAACGATTATATCTGCCACATCATTAAACGAAGCGAACAGCTCTCTCATCGATCTTGAGAACAACGCAAAATCACTAGCAAATGATACTGTCGAAAATAATCTTATCTCATTAGATGTGGCAACAGATAAAGAGCATTTATCGAAGATTCAACTTTTGGAAAATGAATTGAAGAAGCGCGATGAACAATTGAAGGAATTAACAATAAAAATGCAACAGTCAAAGGGGACTATTGAATTGCTTAAGAAACAAGAAGAGGAAAATGCCCTATTGCTGGCACAAACAAAACAAGCAATCCACTCAGAATTGGAGAATAAAGAGAGTGAAGTAAACAAACTGAAAGATACCATCAAAGAATTGCAAACTGAATTGAATGTGGCCGGCGAAAAACAGACACAATTGACTGGGCAAGTAGAAGGTCTGACGGAGCTAAAAGATAAACTAAAACAAACCCAAATGACAAAGCAAGAAATCGAAGCGAAACTTATAGCAACAGAGCATATGTTAAGCGAGTTGAAGGAGCAATATGCGGCAAAGGATAAGGCTCTTGCGACTGTTGAAGAAAAACTCAACGCCCTCTCGAATGATAACGAACATAAAATACAAGATCTACTGCAACAAAATGCACAATTAAATCAAATGGTGCAGCGCTATCAACAGAACGAGATATCACTCGCAGAAATTGACAACGAATTGAATCGTACGAAAAACGAACATGATATTCTAAAAGCTACAGCAGCAGAGAACGAACGAAAATTCCAGGAATTAGAGAGCGAACTCAACGAACTTAAGGATGCCAGAGAGAAAGACAAAATGGATATTTTGGCCGAGACAGAAAAGTTGGAATTGGCGAAATCGAGTGTCGAAAATCTGATCAAACAACTCGAAAATGAACGAACGAACAAAGCAATTAACGAACAGAGAATACAACAGTTGGAAGCAGAGTTGCGAATATTGAATGACCAGAATACTAACACCGAGAGCGAAACAATCAATGCCCTCAAACTGGAGTTGACGAGAGTCAACGCGGAGTTGGGTGAGCAATTACGTGTGGCCATGGATGAGGTGGCAAGTAAAGAGAGAGATTTAAAAGCGGCAACAAATAAATTTGCAAAACAGAAGAAACAACAGGAAAATCAAGCGAATAAAATTCGAGAGCAAAATGATGAGATTGAAAAGCTTAGGGGCGAGCTCAATAAACATGAGCAACTGCTACAAACATTGCAAATTGAGGCAGGCGAACGAGAACAGCTTGCCGAAATCGAGAAGAACGAGTTGAAGATGCAGGTATCGAATATATTACATGAAATCTCACAAATGGAAGAGCAAATGCGTGTGGTGCAACACTCACATGCCGAGCTGGAGACGGAGAAGGGAAATTTAGAAATTAGAATCGAAGACATGCAAAGAATGGCGCAGAAGACCAATGAGGATGAACAGCGTTGGCGTGAGGAAATTCAGACGTTCGAAGAACATCGTAGTCGAACTGAAACACAATTACAGGCGGTGCAAAGTGAGAACTCGCAGCTGGCAGAGCGGAACTGTTTGCTTGAAGAGAAGTCCAACCGTTTGGAGAAACTAATTGCGGAACGGGATAGACAACAATCAACGGATGTGTCGAATCTAAGCGAAATGCGTTTGAAACTAGAAACAGCAGAGGATACCATAGAAAAGTTGCAAGAGAAAATGTCACAAGTGTTGGATGAGAATTCACGCATGCATAATGCACAAGAACTAATGGATCATGACTATCGATCGTTGCAGGATAAAATCGATACACTCGAAAAGGAGAAACTATTGGCCGAGGATAATCAAAAATTGTTGCAATCACAACTGGAACAACTCGAGGAGGATAAACGACATTTGGAGGATAAATTGCAAAACATCGCATCGCGATTGCAAGAAGCCGAAGAGAATGCAGCAAACGAAAATGAGAAAACTGCAACACTAGCATCGCGCTTGGAGGAATTGCAACATTTGGCAGACACGCAACTTTGTAAACTTCAAACCACACAATCCGACGATGATAAATTGAGAGATCTCTTGCAGGAGAAACAAAAATGCATCGATGATTTGCAAATGCTTTTGAATGAGAGAGAACAAAATGATGTAGCAAAAGTAAAAGAGCAAGAGAATGAGATAGCCACACTGAGGGAGCAGATAAATGTTTTACAAAAGGTTTCCGAGGAAACAGAGAAACAACAAAGTTCGATTCGGAATGAAGAGCTCGCTGGATTAAAAGAGGAATATGCTAAAGAGCTGCAGGAGAACGAACAGTTAAATGCAAAACTGCAAGACTCTCTCAGTAAGGAGTGTGATCAAGCCAAAACTGAGTTAGCTGCCTTGAGAGAGATTGAGAAAAATTTACAAAATCGATTGAATGAAAGTCTTGCGGAGAAAGAAAAATTAGCAGCTCAATTAGAAGCTGTTGGGGCAATGGATGATCAATTAAATGACGTACAAATGGAGCTGATGGCGCTTAAAGAAACTGAACGTGAACTACGCACCGAATTAGCAGAGACAAGAGAGAGCTATACAACTCAGCTAAAGCAATTGGAAGCACAACTTGCAGCCGCAAATACGGATGTGGAAAAATTGCACGAGAGTAACGATGCCCTCCAAGTGGAAATGGATAAATACAAAAATAAACATCAAATGCAGGTTCAAGATTTGGAAAAATCACTGAAACAATTGCAAGATGAATATGAGACACTTCAATTGCAACAAAGGAAGATCTCAAACGATGAAGATAAACTGGGAAATTATGAGCAAATGCTGATTGAGAATGAGTACTTGAATAACCATGCTAAGCAATTGGAAAACGAATTGGCGCAACAAAAAGAGCAGACTGCACTTCAAGTTCGAGATGGCGAAGAGCTAAAGGAGAAATTGAAGTCTATACAGTGTGAATTGTACGTGCTCAAGGAAGATGCTGAAAAGCATAATGTCCAATTGGCGGAGAAACAAATTGCAGTCGATACATCCAAGTGCGAATTGGATGCTCTGCGACAAATACTCGACTCGGAGCGTAAGGAATGGACACAGCAAAGCGAACATACTAAATTTATTACAGAACAGAATGATACGATTCAAAAAGATCTACTGCTAACGCAAAATCAACTAACAGAAACTGAGCAAAGATTGTCCAGTGCAAATACAGAATTGATGCAATTGAAAGAGGCAGCAGCAAGTGATGCAGTCGGTAGGGAGAAACAATTGGTCAGTTTACATGCTGAGGTCGAACGTAATCGTCAGACCATTGAAACATTAAATAAGGAAGTAACTGATATTACGGAGGAACTGAAAGTTAAGGAACAGTTACAGGAGGACTTGAAAGCATTACGCATACAAACTGTTGCGCATTCTCAAACAGAAAGTACTAAACCTAACAACACCAACAACAACAGCGTTTTGGGTGAGAGTGAGCACTTGCGTCGTCTCAACGAAGAACTACAACGTGAATTGGAAGATCTAAAGTGTAAATCAACAGCTGAAATACGAAATCTGCAACAAGAAATCGAAGATATGCAAAGTAATAGCAAACACATGAACGAACGATTAATGGAGTTTCAACGACAGCAACAAGAGACATCTAAGAATAGTATTCACGGCAATGAGCTTGATGCCGTCACTAGCGATAGTAATACGAATAACAATAGCGATTTGCAGCAAGAAAAGGAAGAGCTCGAAGCAAAGCTAAGAGATATTATGACCGATGTACAAGAAGTTTCCAATCGAAATGTGTTCCTCGAGCAGAAATGTGAAAATTATCTAATATTGGAGCAATCAAATGAACGTTTAAAATTACAAAATGCAAAACTTTCACGGCAATTGGATGAAACATTGGTAAATAAAAAATTCGAAACAATTATAAAGAATTGAATTGAAAAAAATTTGTCATATTTTAGGTGTCCATGCAGCATAATGAAAATATTACAGCAAATACAGAATTTGAATATTTAAGAAATATTATGTTTCAGGTAATCGTAATATTTCGTTTCAGTTGAAATTTACAATAATTTTGATATCTTTGATAGTATTTAACCGGTTCGGCGAATGGTAATAATGAGACATTGGTTAAGGTGATATCGGCCGTCTTAAAATTCTCAGCACAACAAACGCAAGTAGCCCTTGAAAAGGAACATCAACGAAGATCATTGGTAATTAAAACAATTACAACAATCGAAAACTAAGCTGAACTTTAAATGCTATTCTAATTGAATATTATTTCATTACAGATCAACAAAATTCTATAGCATAAAATTGAGCAAGCTTCTTATAGCATTTGGTAGCATTGGATATTATAATATATATATTTATAAGATAATAGAATGAGCAAAACTAATAATAATAACTACATAAATGCATATACTTACCTACACATATATATAGAATATATTCACATAAAGTACCTTACAAATTGGTAGTTGTGTGCGTTTATGTATGTGAACGCGCTTTCTAAAATTGTATATCAGGCCTAATCAATGTAATCATTATTGTTTTGTTTTGTTTTTTTTTTTTAATACAATACATAATAACAGCATTAATAACTAACTTAAATAAAATAGTTTCTAAAATGGCATTTTAATGTAACAAATATTCTAAACATAAAAAATAAGTTATTGGAATACATTAATGTATGTAGATACGAGTATATGTATGCAGAAAAAATTATCTATATTTAGTATTTAAGATAATTTATATAAAGATGTATGTATAATGTATGTAGTTGATCCTGTTTTAGAATATTCATACTTATATATTTTATTGTTTGTTGTTTGATTTAAAATCTTTGTTTAATTCAGTTTTCTATGATAATTTTTGTTTTCCTAATAATAAATGATCAATGTGCAATGCTTGTAAATTGCGTAAAATGCAAATGCAAATGAATAATATTCGCCTACATACTTACACACACACACATATTTAATATGTTTATAATGAAATTGTGTATTTGTTTGTAATATAATAATTAAATAAATAGCATTTAGTTAACCAGATAAACAAAAATACATACATAAAACTATCATAGTTGTTTTCTTTTTTTTTATATCCAATGTTTAGGTTTTTCATTCAGCGTCTTTTGAGCTTTTGGTTTGGAGGCTATATAGGTTGTAACAGGTAAAAACTAAGCCTGTTACAACCTTTTACATACCTACCTACGAACGATCCATAAATCATTAAAATATTCAACGTACCAACAATAAACAAAACATAGCAAATATGTGTATCATAGAAAAGTTCATTTGATGCTTCATCTCCTTATTGTCGTCATACAGTAATATCAGTAGATGTATACACACATATACATAGTCGAGTAGTCAATCGCTGTGACGACAGAGAAAGAAGAAATAATCAAGTAAATTTTCACTGAACGTAAAATGTAGCATAATAGGAATTTTACACTACATAATTCTTAAAAGGTTTATATATGAAGATGTACTAAGGGTGTATGACTTGCCAATATAAAGGTAATAAAAGCCAATCAATGCTTGATCGAGTAAGTCGTAACCTGACATACTAGTTGAAACGATCTATCCGAACGAGTGCTCTTGTAGTCGTGCTGGCAGTAATTCGCTCGACGGCTATAAGTAGTTCTTGCTTTAAGCGAGGCTGTCTGTATTCGATCGCTCGCTTGAAGTAGTCGCATGCGAGCCATTAGCTTTGCCCGGAGTCATTTTGAACAACCGCATATGCCAGTAACAACCATCTGCCACCCCGTTGGTTGTTCCTATATGTATATTGCTATAAAGGTCTCCCTCTTCTAGGCCAGGGTACTGGATACAGGAGACCCCTGTACACAGGCTACCCTACACAACTATCAGTCGCTTGAAGACTTCTGCTGAGGCGGATCTGCCAGGCGACTGATTCATTAGATACGACCAGGTGGCACTGGTCAATCTTATAAACCCTCATTGTATAAGTAAGTTTAGTTCAGGTTAGGTATTCCATTTAGTCGTAGTATAAGAAATTGAATTTGTGTTGAAAAATTGTAAAAAGAAAGAAAGAAAGGAAAATAAAGAAAAATACAACAAAGTATTAGTAGTTCCATTAGTACCGAGCCGAACACTCTTCTAGTGTCGGTAAAATGATTGCCAATAGGCAATCGTGCGGAATTCGGTCCTCCTCCTACATCAAGAGTTTTACGCTGTTCTCTTGTTTGACCCTGGCTGACTGAGTAATACATCAGCTGGGAAACAAAAGGCACGCGTTACAAGGTAATAATTTAAAAGCATAAAAAAAAAATTATTATTTTCAGTAGGAACTTGGTAACAGCGGGTTATTGGGATCGAGGAATATGAATTTATTTTTTTTTTTATGAAGTCTATCAGCAGGGGGCGCTATGGTATGAAAAAAGGGAAAAAGCGATTTCCATAGAGGCTAAATGGATAAATATTCCAAGGGAAAAAAAGTGAATAACAAAACTACCCTAAGCCTTCTGTTTTCAAGACAAACAGCTCCAAACGCCACACCTTTCATCAAAAATATCTGACCCTGAAGAGCAAAATGGTTTTCAACACAGTACTCTGGGGCACTCTCTCGTTCCAACAAGCATATACTAATCAGGATAAAAAAGTCATGCCTCACAGTGTTACTGTTATATAGATTGCTATAGAGTTTCCAGCATGACAATGCTCCTAAACATACTACCAAAGTGTGCTCCAACTATTTGCCAATAAAAGTAGATAAGAGGGAACTTTTTTCAGAAATTAACTTGGCCGCCATATCATGTGAATCTATTCGTCAAGTAAGGGAATTGCGCCTATTTTAAGCAAATACTTCGAAAAATTGTCGAAAGAATTTCTAATGTGCTGCCCTCATCGAATTAAAAGCTGTTTATTTCAACGAAACGATAATCAGCCTAAATTCCATTTAAAGTACAATAAGAAGTATTGATTTTATTTTTATAAAATGCAAATGAATAAGTCAAAACATTTTTTGAAAGATCCAGATGATCCAGATAAACACATTTGCTGTATGCCGTAGCTCAGTGGTTAGTGCGTTGACTTTCTGATCTGTAGGTCGTAGGTTGAATCCTTGGCTGAAGCAAAACTTTAATATCGAACATATTTTTCTTTCGAACCCATCTGTCTGCAAGTAATTGGCAATTCTGCAGGCACTAGCAATTTGTCATGAAAACGCTTTTAAAAGAGCTCTGTGACAAAGTTCAGAAAAAGTGATGTCACAAGGGTTCTGCCATTCGGAATCGGCTAATATAAGTAGGCCCCTTCTGATACCGTCCAAAATTTAACACGAGTTTTCTAACTTTCATTGGCGCTCGGGTTATTCAATACTCTGGTTAATAGAGAAATACATCTTTCCAGAAAATTAATTAATTTTAAGGATTGCGTTTAGGACTGTGTCAGTTGAGATGCTTCTCTGGATGACAGATCATACACACGATTGTTCTGTTTATTGAACGATTCTTCTACGGTGAAGATTTTCTCGTCAGTTGACAGAATTTGTCTGTGACCGTACCGGCTGCGTAACGTTTTCGATATTCGCTTGCGTTTTCCCTCCAATGCGACCGTGAGCCGGTGTCCAGTGTGGCGCTTGTACGCGCTGAGTACCAAATCTTTATGGACATGGATTTTTGCGAAATTTGCATTTTCCACGACAAGATTTTCTGTTTTCGCAGCGGTTTTCGGTCGATACGTTTCTTCACGGCTTTGATCGCTTTCGGAGTTCCCACAATGCCCGGACTGCCGGATCTTTGACGGTCTCTACTCCACCAGTATCCTCAAACAATTTCACAGCACGATACACAAAATTGTAAACTATTGATGCCAACAACTTTTTACGTGGCAATGAAGCATACGTGGCAGTCAAGATGAAATAAATGCGCCCAATAATAAATGCGTTTAGTTGTGTACCAATATTTATGACATGACTAGGTACATATGTAGTTTTTTGTTTTTAAATAGTGCTGTTCGAAGTTGTTCATAATCAGTAATAGAAACATCGAGAAATAATTGAGAAATACTTTAATCTAGTTATGGGGTCATTTTTTACGACATAATTGCTCAAACTATTTCCAAAAGATGCCTTCATGTAGCAATTACGTTAAATTGAGATCCCTGAACAAATATAGGGGTTACTGTATTTATTTGAATATTGAATTTAATCAATTTATTAAAAGTATCAAAAATATCCATATTTTATTGATGTTTAATTTATATCTATATATTACTAAATTATAATAAATAGGCTAAACACTAAACAATTGACTGCTTTTTCAACTCTTTGAGAAATTTTAATGGCTTACGATATATAAATGTTCGTAGCATTGCCTTTGTGCGGGGATGTAATTCATAGATTGGTTGAAACTCTAATAATGCATTGAAGCAATTAATATAGCCGAAACGTTGTAGCCGCAGTATTGCTTGGACGGCAGCCTCTTGTATGATGGGTCGATTGTCAATGCATAGAAAACGTGAAAACAACACCATATATGTGCTGACATCAGTCTCAACTGGAAATGGTTTAACAATCATTGATATACATTCAAGCAAGATTGCCACACGCTCATCATATGTATTCGATTTCGTTATGTATTGAAAATATTCATTGGCGAGTGGTATGAAATGTTGTTGCAGCACATCGGTAGTAACTTTCATTGGATGCATACGTTTACACAAGATGGCAAATGCATAACTTAGATTTGCTGAACTGCCTAACTTGAGCTTTTCAATTAGATTGGCGAGGACTTCAGTGCGATCCGGTTTGAATGGTTCAAAATGATATTCGAAACGTAATTTCGAGAGAAGTTCTTTGCCACGCAACTCCTGATTATTCATATCATAAGTGGTGCACATGAGCGAGTGTTGTATGACAGTGATGAGAGGATCGGAACGATTATATGTACGATCCTCACGATGTGGTAATGTGGTGGGATATCGACAGAGCACTTCATATATCATGGGTATCGCTTTCAATTGATGATAGTAAATGCATTTGGCAATAAAGAGTCGTGCCGGATTTTTTGCCATATGAAATAGTTGTGCACCAACGACCGTTAGATATAATTGTGTGAGATTGATACAAGCATCAAGAGGTAATGCATTAGAAGAGGCACAACTAAAAAGTGTGCTCTCAACTTTCACCAACAGATCATGCGCAAATTCAGAATAAATGTATTGCAGGTGGCGTATTAGAGGTAATATTTGTTGATGTTGTGTACTTGGTTGATTCGATGAAGACGTTGAAGCTTCAGGAATTGGTATTTCCTTGATTTGTTCAATAATGGTTGTAATGAAATGCTGATAATCATTCGTAATTTGGCGCATGTTGCTAACTAATGCAAGAGCCTCCATTTCAGAATGTTCTAGATTAGGAGCAGTAGGAGAAGTACTTTTCACCAAATACATTTTAAAATATTCAGTCAATTTTTGTTGTATTCCTTTCTTCTGTTGCGATTCATTTGGCTTTGATTTATATATAATTTTAAACTCATTTATAGAGTATGTATTGATGAGATGTGGTAATAATGTAATAGAACTATTTTGATAATATTTCTCATGCAAATCTGGTGGAATAATTATCGGGGTCGTATCGTCATAACTTGACGGTGGAGGTGATTGAGGTGAGTCGTATTTAGCAGTATCTAGCTGCAGCGAAATATCCTCTGGACTCTCTTCAATTTGTGTTGAACTATTATACAATGCACTCGTATTATTTACATACTCAACAGGAGCGAAATCATTTATGGTTTCTGCTGATGCATTCTCTGATATCATATTTACACTGTTGTCACGCAACGATTTTGTGTTGAGCAACTTTTTATGTTGTTCGACAAAGCTTTTAAAATGTGCGTCAATGTGAGACTTCGTTAAATTCGTACTAACACGTACAGAGTCCCCCACGTCACTCTCCTTATCATTGACGTCCTTAATATCACAGTTAAATTTAGTTTGAACAGTTTCATTCTGTTGGATTTCCTGAAAATTTCCTACTTGCTGTTTAGTTTTCCTCGGTGACCGAACATTTTGTTTTCTTGTATATTTGCCCAATTCCACGGATAATACTGTTGTCGTACACTGCTTTTTGGCAAGTAAGCGTTCAGATCGTTTACATGGCAATAATTCCGGTTGTATGTTAATCATCTCAGATTTACGTTTTCGACCTCGTTTTTTTGGTTGATTTGGTGATTGTGATGATTCGCATGCATAATTATGATCTGCGATACTATTATTGGGACTTTCATTTTCCGAAGATATATGAAGATCTGTGGCGTCGGCAAGTACTTCATTGAATGGTAGCGATATTTTCAAATTATTATTTAAGGTATCTTCATGTAGAGTTGATGGTAAGTGAATTTCATTACTTTCCACACTCAAGTTATTGTCTACTAGTGCAAGCGTATCGATGATTTCTTCTTTTTGGATTTCATTTAATGATACTTCAAGGTCTGATGTACATTTTTCATCTATTTCTAATTCATTATTTGGCGTTGACATTTTATTTTTTCTATTTATATAGGTTTTCATTTGAACTACGTCAAACTTTAACGATTCATTGCCATGCTTGGCCTCTGGTATTAATTCATTTTGGTTAATAGTATTATATTCAGAATTAATTTGACCTGTACATTGACTTTCCGCAACAAGTGTATCTCCTTTAAGTTCATTTTCCTGTATTTCCATATTGTTTTCACATTTTTCTTCTCTATTCCATTTATATTTCTTATCGATAACATGCAAGTCCTGTGCCTCTGCATCAGCATCAATATTTTCATCATGTCTATCGACTAGGTGGTCTTGTACTAAGCATTTCGACAATTTGATGTGATTTTCATTGTTATCGAACTCGTTTAGCTTTATTAGAAAATCGACAGCAGTCTCCTCATTTTCATCAGATGCCATTTCTGGTTGATTTTTCAACACACTAACCAAATCATGCTTACGGGTTTTCTTTTTCTTCTTCCTCTTATCTTTTCTGGTTGTACTTTTTGATTGTTTCTTACTAGCAATTGGTGTATGTTTAGACTTTTCTAAATCAGCTAATAATTCTCGATCATTTTTGCAACTAACACTTGGTAAACTTTTGATGTCTGATTTTATCTTCGCTGATTCAGGTGGTAAATATATAAATTGCATTTCATCGTTTATATCATTCATTTCAACATTGCTTTCATTAATGGTAGATGAAAACTGAATAGGACTTGTAACCACACTGCGTTGTTCTGGAATATTGGTAAAATTGTCTAAAATTAAGTATTGAAAAATTATATTAATAACAAATACATCAGTAAAAAATTCACATTTACCTCCTTCATGTGTGTTAGCGTTGTCTTCAACGGAATTTTGTACATTACTTTCATCATACTCATTTGGTATAGCATTTTCTGAGGCAAACGCTGATACTAATTCGTGCTGATTATGTTCTTCGTGCGTGCTTTCGAATAACGAACGTAACCAATTGTGAAATTCTTGTTGATTAGATGTGTCACCAAGTCGATTGTGTAATACTGGTGATGTACCAATTGGAGAGCGTGTTTTCAACAAGCCGAGAAGCATTTGACCAAATATTTGCCACAATTCTTCGAATGCTGTTAGGGGTAGATCTGAAAGTGTAGGCACCTGAAAGAAACTGTTGCGGTTGATTGCAGCTGAGGAACAAGAATTTTCGTTTACTGTCATTGAAGGTGGAGTATTTGTTTCATTTTTGATATTTTGACACATAAGACGTGATGGCGGGCGAGAATTCGAGGATTTTATGTTGTTCATTATTTGTGGTAAATAATCAATTTGTCGTTGAATATTACATAATATAGTGCATGTACCAACGTTCTTTTGTGAATTATTTATTGCCGGTATTTGTATTTCTGTTCGTTGTAACAATATTGGTGGATCAGCAATAGGGCTAACAGGTGATCTTATGTCCCATTGAAGCAGTTCGTTTAACATATCATCGAGAGGAGGCAATGGTGTCGGCTCAGGAAATATTGTTCCAATACTACGCTTCTTAATGAAACATTCGGTAGTCGTGCTTCGTGTCGTCGTTGAGCTAATGTACTGTGTACCTTGTGTATGTGTTCTAGTTACAATTGCGCATTGTACTCCCTGAGAGCATGTTTCTTTTTCCGGTTTCCTTACAGGTTCACTCTCCAACAGTTCACATTGTACTGACTTTTCCGTTTTGTATATACGTACACGTTTCTTTGGAATTACCTTAACAGGCACATGAATGTTCTTCTCTTGACAATAGTTACTCATTTGTTCCACCAATGATACTTCTGTATGATACAATGTATGATCATCTTGAATTTTACGTGCCAACTTTATATAACACACGGCCAGTTCGCTATATGATAACGGTCCTTTGTTCTCGTCCACATATGCTTGTAGCTGATCGTAATGCAGCGTTTTGATCGACAATGTCGAATCCAATTCTTCGCATTTTTTGCGCAATTGTACAGAGCTATTTTCAAGAAAAACGCGTTTTTCTTTTTCATCTTTGTAGAGGCTTTGAATTTCATTGGCACTTATTTGAATTTCTTTTAATTGTTGCTGCAACTGCATGCGTTCATTTTCAAGTTGTTGTATTTTTTGCACCAGCAAATCGGTGTGCGCTATACGTCGTGCAAGTCCAACCTTGCTTTTTAAGCTTGAATTAATGAACTGAGGTTCTTGTGTAATCGGTTTCGATTGTTGAATGATTTGTAGTGGTGATTCCAACTTTGGAGGTGTTGAATCCAGGAAATCCAAATTCAGATCATTAAAATTAAAAGCATCAGTCATTTTATTTTTTAAACGTTTGTTTACGTTTTCACTTCACGTGCTTTGAAGCAACCTTTAACAATTGCCAATTCAATGGAGCTCTATTTTTAAACCTGTCCAATGAAATATTGAATAATTCTATACTCGCGATGACAAGTGTTATTCCATGTCATTCTGTGTAGTTAATATTTGTTAAGTTCAAGAAAACCTATCATATTATGCAAAAACTGATTTCGCACATTGCCGGTGTAAGTCCCGCACTTTTCATATAACTATGAATTGTCAAATGTCCAAAATGAAAGCTGGATATGAGCGAAAGTAGTGTTACCATATTTATCTTGTTTATTGAATTCGTTTCACATAAATTTGTTGAAATATCATTTTTAGTTAATTATTTTCATTACTGAATATGCATTTAATATTTTATTGGGGTATGAATACTTTATTTAATTCATGTAGTGGCAACAATTGCACTGAAATATGTCAGAGTAAAGTTGCTAATAAACAAAAAAGAGTTGTTTCAAAAGCAATTTAATGTGCTGAACTCGAATCTTCAATCCTTTTTAATTTAATTGGTTGGAGCACAGTGTTTTTAGGATAGTTCTGCTAATTGTACTACATCTTTATCACGAAACTAAAAAATCTGATTGTACAAGTGTTCAAAATAAAGGGCGTTTTTCTTTATTCACTCCAAACGTACGGAATATTACTTCAGTTTACTTATTCGTTAGAACGTTCCGAACGTTCCGAACGTTAGGCAATTTGTACATCCTGATTCTCTTTTCCAAACCTAAGTTCGTGACTTCCGTTTTTCTTTATTCACTCCAAACGTACGGAATATTACTTCAGTTTACTTATTCGTTAGAACGTTCCGAACGTTCCGAACGTTAGGCAATTTGTACATCCTGATTCTCTTTTCCAAACCTAAGTTCGTGACTTCCAAGCAGCAGTTTATTCATGTATTTGTTCTCCCTAATACAAATTCGGCTCCCCAGCAATAACTAGTAGATAACAGCTGATTGTTATTTACCGAAAACCTAACAAATTAATATCCTCTAACACGGATACGACCTAAAATGAAGACGAGAACTGTAAATATCAATCGAAAAAGCTGTTGTTATCGTGTGAGGCGCTAGGAAGGGAGCTGCAGAAAAATACAGACTTAGCAAGAGGAGCTCAAATGTTTGATGCAAGTAAGATGATCTGCAGTGGAATGAGTTCGACAACTCGAAAATTTTTAACAAATAAAATATTGTTGTTGGTTAATATACACTTGAAAATGTAAAATATGTGCGGTATGTAGGTGTAAGATGGAGTACTTGTGTCGCTTTTCATTCCCACATAACAGTACAACTGCCTCGAATGCCTATAAATGCACGTCTACTTACTCTGTGTCTGGCAATTGTAAGACATTTGTACAATATCGCAGCCTCCGCCTTTGAATCCGCAAATCCTCTTCGTCGGAATGTTCTTTTGCCAAAAAAGCTATTGCTTGATACATTTTGTTAAAATTTAAATTTGTAAACTAAATATTAATGAGCACTTTTTTTAACTTGAACAGCTGATGGACGCTTAATTAGCCGTTTATGCTCCCGCCGCTCGTGTAAGTGCACAAAAATTGGCTGATAGAATGCAATGTTTATTTTAATTTTAATTACAATCGTAAATGTGAGTTTAAAGCAATAGACTCCATACGATAAAAGAACAACTTGCAAAATTAATTTTAGTATGCAAATATATATGTTCTATTGAATTTGAACAATGTGGCAACGTTATTTAGAACATAGACAAATAAATTAAAAGTGAAGTTTATGATTATTCGTCAAAAATTTTGTAAGATTATAGCTTTGTTCACATCTATAAATTATTACAAATTGTTAACAATTCTTACTAGTTGACGTACTCGAGAAATTTGGTGATAGTAATAATTTGCAGCGAACAAATGGAAAAGAAAAATGTAAACAATGCGGAATAATGAATGGACCCTTGGAACTACTAAGGCGTCACAATCTGTAAAATTCGCTGAGAATGGATTAACGGTAAAAGATGGGTGCAACCCATGAACCAATTATAGATTAGAACATGTTAAAATCCACCATATTGTAAAAAAAAAACATCTGATGACTTTATACACAAATAACGTGCCGTGTGTGTATAAAAAATGTAAACAAACATTTTATACACAGAACGGCACGTCATCTGTGTATAAACTCAGTTTTTTTGCATTACTATTTTCGCGCACGTGAATTGTCATAAATTTGTCTCTTTGAATCATGGGCGCAAACTTAGTATTCTGTGTTCTGTGGAGCTACCTGACATTTTTTATTCATTAAAATTGATATTTAATTTTTACTTCAAGCCTATTGTTTTCACAAGAATTATTTCACAAAAATTTTAAAGAATTTATTTTCGTACAAAAATTTAAATTGATAAATGCAACTCTTCAATCAGTCGTATAAAAGGCAATACATCTGTCAATTATTGTTATTTCGATTTGCTTCGCTCTCTACGACGAAGTTGACCGTCAGATAATACTGTTTCATTTCATTATTTTTAAGTTTTTTCATTGCTCTACTGCAAAATAAATTCTATAAATCAATTCCAAACGGGATATTTAAAAATTTCAAGTATTAAATTCAAAGAAATTTTATATACAATTTGCTGTAATAATTAGCAGTGAAAATTGCAGCAAGGTAAAACAAACTAAAGAAAATAGTGTAGTTAATAAAAAAGAAGAATCATTCATCATATAATTTGAGAAAGGACAATTGGGGGAAAAAACAAAATTGAATCATCAGACAAAGGAAGCAGCAAGCAGGGAATACACGAACGAATACATCGAACATCAGGCGAACTTTCAAATTCAACAAGAAAGTGAAGGATATAATTGACTAAATAAGTGAAAGAAGGGAGTGTATTAATTGACTATAATCTAAAGTGAATTGTTTGCTGCAATAAAAAAGTGGAAAACGTTAAAGAATACAATTTTGGCAGCTCAAAACGTATCATAAATAATATTGAACCAAATTACATAGATATAAAAAAGAAAAGCCTAAACAACGACAATAACAACAATATGGCTTCAAATTTGCGTCAGATTCCATTAACTTGCAGTGGGCACACACGTCCAGTTGTGCATTTGGATTTCAGTGACATTTGCGACTGTGGCTACTTTCTCATTTCGGCGTGCAAGGGTAAGTATGTTTCTACATACAATTGTACACATTGTACATTCTATTAAAAATAGAAATGTGTGATATTGAGGATAAATTAATTATAATATTTATATTGCTTGTGACTTTTAATATAATAAAATAATTAATTAATTGATTTGTAATGATTAATGTTCGAAAAAAAAAAGATTGCAGTTGCCATATGTATTCCTACATGTGAGGGTATACAAATAATAATGTAAAAAATGTGTATATGCTACAATATAATGGAAATAGCTGATAACAAATGAATGCACTCAACACTACGCGGAAATATGTTCATTTTGTTGTTTTTTCATATTTTACTAAATCAGAAGTTTTGAATTACATACACAACTTGTATTCGTATATAGTAAAACAAGTTAAACCACATGTGGTGTACAGACATATAGCAGATCCCACTACTAAATATTCTTATTTACTGCGAAATGTCTATATAAACCTTGACCTATATGCGTAACAATACCTTAATGTATAATACATAATTATATTATAATGAAGTTTCTCGAAAAGAAGTCGGGACTGGTTTGATTTTATAGAATTATCTGCATAATTTTCCAAATTGAAACCTATCAATTAGTTTTGATTTTTTCTCGTTACTTAAAATGTATGTTTTTTCTATATAGATTTTGATCAATCAGGAAGAACCTTGCAGTTTCTGTACATTATTTCGTTTGCAGTTGTATGTTGCTATCTATTTTGTTCATTTACAATTGTTGCCATTTTTAATTGATTTTTTTTTCATATTCTAATCATATTGAATATGTTGTTTTCTTTTGTTTGTAAAATGTATAGCTAAATGTATGTAGAAAAAATAAAAATCGAACTGTTTCAACAATATTATTTGTTATTTATTAGCTATCAGCAAAATTTGTATGCGTTTCTCTCGCTTTTATCTTATTTAACAGCTTTTCTCTTAGCAATTTTAAAAAATGCACTCAAAGTTATTTATAATCAACAACTGCTTGTTTACCTTGATTAAAAAGTCTGAAAGTACATCACACGTTCAATAAGAAACAATAATACAACAAATAAAAAATTAATCAAAATGCATAAAAAAAATAAGAAACAGCGTGTGTTAGAGAAATTTTTTATTTATACTACACTTATATTTTATTCTTGATAATTCATTGTTGAGAATGTTTAGGGTTTGTTAAGGACAGTGTATGCATTATGCATGCTGCTAAATCAATAAGCAGGTAGAGAAATAAAAAAAAAAACATTTTTTGTTGAAATCGTATGTCTTCATCTATTGATTCAAATTTTGTTTCAAACGCCTTTATTGCATGTACCTACTTCATGAACACTATTTTATAACAACACCATGTATATATGATTGAATATTGTTTTGCAAATTCACTACATGCACACAAGCAACTATTATATACTAACAACAAAAACAACAACACCAACAACAACAATAACTAATATGTATCACATATAAAACAACGTTGAAGAAATGAACACAATAAACGAAATAAGAAAAATTGCATTAAATAATTTTCAAAATCAAGCTCATTGCTAAATACACTGAGAGTGAACGATAGAAGTATGCAATAAATGAGAGTAGGCATTAATCGAATAAGCGAAAGCTTCTTAGTGTCATGGTAGATAGTAGAGAAAAAAAAAAACAAAATACAATATATTTTTATTTTACAATTAAAACATAAGCTTGTTTCATTGTCATGTTAATCTACATATTGTTGAAATTATATTCTATATATTTGTAAATCAATTTTGTATTATGTGTGAAAATAATTCTCTATTTCTAATGATTAGCTAAAAGCTAGCTATTCACCAACGCCAATCATTCGTACTACAATACAATATTTGGTTTTTATTCGTATTTTACATTTGATGAATATACGAACATGTATGTATGTATGTATGTGTTTTAGCCGTCTGTTGCTTATACGTACTCGTATTAACAAATTCTTAATATTACAAGCAGTGTAATTGACTGCTTGTATGCAGTTTTGGATGACTACATACACAATCATTCAGGTCGTTGGCATTGAAGCAGTCTCATTGAGTCAAGGTTGCTTCCGCTTGCCTTTTTTTGTTTGTTCGTTGTTCACGCTTTACATATTTATTCATTTTAGATTTTCTACGTAGAATTTTGCATGTCTCTTTTCTAACTATTCTCTAACTAATGTTAATTTGAATTAAAATTTATGTAGATAGGGTAGGTACACATTGTTTGTATAGAGTTGATGCTTTCTTAAAACTTTAAGTAACTATATGAAATGCTTAAAACTTTAGGTAACTATTTGAAATGCCTACAACAACAATGTATACAACTCACACTATACCTATTTGGGTATAGTGTGAGTATGCATTAAAAATAATTAATTTTCAAATTTAATAATTATTATATGTAGGCACCTAGATGAATTGTTGAATTAATTAATCAAACGTTCCATGTTGAAATCAATTCATGGTCAGTATGAACAAACAAATTATCCCTATACATACATATGCATATTTATATATGTATATGCACCTACGTTAGAAAATGCATTTCCGACATATTGTTCGACACAAAGACAGTGTTTGAACATTTCAATTATATGTTTGTATATGCAATTTCAATATACACTAGTAGCGAAATAGGTGATTTGTGTGTTTTATTCTAAAAAAAAAATATAAAACTAAATCCGATTAGGTGTTGGGCAAAGCCAAGAATGATAGAAATAAAGATTGCACCCTGTGACGTCATGAACGAAACAATACGAATAGTAGCAATAAAGAAGTGTCAAAATCCCATACAAAAGGTAAATAAAATTGCGAACATTTGTATAAAATTGTAAAATAAGCAATATTTATTACTTTATTATGAGAAGTATTAAAAGAAACAAGTAAATAAATATACCGCGAAATATGTATGTAACCTAAAGTGACCAGAAGTTGCCTAAGTGGAAAAGCTGTGGACCAAAATATGTAAATAAAAGCGTTTAGTTTTCAAATCTTGAAGAACATCCTCGCCCGGAAGAACAATTTTTTTACCTTAATATTGCAATTAATACTGGAAGATTGCTCAATATGTTTTTATACAAAATTATTTGCTATGAGCAACCCATTTTCATTAATTGCATTAAAAATATTTTCAAGCAAGTTCAATTGAATCACGAGTTTTTTGGTAGGTTTTGATAAACCACCTTTACTCAGGTGATTTACACAGGTATAACTTCAATCAGTGCCTATATGAATCGCAATATCTCGCACTTCATGTCGTAATTTGTGACATATATACCCGGTAATATTTTCGAGGCAGTCATATGCCAATCTTTCCATTTCCGCCGTGTGTCGTCAGCGTCAGGAGTAACACGTATTATGCTGAACATTACGCCTGAGAAAATTGTAGAAGATTATATAAATATCGTATATGCCAAAGCGACATTACAAGGAAAAAAAATAGTTATTTAATAACGATTTGTAGGAACTACCGTTATTGCAACTCGCTACTGCACACTTCATTTGAGCAATCATTCATTATTGTTTTAAGTAACCGCGTACTATACAAATGCAAGAATTATAAAAATTTATTTGCCCTTTTTTGGTTAGTTTTCGTTTCGTTTATGACGTCACCATACGAATTGTTGATAACAGTTGATAACTGTTCATTTAGGGCGCAATCTTTATTACTTTCATTCTTAGGTCAAACCTATTACACAAATCCACAGAAAAAAACTTTTCTGTTTGGTGCTGGATTAAAAGAAAGAAAGTAACAAGGATAATATGGCCACGCTAAATACAAAAATGATCTTGATTTTGCTTCATCAGCTTTAGTTTCTGAGATATTGCAAAAAAATCATTTTTTCTTATAGCCTAGACAGACGGCAGCCTAATTCCGGATTACCGGGGCACTTAATCCGAATAAAATAATAACCTGACAGACGCCAGTATTGCGTATTAACTAAACGGCTGAATGCTGTTTTGTTAGGTCTGTCCACTTACATTACTATCACTATCAATTTCTGTCATCTATCACTCTCGATATGGGAAAATTTACAAGAAGTACGTGAACTGAAAACTATCAGAAACTTGTAAATTGACATTCACCGTTCATAATTGACAGCTGGATTTATTTGTTCGCCAACACTTTTCATGTTGAAAACTGTAAACAATTGTTGAAAGTTTTTCGTTAGCGAACACACCTAATATTTTGCAAAATGGATGGAGAAAAATTCACAATAGACAATTTTCAGCAGTGTTGCCATCGCAAATTGCTCTAATCCTCTTTTATTTTGAGAATTAACTCATAGAGTTTATGCGGATTAGCTGCAGTTAATGCCCGAGTTAATTCGAATTAACTCGGTAATCCGGAATTAGGCTGCCGTCTGTCTAGGCTATTATATGCAAAAATTATTTCAAAATACATTTTTTTTGTTTCTATCGAATTTTTTGGAGTAGATTATTTTTGTATGATGCTATGGGTCCCAAAATATCTGAAAAGCATTAAATTATACACAAAAAAATTATTCCCTTTAAAATTAAATTATTCCTTTTAAAAATCACATTTTACTTTAAAAAAACTAGATTTTTTGCAAAAATTTTATCTTTTTCAAAATTAAAAGCTCTGTTACGGAAAAACTTTATGTTCGATTGCAATGAAATTGATTGAGTTAAATAGCCTTATTTATCTTTATTGTTCTAAAATTTCAACGTGATCACAAAAGAATTAGTTATTGGCATTAGTTATTGGGCGCCATAGCTCAGTGGTTAGTGTGTTGGCCTTCTGATCTGTAGGGTTCAAACCCCGGCTGAACATTTCTTTCGAACGGTATCCAACTGTCGGCAAGCAATTTGCAATTCTTTCGGCAGTAACAATTTGCCATGAAAAAGCTTCGGAAAAGTGATGTCTCAAGGGTTCTGCCGTTAGGAACCGGTTAAAAGAAGTAGGTCCCTTCTAATGGAAGAGAAGTTTGGCCAAAGAACCCTTCGGGGCTTTAAGTGTCACATATTTATTTTTTTATTTTTTATTGGCATCACAATCACAATTTACACAGAGTAATGGATCAGAATATATTTTTTTAATTATAAATATGGGCCATAATGTTTATAAATATAATATCACAACTCTACAATAAAAAAATATGATGTCTGATGGGCCAGAGTAGTCACATTCTATGAATCTCCAACGCGTATTTAAGGAGATAGATAAAATAGATAAAGAGTCGCTAATTCCTTGATGAGATTAAGCGCGTAAGTGGCTGTTTAAATTCCGGAGCATCTTAATGCCGTGAATTTGGTTACATATGTCCAGAGCTTACTGAGTCTATTAAGTGAACTCTTCTCTAACTTATTGAATGGCGACACTTCGTATAATTCCGTCAGTGAAGGAGATTGCCCGAAACCTCCCATTCACGGATCAGAGAGCCTTTTTTAGTTTGAAGGACAACAAATCTGCAAGTTCATTAGCAATATATGGTCAGATGAAATAATGCCCGATGATTGGATGCTCAGTGTTCTCTGTATCGTACACAAGAAAGTTGACCCCACAATTGCGCCAACTACCGTGGTATAAGTCTTCTGAACATCGCATACTGTGTGAAAGATTGAGGCCTATGTTCAGCGACCAGATCCCCAAATTCTGGATCCCCAAATTCTGGAGAAGTTCCAAGAAAAACAGATCGACACACACCAAGTATTTGTTGATTATAAAGACACTTTCGACAGTCCGGTCGAAATTTTACCTCTATTCAACAATGTCTGAATTAGGTATTACTGCAAAGCTTAAAAAAAAGACTCCCGTTGTGCAGTGAAAATTGAAAAGGGTTTATCCCCGCCGTTTAATACCGAACGAGTTTTCAGACAAGCTGGTTCGTTATCATGCGACTTCTTCAATCTTATCTATCACTATCTAGGACTATCTTCAACAAAATTGTCGTACTGCTACGTACGCCGAAGATAATGACATCGGCATCGGCATGAACATGCGAGCAGCATTCTCAGAGTTGAAAAGAATTGGATTTACGATGAACGATGGCAATATGAAGTACGTGATGTCAATAAACAACAAATGCCGGCGTCTTGGACAGCACGTCAGTGTTGGCGCCTACGCTTTTAACATTTTGGAATCGGGAATAATACTATTAATGACACCAGCCAGGGGTATGGCGATGGGATTACTTTTGCAAACATGTGCTTTTTGGGCTAAGTAAGCAATTGCAAAGTCGAGCCCTCTCTCGAAAAACGAAAACTACACACAACAAGTCTCTCATCATGCCTCTTTTTTACATATGGCACTAAAGCCTGTGCAATTTCTAGATGAAGTTTTCGAGAGAACTTCGGACCTGTTTTCGTCGGTGGCGATTATCGAATAAGGCACAAGCATTGGTTGTATGCCGACACTAATAGGTCATGTTAAGCGAATGAAAGAACACCCCTCAGCTAAGAGGGTATTATTATTCGGTACCCGCCGCTGGACGACGAGAGGAGGCAGGTCTAACATCCGGTGGGCTATTTTGTTTATTTTGTTCTGTATTTCTTCTTGGTTCCCTAATATGTTAAGTTTTAAATTAACCGAGCGTTAATTTTTTTACCTACTACATAAAAAATATGAATTGCGATATAATTCTGATAATGAGATAACAAAAATGCCAGCATTGTTGGTGGTGGTAACTTTTATATATGTAGCTGCAAGTGTATATGTACCTCATATTATAATAATATAGCAGCATATTTTCATACTTTCCGGGAATGTTTTGAAACATTTAGGAGATGTGATATTTTGCCTAATAGTAAACTGTATTAATATGAGTTGTGTATGGCGGTATGTAGATTTCAATATCCTCGATATGATGACGATAAGTAAGGCCAAACGTTATGCACGTTATGCCATTCTGCTACAGATATTATAGACAACGTCATATTTATGCACATATCCATGCAATTAGTTTTAATCGGTTTGTTTAAAAAGAACACAAATGAATGTGAATGTTGACAGTAGACCTTGCATATAGCATGTTAAAATGGTATGAATGTGTGTGTTGTAGATATTAACGACTAATTCAATTCTTTTGTTATTATCACTTAACTGGTTTACAGTAGAGCTTATATTATGCTTGAAATCATCTCGTGATGAATATTGTAGTAATGCATTTTATTAATTCCTTCATCTTTCAGATGGCAGTCCAATGTTGCGTCAAGGTGATACTGGCGATTGGGTCGGAACATTTGAGGGTCATAAGGGCGCCGTATGGGGTGTAGCATTGAATAGGAATGCCTCATTGGCAGCATCGGGTGCAGCAGATTTTACTGGAAAAGTATGGAATGCCGTTACTGGCGCAGAAATACATAGTTTCCAACATAAGCATATTGTGAAAACGGTCGCTTTTGATACAAACTCGGAAAATATTGTGACCGGTAGTAATGAGAAATTGGTGCGTGTCTTTAATCTTGAACAACCGAATGCGGAACCGGAAATGTACACCGGTCACACTGGTGCCATAAAGCGAGCACTATTTTGCCGCGGCGACAAGTGTATTATCTCAGCTGCTGAAGATAAAACTGTACGTCTCTGGGATCGTTTGACTGGCAATGAAATACAACGTTTACAATTTCCAAATAATCCAAATAGTTTGGAAATTTCGGCCGACAATCATATATTAACTGTTACACATGGTTCTAGCATTAGTTTCTGGGAAGTTGATACGCTAAAAAAACTGAAGGAGGTGAAAGTACCAACGAATGTTTCATCGGCAAGTTTGCATCCGGATAAACATGTATTCGTTTGTGGTGGTGAAGATTTTAAAATGTATAAATTCGATTATATAACTGGAAATGAAATTGGTATGTGTAATTTGTTTGTATATTTTCAATTTCTATTCAAACGTTTATTCTTTTTTTATTTAATTAGAATCATTTAAGGGTCATTTCGGCCCGGTACATTCAGTGAAATTCAGTCCTGATGGTGAACTGTATGCCAGTGGCTCTGAAGATGGCACACTAAGATTATGGCAGACTACGGTGGGTAAAACGTATGGCTTATGGAAATGTACTGAACCAGGAGAATTAAATAACTCGTTGAATTCACCACGTGAAGTTCATGCAAATTGAGATATCTACACTTTTGGACTTGTTTAAGTTAAATTTATAATTTGTATGCCATTATGCTGAGAAAAATTTTGTGAATTTTGTAATTTGTAAAACAATTGGCATTTGATTCAAGTAGTTTCGTCCTTATTTCGCTAGTTTTATTTTATTCTTTTTTTTTTTTAATTAATTATGTGCAATTGCAATTGTACTCCTTAAAAAAAAGAATTTTATAATGAAATTACACATAAAAAGTATGACTTTAAATTTTAAGTACATTTAATAAACCAAATTATATGCTGCCGACGTTTTCTTAAATCTGCTTTTCTCTCTCCATTCATTTATTTAGTCAGTATTATACATTAAATGCAGACAACATTTAATAGATATAATGACTGTAGCCGTTAGGTGGTAAAATTAATATTCTAAGAACATTTTTTCTAAGTACATGAGCTTTATGTGTTTATGCAAATTTATATAAAGGTATATTGATTATTATTTAAATGTGCGTTCCTGTTGCCCAACCGTGTAAGTAAATTGTGGTAAAATTCAAAATATTTCCATCTTGATGTATTTCTGGACGCTGTTGCAAATGATCGAACCAACGTGAAAGATTCAAATAGTTTTCTTTTTCAATTGGCGAAAGAGATTTCTGAAAATTTATAGAAATGTTTGATTATATTGGATTATCATTAGATATGTATCCACAACAAACCATTAAATTGTAGATCGCGTAGAAAACAGTTACATCGGCGAGCGTTATAAAATGCCCCACCAAATATGATCTGGTTAGAAACAATTTGTTAAAATCACGCAACAATTGTTGTGAAACATGTTTATCCTTTGATCCGGGTACAACATAAAGTATAGAATATTCAATCCATTGATATACTTGGGCTTCTATTTCACGTGTTTCTAAACTATTTTTTGCGATTTCTGAGCTAGATTCTTTGGCTAATACATTTAATATAGTTGCAAAGCCTGCTACAGTATTATTGTTGTTGGTGCGCGTGACAACCTTGAAAGTGAAGAGAAGAGGTACAATTGAATAGAAATAGGAAGTACACGTTTTTGAAATACATGTTTATACACCGCACCGCATCGTCTGTCGTATTACCTTCTCTTCATTGAGTCCCACTTTGCCCGCTGAGACTTGCAAACAATTTGCGATTTTGGTCACCGTTTCAACGTCACACATTTTTATTCTAAAACTGGTATATTTTAAGAATTTACAAGTAAGAAAGTGGAAAAATCAGAAATTCCAATTATCTACCGACCACAAAGGTTTTATGTATTCCAATCTGACAAATGTCAAACAGAAATATCAAATCATATGTTCTCAAAGCATAATTGTAGTTGGCAATTCAATGTAGTTGAATTCAATTTCCATTACGTTACGTTATTACACAGTCGTGGCGAAATTAATAAAAGCCCAATATAAATAAGATTCAAGAAAAAAAACACTGTATAATATTGTACATGTATATTATTATATAACTGCATGTGAATTTTAATTGGTTTTTCTGATAAGTGCATCAAATGTAATATCGTATTGCAGCAAGAATATGAATAAAGCGGAAATGGCAATTAAAAGCTGAAAATATAAATGTTTCAAGATGTGTTAGAACCAGAATCAGAGATGGTGCAAAAGTACCACTAACATCTTTAGTGAATAACTCCAACCAAATGTATAGTAAACGTATACTATGAAGGTTTCGATGTAATAGAATAGGATCCTTGTCATTCCTTGTGAATTCCATTTGAAGGACTCGACTTAAATTAATATAACGTAACGTAATGGCATTGGAAGTGCATAATATTGCACCAGTGAGACTTTTATTATTACATTGGGTAGCATATACACTGTAGTGTTCCGAAGAAAGGATATTAACTATAATAATAATAGCTAATAATGGCTGTACATATAAAATAACTCAATGAGGCGTAAATGGCATTTTAAAAATTTCGAAAATAAGTTATATTTTGGTTGAACACCGAAAAGCAGAAAACGATTATCCAAATCGATAATGATATTTCCGATATTTCCGACGGCCATAATAGGCAGCGATAATAATTTGAGGTATATGCACCAGATAAATAATATATTCGCTAAAGTATAATGGTTTTTGCACAGTAGGCAAATCAATGATTGATATAGTGTATTCACGATATATACACATTGTAAGTGTGCCATAGATGACTAGATACCAGAAAAATGAAGTCATTCTAATAGAAATTCAATGAAGTCATCCGTGGATGGAGCGTACTGATGATGCACACTTAATGGCGCACTTTTTGTTTTTTTTAATGGCGCACTTACAAATACCTATTCTTCCGTTCTTCTTGTCGTGGTTTTTGGTTGAGATGATGATGATGATGATGCTAACGGAGTTGTTGTATCTTTGAATTCGTTGAAATTTTAGACATTTTTCTAACACACCTTCATGAAACCATTTCAAAAGTTGTATGAATGGCGTATTACTGCTGGTGAATATTTAAATTAGATAAACGGCCTGTAACAATCTAGGGAAGATTCAGAAATAAATGGCGCTAATTCGATAATAATTAATTATTAGTTATTAATGATGGTCTTTTTATGTTGATATGGAAACGGAAGGATTTGACCTTTTCAAGTATCAAGATTTGCTGCGTCACATCGAAATTATCATAATTTTTTTAAAATGCAAATAAATCAGAAACAATAGTTTTATCGACTGACTAAAACTCTTAGTAGATGCCAAAAAATGCAATTTTTGCTGTTTATGTTCAAAGACCTGACATTATTTTAGTACTTACGATATTTACGTTATCAAACAAAATAGCACATTTTACATTAGGAAAAAGGAAGAAACTCACATATATTCTCGCCTCAACTAATTTAAATTTCACTCATTTGCTATGTCAGTGTTAACAAGCCAAAATAGAGAGTGTTAATGGTGAAAAAAACACATCACCGGTGATGGAAAAAGGATCAACTGAAATACTTGTTAAATATCCTATTTGTTATATGTAAATTATTTGGTGTCGCACCGATTAATTTAAATCGTTAATGCGCCAACAGTATATCACTTCGTTTACATCAATTGTGGTGTTTCACACTTTAATACAATCTTTTTCATTATTGCAAATATTTCCAATTGTCATACAAGCATTCTATTTAAGTAAATCTATTATTATTGCATAGTAGTAACATTATCGATCATATTTTGCTATTATTATGCGCAAAATTATAATGATGTATCACAACAACTGAATGCAATATATGAGAAAACATTTCGTTATTACGTTGTAGAGAGAAATACGAAATGTTTACATTACGTTCTACATTAGGAATGTGCTTGGCCAGTGTGTTCTTAATATCTTGTTTAGCTGTGGATATAGTATTTTATGAATTTGATGTGATAGAATTATTACGTACTGCTGGAGCATATAATTTACCAAATATATTAACTATATTAAATTCAGGACAATATTGGCTCGCATTACGATACGTATGCTTACCTTATAGTCATTTAAATACTATAATGGAGAATGAATTCTACAAGTGGTCGGATAAAATCGACCATTTTGATGATAATGGTGATAACGTGTACAGTAATAGTAGTGGATGTGATAATTATTTACCATTTTCTATTACATTGGCATGACATAATTTGAATATATAAACTACAGTGATCGTAATAATGGCGGTGATAGCACCACAATTGTTGATATTCTGGAGAATATATGCAATTTATATTCAAAGCTAGCATAAAATTTTTTATGGAGTGGATGATTTCGTTGGTACACTCAGTTCGATCACATGATGGCTCTACGTAGTTATGAAGTCCGATTGTGTGCTCCGTTCGAACGAGAAGAGGCGAGTTTTGGATAGAATTATAAGAATCATAGTTATGTATACATTGGGCGATTCTGAGTGTTTGGATCCTGTGGAACTTACCATTTACGACTCATGCATACAAGATCAACGCACTAATCAACTGAGCTATGGCACACAAAATAAATTTAATATAAATGTCATTCAAATGCCCCACTTTGACAATCGGCTTAATAGATAGCTCTTTGGAAAGTCTTATATGTTATATCTTGAAAACGCTCGTTATATTTATGTAGCTACATTTATGCATTCTGTTTGCAATTCACTTTCAGAAATGTCAAACAAGTTTTATATTAAATCGAGCTCATATCATGGTTAAGCATATGGAGCATGCTATTAATCGATTTCTTATGCAACTTATGTTGCGTAAACAAAGCGAATCAGCTTGTGGTATTATTAATTTGGATTTACTTTTTTTGAGTGGTGTATGTTTCAAAAAAAAAAAAAAAAAAAAAATATTTCATGTTATTTTTATTTTACAAATATTGCAAATTGTTTATTATACATATATTCATACATATATTCTTGCAGATTGTTGGCGCAATATTAAATTATGTATTATTTCTATTACAAATCGATTTGAGTAATGAATCTTTATCAGGAGATCTTCATACAAATATCAATAGAACAACTAATTTGACTATGTTTCCTACATTTATAAACAAAAGCGTTAAAAGCAAATTTATCTAAATACAATCTAAATGGAATCATACTTTGGGTTTTATTTTATTATAAAGTATCATACGTACGATAGGTGGTAAGTATGTACGTATATAGGATACTATAATGTAGAAAATCCTTTTATTGTGAATATTATAATTTAGCTGACAACATGGAGCGCATGAGATGTTTTCATAGAATTGTTAAACACTTAATTAGTAATGCCTTAACATGTATTTTCAAGTGGTCGAGCGTTGTTGTGAACATTCTTAAAGAATGTATAAAGTCGATCGCTTATAAAGTGCATCAACTCGGTGTTGATATTGGTCGAGAAACGGGTATTTTGGCAATTAGTCTTATGGCTAATCGTAATTTACATTATCTCGAAAGGTAAGTTGATAAATAGTACGATGGAAATCAAAGATTTTCGAGGTAAGGTTTAAAAAAAAAAAGATTCAAAATAAAATTTCTATAGAAAATCTCGTTTATTCCGTTAAGAGTGGATAAATGAAATGCAGGTATTGGAAATTCTAAACTTATAAAAGAAAATTTGAATTTGTTTGACGGGATGTACCACCATTATTGAGAGTACACTGGCCTTGAAGATCCAGACCTTAACATTGTAGGAGCTACAAATATATTAGACTAATTTGTTGGATTAAAAACTTTGTTATTTTCATAGTTCATCTTATCGTCAGATGATCTGGTTTCCGTATTTTGGGCGAAGTATACACCTTCATCAGAGGAACTTATTTTTTCTCTTAATTACACAGCCACACACAGGCTCCTCCAAATAAAAAGTAGGATGTCCGATAGACCAGAGTAGTCACGATATATAGATTTTGGATCTTTTAATTCAAATCTGTGGTCTGATTTCCGCTATATTTCTCAAGTTTTTTCCAACATCAAAAATAATAATTTTCAGCTATATTTGTAGTTTTTGAGCTTAGAAATTCTACCACGGATTCTGATTCAGCGACCCAAAATCCATGGAATATGACTACTCTGGATCATCGGACATTTTTATTTTATTTTCGGGGGTTTGTCACAGTCTAAAAAAAGTAGAATGTCCGTTGGATAAGAGCAGTCACTTTTTATGAATTTTATGTTGCAGAATTTTACTTTTGCAGACTTTTTGAGGTTAGAAAGAAATTTGACGGTGTTAGCTGAAATCCCACAGCGAACTCACATTCAGCGATCCAATATCCATAGAATGTGAATACTGTGGTCCATCGTATATTCGTCTTTTAGTCTTTTATTATTGTACGAGAAGCTTCGAAATCAAACCTCTCTTTCTTTGCTTCAAAATTTCATTTACTTCAATATCAAAATGAATCGACCCAATTCTCAAGTTATTCGTAAAAATTTAATGTTGATCCCTGAGCACGTACTCCATAGCCAGAATAAGTGGTAATTAAAAGAAGCTACTTATGTTGAGGATCAGAGATCTGCAATGAGTTCTAAGAAATTTAGTATACTCAAGAATAGTTGCTAATAATAATTGGTGCAAATGTATACTCATAGCAATGCAACAAAATACTACTACACATTCCCAAAAAATAATTAAAATACTCATACATATACTCTTACACGAATGTATAATGGCAACTTAGGTCTGAATTGGTTACAGGTTCATAATCTCATTTAACTCACTTGAGTTAAATCAGATTATTAGAACAATTTTTCTTGCACCAATTGAGTAATACATATGAGTAATAAGAAAATAATTTGATGCAATTCCTGGCCGTTAACTGTAGTGGTAGCATGTGCAGATTTAATTTGCTTTGGGAAGCTATGAATGGTTGGCTGGTTGATTTGTAGTGCTATTGTTAATAGGTTTTTAATTTAAGGGCAATCTTTATCCAGTAATGCTTGAAATACTTAATCTTTCAAATTTGTTTCAGATTTTCCGTATTTTTTGCAACCACTGTTAAATTATTGAAACCCTTCCACGATTCCACTACATATACATATATTAATTTAAATCGATCTAGAACCATTTATCCAAAGCCTATTATATACGCATTATGTTTGCTGATTTTACGGTGTACTGTTTACTCACACTCATTTATACTTGATGCACTTTCATATGATTAGATGAGAATACTTATATTTCACATTATTTTTAGATATTTCTGGTTATTTGTGGTGGTACTCTCCACATGCGGTGCTATCATGTTAAGTTCTCTACAAATTAGACGCTACTACCTTTCGCCGACTGTCATTTCATTGGATCGTGATTATCGTGGCTGGACTGGTCCCTTACCGGCGGTTACACTTTGCTATTATGATCAAATTGATTCGTTTCTGGCAAATGAATATATACAAGAATATTTTAATGTGTCCGTTGTCGATGAAGAATTTTTCTATTTTATGGATTTTATTTATGCCGTTGTAAATGCTACCGCTAGCAATTATCTTAGTCTGGCAGGTTTTGCCGAAGATGAACGTTTAGAGAATGTTAATTTATATGATTTAATATTGTCAATCGGTCGTAGCTACGATCAGGTGGTGACAAGTTTTGATACGGAATTTGCGGTGAGTGCAATGCCTGTGATGACAGAACGTGGCTTATGTTATGCCGTCAATGCACCAATGTCGGAAATGTTATCTGAAAAGTATGTGCATAGCTTTTGTAAGAAATATATTTGTATATAAGCAATAAATTTGTATTTTACAATGCGTTTAGGCCTATTGATGACATCAAAAATCTACAGGAACCATTAAAATGTGAATATGGTAAACAACAGTGTTTTATTAAAATGGATCTATATGAGAGTACTGGATCGGTGTGAGTGTTGTATATTGTATATTTAATTATGCCTTTCATTATAGTGTGTTATGCAATTTATAGATTCATGTTCATTCACCATATGAAGTGACGGCCACTGACGCTTCTGTGATTAGTTTACATAAATCTGATGAAATTCTATCAACTTATAAAATAATAGAAACTGTGTATGTTGAAAAAATTACCAACAATTAATTATATATATTCAACACATTTTATACATATAGAGCCTCGAAAAATTTACGAGAACTGAGTTTTGAGCAAAGAAAATGTGTATTTCATGATGAAGAAACGTCAAATTTAAAGGTAACCTATGCATGTCTATCACTTGCGAATATACACATAAACTTGGTATATATACCATCTTTGTATATTTGATATTTTATAGTTCATTAGACATATATGTGTACATAAAATGTTTATGACTTTATTTAGATTTACAGTCGATCACTTTGTTTGGTACGCTGTCGTGCTGTTATGGCTTTGGAAATGTGTAATTGTGTACCATTTTTTTATTCATTTGTAGGTAAGTGGCAAGTGCACGTATATATACTTTTGAATGTACTGAATGTACCTAATACTTTTCATTATTCGTAGAAGGACCACCTTGCAGTCCAGCTGGTTTTGAGTGTTTATTCGATTTCAAATGGCCAATATGGGCTCTTCATATATGTAAATGTCCAAGTACTTGTACAGAAATTGAATATTCGGTGCAAACGAATAAAAAGAGTTCTTGGTAAGCAAAATGTACGATAGTTCTAATCTCAGCTCGAAAATCTTGAATGAGTCTGGGAAGGCTTCAAACTTTTCAATATCCTTGCAAAGGTATGACATGAGAGGCACGGAGGGCATGAGGGCAATGAAAGAGCAGACTTCCTGACCAAGAAGGTAGCAAGTACTACTTTTACGAATGGAAGTGCTGTTCTGCGAGCGCGTGACCCATCGACGAAAACAGGTGATAGTCAGAAGGAGCCAGGTCTATTGAATAAGCGGGATGAGGTAGCACCTCCCAATTGAGTGTGTCTGAGTAGTTTTGGACCAGTTTTGAGTTTGCGATGTTGCGTTGTCGTGGAGAAAAATCATCTTCTCATGTCTATGTTTATAACCAGGCCTTTTTTCACCCAAAGCACGGCGCAATTGCACTAGTTATTGGTGGTAGCGGTGAGCATTGACAGTTTCACCAGGTTTCAACAGCTCGTAGTAGATCACACCCTGCTGATCCCACCAAACGCACAGCATCGTCTTGCGTCGAAAGCGTTTTGATCTTGGAGAAGAAGTTGCTGGTTGGCCGGGATCGACCCACGATTTTTTTTCGTTTAGGATTCTCAAAGTATATCCACTTTCATCGCAAGTCACCACAAGATGCAGGAACGACTTTCTTTTTTGTCTAGCAAGCAAGATTTCGCATGTGTTTTGGCCATCTGCCTATTGTTCAATTCATGGAGGACCCATTTTCCAATTGTTTGAACCTTCCCCATGGCTCGTAAACGTATGGAAATGGCTTGTTGAGTAAACCTAACTGTTCGGCAAGCATTTTTAGCGATTGGGTGTTGTCCTCATTCAAAAGAGCCTGTAAATCATGGTCCTCAACTTTTTTGGGTCTATTTTCACGCTTCTTGTCACTCAAGTCAAAATGGCCTTCTTTGAACCGACGAAACCAGTCTCTGCAAGTGGTTTCCGATAGCGCCATAGGCATTCGATGCGACTCAGCAGCAGATTTCTTCAAATTGAAGCAAAAAAGTAGAGCTTCCCGCATATGCTCTTTTTCTGGCACGAAACTGGACATGATTATACGAGGAAAAATGTATGTTGTTGTATGAAATCACTGATGATGTTTACTAATTGATGTAAACAGGTGTCGAACTCATAAAAAAAGGATGCACAGTCGATAATAGCTAAATATGCAAACTAATGCCATCTACGAGCAAACAGCGGATTTAAGCTTGTACACCTGGTAAAAGCTTCATACACAATTGAATATACAAAGGGGAAAATCAAAGCCTAATCGATTAGTATAGTCTCGTAGGCGAGAAGGTTCATTGAACCTGAGCATGTTAAGGTAGAATCTGTTTTGCACCTTAGCAGGAAATATATTGAACTATACACTGAAGTATTAATAGGTAGGTTTAATTACCAACAAGACCTTGTCTATGTCAAGAGGAACACATCTTAAATTACTCGGGTAGTGGATTAGAATCATGCCTGTTGTTGTTGTTGTTGTCGTAGCAGCAAGAATGCGGAACGGTATCATACCTGTCCTTACATTTGGTGCTGATATCTGGACAATTTCCAGATGAAAGAATTCTTACGGTTTGCAATAAAAAATGTCCTATGCAAGATCTTTGGACCTTTGGACCATGAGTCGTATGTCGATAATAACAAAGTAAAGCGATTCAAAATTCAGTAGCTGCGCTGGCGAGGTCATGTTGAGCGAATGGAGAGGATTCAGAAACAGCTGGTGGATGATGCAAAAGGGAAGGCCCCAATTTCCGCTGAAAAGACCAAGTACGGGGAATATGTAAGCGCTTTCAATTTCGAACTATCGGCAGTTAGCCAAAATCAGAGATGGCTGGCGAAGCAAAATACATTCAAAGTACAGGCAGTCATTTGCGGAAGTGCACAATTTAGACATCTGCTATCAGATATTGTCCCGATCTCGATGTTAACAATGACATAATATTTACCTTCTATTGATTAATTTTTATTTGTTTTTATTTCATTTAGGGGTTTCATTGACATTGAGGAAGGTTTGAAAACTGATGTGGCTACTTCGAGTTTTCGTTGGGATCTAATACCGCCAAAAGTACGTTACCGCAGAGATGTTGTATTCAGTTTTGAGGATTTACTCGGTGAGTGTATGAATTTACATTTATCGTAATTATGTGATGTTAATTTACAATCATCAACTTTTAAATATCCATTTAGTTTCGTTTGGTGGTGTTATGGCTCTCTTTCTAGGCATTAGTCTTATGTCGGTGATACAATTAGGTTATGTTTTAACCTTCCGTTTACTTGAAAGTTTATATAATCTATTTTATGGGCTCTATAAAAGATATCGCTTAATTTTACAATATCTATCTATCTATCAATATCGTCGAAAGATGATGGCGGTGAGACCTCTTAATGGGGTGCCATTACAAAAGAATATTTTGAAAATAATTGATCAAACGATAGAAAATGATCATTTAGCGGGTGATAATGATGATGAGAGTAATGATGATAATACTACTGCGATTGCTCCTGCTGCTGCTGCTGCTGCTGATAATAATGACGACGATGATGAAGAAGATGATAATGAAAGTATTGAGATCAGTAATTCGAATACAATAACAGCCACAGCGGTATTTGAGTATGTAAACTAAGGAATATACACCTATGTACGATATTTATTATAATATCGTCTAATATTGATTTATTAATTATGCACATGTATTTGTAATTAAGTTAAATAATTATGTTTTCACATTTGAAAAATAGTTCAGTAGTATAATATTACGGTAGATTGGTTGGTTGCTTGAAAGTGCGACAGTAAAATAAAGTTAGCCACAAAACAAACGTGTTTGCTAGAAGCTTACTACTCGTAGATTGAATGCAATGACAAGATTGTTGGCAACATAAGTAGATACTCATATTATATGTACATAGTATGTACATATGCAGGTAAGTAATAAGATATTAAAACATCTTTCAGATATGTGTGTGCAAGCTTATATTATATGTAACACAAGGCATATTGGGTTGATGAACAAGTAAAGTATATACAGTTTGTGGCAGACACTTGGAATAGACGGTTGTTGTGCATTTCAACTTGAAAAGATTTTAAAATCTATTATTTAAGTAAATACAAAAAAAAAAAATCAAAATAATAAAGAATTACAATTTAATATTTACATATTCGTAGTATGAATGATAAAAATGTGAAAAATAATTTTAGAAACAGATAACACGAGAGTCTGATAATTATGTAAGAAAGCCTAGATAAGATAATTATCAATTTTTGGATGAATCTCTCATGAGCAATGCCAATATGTACATATGAGTATGTGATGAACGTATAAAATTCTTCACTTGAATCGTACAGTATGTGAATTGAAAATAGTAGTTACTCGATTATTATCAATTCAGAAAAGAAAAGGCCTGATATAAATAACAAATTCGTAACAAAATGAATTCGACAATAACGGGATTGTGTTTAGAATGGAAAAATCTCAATTACTATGTACCGGCAACAGAACAGAATAATTATAGTTTTTGGCAGGAATGTCAAAAAATTAAGGAAGTGCACATTTTGAAAGAAGGTACTTAATACTGTGGTCATAGATTTCATCATATCGAAAATAAGTAGAAAATGAACTTAATAAATGTAATAATATTAATTTGTAATTATTCTACTTTACAATTATTCGATCGTATGCATGCATGGCTGCATGTGCTCGCCCCCACTTTCAATCATATTTTATGATTTCTGACTTCAGTTAATGGTCATATGAAAACTGGCGATTTAGTTGCAATACTCGGTTGTAGCGGTGCTGGCAAAACCACACTCTTAGCTGCCATATCACAACGTCTACGTGGTAATCTAACCGGTGATATTGTATTGAATGGCATAGCAATGGGACGTAATCAAATGACACGTATATCGAGCTTTTTGCCACAATTCGAAATCAATGTTAAAACCTTTACCGCTTTTGAGCATTTATATTTTATGGTAAGTATGTATATGTGTGTGTGTATTAGAGTGTGTGTGTGCAACAATAGAGTCGACGAGATGTCATACGATGTATCACTGTTGGCTAAAAACGATGAAAATGAAAATAATAATTTAATTAAAAGTGCCTGGCGAAAAATTTACCAGCGAGCCTACTTACCCGCCCACCCGACAGAGGGGCACGGTTCGGTGACCGATAACAGTAGCAGTCCGGACTGCTCTGTAAAAATGGCTTGGGGGCAGAGGACAATCTAGAGAAGCCAATGGGGAGAAGCCAATTATGATTAACTTTTTCGAAAGAAGCTGATGGTTAACTTATTATTCTGTAATAATAATTAATTATAATTGTAATTAGTAAATTGAAATAAAAAATTGGAATAGGTTTAGCTTTGGTAGACGCTAATTTTATGTTTCGAATTTAAGTGATTTCAGCTTCAAGTACTCGTGATTTATATCTGATTCCATTTGGCTATTTTTAACCACAGTCTTTATGAGAAGGTGACACTGTACATCTAATGTGTGTGTGTGTGTGTGTGTGTGTGTGTGGTAAATTAATTGGATTTACACGTGCTTTTTTTATTTACTTTATGTATATCTACATAAATTCCATTTTCTAGTCGCATTTTAAAATGCATCGTAATACAACAAAAGCTCAAAAACGTCAACGGGTTAGTGACCTACTATTGGCAGTGGGTTTAAGGGATGCCGCACATACTCGCATACAACAGTTGTCTGGTGGTGAACGTAAACGTCTCAGTTTGGCCGAAGAAGTATGTTTAGATTACTAACTTACATATATTGTTACAGTAAACTTTGTGTAAATACATCACATTTACAATATTTACTTTCCAAATAGCTGATAACAGATCCACCATTCTTATTTTGTGATGAACCCACCACCGGTTTGGATAGTTACAGTGCGTATACGGTTGTCAAAACATTGCGTCACTTATGCACACGTCAACGTATTGTGAAAAATTCTGTCACATCACTTTACGGTGAAGATTCATTTTCAACACCAAGTGGCAGCAGTAGTAGTCATAATTCGATTGAAATGGATATATTGGACTCAAGCGAGGAAGCTTATCAATCGATTAGAGAATTACCATCATTGAGTGTATTTAATAATAGTCCCAATGGTCATCATAAGAAGGCTATTATATGTTCGATACATCAGCCATCATCGGATATTTTTGAATTATTTACGCACATAATTCTAATGGATGCCGGACGTATTGTTTATCAAGGCAGTACAGCGAGAGCATTTGAATTTTTCACAGAGTAAGTATATTAAGTACTTATTTTTATATTTTATATTTAATGTAACATAATCTTAATTTTCAATGTCATGTTTAGTTTAGGTTATAGTCTACCACAGAATTGCAATCCAGCGGATTTCTATTTAAAAACCATATCTGATAGTCATACGAATCGTAAGGATGGTGAACTAATAATGGCAAAATATGAGAATGCAACATCGGGTCTATATAGTGGTAGTTGGCTTGTGCCGCGTACCTATAGCGGCGATTATTTGAATAATTTCAAAAATTTGTAAGTATTCAATGGAAATCTCTTAACTAATGATTCTGCAATACAATATATTGGCATTACATAGTTTCAAAAGATCAGCATTCATTACAAACAATTTCATTGTGAAACACTTTTCATCGGATTAAATAGCCAGTGTGCTTGATTTTGACAAAGTGCAAACAAAATCAAATTTGCCATTTGAGGGACTTGGTTGATGAAACTTTTCGATCGCTGTTTGAAGAGGCAAAATAGCCATTAAATGTTCGCCAATAGTTAATAAAACTATGCCACAATTTGAGGTTCATTGTCTCAATAGTGATCCAAACCAACCTCAAACGATAGCATTTGACTTCAGTACAGTGGTTTTAAAATTGGCTTTTTCGGTCAAGAGTAGAATCGTGGAATTTGTTGTGGTTCATGTCTTTCGAGATGCATATTAAAAATTTCCGAGGATTATTTTCTAGGAACATTTTAATCCTCTAACTACCACCCGTATGAGTCATTATGAACCTTCTTTCGAAGAATCCATTAAAAGTAAACATTTGGGAGCAGTTCAAGGGTTAAAGTTGTCGACAAAAATATTCTCCCAGAAAATTTCGCTAAAGGTCACCGAAGACAAATAATTTGTACGAGTTGTAGGTAACATCTAAAAAACGAATTAAGACTAAGTACTTTAGTTTTAAGTATCTATTGCATCACGTGGTAGCTCCATTGCACAATTTGAGAATCATTTGAGAGTCTCATTCTTTCGAAGAATCCATTAAAAGTAAACATTTGGGAGGAGTTCAAGGGTTAAAGTCGTCGACAAAAATATTTTCCAGGAAATTTCTCTAAGGGTTACCAAAGACAAATAACTTGTACGACCTTTAGGCAACATCTAAAAAAAGAATTAATATTTTAAGTACTTTATTTTTAAGCATCTACATATTGCATCGTGTGACAGCTCCATGCTTTGGGGGTCATTTGAGGGTCTCTGAGCTGAACCAAACCAGTGTCAAACAATAGAAATTGTATTTAGTAATAAAAGTCCTAATCCCTTTCAGCTCCACTACGTCTCAATTTTTTTTTTTTTACAGTTGTTCAAAATTTGTCTTTTTCGGTCAAACGTAGAATCATGGAATTTGCAAAATCATATCTAACATAAAATTAAATTTACGATAGTTCTTGTCTTTGGAGACCTTTTAGCTACCACCCATGTGGGGCATTTTGGACCTTATTTGGAAAACTACCTAACACATATGAAAAAGCCAACTGTTTCATTACTGATTAACTAATTGTCGGCAAACATTCGAAAGTATTGATAATAATGACTCCAATGGAAGCAAATTGGATTATTTTTTGAAATCGGTACTTGATGAACTTTGGCTTCGAAGGTGCTCTTCATGAATGTGGGGGCGCCACAAAAATTGCACAATAGTAAATTTATTTCTAATATCCAAGGGCACATAAGGGCTTTGATATCACTTGTATTCGATGCAGTAATATCACAGTAGATGTATGTATTTCGTTCTGTACGATGATTGAATTCTAAACAACTTGTGTCGGCTTTTTGCTAGACACAAGTCGGCGTTTGAGTGATTCGTTTCTAAACTGCAGAATTATATTTTATTCGATATACAAGTAAATCCATATCTGCCACTAAAGTTCAAACAATTGAAAATTTTATGGTGAAAAAAAAACTAAAAATTATGTTATGTGGGTCCAGCCCAGAATTTCTTTGAAATTTTGATATGTGAAAAAATAATCAAATTACCTTGAAGATTTAATAGTACTTTTAACATAAATCTTTGGAATTAATAAAGACAAAATTACTATAGTATTTTATGCTATCTGAACTGTACCACGGCTTAGCGAGCTTGAAATGCCATTCTTTTTTTGTGTTGTTTTTGGAAGTAATTTAAAGAAACATTAAAAAAATTATAGGCTATGTTTCGAAAAATAAAAAAATAATGCTCATTTTTATACATTTCGTTCACAGCAAAAAGATACGTTGGATATATCAGGTATATTTATTGCTCATCCGTTTTATGACCGAAGATAGTCGAAATATTAAACAAGGTATCATAGGACTTGGTCTATTTATGGTAACTTCATTTATTGTTTGCGAATAACATCAACAGTAATAATGCATTGCAATTTTCAGATCACCTCAATTACATTGGCTATCATGTATTCAGGTGTGAGTGGTCTGACACAAACGTCGGTGCAAGATATTGCCGGTTCTATATTTATGGTTAGCACTGAAATGATTTTTACCTTTTCCTATGGTGTTACATATGTTTTTCCTGCTGCATTGCCAATAATGCGACGTGAAGTTGGTGAAGGCACTTATTGTCTATCAGCATACTATGTTGCTGTTGTACTCTCTTTTATACCGGTGGCGTTTTTTAAGAGTTTTGTATTTTTCTCAGTGGTCTACAGTTCGATATATTATACACGTGGGTTCTTTCTCTTTCTAACAATGGGCTTGGTATTGAGTCTTGCTGCAGTGGCTGCCACCGGTTATGGATTATTTCTATCCAGCCTATTCGAAACTGAAACAATGGCATCTGAGTGTGCGGCAACATTTGATTTGATTTTTGTTATATTCGGTGGTGCTTACTATAATGTTGATTCGATACCATTACTAAAATATATTTCATTATTTTTCTATGCCAATGAAGCTTTAATGTATAATTTTTGGATTGATGTTAATGAAATTGGTAAGATATTGAGGATACAAATTTACTATAAATATTTTCAATATTTATTCAATATAATATTCCATTTGCAGATTGTTCCGAAAATCTTGATCATCCTTGTATAAAAAATGGTGTTGAAGTTCTGCAGAAAAATTCATTTAAAACTGAGAATTTCACATATTGGATAGATTGCTTGGGTTTAATATTTGTTGCTCTTGGTTTTAATATAATTGCCTATTTTTTTATTAGGAAATATGTTAAACGTAGTGGTTATTATTAGAATATAAAATTGGTATCTATTATTGGTGAAAAACAAAAACAAAAACACATATGTATTTAATAATTTCAAAAAATGAATGAATACACACATATCTTTAATATACCAGTATTAAGCAGGTTTATCGAAAATTAATGTAAAATTGAAATATTTCAAAATTCTAAATTTTATATTGTACACTCTAATACATAGTTCAACACAATTATACAAAACAGTTGAAATTATTATATTAAGAAAAAAGAACCAAATAAATTTTTTATCGTACATTTCATAGCTTAAGTTTGTAGATTTATTTTTGAATTTTTCGATTTCCATGATCCAAAAGGATAAGGTGATAGTGCTATGCCTCTTTTCTCGTGAGGTATACAAAAAATGAATGTGAATTGGTGAGGACATTTTAGTGAATTATCATTATTATGCCGTTAAAGTTAAAGTCATAACTCATAAGTCGATTAAATAGCGCTTATAAATGGAGTTGCAATATTTTGAGAATGGTATGCTTATCTTGAAAGTAAATCCAAAATAAATCCCCAAAAACAAAAAAATTAAAAATGAGAAATTTTCAACAAAACGTATTGGATATGGACCTGTTTCGGTCACTGAATAAGTTGTTATTATGATGATGATTGATGGAAGTCGAATCCACATTTGATTCCTCTAAGCTTGATTTCTTGGTAGCTATGTGATTACATATGTGCTGATTTTCAGGTATTTCAGGAGGGAAAGGAGTTATTAATCGATTTTGTTTGAGTAGAATATGTAATCGGGATCTGTCATGTATTTCATTTGCGCTATGGGCAATTCTTGGGAGGTTGTAGGGTCATTTGTCGATTTTCTTTGTTCTCTAGGATCATTTTGTTGTGGCACCCCCCTCCCAAGGGATGGAGGTAGTGTGTGTACTAGTGTGTTTGGGGAAAATGCTGTGGTGAAAACATCAAAGAGGATCGATCATATATTTAAACCAAATAGAAGCATTCTGGGAGTGTGCTGGGAGTGAATTTTATTAAAACGTCGACTTTGTATGGAAGACTCTCTGAAGAGTGGAGATAGTAAAAATAGGAGGTTAAATTAATGATAGTCGGTCATATACTCTCTCTCTCTCTCTCTCTGGGGGCGACTCTTGGGAGCGGAGGGAACGAATTTTATAGAATCGTATATTTTGTAGAGAGACAGGGGTTAAGCGTGTTCGGAAATATGTATATTGGGTATAAAATATTAATATGGGGTGGTCATATATTTTACCCTTCTATGTGTGACTCATGACCAGTTGTGCGACCATTAGTCGAGTTTGCTCCTATTTTTTAAAATTTTGAATTCGATGCGGCACCATTTGCCTCCCCTCGATTCTCAAACATCTTTTGGCTCACGCATTTTCTTTTTCGATAATAAAAATCGCATTATTTAGGATCTCTCTTTATTCTTCTTCCATAGCTAGTGTAGAGTTGCCTTTGCGCATTCAAACCAGCTGATTTTTTGGGTCCATAATATCGATAATATGAATTGGATGTCACAATTGCCTCATAGGAAACTCAACTAAATTGAGTTGTGAACTGTAATAAGTGCCTATATTTAATTTGTCTATAGCATTTGTAAATGTCAAAAAAAGAAATTGCAGTTACTCTACCGAATTATTGTACCGTGGAATTTGTATTACTTATGACGAATTGTTGACAAAATTAGTGTAAGGAAATATTTTTCTATCCAATTTAATTTTCCACGACATTTGATACCTCAATCTAATGTAAAACTAAATCCAAATATGGTAGTCCCATATTATAAATGTAGAACAGTTTTCGGGATATTTTAAAGTTTTGGCGTTTTCAACTTTCAAAAAAGGTAAGGCTAATAAATTTTCGATATCTTTGCTGTTTGTGAACCGAATTTTCAGTTATATTATTTTTGTTATAGAGAACTAAAAAAAATTTCCAGCAAAATACAAATTATTGAAATCAGCAGAGAAGTGGCAGAATTATGGTGGATAAAAAATATATTTTGATGCAAATTATACCCTGCAAAATGCGATATGCAAGGTATATTAATTTCGGTCAGATGTTTGTGATCACTTGAAGGAATCTCCGGAGATATAGATATAGATATATATTCGTGATCAGCGTCGCTTAAATTTTCGATTTAACGATGTCCAGGAAAGGGGTGCGCCGCGCCCACTGTTTATAGTAGTCCCCATACAAAATGACTGAAATTCTTTTAAATTGAAACAGCTGTAACTTCGGCAATCTTCTGTCTAGAATAACCATAATTGACACTTCGATTAATATGGTAGTCAAAAATAATTTGGCAAAAAATCAGTGTGCCATTCCCACTCCTTCTTGGGTCTCCCATACAAAGTTGCGGAAATTAAACAAATATGTTAACTGCCATAGCTTACAAACTATTCAGCGTAGAACAACCAGATTTAAGGCGTGGATTAGTATTGTAAGAGCAAATATACCCACAAGAAATGGGCCAGCCAAGTCCATTGTTTATAGTGGCTCCGATACAGAATGACTGAATTTCTTTTAAATTGAAATAGCTGCAGCTTCTGCAATCTTCTGTCTAGAACAATCATAATTAATACTTAGCCAACATGCCACGCCCACTTCTTAATGGGGCTACCATACAAAGTTGCGAAAATTTTAAAAAATTTAAACCGCTATAACTTACGAACTATTCAACGTAGGACAAAAAAATTTCAGGTGTGGATTAATATTGAAAAATTAATTGGATTTACAAGAAAGAGGTAAGCCACGCCAACTTTTTATATAGCTCCCATACTAAGTCTCGGAATTATCTTAAAAACCTCCTTTAAATTATCCCTTTTAGACCTCTCATAACATACAAAGTACTTCGTCAAAGTCAACCATATTTCGGGTGTAAATTAGTAGTATATGCAAAAATTGTTATTCAAAAAGTGGAAATAAAAGAAAAAAATGGATATTCGAGTAAACTTTTTATATATATATCTACATATGCAGGGTATAATTTGGTCGGCCCCAGCTGACTGTAAGGAGATTGTTTTTTAATATGTTTATGCATTCACCTTTCCTTTTTTAATATGTTTTAACGAAATATAGAATAACCCTCTATAATAATAACACCGTAGGTCCATAACCTGTCTTATAACTAACGTTTTTCATATTTCCGAATAATAATCAGATGAAAAATGATAATGCTATAAGAGATATAGTGAGCAAGTCTATATTTACTTTTTTATTGATTCCATCATTTGCGACATTTTAAATATTTATTTGTTCTGAATAATCTGAATAATCGGTGTTTTGTAAAAGTCCACAATTTTTATTTTATGTGGATATTTTTTCTGCCGGGTAGTGTAATTTTTAACTGATTAATTTCTTATTAATATACCGTATTACATGTAGTACCTCCCATAATTATAATTTCACTGAAAATTATAATTATTTATGTGTTTATACATATACATATAAATTGTCATAAAGAAAAAAAGTGGCAACATTTTTACCTTTTCCCCCATAAATGAGTTATGCTTATACTTATACATACTACTACAGAGTATGAACATAATGCACTTCAAAGCAGCTAAGCTATTGTTGAATCCTCTTGAGATGTGCGTTAAATTATAACTATAGTTAGGTACATTCGTAGAGTTTCCACTTGATTGCACAAAGTTATAATTGTTAAATTCAATTTTGAAGAATTACAAAGTTAAAGTTATACATGTGTGCATAAATACATACGAGTATACTCATGCTTTACTTACGATTGGGGCATTGGGAAATTTTCAAAGTGATGGTGGTTGTGATTGTAGTGTGTGTATGAACGTTTGTACATATTTAAATGTTTTTATTCACAACATATATGTACCTATTAATCACATTGTTCGAATTGAATTCAGCAATACATACAATAAAGATATCTCGTACTAAATGCAATCATATATACATATATTATATGTATAGTCGTAAGTACATACATACATGTCCTTTTCAGCATATAAAAGTATCATCAATTCAAACAAAACACACACACGAAATATGTACAAGTACTTATGTACATTATATACAAAGTACCCATACTCCATAATCACATACAATTTGTGCAATTTTTGTAGATTTTAAATATTTCATTGTTTTCTATGACTGTCGTCTGCAAAGTTTTCAACTGTTTTGTATGATTATGTGTATATATGTCGATAAATACATTATGTGTATATGTATAATATATATTTCTGTTAAAGTTACAGGACTAAAGTCAATGTATGAATGTTCTTTTACATTAGGTATGTACTGTATATTTTAAGAGTATATTCGAGTAAGTAGGATTATTTGTATAAACTTATTCTTTTCTTGTCTTCTGTAATATGTTAGTGTGTTGTTATTTTGAAATGTTGTAAATGATAAACTTTGTTTGTGCACAGAAAAGAGGTTAGAATTTGGTAATTAAAGTTTTTAGCAAAAACTAGTAATAGAGAGAGAGAGAGAGACACAGAGAGACTTCTGAATATTAACACTTGAACGAATGTGTGTGCGTTTGAAAATTCAATTAGAGGATAGAAGAATACTATATAAAGTACAACTGAATGCACAAATTTTCATCTTTACGAAATTATTGTTTAAATGAAGTCAGACAATAACCGATTTTTAGCCATTTCAGTGCGTATTTGGCACCAACAGTTGAGTATTGTTAAGTTTTGCCATTCTCTTTTGCTGGCCAATTGAGCAATTTATTTTAGGAAAATAAATATTCTTTCTTACAAACCTTTTAGCAAGCTTTCGGGAATTTTTTAAATAGGCAAGAAGCTTAACAAGCTTCTTGCCTATGGCACTGAAAACGAATCTTTGTTAACGTTCTAGAGATATCTATTTAAAGTAGCTATGATATAAGAACATATCGAGAACTTCACAGTAACATATATTTTGAGTTTCCATGGTGTGAATGGACGATTAATGGCACCTGCTTTAGAGTCATCCCTAGAGAGGTAAAATGTATGACCAGTCTCTCCTAATATTTTGTATTCAATATTTTTGCGCAACATACTAACCACGCGAGGGCCGTAGCTCAGTGGTTAGTGCGTTGTCTTTCTTATCTGTAGGTCGTGGGTTTAAATCTCGGCTGAAGGACAAGTTTAATATCAAAAAGATTTTTCTTTCGAACTTTACCCACCTGTCGGCAAGCAATTAACAATTCTTACGGCAGTAACAATTTGCAATGAAAACGCTTCTAAAAGAGGTCTATGTGATAAAGCGCAGAAAAAGTAGGTCTCTTCGAACACTGTCCAAAAATTTATCACGTACACCAGTACTGCAAGAGAAGCTCGGCCAAGCTCTACTATAAAATGGATGCTTAAAAAGAATTCGTTCCCCCTACGTCTAGGGGTCATCCCTAGGGAAAGAAAATGTATGAATATTATTATTTTGAATATTTTATTCGAATATTTCTATTATGATTTATTAAAACTCTGATTAATCGAATTATTTCCACTTTTGTGATTAATTAAAATCATGACTGTTACTATTAGGTGTAGTAAAAGGAAATCCATTATTTTTGCATTTAATTGAAGGTTTTATTTATTTAAATGGTTCCAAACGGTTTTTTTGTGGAATGTTCAGCTCCTGGGTAATAGAAACAGTGCTTACATAACGGTCAGACTCGACGATTTCCATTATTTTATCGATATTTTCGACAATTGGCCTTGCATCTTTGACATCAAAAATACCGGAACGGAATCGTCAAACCAAAATTGCACGTGATTGGCTGTTACAGTATCAGGACCATAAACACTATTCACATTTTCAGCCTTCTGGCTTGCGTTTTCGCCTTTATCGAAGAAAAATTCTTTTCTCTTTACTGGTGTCCTTTGACGCGTGCTCAAACAATACTGAGTCAAGCAATCACAAAACTTCCTGAAAAGTTTATTTAGTACGAAATCCTATCTTTCTAACGCCATCTAGCGTAACCCGACGCACTTATACAACGAGAGATACAGATTATTAAAGCAATCTATTGGAAAAGTAGTGGATTTCCTTTTACTACACCTAATATTATTAATATGTTATTTGATTAATCACAATTTTCACTAATCGAATAATTGATTAAACAGAATTTCCAGAATTTCGGTTAACTAATAATTTACACCCGAAATATGATTGACTTTGACGAAGTACTTTGTATGTTATGAGGGCTCTAAAAGGGATAATTTACTTACTTACTTACTTATGTGGGCATAACAACCGAATATCGATTTAGGCCGAAAATAACATGCTTCGCCAGCCATCTCTTCTCTTCGCTAGCTGGCGCCAGTTAGAAATTCCAAGCGCCATCTGGTTCTCCAGTACTTGGTCTTTCCACCGGAAGTTTGATCTTCCTCTTCTGCGTCGTCCTTCAGCGGGTTTCGAATATAACACCTTCTTAGCTGGAGCGTGTTCTTCCATTCGCTCGACATGACCTAGCCAGCGCAGCCGCTGGATTTTGATGCGCTTTACTATGCCAATATTGGCATACAGTTTGTACAGCTCAAGGTTGTACCTTATTCGGTACTCGCCAACAACGCAAATAGGTCCAAAGATCTTACGTAGGACTTTTCTCTCGAAAACTCCAAGCATTCTCTCATCCGAGGTGGAAATTGTCCAGGCTTCAGCGCCATATGTTAGGACAGGCATGATGAGAGATTTGTAGAGTGTAGTTTTCGTTCTTTGAGAGAGGGCCCGACTTCTCAATTGCTTACTCAGTCCAAAGTAACACCTGTTAGCAAGAGTTATCCTACGCATGATCTCCAGGCTGACGTCATTACTGTTGTTGATGCTGGTTCCAAGATAGACAAAGTCCTTTACTACTTCAAAAGCGTAGTTGTCAACAGTGACGTGCTGTCCAAGACAATGTAATTTTTCAATATTAATCCACACCTTAAATTTGGTTGTCTTTCGTTGAATAGTTCGTAAGTTATAGCGGTTTAAATTTTCGCAACTTTGTATGGGAGCCCCAATAAGAAGTGGGCGTGGCACACTGATTTTTTGTCATATTATTTCCGACTGCCATGTTAATCTAAGTGTCAATTATGGTTATTTTACATAGAAGATTGTAGAAGTTACAGATGTTTCAATTTAAAAGAAGTACAGACACTTTGTATGAGATCTACTATAAAAAGTAGGAGTGGCTCACCCATTTCTGGCAAGGTTATGTAGCAGTATAATGTAACGCTATGTGCTAAATATTGTTGACTCAAATGGTATATTAAGTGAGTTATAGCAAGTTAAAAATTTTGAAATTTCCGAGGTTAGTCGCTTTGAATGCTTGGTGTGGGCGTGGCTATTGACCGATCATGCCCAATATCAATCCCCTACGTACTCTTGGATCATAGGTTACTTGTGCCAAATTTCGCCACAATAGATCAATATTTGCTCAAGTTATCGTGGACGGACGGACGGACGGACATCGTTAAATAAAATACTCTTCTATATCTCCGTAGATTCCTTCAAGTGGTTACAAACATCTGACCGAAATGAATATACATGCATATTGCATTATGCAGGTTATAACAATATAATTTCAAATCTTGTGTGGAGTACTCTTTTGTTGCAAAACTGAGCGTTTACAATTTTCAATAATAATGTATTAACAATAATGTATTCAAAAATAAAGGTAGTTTCCGTACGAATTGGTCAATTTTTATTTCAAAAATGCATATTTTCTATGGGGGCTATGTTTATTTATGAACGATGTGATTTCAAATTTTGTCTGGAGTACAATTTTGGTGGAAAAATGAGTTTTAGAATAATGCATTGGAAAATAATGGTAGCTTTTATACGAATTTGTTAATCTGTATTTTTTTTAATGCTTATTTTAATGATTTCTATTTTGATACAGAGATCAGATAACTATCATTTCATAGAGCTATGTATTATTATGATAATTTAAATAAGTTCAAAAATTAAAAAAAAAAAATTAAAAAACAATTTTTATTTTTAAATACAGTATTTAAAAAAAAGTTTCAATTAGGAAATTTAGTTTTTCTAATTAAAAAACAAATTTTTTCTAACACAATTAAGCAAAGACAGTTCTTAGTGACTTTTTAATATTAATATTGATGACGGCTACAACCGCCAGCACCAGCACCTCCTCCTCCACCACCGCCGCCACCACCACCTCCGCTACCACTGTGACTTCCTATGGGACCACTACCCCCACCACTGCCACTACCATGACCACCAGCGCCACCACCACCACCTGAATTACCACAACCAGGTGCACCAGGGGTGCCAGGACCACCGGGGTGCCCAGGATGTCCAGGATGTCCTGGATGTCCGGGTGCACCTGATTGATCTGCCACTCCATAAGTCATATGTCGAAATGCATGCTGTGGTGTGTCGGTGGGTATAGTAAATCGTAGATACGGTCCATCTCCATCACCTTCGTCACCTCCGTCACCTCCGTCACCACCACTCCAGTCACCATTATCTCTACGTCCTCCACCGGGGCTGCCTTGCACACCAGGATTACCAGGACCGCCATAGGAACCGCCACGCCCACCTCGACCACCTTTACCGCCGCGTTGTCCAGGAACTCCTGCTGAGTTAGCTGAACCCGGTTGACCTGGTAGACCAGGTAAACCAGGTGTACCGCGATTTCCATTACTATCATCCCCAGCATTATCATGAGGCCACGTACCACCTCCGGCACCACCAACACCGCTGACCCCACCGCCTCCATTATTACCATTTCCACCATCTCGTTTATATCTATGTGGTGGTCCTATAGGTTCATAAGTATTATCCATCGCCCATGTCTGTTCAATAACATTGTCTTTAAAACAAAGAAAAATATCAAGATTTAATTTTCGATTAGGTGTGAAAAGAATAATTCTTACCCAATAAAATTATGATGCTAAACACCAAAGAGCACATTATAATAAAAAGCCTCATAATCGAAAACAAGCAAGTACAAGTGCTTAAATAAAGCACAATATTCTCAATGCTAAATGGTAATGAAATTTACTAAATATATATAGAAAATCCATCACGCCGCAAATCACACATCCACATACACATACACACTTTATAGGAAATATGAGTGAGAACAATATTCCCTTGCGATGTTTCATGAATGTTATGGAAGGCATTCCTTTAGAATAATCGTACTTATTTATTTAGGTATGTTATATTTAATTGTCTTTTATATTTCTACAAATTGTTTTCTGATTAAAATTCTACAAACAATACTCATATTACTACAGAATATTTTCACAAGTATTCCAAACAGAAAATTTCCATATTTCCTAGTGGGTATGTACAGGAATATTTATAACACTTTGTCAGTAAAATCAAAGAGCAATCAAAGAGCAAAATGGTATGACATTTAAGAAAATTTGAGCACCAAAAATCACATAGCAGACGACAAATAAAACTAGTCGACAAAAAAAAATGTACCTAAAAAACCGTATGCTCTCTACACTAAGTTTGGACCGCTGAATAAGAAAATAGCACTCATTTTTTCTCAGATGACGAGTTTTCGAGATATTCGCGAAAAACCTGTTATATCGTACTATTTTCAGTTTTCTCGAAAACATTTTATTCATTTACCATGAATTGTACTATATTCGAAAGGCATGATCTTCCTTCTAGCGATAGACTATTTGTGTCGAACGGATTAAATTTGACTGAGGCGATGATATTTGAAAAAAGAGGATTTTGTTTACTTTTTTTGAAAATTACTCATTTTCAATTGATCCATCTGACATGAAAACTAAATTATTTCACAAATTTTTAAGATTGTGGGAGAAACTCAAAGGATGATGTTAGTTATGCATGAAAATAAGTCTATTTGCAAGTGGGAGTAATCAATACAAAATCAAGTCTATCTCTTATACAAGGCTATTTTATCGTATATACGTTTTCACATTTTAAGCCCAAATGTATGAGGTTATGAAACTGAAACTCAGTGCACAATATTAAATTTGTCAATATATGGACGAGCTTAAAAATGGGCGGGATTGGTTAAAAACTAAATCACACTTTTGTATGGTAGGTTGGCGAGATCTCTTCAGATTCTGCCCATTTTCAGATATATTAGTTCTCTGCTAAAATAAACCCTACGTGCTAAGTTTCAGCTCTACAGTTTTATATTTATATCCACTTATAATGCATAAACAAACGAGTATGTGTCTAAAATTTAATTTCCTATCTTCATTTAATGTTTCGTTTGATTCGGTTTTTAGATTTTTGCCATTAACTAAAAAAAGAGTAAAGAAACTACGTTTTCCGTGAATATCTTGAAAACGCTTCGCGAAATGATTGAGAAATGAATGAAGTCAAGTTTCTTTTTCAGCAACTCAAGGTTAGTCAAGAAAACTTACTATTTTCGCAAGAGCGGAAAAAATTGTCGAGTAGTGTAATAGGACATCAATATGAAAAATATAAGTAAAATAATTGAGGTTCTATGCAATTACTGATATCGTGTTAATGGAATATTTTTTATTTTGCGATTAGTGCAAAAATGACTAATAATTTATTAGTTGGTAATTAGAGCATATGCTACCTTTTTTTCTTTAATCAAAATAATCATTATTTTTTCATTTTTTTATTTGTTATTTCATGTTATTGTTTTTGCTAAAAATACAACGTAAACAAACATGTATAAATAAAACAAATACATATATATATACATATATACATACATATATATATATATATATACATATATATATATATATATATATATATATATATATATATATATATGTATATAGATAGCGTATTCAATGAATTCTATAATTCAATATTAATTCTATAAAACAATCAAAATTTCTATCACACGTTCATTTCCGTTTGTCTTTATTTTAATTCATAGATATTTAATACTTACGAATTACGAATGTCGCAGCGTCCGTTTTCTCCCAACCGACCAAAAATTCGCTTTTGGCGACTATCGTAAAATAAAAACAATTCTCGGAAGATTTTAAATGCGTATTTTAAGTTTTGACCAAGTTTACTCGAAATATTTTTTATAGCGAATAGCTGTCGAACTATCGCATATTACTCGTTTTATCAAGTGTTTTACGAAGATTACAAATTTGTTTATAAGGGACTTTGACAACAGCAAATTTGACGTTGCCGTAGCTCAATTGGTTAGTGTGTTGTTTTTCTGTGCATGAGATGTAGACCGTGAGTTCGAATCCCGGCCGGGACAAATGAAAAGTATCCAAGTATCATAATTTAATAAAATAGGTCGAATTTATTGAATAGGAAATTTTTTGCTGCTATGGAAAATTACTAAAAAATTCGTAGCATATTTTTTAGCAAGCTCGTTAAAAATTCGAGAAATTGTTCGATTTCAATATTGTTTATGATAGTTTTCACCAGTGAACAGGTGTGCGTTTTCGAATCGTAAACGAGCTTTAAAACGATACCTTTTTTCGAGAAAGGCGAGGATTTACTACCGTTTACGGTATCGTAAACGAACTTTTGGTCGCTTGGGGTAGGATACATGTATGTATATCTATGCAAGTAGATATAATATTTGATCGTGTTTTTGTATATATTTAGCGATTTTTATTATCATTTAGCATTACGAAGATTGTGCTTCATTTACTAGCTTGTTTTCGATCGGTGTTTACAAATATGACAATTTTTACTATATGTTTTTTGGTGCTTTGCATCGTTAATTTATTGGGTTTGCATTTTTTCTTTTTGCATAAGTATACTCGTAATTAAATTCGATTATTTTCTATCCAATTTATTATAGATACAACTCTATCGTATGAACCTATAGGACCACCACGTGTAAATGTTCATGGTGCTAATGGTGCTGGTGGGAGCGCCGGTACTGGTGGTGCCGGAGGTGGTATATGGAGTGGTAATGGCAATGGAAATCGTGCTTTAGATGGTATACCCGGCCAACCTGGTCAACCGGGTTTACCCAATTCAGCTGGCAGTCGTGGGCAGTCTGGCGGTAAAGGTGGTCGGGGAGGAACTGGCGGTTCTTTTGGCAATAATGGCCAGCCCGGTGAACATGGTGCTCCTGGTGGCGCTAGATATAGAGTTGGTGACGGGTTGAGTGGTGTTGGCGGTGATGAAGCCACCGGTCCAGATGGCCTATCACATCTAAATGCAGCGTCAGTCCAGCGAGGCGCTCCAGGTGCACCCGGAGCACCTGGTTCACCAGGAAATCCAGGTACACCTGGTGCCCCTGGTGTACCTGGTTGTGGAAATGTAGCCGGTTATGGTGGTGCAGGTGGTCGTGCTGGCTTCGGTGGTGGTGCTACTTACGCTCAAAATGATCATAGTGGTGGTGGTGGAGGCGGCGGTGGTGGTGGAGGTGGTGGTGGCGGTGGTGCTGGTGGTTGTAGCCAATAGAAATTGGTACGGCATCAGACATATGAGTTTATAATTTGCTCTATTTCAATAACCATTATGTTATACTATGCCCCAAATAAAATAAATGTATATACAAAAGTTTTGACACAAGTTGGGTTGGCTTCTAGGGATTTTTTTTCTAGGCCTATTTGAAAAATTTGCATACATTGCGTGGCTCCAGAGAATATAACTTAACGTTTAGGCATCCGATTTGCAAAATCCTTCTTTTAATGGATCCACAAGATCTGTAGCTTCACAAAAATGTTAGACTTATGGAAATTTCTAAAGAATTTACAGAGTCATAGGCAATGATATGAAACAAAAAACCTTTTTTTTTTTTTTTTCCAAATTACAACCATTAAGGGAGTTAAAATAAATGACGTGAATTTTCATTCCTTTGCAAAAAAATTCATCAAACTTGGATCTACAAATAACAAAATTTCCTTGTATTATTCTCTTCATATACATATTTGTTAATAAACTTGTACGACTTTGGCAAAGTCTTGTGTGTCTTTTGGTGTGGCCGGAGTATAGTTTACCGCTGATAACTGCTGGATTAATATGTGACCTCCCCACATTTTCGTTCAAAAGATATTTCAGAACATATTTAGCACATATTTCCTCCCTATATGGGGGCTTTCCTACAAAATTAACATTTTCATATATAAAATTAGCTCTCACCGCCACAGAGTTGCGCTATAAGAATTGGATATATCATAGACTCTCATTTTGTTTGCTCCAAAATACAAAAAAAAAGACAAAAATTTTAAAATATACATTTTTAAATGATTATTCAATACGAGTATCGATAATGAAAATTGAATTTTGCCTCACTTAAAGGGAATGTTTACCAACCAAAGAAACCTAACTAAGAAACGTCTCATAAATGCCATGAAATGGAGTGAAAGATAAGAATTAAAAATTTTTAATATTGAGAGCAGACTTATGCAAACACTCTAGAAATCTCTCTGAAGTCTGAACAATATCTAGATTAGATGAGAGAATGCTTAGAGTTTTCGAGAGAAAAGTCTCACGCAAGAATTTGCCAACCGATTTCAATCAAAATCGGCCAGTTCTCTATATTACAGCATTGGACTATGATAATGGATGATAATGGATCTGCCCAAATTTACTCAACTCAAACAACTCAATAGAATTTACGACTGCCAGAAGAATTGGTCAACAAAAGGACATGGCTCTGTAACCATGAATAGACAAACTGATGGATCAATATAAGTAGATTTCTCGATTTAGGTTTTACAGTCAATTTGCAGGTCTTGGATTAGCAAATACACAGTGATTTTTTAAGTGCCTTCGGAATTGATTAAAAAAAAGACATAAAATTTAGAGATATGTATGAAATCTTCATTTGAGTCGATAGAACGATCTATATAATTCAATGTTTAAAGATGATTTCATGTAAATGTTACCGCGGCTGCGCCTCAAATGATTCATACACTGGGTCCAATTTTGGCATACTCTCTCCAACATATCGGGCGGTACCTCACGAATGAATTCTTCAATATTGGCTTCCAGTGCGTCAACCGATGCGGGCTTGTCGCTATAGAAATGAGCCTTAACATAACCTCACAAAAAGTAGTCTAAAGGCGTTAAATCACACAATCTAGGCGGCCAATTAACCGGCCCCAAGCGTGAAATAAACTGTTCCCCGAACTCGCCTCTCAATTGGGACATTATTCTACGTGCTGTGTGGCATGTGGCACAGTCTTGTTGAAACCGTATGCCAGCCAAGTTCAGCTCTTCCACTTTGGACAAAAAAGTTTGTAATCATCGCACGGTAGCGCTCGCCATTCACAGCAACGTTCCTGCCTTCGTCGTCTTTGAAAAAGTACGGTCCAATGATGCCATCGGCCCATAATCCACAACAAACAGTGCATTTTTCTGGATGCATTGGTAGTTCTTGCAATGCTTCTGGCTGCTCTTCACACCAAATACGGAAATTTTGATTGTTCACGTATCCATTCAACCAGAAATGAGCTTCGTCGCTGAACGCAAGAAAGTGCACGATGCACTTTGTCCTACGACAAAACTCATACTACCATTTTGAAGTAGTTCTTGTTACTTTGACGTTTAATGTTTGTAGGTAGCGAATTCCATAATTTAACAACATTAACAAGAATTATTTAACAACAATTACAATAAATTACAATTCCGACTATATTGTAAGAAGCACAATTTTCTATACACCGTGTGTGAATACGACCAAGGATCTTCGACAAATAGTGTGATATATGATCATATTTCCTTTCTCCAAAAACACACCTTGTTGTGAGTAATTTCTTTTTCGATATTATGTCAATGTTTCCATAACATAACACCCTGATTTCGGTTGGGGGTAGCTAGAAGAAGTTATTGAAAGGTTAAAGATGTGTGTTAAGGGAGATATCATAGAGGGCAATATAAATTTTATTTGTTTCAAATTTTTTTTGTCATTCCCAACTGCATTCGATTTTATACCATACAACAATTTAATAACATCATTTTCAGAAATAGCTTCAAATACAAATTTTAATTCCTGACGATACTTTAAACCTTCACACAACTCGTAAGACGAAATATCAATAAGTTTGCTGGACTTAAGAAAATGTTTTTCATTATATTTACATCGACAAGACATTCAAGGTCATTTTTGTTAAGGTCGATATAGCATACATATTCGTTGGTAATTTGACATCCAAGTCATGTTTTTTGAATTTCTTGTGATGGTAGTTAGATAGCGTTATAGCATTTGTTTTTTACTTTGATAGCTCGCAAAACTGTATCAGTGAACCAGGGACGATCGTTATTCCTTAACGTAAGAGTCCCTAAAGGAATGTATTTTTTAAATAGGTGTTTGGCATTTCTAGTAAACTGATTAAGTTTCTCATTAATATAACAGTAGTAGCAGACCCCATTCCATTGCATAATTCATGCTTCTTCACGCAACTCTTGAGTATTTATTCATCTAAAGTCTTTATAGCATATTTTCCTATAACAGATTTCTGCTGTAGATATCAGCAGAGAGTCAAGTCAATATTAAAATCTCGACACAGCACGATATTTTCATATTATTGTATAATACATGTTGGCTAATACGCTGAAATACATTATGTAAGGAAAAAGATTTTTATGGGTTATAGACGCAGACTATTAAACATTTTTGAATACCATTTCGCAATTCCACACGTCATCAGACCTATCGGTAAACATCTTTTCCTGTTATTTCTAATCATATTAGAATCATGTATCACTTAAATTCAATCATCAATATCGTCTTTAAACCACATTTCACGTGCACAAATAACATTCACATTACAGTCCGAAAAACATAATTCATGTATTTACATAGTAAATTTTGGCCGAATTTATGCTACGACCGTTTAAATGACATAGTTCAAACCACCTATGAATATTGCTTACAATCAATTAATCAATTGTAAATTTTTATATATTTCAGTAGATTTTGATGGGAATTTTTGTGTTTTATTGGAGAAGCTCAATGGTAGCTCAAATCTTTGACATTTGTTTACGTCTGTTCAATCATCAAATTCCTTTCAAAATATTTTTCTACAATATTTACTCTTCAATTTGACCGCAATGGGTTTATCAGAACATTCGTGTACAAACGTTTCGCAGTTTTGGACTGAAAACACAGTCAAATTCTCATATTCATAGAAGAGTTTGTGTATTGATGAGTATTATAAGTAGTCTATTCAAAATGCTGCTGGTGTTTTTGTTTATAGAATTTTGTATAAGTGTCATTATCATTTTATATTTTGAAGGCTGCGCTTGACTTATTCAATTATTTTCAACTAAAGTTCGCCAACATGAGAATTTGTCTTCTGTGCTGTTTTGTACTTTGCATTATAATTTTATTGGGTAGGTTGGTTGGATTCTTTCTTTTTACATGTGTTTACGGATACATGAGATCTTGTCTTTTTCTATAGATAATGTGGTTTTACACTCATGGGCGCAGGAATTATCATTTGGACCTATAGGACCACCACTACGTATAAGTAAACGAGATGTTGGCGGTCCAAATGGTGGAGCTGGAGGTAGTGGCGGTGTTGGTGGTCCTGGCGGTGGTGTATGGAATGGTGGTGGTGGTGGAAATCCGGCTATAAATGGTATTCCTGGTATACCGGGTATACCAGGATTACCTAATACAGCAGGATATCCTGGACAATTGGGTGGTAGAGGTGGTCAAGGGGGTCAAGGTGGTTCTTATGGCCACAGCGGTCAGCCCGGTGATAATGGTGCTCCCGGCGGTAGAAGTGGTCAGAGTGATGGCTTCAGTGGTATTGGAGGGGGTAGTGATGCTGATGCTGGTTTGGGTGTTAGCCATTATGGTCAAGCTGGTGTACCTGGAACACCGGGCATTCCCGGTATTCCGGGCACACCCGGCACACCTGGTGTACCCGGCTGTGGTAATGCAGGCGGTGGTGGTGGTGCTGGTGGTGGCGGCGGTGGAAGTGGCGGTGGAAGTGCTGTACTTGAGAACCGTGGTGGTGGTGGAGGTGGAGGAGGTGGTGGCGGTGGTGGTGGTGGAGGTGGTGCTGGTGGTTGTAGTGATAACAATTTCCGATATGATATATTCCAACAATAATTGCAGTTACTGTTGAGAGATTAAGTCGTAAATAAAAGTCTTTTTTTTTTGTGACTTCAAATTTGATAATCGATCAAAGTAATATTTACATTTCTGCGGGTTTTCAAATACGAATAATCCAATTCTGTTATTTGTCGTCAATAAAAATGGCTGATAGAGGGCGTTTTAACAAGTCATTTATTAAGTTTCATATCCGAATGTGTTTCGTAAGTATTAATTTAATTTTCCAGTATATATTTACATAGATTCTTAAACCCTTCCACTGGTATTCAAGTAATAGAGAACAAGTTCGAAAAAGTTGTGCTTGGGGCGGGGATCGAACCAACGACCTACAGATCAGAAAACCAACGTAATGACCAGTGAGCTACGACACCCACCGTTCCGTACGCCATAACAAGTCATATTAAGCAATGTACTCTTAAGGTTGAAGGTTCAAACTGAATATTTTTTGTACTAAAACGGGCGAATAAAGACTGAGGCGAAAAGTCCCATACTCTTTTCTTAATCCTTCACGTGCATCATTCTATACATGATTCAAGTATTAATTGGCTATTTATCGAAACCACAAAAAACATTTTCTTTATAATGAGCTGTAAAATGTGGAAAATTCTTATATTTTTACCATTAACGTTGCAATAAACAACATATGATAAAAAGAAAAACAAATGCTTTCTGGAAAGTAGAAAAATATTGCTCTTGATCGATATGCTACGATTGTATTGTGTATTACTGTATAACATAAATAATTAGAAGACTTTATTGAGAGGTCTTACATTTTATAAATTTCATCTACATATTTTTTGCTGTTCAAAGTTAAACTTTGAGCTCACCGAGCCACTAAACGTTAGGGCATTTCTAAACATTTATTTTTTATTTATTCTTATCCTAGGAATTATCTGTCGTTCACTATAAAAATTTTGAGTCTAACAAACATTTCCAATGTGCTGCAAATGCTATCAATATTTGTGTACCTATAAATAGAACAATATTGAATAATAATACCGAGTAGACATTTTGCAGCACAATACACGAACAATAACAATATTTAAGATAAGAAGGTATAAAGTATTAAGTATTTGCAATTTCAGATGTTCATAGTACCGGCTACTTTCGAACATTCGATGTCATGTGTAATAAGATGACTACATTGAAAAACGTGCTTCTTGTACCCCATTTCCCGCATGACATTGATGGGAAATGATTTTAACGATCACCTGAAAGAAGTACTAGAGAAAGAAGTAGTAGAGAGCATTATTAAATTGAATAAAAAAAGTGTTCACTTTTCAGGCGAGGAGTCAAGTATCTTGGTCATAAAATAACAACAGAAGAGGTACATTCCGGCGAGAAGAAAGTAGCCTATTCTCGCGAATCTTCACGAGTTAAGAAGCTTCCTAAGCTTGTGTACCTACTATAGACGATTTATTCCTGAATTTGGAAACTTCGCCAGCAGTCTGCATGAGTTGACAAGAAGGAACAAACCATTTGTGTAGAGTGAGGAACAACAGAAAACATTCGAACAGCTGAAAGAAAGACTCTGTTCAGCACCAGTATTAGCGTATCCGGTACCTAATCACAGGTACCTGGGTACAGGTGCAAGTGGCTATGGAAGAGCTGGTGTGCTCTCCCAGATCAGAGATGGGCAGCAAAAAGTGATAGCATACTATAGTAAAATCCTGTTAAAGCCAGAAAGAAACTACAGTGTCACTCAAAGAGACTTGCTCGTAATACTGGAATGTGTAAAGGTCCAATGGCACATCGTGCACTTACGAGATGGATGTCTACTGCGAGCATGGGAAAGTGAAGATTGAAAAATCACCAATGATCTTTTAGTGGTACCCAAGGCAAGAGTAAATGAAGTGACAGCTGAATATCACAATGCTTTCAGTAGAGGACATTTGGATATCACAAAAACTGTCGAGAAAATGCAATGGCCAAAGGTTCCACGAAGAAGAGTCGCGGGAAAAAGTATGGATACACTGTAGGTGCCCCATTCCACCGGATCGAGGTCGTACTCGACCTGTATTCCAGAAGATGTGCCGTATGCTAGGTATACACAAATTCGTACAACACCTTTGCATCCACAATCTGGTGGCATGGTAGAACGGTTTAACCCTACCTTGGAGGAATATCTCAAAAAAGTAGTAGATAAATGGCAAAAGCACTGGGATGTCCATATACCAATGTTCCTCATGGCAGATCGATGCGCACAACAGGATACGATGGCTACTACACTGGCAATGGCAATTTTTCGAACCGAACTAAGAGTGCCATCTGATTTAAAATTTGGGGTCGCAACACCAGCGAGATCAACCGAAGGCAATTACACTAGCGAAAAGCGGGAACAGTTGGATGAAGACCATCAGTTCAACAGAGAGCGGTCACAGATGATAAGCGACAAGATGAAAGCCAGATATAATTTGAGGGCAAATTCAATTCATTCTTTTTTTATGTGGCCATTACAACCGCACATCCATGTAGGCCGAATCTAGCAGGCTTCGCCAGCCAGCTCTTTCTTTCGCTAGTTGGCGTCAGTTAGAAATTCCAAGCGCTACAAGTTCTCCACTGCTTTATCTTTCCATTGGAGGTTAGGTCATCCTCTTCTGCGTCGTCCACGACCGGGTTTTGAATATATCACCTTCTTAGCCGGAGCGTGTTTTTCCATTCGGTCAAAATTACCCAGCCAGCGCAGCCGCTGAATTTTAATGTGCTTTACTATGTCAGTGTCGGCATACGGCTCATGGGTATACCTTATTCAATACTCGCTACTCGAGAGATGGACCGACTTCTCAATTGCTTGTTTAGCAAAAAGTAGCACCTGTTAGCAAGAGTGATTCTTCGCATTATCTCCAAACTAACGTCATTACTGGTGTTAATGTTGTTAATGTTAATAGATAATGTCCTTCACTACTTCAAAAGCGTAGTTATCAACACTGAGGTGCTGTGCAAAACGCTGGGACTCTTTGTTTGTTCATACTAGGTACTTCGTCTTGCCTTCGTTCACCGTAAGACCAATTCGAAGGAGAGCTTGTAATGTTTTATAATCCACAAGGAAGAAAAGCCTGTCCCCTAAACTATAGACTCATTGTGAAGGACCATATGAGATAACAAAAATTAATGACGTAGTGTATCGCATTCAACGTGCCGGGAATAAAAGTTCAAACTTTAAAGTAGTGCACTTAGAGCGACTTGCACCATATCAGGGGGAAGCATAAAAACTTGTTCAGGATGAACAAAGTCAGAGGAGGGAAGTGTAACGAGTATCGATGGTTATTGTGAATAGCACGAATAATGGTAGCATCGAAACGAATCTCAACAAAAAGGACTAAGCGATAACCAGAACAAGCCAACGAGAAAGAAAGAGAAGAAACTCGATTATGATAAAGGGCTAGTTTGTTGACAAATGAATCAGTTCAATTCCGAAAGTGATCGTGCAAACATTGGTGTATTATCAGAGGCAAAAGTTGCAAGTTCATTAAAGAGTTATTGTAAATAGTTCATTGTAAATAGAGTTGATTAAATAAATTGTTGCTGTATGTAATTGTACAAAATAAGTGTTGCAATTATTATTAACAGAATCCAGTAATCGAAGAAGGTTGATTCAAATAGAATTAAACGGTCACAAAATAAAAATGTAACAATATTAAGTCAATGAAGAGAAAACAAAATATTTCTTTCAAGTTTTATGTATTTCAGTGGATTTTGATGGGAATGTTTGTTTTTAATTGGAGGAATTGACTCGCGTGAGCTCAATGGTAGCTCAATTCTTTGACATTTGTTTACGTCTCTTCAATTATCAAATACCCTCAAAATAGTTTTCTATTTACTATTTAATTTGACTACAAAGATTTTCTTAAACACTTTTTGACTGAAAACACAGTCTTCTATGTGAATATTTATAAAAGTACTAGCGGGCCCCGTGCCTGCTTCCCACGGCAAAACAAAATAAGAAAAGAAACACACTTGTTTTTAATAAAGTTGGTTTTGTTCCCTATTATTCAACTTTTAATTCTTACAATCTTAGACTATGTATCACTTAAACTATCTTAGAGCTCTTTCGTAGACAACATTTTTGGTTTTGCCATGAGTTGTTGTGTAGATAAATAGAACTGAAGGCTTGCCAACACGTGAGCACGAAACATATTACTTGACACCAATTCTTCTTTTGTCGGTGCAATATTACAAAAGTTATCTGGAAAAGTGATTAAGCCAGTTTCACGATCAACAGCAAGTTGACCATTGCCTATTCCCAACAGTTGCCTTGAAAATGTGTCGGCCGATGGATCGTTTTGAATTTGTACTCGCACATTTGTAGTCAAATTGAGTATTTGTACATGTCTCCATAAATAAGATGACTTTAAACATGCTTTTAATTCATCTGCTGGTGTTGAACGGGGAATCACAGGCAATGTCTGACGAAAATCACCAGCCAACAGAATCAAAGCGCCACCAAATATCTGTTGATCATTACTACGCAAGTCTAACAATGTCCTGTCTAACGCTTCCACTGATTTCTTATGGGCCATTGTACATTCATCCCACACTATTAATTTGCATTGTTGCAAGACTTTGCCCATTCCCGAATTTTTGGAAACATTACAGGTGGGATTTTCATTTACATTCATATTCAGTGGTAATTTAAGTGCAGAATGGGTTGTCCGACCACCATCTAATAACGTCGCTGCTATTCCAGACGATGCAAGTGCCAATGCTATATTACTCTGTGATCTTATAGTCGCTAATAGCAAGGAAATCAGAAATGTTTTGCCAGTTCCTCCTGGAGCGTCTAAAAAAAACATTCCTCCAGTTTCGTTTCGTACTGATTCCATTATGGTATCATATGCGTGTCTCTGTTCTGGATTCAATTTATGCAAATTAAAGTTTATAAATGTGATCAACTCATTCAAATCATATTGTTTTTCACGATTTATTTCTTGATTGAATGCATCATGCATTGGTCGATTTGGAGCTGGCAAACCCAATTGTGTCAATGCTTTATTTGCAATTAACAAACAAATATCTTCAATGATAATCAATGCCTCATTAAACATTTCAAGTGTAATCATTAAATCGTTATTTCCTGCAATTCGGCGCATTCGATGCAAAATGTCTTCGGTCATAAAATCCTTAAAATTTTCCCATAATTGCAATGGATCAGATGGAAAACATGTTGCAATAATAATAGCAAATAATGTTCGTATTTGATGAGGAGAACCTGTTGCTGATGCATCCCAGTGATTATCATCTTCCAGTAAATGCAATTCCTGACATGCTTGACGAAAAGTGTGACACTGTAGGCCGTTAACTCTTTTCAAACTCAAAAAAGATGTAGGCCCACGAACATGAATCAATAATAGACGCAAATAAAAACATTCAGCATGACTGGGATGCACTGTGTAGAGACGTCCAATGGCATCACTTTCAAAAATGCCAGCATAACCTTGAACTGGTCTTCCTTGCTTACGTCTGTTCCATTTCTTTCCAGATGCATTCCAAGTGTAATATGTTGGTACTTGTGAATAAAGCAATGTTTTAGCAAATTGATCGTTTTGACACAATTCGAAAAACGATAATAATGTAGTTGATGGTGGTCGCTCTGCAATTTGCTGTGCAGTATCAACTGTGAAATATACACGTTGTTCATTTTCCAAATGTACTGACAAATGAATAACTGCCGGATTTCGATCATGAATTGGGAACGATAATATTCTCCAAACTGCCTCATTGCTACTGATATACCTTCCCATTTGATATTGTGTTATTTCATCATTTCGGTTCTCTGCAACACCAAACACAGCCATGTCGGTGCCTTTATTTACATACTTGCAGATATATTTAATCGATTTAACAGAATTGCAATATTCTACATTGATATGAGCTTTGAATGCTTTTGATAGTATTGGCGAATAGGGGACAACCCACCTATTATCAACTGTAATATCTTGATTATTGACTCGTAGATTGATTGATTTGCCATTATCATCTGTTGAGCGTCGGCGATACAATGGGTAACCATCATTTCCATTAATTGTCTCGGAAATCAAATCTCTGGGATACCGCTTCGCGCATTTCCTATCTTTCATACATGGCGAATTAATATTTAGAACACCACATGGTCCATGAATCATACTTTTTGTAACAACATCAAATAAACCTGGATCGATTTCCTGATCAGGAATTTCTGCTGAGATGATGTCATCTATTTGATCGCTTGTTATTTTGTTGACTAACCATACCAAAATATGAGCATGTGGTAATTCTCTCTTTTGCCATTCCACCGAATACATCCAACATCGAACTTCGCCGAAAACTTGATGTTTAACAATAAAATCCATCAATGACTTCAGCTTCTGTCTAAACACTCGTGCAGTTATGTCGTGACGGTCTCTAGAAGATTGCCCTTCATATAAACATTGCTTGATTTCGTCCCATTGTGGATTACATGTAAATGTAATAAACAAATCTGGTCGACCATACAAACGAACATAACAAATGGCATCTTGTGCATATTCATGCATGTGCCTTGGACTGCCTGTGTAACTTGCTGGTAAAATAACAACTTGTCCAACATTGTCAACATTTCCATCATTATTGATTGCATCGCGGAGATGTATATACTCTTCTGATCGCAACTTCCGTTGATTGAATCGAATAAAGTTCAAACGCTCTGTTTCTATCTTTGCATACATGTCTACGACATATTGATGAAAGTGTGTCCGATATTTCAAAATATGATTTTCCTGATTTTGTCGTATCATAATTCTATGTGCATAATAGTTCATAGCGCTGACATTTTTATTGACTTCACGTTTTGAAGAGAAAAAAACAAATGAAAATTTAAATCATTTCACACTAATTCTTGTTAAACAAAATTGGAAGAGTATATTAAACACAACAAACACTCACGTGGGTTTGCGGGATCTACCATTTTTAAATTAATAGAGTATCCATCTTCACCCGGACAAAACAAAATTGGGTACTGTAGGGCATCGTAAGAGCGATGTGTTTCACAAACACGTTGTAATTGATTATTTCTTCTACGCAATACAATGTCACGTGATTGAAACTCATCGCCGACAATCACCACAGCAACTTCATTATTTATAGGTGCATTAAATCTTCGTTCGTGTTCTCCGATTGGTCTTCTATCAGCACGAATCACGATTTTATGATCATCAGACGGCATCTGATCAAGTGCTGTCCGAAAAGTATTAATCACATCATTATGTTCATGAAACAATGCTTGCAATTCACGTATTATTATTGTTCTGGCACTTGTGAATATTGAACAACGGGCATCTACTTCATTTTCATTATTGCCAAGGAAGTAGATTTGCAAGAACTGGTGGTTTGCATCTGGAAATGGCAATAATGAACCAATCCTATGATAAATTTGCCCTTGTATCTGAAATTGTGAGGCAAAATATGATTGATTAGAACTTGTGAAAAGTTCTGAAATGTCGCTGTATGCTTCATTCGAAATTCCCAGAGCCGAAATTACCTTAAATGTCGGCATGAAATTATTTCGTATTACATTCGTCGCTCCAAAGGAAGTCATTTTAAAGCACGAATTATACATTTGGATATTATCCAAAAAATGTTTCGATTGCGGCGTTGTTCCTGAAATTAATGTTGCCAATGGTTCCGGTGGGTATTGTAATTCGGGTAATCTTACTTTGCCACTGGCACAACACATTCCAGGTGTTTCATTATGAAATTTTAGTGCATTACAATGTTGGCATACTTTGTTCATTCCACCAATCACCACAAACTTATGCAAACTGTAATCAATTGCGTGATTATATCTAAATCCAGCACCATTTAAAGCAACATTAACGTAGATTTGTGCGGCACGCCTTTGAACATTTTGATTAATACTTGTCGGCCTACGATCTGAACGCGATCTTGCAACACGTTCCCTTGTATTTGCAATCTCTTGTTCTCGCTGTTCTTGCGATTGATTTTCCCTTTCGTTTGATCTATTTTGCGTTCTACGCGACCGACGTCCAATGTCAGCTCTTGCTCTTCGTGGCATTTTTAGAAGAAACTAAACTAAATATAATAAAGAACTTCAGTAATAAATTGATGAAATCCAGCAAATTCTGGACTCGAAAAGCACCAAAAAGTCACAAAAAGACACGAAAATTGTTAAAAATATGCTGAAAATGTGTCAAAATTCAATTAAAAATTGGCCAAAAAATCGAAATAATTTTTGTCTTACCGTTCGGAAGCGAAAATGAAAGGTCGAGATCGTCTGCACTCGAAAAGCACCAAAAAGTGACGAAAAGACACGAAAATCTGCTGAAAATGTGACAAAATTCAATTAAAAATTGTCCAAAAAATCGAAATAATTTTTGTCTTACCGTTCGGAAGCGAAAATGAAACGTTCGAGATCGTCTGCACTCGAAAAGCACCAAAAAGTGACGAAAAGACACGAAAATCTGCTGAAAATGTGACAAAATTCAATTAAAAATTGCCAAAAAATCGAAATAATTTTTGTCTTACCGTTCGGAAACGAAAATGAAACGTTCGAGATCGTCTGCACTAGAAAAGCACCAAAAAATGACGAAAAGACACGAAAATCTGCTGAAAATGTGACAAAATTCAATTAAAAATTGGCCAAAAAATCAAAATATTCAAATTAAAACGATGATTAGAACGAAAATTAATTTATTTTTATCAAAATACTCACCAAAAAATGCGATTATGATAAGATCAATCACCAATGACGTCCAAAGAGAAAAGAGAAATGATAACAAATTGCTATTTGCGCAATGGTCTCCAATACACAAACGACCAAATGTATTCAATACTAATGTATGCTGTATGCGGTACAAAAAACGCCTGCGGCAAAAACACACTCACTTCACATACGCACCGCACACACATGCGTAATCGGATTTCAACCAAACTTCATATAAACCATATATGGGCCACTGCCTACGTGGTGAATAAGTTTGGCTGAAATCGCAAGACGCGTTTATGATTAGTTCGGCGACGTACATATACGGACTTATTTTTATATATATAATATATATAAAAAAGATATACGGACTTATTTTTATATATATAAAGATAAAGATTTGTGTAGTAGTAGTAGTAGTACATATATTCGTAGTATATTCGAGGAAGTGCTGGCGTCTTTGTTTATAGAATTTTAAAAAAGTTTCATTATCATTTTATTGGTTAAAGGTTGCGCTCGCTTTACTTATTCAATTATTTTCAACTAAAGTAAGCCAACATGAGAATTTATATTCTGTGCTGTTTTGTACTTTGCATTACAATTTTATTGGGTAGGTTGGTTGGATTCCTTCTTTTTACATGGGTTTTTCGGATACATGAGATCTTGTCTTTTTCTATAGATAATGTGGTTCTACACTCATGGGCGCAGGAATTATCATTTGGACCTATAGGACCACCACTACGTATAAGAAAACGAGATGGTGGCGATCGTAATGGTGGAGGTAACGGCGGTACTGGTGGTCCTGGTGGTGGTGTATGGAATGGTGGTGGTACTGGAAATCCGGGTTTAAATGGTCTTCCTGGTCTACCGGGTCTGCCAGGATTAGCTAATTCAGCAGGATATCCTGGACAATTGGGTGGTAGAGGTGGTCAAGGGGGCCAAGGTGGTTCTTTTGGCCACAGCGGTCAGCCCGGTGAGAATGGTGCTCCCGGCGGCAGAAGTGGTCAGGGTGATGGCTTCAGTGGTATTGGAGGGGGTAGTTATGCTGATGCTGGTTTGGGAATCAGCCATTATGGTCAAGCTGGTGTACCTGGGACACCGGGCATTCCCGGTATTCAGGGCACACCTGGCACACCTGGTGTACCCGGTTGTGGTAATACAGGCGGTACTGGTGGTGCTGGTGGTGCCGGCGGTGAAAGTGGCGCTGGAAGTGCTGTACTTGAGAACCGTGGTGGTGGTGGAGGTGGAGGAGGCGGTGGAGGTGGTGGTGGTGGAGGTGGTGCTGGTGGTTGTAGTCATAACAACTTCCGATATGATATATTCCAACAATAATTGCAGTTACTGTTGAGAGATTAAGTCATTTTTTTTGTGACTTCAAACTTGATAACCGATCAAAATATTTTCACAGTAATATTTACCTTTCTGGGGGTTTTCAAGTATGAATATTCCAATTCTGTTAATTGTCGTTAATAAAAATGGCCGATAGAGGGCGTTTTAATAAACCATTTGTTAAGTTTCATTTCCGAATGCGTTTCGTAAGTATTAATTTAATTTTCCAGTATATATTTTGGTTCTCAAACCCTTCCACTGGTATTCAGGTAATAGAGAACAAGTTCGAAAAAGTTGTGCTTGGTGCGGGGATCGAACAAACGACCTACAGATCAGAAGACCAACGTAATGACCAGTGAGCTACGGCACCCACCGTCTCGTACGCCATAACAAGTCATATTCAGCAATGTACTCATAAATAAAAGACTGATGCGAAAAGTCCCATACTCTTTTCTTAATCCTTCACGTGCATCATTCTATATATGCCTCAAGTATTAATTGGCTATTTATCGAAACCACAAAAAATATTTTCTTTATAATGAGCGGTAAAATGTACACTGTTTACTTTTTCCAACATATGATAAAAAGAAAAACAAATGCTTTCTGGAAAGTAGAAAAATATTGCTCTTCATCGATATGCTACGATTGTATTGTGTATTACTGTATAACATAAATAATTAGAAGACTTTATTGAGAGGTCTTACATTTTATAAATTTCATCTACATATTTTTTGCTGTTCAAAGTTAAACTTTGAGCTCACCGAGCCACTAAACGTTAGGGCATTTCTAAACATTTATTTTTTATTTATTCTTATCCTAGGAATTATCTGTCGTTCACTATAAAAATTTTGAGTCTAACAAACATTTCCAATGTGCTGCAAATGCTATCAATATTTGTGTACCTATAAATAGAACAATATTGAATAATAATACCGAGTAGACATTTTGCAGCACAATACACGAACAATAACAATATTTAAGATAAGAAGGTATAAAGTATTAAGTATTTGCAATTTCAGATGTTCATAGTACCGGCTACTTTCGAACATTCGATGTCATGTGTAATAAGATGACTACATTGAAAAACGTGCTTCTTGTACCCCATTTCCCGCATGACATTATCGTGATGGGAAATGATTTTAACGATCACCTGAAAGAAGTACTAGAGAAAGAAGTAGTAGAGAGCATTATTAAATTGAATAAAAAAAGTGTTCACTTTTCAGGCGAGGAGTCAAGTATCTTGGTCATAAAATAACAACAGAAGAGGTACATTCCGGCGAGAAGAAAGTAGCCTATTCTCGCGAATCTTCACGAGTTAAGAAGCTTCCTAAGCTTGTGTACCTACTATAGACGATTTATTCCTGAATTTGGAAACTTCGCCAGCAGTCTGCATGAGTTGACAAGAAGAAACAAACCATTTGTGTAGAGTGAGGAACAACAGAAAACATTCGAACAGCTGAAAGAAAGACTCTGTTCAGCACGAGTATTAGCGTATCCGGTACCTAATCACAGGTACCTGGGTACAGGTGCAAGTGGCTATGGAAGAGCTGGTGTGCTCTCCCAGATCAGAGATGGGCAGCAAAAATTGATAGCATACTATAGTAAAATCCTGTTAAAGCCAGAAAGAAACTACAGTGTCACTCAAAGAGACTTGCTCGTAATACTGGAATGTGTAAAGGTCCAATGGCACATCGTGCACTTACGAGATGGATGTAGTAGCTAAATGGCAAAAGCACTGGGATGTCCATATACCAATGTTCCTCATGGCAGATCGATGCGCACAACAGGATACGATGGCTACTACACTGGCAATGGCAATTTTTCGAACCGAACTAAGAGTGCCATCTGATTTAAAATTTGGGGTCGCAACACCAGCGAGATCAACCGAAGGCAATTACACTAGCGAAAAGCGGGAACAGTTGGATGAAGACCATCAGTTCAACAGAGAGCGGTCACAGATGGAGATATTGCATTGTTAATGCTGGTTCCAAGATAGATAAAGTCTTTCACTACTTCAAAAGCGTAGTTATCAACACTGATGTGTTGTGAAAAACGCTGGTAATCTTTGTTTGTTCATACTTTGTCTTGCCCTCGTTAACCGTAAAACCCATTCGAAGGAGAGCTTGTAATGTTTTATAATCCACAAGGAAGAGAAGCTGTCCCCTAAACTATAGACTCATTGTGAAGGACCACATGAGATAACAAAAATTAATGACGTAGTGTATCCTATTCAACGTGCCTGGAATGAAAGTTCAAAATTTAAAGTAGTGCACTTAGAGCGACTTGCGCCAGGGGGAAGCATAAAAGCTTGTTCAGGACGAACAAAGCTAAGAGGAGGGCAGTGTAACAAGTATCGATGGTTATTGTGCATAGCATGAATAATGGTAGCATCGAAACGAATCTCAACAAAAAAGGCTAGGCGATAACCAGAACAAGCCAACGAGAAATAAAGAGAATAAACTCGACTATGGTAAAGGAAGATTCTGGAGTGTTGCCACAGAGTATAAATAGGGCTAGTTTGTTGACAAATGAATCAGTTCAATTCCGGAAGTGATCGTGTAAACATTGGTTGAGTATCAGAGGCAAAAGTTGCAAGTCCATTAAAGAGTTATTGTAAATAATTGATTGTAAATAGAGTGGTTTAAATAAATTGTTGCTGTATATAGTTGTACAAAATAAATGTTGCAATTATTCTTAACAGAATCCAGTGATCGAACAAGGTTGATTCAAATACAATTATACGTTCACACAATAAGAACGTAACAATATTAAGCCAATGAAGGGTAACCAAAATATTTCTTTCAAGTTTTATGTATTTCAGTGGATTTTTATGGGAATGTTTGTTTTTAATTGGAGGAATTAACTCGCGTGAGCTCAATGGTAGCTCAATTTACTCTTTAATTTGACTACAATGTCTTTCTTAAACACTCTTTGACTGAAAACATAATATTCTATGTGAATATTTATAAAAGTATTTGTGTAGTAGTATAGTACATATATTCGTAGTATATTCGAGGAAGTGTTGGCGTCTTTGTTTATGGAATTTTAAAAAAGTTTCATTATCATTTTATTGGTTAAAGGTTGCGCTCGCTTTACTTATTCAATTATTTTCAACTAAAGTAAGCCAACATGAGAATTTATATTCTGTGCTGTTTTGTACTTTGCATTACAATTTTATTGTGTAGGTTGGTTGGATTCCTTCTTTTTACATGGGTTTTTCGGATACATGAGATCTTGTCTTTTTCTTTAGATAATGTGGTTTTACACTTATGGGCGCAGGAATTATCATTTGGACCTATAGGACCACCACTACGTATAAGAAAACGAGATGGTGGCGATCGTAATGGTGGAGCTGGAGGTAATGGCGGTACTGGTGGTCCTGGAGGTGGTGTATGGAATGGTGGTGGTACTGGAAATCCGGGTTTAAACGGTCTTCCTGGTCTACCGGGTCTGCCAGGATTACCTAATACAGCGGGATATCCTGGACAATTGGGTGGTAGGGGTGGTCAAGGGGGCCAAGGTGGTTCTTTTGGCCATAGCGGTCAGCCCGGTGAGAATGGTACTCCCCGCGGCAGAAGTGGTCAGGGTGATGGCTTCAGTGGTATTGGAGGGGGTAGTGCTGGTGATGCTGGTATGGGAATCAGCCATTATGGTCAAGCTGGTGTACCTGGGACACCGGGCATTCCCGGTATTCGGGGCACACCTGGCACACCTGGTGTACCCGGTTGTGGTAATACAGGCGGTAGTGGTGGTGCTGGTGGTGCTGGCGGTGGAAGTGGCGGTGGAAGTGCTGTACTTGAGAACCGTGGTGGAAGTGGAGGTGGAGGAGGCGGTGGCGGTGGTGGTGGTGGAGGTGGTGCTGGTGGTTGTAGTCATAACAATTTCCGATATGATACATTCCAACAATAATTGCAGTTACTGTTGAGAGATTAAGTCGTAAATAAAAGTGATTTTTTATGTGACTTCAAACTTGATAATCGATCAAAATATTTTCACAGTAATATTTACCTTTCTACGGGTTTTTAAGTAAGAATAATCCAATTCTGTTATTTGTCGTTAATAAAAATGGCTGATAGAGGGCGTTTTAATAAATCATTTGTTAAGTTTCATTTCCGAATGCGTTTCGTAAGTATTAATTTAATTACCTAGTATATATTTTGGTTCTCAAACCCTTCCACTGGTATTCAAGTAATAGAGAACAAGTTCGAAGAAGTTGTGCTTGGGGCGGGGATCGAACCAACGACCTACAGATCAGAAGACCAACGTAATGACCAGTGAGCTATATATTTTTTGCTGTTTAAAGTTAAACTTTAAGCTCACCAATCCACTAAACGTTAAGGCATTTCTAAACATTTATTTTTTATTTACCCTTATTCTAGGAATTATCTGTCGTTCACTATAAGAAGTTTGAGTTTAACAAACATTCTCAATGTATTGCAAATACTATCAATATTTGTGTACCTATGAATAGAACAATATTGAATAATAATTCCGAGTAGACATTTTGCAGCACAAAACACGAACTATAACAATGTTTAAGATAAGAAGGTATAAAGTATTGTATTAAGTATTTGCAATTTCAGATGGCTGGTATTGCGTGCTTTCAGTTTACATCAGCTTTGATCACAATCTGAGTACGTGAATTAAATACAATAATCTTTTTATTCTACATTTTATGTATAGTAAATTGCCATTATTCCGCAATATTCAGCATTATGAAATTCTTGCTGAAAATCACAGTAGACACAATATACATACTTATGCAGTTAAGTTTTGGATTATCATTGAAGTCGTGATCGTGGTTTCACGGCCTTAACTGTAATTTGGCTGTCACTTCAGACTCCAATCTGTTTATCTAGCTATTTGTTCCCAAATATCCACCTCAAACACGATTCCCTCTTTTGTGTGCGGCTCTGCTATGAACATTACGTGGGTAGGAACGGACGATTAGGACAATATGATACATGAGTAACCTTTCCTCAATTTGTTTTCTGACGAAGTGACTGATGTTCCTACTAACTAAATAATCGGACATAAAGGCGGTTTTAGTAGATCGAAGTCCCACACTACTTTAAGGTTCTCGATACTTTCCCGTCTTAAAAACAAAACTGCCTAACTCTTAATGAAAATTTCAGTTCGTTATTACTCTTTTCGTTTTAGAGTTAGTTTTTAAAGAGTTTTAATTTTATTGTGAAAACAATTTTGATTAGGGGGTAAAATCATGGGAACTGAATATGATGTTTTAGAGGTTTGTTTAATTTCAAAGCGCTATATGGGCAATTGTAGCCCTCCCAGCGACCAAGCGATCATTTTACGAGTTTAGAAGAATATATACTCATTTGTAAATAATTTTTTTGAGTAATTCTTTTTGAACGCAACTGTCATTGCGCTCAAATCTACATATAATATGTACAGTGTTTCCAGTTTAGCCTTTTTGAAGGTACAGTTATATGTTTGTTTTGCCGTTTAGCTTCGTGGCACGTTTGGCCATCGTATGATTTTTTTCTGTTAAATACAAGCAAAAAATTCGAGGTATTTGGCTTACTGACATAATATTCGAGGTTGCAAACTGCAATCAAAACTTTCTGGGTTAATTGAGCATTCTAATAAGAAAAAGCACGTCGAGGCTACAGCACATTTTAACAGTGGAATGCAGCTGAGCTGATAAGAATGTTAGACTCTTGTGATATATATTTAAAATTATAATTTAAGATATAGTCAACTATGGAATACGAGTAATATACTATAAGGAAATCCATTATTTTTGCATTAAATTGAAGATTTTATTTATTTAATTGTTTCGTAAATCGCAATTCCTCAAAAACAGAAGAAAATAAGAGAAGACGTAGAAATCAAATTGATAAAAATAAAGATATTGTAACGTGTATCGATGGTTATTTATCATTCTAATTCTAATACTAATTGTGAATAGCACGAATAGCACACTTATATTTGTGAAGAAAGGAGTAGTGATTGGTCATTGCCAGGAAGTTACTGCCGTAGTAGATTGTGAAAGAGGTTCGTCGATAAAAAGTGAACGATTAGGAACGGTTAGAACGGAATTACTCGTAAAAGCACAGATGGAAGAATGAGCAAGTGTGTTTACCAAACAGCAAAAAGAAAATGAAAAAAAGTACAGTTTAATCTTTTCATAAAGTGGAAAAACTGGTGGACGAACAAACATCGTGAAACATCACATTGGTACCGGAGATTCTAGACCGATCCGCCAAACACTACGATGAGTTCCAAAGGCAAAAAGAGATGAAGCCATTAAGCTGATTACTGATATGCAGAAGCAAGGTGTTATTGAACCATCAGCGAGTCCATAGAGTTCACCAGTTGTGCTAGTAAAGAAAAAGGATGGAAGTACTTGATTCTGTGTGGATTACAGAAAGCTAAATGATATCACGAAAGAAGACAGCTATCGACTGCCAACAATTGATCGATGACACTCTGGACTCGCTATCTGGTGCGAAGTAGTTTTCAACTTTGAATCTGCAAAGTGGCTACTGGCTAGTGGAACTTGGTGAGGAGGACAAAAGAAAACAACTTTCAGTATTGGCAATGGCCTATGGCAATTCAAAATGATTCCATTTAGCCTATGTAATGCGCCGGCTACTTTCGAACATTTGATGGAACGTGTACTAAGAAAACTACACTGGAAAACATGCTTGGTGTACCTCGATGACATTCTCCTGATGGGAAATGACTTTAACGACCACCAGAAAGAAGTACTAGAGAAAGAAGTAGTAGAGAGTATTATTAAATGGAATCAAAAAAATCTCCTTACAGTCGGCTGGGGCCGACCAAATTATACCCTGCATATGTAGAGGTATATATAAAAAGTTTGCTCGTATATCCATCCTTTTCTTCCACTACTTTGTATAGGACCTACATTAACAAGCAGGCATACCTCACCAATTTTGGAGGAACAATTTCTGCCTATAATACTAAACTACATAGGTTGCAATGGGTTGACCTAGGCGTATTATTTAGTAAGTTATGGGTGTTTTAATGTTTAAGATAAATCCGAGACTTTGTACGGAAGCTATATAAAAAGTGGGTGTGACTTATCTCTTTCTTGTATATCTAATTAATTTTTCAATATCAATCCACACCTTAAATTTGGTTGTCCTACGCTGAATAGTTCGTAAGTTATAGCGGTTTAAATTTTTTAAAATTTTCCAAACTTTGTATGGTAGCCCCATTAAGAAGTGGCTGTGGCATGTTGATTTTTTGTCAGATTCTTTCCGACTACGATATTAATCTAAGTGTCAATTATGGTTATTCTGGACAGAAGAATGTAGAAGCTACAGCTGTTTCAATTTAAAAGAATTTCAGTCATTTTGTACGCGGGCTACAATAAACAGTATGCGTGGCGCGCCCATTTCCTGTAAGCCCAGGTGCTCGTACAATGCTAATCTATACCTTAAATCTCGTTGTTCTACGCTGAATAGTTCCCAAGTTATGGAGCTTAAAATTTTAGTTTAATTCACTCGACTTTGTATGGGAGACCCATGAAGGAGTGGGCGTGGCACACTGATTTTCTGTCAGATTATTACCGACTACGATATTAATTTAAGTGTCAATTATGGTTATTCTAGACAGAAGATTGCCGAAGTTACAGCTGTTTCAATTTAAAATTTGTATGGGGGCTACGATAAACAGTGGGCGTGGTGCGCCCATTTCCTGTGAGCCTAGTTGCTCGTACAAGACCAAACCACACTTTAAATCTCGTTATTCTACGCTGAATAGTTTGCAAGTTATAACCGGTCATGCCCAATCATGCCCAATATCAATCTCCTCCGTACCCTTGGATCATAGATTACTTATGCCAAATTTCATCGAAATAGCTCAATATTTACTCAAGTTATCGTGCGAACCAGCCCGGTGACAGACAGACAGACGGACGGACGGACGGACGGACGGACATCGTTAAATCGAAAATTTAAGCGACGCTGATCACGAATATATATCTATGTCTATATCTCCGGACATTCCTTCAAGTGGACACAAACATCTGACCGAAATGAATATACCTTGCATATTGCATTATGCAGGGTATAAAAAGTGTTCAATATGGAATAGGTGGTGTGCTCTCCCAGATCAGAGATGGGCAAGAAAAATTGATAGCATACTATAGTAAAATCCTGTTCAAGCCAGAAAGAAACTACAGTGTCACTTGAAGAGAGTTGCTCGCAATACTGGGATGTTTAAAGGTACAATGGCACAGCGTGCACTTACGAGATGTATGTCTATTGCGAGCATGGGAAAGTCAAGATTGAAAAATCACCAATGATCTTCTAGTGGTACCCAAGAAAAGAGCAAATGAAGTATTAGCTGAGTATCATAATGCTTTCAGTGGAGGGCATTTGAAGTGTGAACAATGTGCAATGGCCAAAGGTCCCACGAAGAAAAGCCGAGGAAAAATGCATCAATACACTGTAGGTGCCATTTCCTACTAGCAATGTAGGGAACAAGTCTGTTCTGGTGGTTAAAAATTACTTCAGTAAATGGCCTGATGTATACCCCATTCACAAATCAAGAAACTAGTACAGTTGCGAGTGTATTCGTCAACCAATGGATTACTCATTTTGGTGTACCAATGGTGGTACACTCAGACACCAAGGTCGTACTTTCGAATCAGTTGTATTCCAGAAGATGTGCCGTATGCTAGGTATACACAAATTCGTACAACACCTTTGCATCCACACACGATGCGCATAACAGGATACGATGGCTACTACACTGTTGGATGAAGTCCATCAGTTCATCAGAGAGCGGTCGCAAACGATAAGCTACAAGATGAAGGCCAGATATAATTTGAGGGCAAATTCAATTCTGTCTTTCTTTATGTGGCCATTACAACCGCACATCCATGTAGGCCGAATCTAGCATGCTTCGTCAGCAACCTTTCTTTCGCTAGTTGGCGTCAGTTAGAAATTCCAAGCTCTACAAGTTCTTCAGTACTTTATCTTTACACCGGAATTTAGGTCATCCTCTTCTGCGTCGTCCACCAGCGGGTGTTGAATATATCACCTTCTTAGCCGGAGCGTGTTTTTCCATGGGGTTCAGCGCAGCCGCTGAATTTTAATGCGCTTTACAATGTCGGTGTCGGCAAACGGCTAATGGGTATACCTTATTCGATACTCGCTACCAACGAAAATAGGTCCAAAGGTCTTGCGTCAGACTTTTCTCTCGAAAACTCCGAGCATTCTCTCATCCAAACTTCGACGCAATATGTAAGGACAGACATGATGAGAGACTTGTAGAGTGTGGTTTTCGAGACAGGGACCGACTTCTCAATTGCTTGTTTAGCAAAAAGTAGCACCTGTTAGCAAGAGTGATTCTTCGCAATATCTCCAAACTAACGTCATTACTGGTGTTAATGTTGGTTCCAAGATAGATAATGTCCTTCACTACTTCAGAAGCGTAGTTATCAACAATGAGGTGCTGTGCAAAACGCTGGGACTCTTTGTTTCTTCATACTAGGTACTTCGTCTTGCCTTCGTTCACCGTAAGACCAATTCGAAGGAGAGCTTGTAATGTTTTATAATCCACAAGGAAGAAAAGCCTGTCCCCTAAACTATAGACTCATTGTGAAGGACCATATGAGATAACAAAAATTAATGACGTAGTGTATCGCATTCAACGTGCCTGGAATAAAAGTTCAAAATTTAAAGTAGTGCACTTAGAGCGACTTGCACCATATCAGGGGGAAGCATAAAAACTTGTTCAGGATGAACAAAGTCAGAGGAGGGCAGTGTAACGAGTATCGATGGTTATTGTGAATAGCACGAATAATGGTAGCATCGAAACGAATCTCAACAAAAAGGATTAGGCGATAACCAGAACAAGCCAACGAGAAAGAAAGAGAAGAAACTCGATTATGATAAAGGAAGAATCTGAAGAGTTGCCACAGAGTATAAATAGGGCTAGTTTGTTGACAAATGAATCAGTTCAATTCCGAAAGTGATCGTGCAAACATTGGTGTAGTATCAGAGGCAAAAGTTGCAAGTTCATTAAAGAGTTATTGTAAATAGTTCATTGTAAATAGAGTTGATTAAATAAATTGTTGCTGTATGTAATTGTACAAAATAAGTGTTGCAATTATTATTAACAGAATCCAGTAATCGAACAAGGTTGATTCAAATAGAATTAAACGTTCACAAAATAAAAATGTAACAATATTAAGTCAATGAAGAGAAAACAAAATATTTCTTTCAAGTTTTATGTATTTCAGTGGATTTTTATGGGAATGTTTGTTTTTAATTGGAGGAATTGACTCGCGTGAACTCAATGGTAGCTCAATTCTTTGAGATTTGTTTACGTCTCTTCAATTATCAAATTCCCTCAAAATATTTTTCTATTTACTCTTTAATTTGACAACAATAGCTTTCTTAAACACTTTTTGAGTGAAAACACAGTCTTCTATGTGAATATTTATAAAAGTATTTGTGTAGTAGTATAGTACATATATTCGTAGTATATTCGAGGAAGTGCTGGCGTCTTTGTTTATAGAATTTTAAAAAAGTTTCATTATCATTTTATATGTTAAAGGTTGCGCTTTACTTATTTAATTATTTTCAACTAAAGTAAGCCAACATGCGAATTTATATTCTGTGCTGTTTTATACTTTCTCTCGCAATTTTATTGGGTATGTTGGTTGGACTCCTTCCTTTCACGCGTGTTCACGGCTACATAAGATCTTGTATTTTTCTATAGATAATGTGGTTTTACACTCATGGGCACAGGAATTATCATTTGAACCTATAGGACCACAATTACGTACAAATCAGCGAGATGGTGACGGTATTAATGGAGCTGGTGGGAATAGCGGTATTGGTGGTTTCGGCGGTGGTATATGGAATGGTGGTGGTTATGGAAATCCGGGTTTAAATGGTTATCCTGGTCTACCGGGTCTGCCAGGATTACCCAATTCAGCAGGATATTCTGGACAATCCGGTGGCAGAGGTGGTCAAGCGGGCAGAGGTGGTTCTTTTGGTCATAGAGGCCGGCCCGGTGAAGATGGTTCTCCCGGCGGCAGATGTGGTCATGGTGATGGCTTTAGTTGTGTTGGAGGGGATAGTGAAAGCAATGAAAGTGGACCTTATCCGCCATATAATATTCCTAATGGGCCCGATGGACGGTCATATCATAATCATGCTGATGATGGCTTGGAAGTCAACCGTTTTGGTTCATCCGGTCAACCTGGTGCACCTGGGTCACCCGGCACTCCCGGTCAACTGGGCGCAAATGGCACACCTGGTGCACCCGGTTGTGGTCGTATAGGTGGTGGTGGTGGTGCTGGTGGTGGCGGAGGTGGAGGTGGCGGTGGAAGTGGTGTACTTAATAACCATGGTGGTAGTGGAGGTGGAGGAGGCGGTGGTGGTGGTGGTGGTGGAGGTGGTGCTGGTGGTTGTAGTCATAACACTTTCCGATATGATACATTCCAACAATAATTGCAGTTATTGTTGAGTCGTAAATAAAAGTCATTTTTCATGGTTTAGTCTCAGAAATTCAGAAATGTGACTTTAAACTTGATGATCGATCAACATATTTTCACAGTAATATTTGTCTTTCTGCGGGTTTGCAAGTACGTATAATCAAATATTGTTATTTGTCGTTAATAAAAATGGGCGATATAGGGTGTTTAATAAATTATTTCTTAAGTTTCATGTCCGAATGCGTTTTGTAAGTATTAATTTAATTTGGTAGCACATATTTTGGTTCTCGTTTAAATTTTGCATTACCTCATTGCTCATTGTAAAGGGGAATACTTTATTTTGTGCTTGATTCGCCATTCCCAAACATTTGCTAGCACAGTGGGAATGGTTCATACAAAGGTTGGCCATAAATAAAAAGTTTACAACATTTTTTTCTTATATATGAAACGAGCTTTATTAAACTAAATGTGTGCCGTTTGACCTTTTGCCATTTTCGAGGTAAAGCCATTAGTTCATCTGTGTAGAACTTTTGGGTTTTCTGAGCGAAAAACTGATCCAAGTGCGTTTTGCAGGCCTCTACGGAATTTAAATTTACACCATTGAGAGTTTTGCAGAGAACGAAGCAAATGATCATCTGAAGGTGCAAGATCATGGCTATATACGAAAGTATCAAAACTTCCCAACCAAGTTCCGTCAATTTGTTTCGAGTCATCAAATATGTGTGTGGTCGAGTACTGTCATGATGACACACAACTCCTTTTCTGTTGGCCAATTCTGGTCTCTTTTCCTTGATTGTTTCGTTCAAGCGGTCGAGCTGTGATCAATATAGATCAGAATTAACCGTTCAACCAAGTTGTAGCGGCTCGTAATAAAAATTCCCTTCCAATTCCACCAAACACTCAACATAATCTTGTTTGTTGTCAATTCAGACTTTGAAGTCGTTTGTGAAGGATTATCGGCTTTTGAGAAAACTCATTTGCATTGGATATTCTCGTATGAAATTCAATTTTCATCGCCTGAAATCATTCGCTTCAGGAATAGTTCGATTTCGTTCCATTTTAGCAGTGAATCGGAAATGCGGTCCATTAGATTTTTCACTATTAATTCATGTGGCACCTAAACATCGAGCTTCTTTGTGTGTCCAGCTTTCTTCAAATGGTTGATAACTCTTTGGTGATGTGCCGATCTTGCTCAATTTTTTCCATGATTAACTTTTTCAGTGATTGGTCGAGCAGAACGAGTTGCATTTTGAATATCAAAATTATCAGATCGAGATGAGCACACCACTTCGCTGCTGTTTTTCTAGTTACAGCATCGTCTCCGTAAACTTCAAAAATTTTTTCAACAGAATGTGACGTATTCTTACCTTTTCTATAACAGATAAGAAAATATGGCCGAATTTTCACTCATTTTTAAACGTAGATAACTTTTCACAGAATACGCAAGGATGAAGGCATGCTTTACCATGCATAGTGCTGAATATCGAGTTCAGATATTTCGCGAATAAATGCTTAAGTTTTGCTGTTTTTATTCCTCCCTGCTTGAGAAAATTTGTCAATTCTTTCTGAATCCTTTTACCGATCCTTATAAGCCCGGAAGGTCTCTTTGGTCGAACTTCCCTTCCAGTTCCGCCGTGTTTGTTAAATTTTGGACAGTATTAAAAGGGACCTACTTACATTAGCCAGTTCCGAACGGGAGAACCCTTGTGACATCACCTTTGTCTGAGCTATATCACAGAGCTCTTTTAGAAACTTTATCATGGCAAATTGTTACCCCAGGAAGTATTGTCAATATCTTGTCGACAGGTTGGTAACTTTCGAAAAAGTTGTGCTTGGGACGGGGATTGAACTAACGATTTACAGTTCAGAAGTCCAACGCAATTACCACTGACTCACCGTTCCGTATACTTTAGCAAGCCATATTTCGCAATCTACTCATAAGATTAAATGTTGAAACTGATCATTTTTAGTACTAAATTGAGCGAACATAGGCTATACACGCCTCAAGTTTTAATTTTCTGTTTATTGAAACCAAAAAACAAAAAACCAATTTTCTTTTATTTTGAGCTGTAAAATGTAGAAAATTCTTATACTTTTTTCATTAACATTCCAATAAAGAATACAGACTATAAATAAAAACAAATGCTTTCTGGAAAGCAGAAAAATATTACATTTCGTCGATATGCTACGATTGTATTGTATTGTATATTACAGTATAACCGAATTAATTAGAAGATTTTTTTAGAGATTGTAAATTTTATAAATTTAATGATCGCAATACATTTCTATTCAAAGTTAAACTTTGAGCTCACCGCGCCACTAAACGTTAAGGGATTTCTAAAAACTTATTTTTTATTTAACCTTATCCTAGGAATTATCTGTCGTTCACCATAAACAATTTGTGATTTAATAACATTCCCACTGTGCTGCAAATTCTATGAATAATTGTGTACTATAAATAGAATAATATTGAATAATAATAACAAGTAGACGTTTTATAGCACAATACACAAATAATAACAATATTTAAGATAAGTAAATTATAAAGTATTGTATTTGCAATTTCAGATAGCTGGTATTGTGTGCTTTTAGTAAACATATTTTTCAGCGCTCCTTTATCTTTCTTGATCACAATCTGTACTCACGATTGAAGAAAATAACCTTCAAGTCAAAGCTATTTTAACCTACATTTTATGTAGAGTAAAATGAATGAATGAGAATAATGTGAAATTTATTCCTTGCTATGAAGAACTCTCACTAATTTATTTATTAACCAGTATCCTTTTATGATTTATCAAGGTGTTCCATCTTTTTAAATTTTATCGCTTTATTGATATATAATACACCTGATTTTAAACAAAAATTTTTCAAATATTGGTCAAAAATGGACAAAAAATATACTTTTTTGAAATTTAAAAAATAAACAAAAAATATTTGAGGAGTTCTATAATAAATCGCAATATTTCCAGTTTTCTTTTTTCCAGTTTTTTGGGATAATCTTATTGTACATTTCATTATCTATGTATTAGCTATTAAAGGTTGTAAGAATTTTCTGATTTATTTAAAATGGTTTTGCACCATTTTTCGATTACATTTTCTTAACTCTTCATTTGTAAAAATCTTATCCACTGTATGGTAGGTCGGGGCTTGTGGAGGTGTAGTGTTAAACCGATCTTGACCATTTTTTCCATTTTTTTAAATACGAGTATGTCCTTATATATCGAGTTAGAACGTTTTACCTTTATTAGTTTGCAATTTAAACGATTTTTAAAATTCCCTTTATATGGGGAGTGACGGATTAAGTTCATTTTAGCAGTATTTACCAATATTTATCAGAGAAACTTTGAAAATTGTAGGCGCATTTTTACTACTTATGGTAAATTTTTGTATGAAACGCTCCAGCTGTGTGAATGTTTGATTTATTTTATTTAGACATGGTGAGCAAACTACGCTTAATACTCGCCTATTTGTAGAGCTTTAAATGTATACAATAACATAGCCTCTATGTATAATTTGGATCTGCTATCATAAACAAATATCCTAAGGACTGCTCTGAATAGTATTTTCTAGTTTTAAGTTATATTTTTTCCTTTTTATAATCATTAACCAAATATTTCATTTAAAGAATTTTAATATCTTGATATTTTCAGAGTTCAAATAAGTAGGTCCAAATTCAATAACTTTCGGTAAATCTGCTTACATAAAGCGGCCAAGCTTTAATAACAGTAAGGGAGATTTAGAGGAGGTTTTATCATCCGTAAACCTGATATCCGGTTATTTCTAATCATATTATAATCAACTTGTAAAAAATAACCTTATAATAATAAACTTATAAAATTATAAAAACCTTATACCATAAATATAATCATCGATATCGTTTAAATGGAATAGTTGCCATTTGAATATGACCATTGTTGCCCCATGAATATTGCTAAAAATCTTTAAAATTGTCTTTAGGTTATTGTTTTGGTTGTCTCTCCCTAGAATTGTCATATTAAGAAAATGAAAATAAATTGTTTACTAAAACGACTGCTCACAAAAACAAAAAATAGAAAAACAAAAGACAACAGAAGTTATCAAGTGATAAAAACAAAGATATTAAGCTAATTAAGAGTAAACAAAATATTTCTTTCGATTTTTATGTACTTCAGTGGACTTTGATGGAAATTTTTGTGTTTACTCGGAGAAATTCGCATAAGCTCAAATTTTAGGCATTTCTTTACGTCTCTTTAATTATCAAACTCCATTCAAAATATCTATTTCTATTTAATCTTTAATTTGAGCAATGGCTTTATCAGAATATTCGAGTACATACATTTCGTACTCTTTGACTGAAAACACAGTCATCTACGTGAATATTTATACAACTGAAACTTTTTATAAGTTTCATTATCATTTTATATGTTGGAGGTTACAGTTTACTTTTTCAATTATTTTCAACTAAATTGAGCCAACATGAGAATTTGTATTCTGTGCTGTTTTGTACTTTCTATCGCAATTTTATTGGGTATGTTGGTTGGACTCCTTCTTTTCACGCGTGTTTACGGATACATAAATTCTTGTATTTTTCTATAGATAATGTGGTTATAAGCTCATGGGCGCAGGAATTAACATTTGAACCTAAAGGACCACCACTACGTAGAAATAAACGAGCTGGTGGCGGTACTAATGGAGCTGGAGGGAGCGGCGGTATTGGTGGTTCCGGCGGTGGTGCATGGAATGGTGGTGGCGATATAAATCCGGGTTTAAATGGTAACCCTGGTCTACCGGGTAATCCAGGATTACCTAATTCAGCAGGACATCCTGGACAATCAGGTGGCAGGGGTGGTCAAGCGGGCAGAGGTGGTTCTTATGGCCAGAGGGGCCAGAACGGTGAGAATGGTACGCCCGGCGGCAGAGGTGGTCGTGGTGATGGGTTGAGTGGTGCTGGAGGTCCCCATGGACCAAATGGCTATTTTGGTGCATCCGGCAGAGCTGGTGCACCTGGTGCACCCGGCAGCCCCGGTCTTCCGGGCGCACCTGGCACACCTGGCGCACCTGGTTGTGGAAATGCCGGCGGTGGTGGTGGTGCTGGTGGCGGCGGCGGTGGAGGCGGCGGTGGAAGTGGTGTACTTAATAACCGCGGTGGTGGTGGAGGTGGTGCAGGCGGTGGTGGTGGTGGTGGTGGAGGTGGTGCTGGTGGTTGTTGACGTTAAAAATCCTGATACGATAGATTCCAATATTAATTGCAGTTATTGTTGGGAAATTGAGACGTAAATAAGTCATATATATATATATATACACACACACACACACACACACACACACACACACACACACACACACATATATATATATGTGTATATATATATATATTTTTATATATACATATATATACATATATATATATATATATATATATATATATATATATATATATGTATATATATATGTATATATATATAGGTGCCGTAGCTCAGTGGTTAGTGTGTTCGCCTTCTGATCTGTAGGTCGTGGTTCAATACCCGGCTGATGCGTAACAAATTTAATATCGATAAGATTTTTCTTTCGAATGGTACCCACCTGTCGGCAAGCAATTGGCAATTCTTCCGACAGTAACAACTTGCCATGAAAAAGCTTCTTAAAGAACTCTGTGACAAAGCTCAGAAAAAGTGATGTCACAAGTGTTCTGCCGTTCGGAACCGGCTAAAATAAGTAGGTCCCTTCTAATACTGTCCAAATTTAAGACGCACAACAGTAATAGAAGAGAAGCTCGGCCAATGAGCCCTTTGGGGCTTTAAGTGCCACATATATATATATATATATATATATATATATATATATATATATATATATATATATATATATATATATATATGTATATATATATATATATATATATATATATATATATTTACATATGTATATATATATGTAATGTAATATAAATAATGGAAAATAAGGAGGTTATATCATCCGTAAACTTGTTTTCCTGTGACTTCTAATCATATTATAATGAATTTATTAAAAATATACTTATAATAATAAACTTATAAAATAATATAAAAAACTTATGGCATAAATATAATCATCAATATCGTCTTTGAACCACGTTTCAATTATAGTCCACATTACAGTTCGAGAACACATAATTCTTATACACAGTCGATTTGTCCAAATTTAAGCTACGACCGTTTAAATGTCATACTTGTCATTTGAATATGCCCATGGTTGCCCCATGAAAATTGCTAACGATCTTCAAAATTGTCTTTAGGTTATTGTTTTGTTTGTCTATCCCAAGAATTGTCATATTAAGTAAATGAAAATAAATTGTTTACTAAAACGACTGCTCACAAAAACAAAAAACAAAATTAAAAGACAACAGGAGAAGTTATCAAGTGATAAAAACAAAGATATTAAGCTAATTAAGAGTAAACAAAATATTTCTTTCAATTTTTATGTACTTCAGTGGATTTTCATAGGATTTTTGTGTTTACTTGGAGAAATTCTCTCGCATAAGATCAATGGTAGCTCAATTTTAGACATTTCTTTACGTCTCTTTAATCATTACGTCTCCCTTCAAAATATTTTTCTATTTAATCTTTAGTTTGACCGCAATGGCTTTATCAAAATATTCGCGTACATACATTTCGCACTCTTTGACTGAAAACACAGTCATCTTCTGAAAATTTATACAAGTGAAACTTTTTATAAGTTTCATTATCATTTTATATGTTGAAGGTTACGCTTTAATTTTTCAATTATTTTCAACTAAAGTAAGCCAACATGAAAATTTGTATTCAGTGCTGTTTTGTACTTTCTATCGCAATTTTATTGGGTAAGTTGGTTGGACTCCATCTTTTCACGCGTGTTTACGGCTACATAAGATCTTGTATTTTCTACAGATAATGTGGTTATACACTCATGGGCGCAGGAAATATCATATGGACCTAAAGGACCACCACTACGTAGAAATAAACGAGATGGTGGCGGTACTAATGGAGCTGGAGGGAGCGGCGGTATTGGTGGTTCCGGCGGTGGTACATGGAATGGTGGTGGTGATGGAAATGCGGGTTTAAATGGTATTCCGGGTTTCCCAGGTAATCCAGGATTACCTAATTCAGCAGGACATCCTGGACAATCAGGTGGCAGAGGTGGTCAAGCGGGCAGAGGTGGTTCTTATGGCCAGAGAGGCCAAGACGGTGAAAATGGTACTCCCGGAGGCAGAGGTGGTCGTGGTGATGGCTTGAGTGGTGTTGGAGGGGCTACCGAAAGTGGAACCTATTCGCCATTTAATATTCCCCATGGACCAGATGGCTTGGGGGTCAACTATTATGGTGCATCCGGTCAACCGGGTGCACCTGGTGCACCCGGAACACCTGGTCATCCGGGCGCACCTGGCACACCTGGCGCACCCGGTTGTGGCAATGCAGGCGGTGGTGGTGGTGCTGGTGGTGGCGGCGGTGGAGGTGGCGGTGGAAGTGGTGTACTTAATAACAATGGAGGTGGTGGAGGTGGAGGAGGCGGCGGTGGTGGTGGTGGTGGAGGTGGTGCTGGTGGTTGTAGTAATTACAGATTCCGATATGATACATTCCAATATTAACTGCAGTTATTGTTGAGGGATTGAGTCGTAAATAAGTCATATATATATATATGTATATATATATATATGTATATATATGTATATATGTATATATGTATATATGTATATATGTATATATGTATATATGTATATATGTATGTCCAATTAATATTTTAATTAATATTTTAAAAGTACTATTTACCTTCCTGCGGGTTTTCAGTACGAACAATCAAATGTTGTTAATAAAAATGGCCGATAGAGGGCGCTTTAATAATTTGTTTGTTAAGCTTTATGTCAGAAGACAAGTATAAAAAAATGTTGGATTTATAGTCGGGCCCTATAGGACCGAAGGGCTCTTTGATCGAGCTTCTCTTCCAGTACTGTGCGTGTGTTAAATTTTGGACATTATTAGAAGGGTTTTACTAATTTTAGCCGGTTCCGATGGCAGAACCCTGATGACATCACTTCTGTCAGAGGTTTGTAGGAAATTGTTACTGCCAGAAGAATTGCCAATTGCTTGTCGACAGGTGGGCTTCGTTCGAAAAAGTTGTGAAATTGAACCCACACCCTACAGATCCGAAGACCAACACAAAGACCTTCGAGCTACTATACCCACCGTGCCGTATGCTATCGAAAGCTAAATTTTACAAAATACACACCAACCGTATTCAGCAAATTCCTAATAAGGTTGAAGGTACAAACTGAACAATTTTGTACTAAAAAGGGCGAAAAAAAGCCTTAAACGAAAAGTCCCTTACTCTTTTGGTCGATATGCTACTAAAGTATTATATATTTTTCTTACCGTATAACCCAAATAATTAGAAGACTTTATTGAGAGGTCGTAAATGTTATAAATTTCCTGATCACAATGTTTTGCTGTTCAAACTTAAGCTTGAGCTTTGTGAAATCTTAAATATTTGTGTACCTATAAATAGAATAATATTATATAATAACAAGTAGATATTTTTCAGCACAATATACGAACAATAACAATATTTTAAATAAGAAGGTATAAAGTATTGTATTAAGTACTAGCAATAGGTGATATTGCGTGCATTCAGTTTACATAAGCATATAAACATATTTTCCAGCGCACCTTTTATCTTTCTTGATCATAATCTGAGTACTTGAAGTGAACATAATAATCCACCGCTCCAAAACCAAAGCCTAAGTCTATTTTATGTAGAATAGTCCGTATGGACTGTGGTGCATTAGCTATTGAGTATCTTGCCATTATTCCGTTCCTTCCGAGAGGATATCAGCAATATGAAATTCTTGCTGAAAATCACAGTGTATATACTACATATGTAATCGGTTTTACAATTAATCAATGTAATCCCTCGTTCGGGATCAGGTGCATTAAAACATTTAGAATGCCCGTTGGTCAGAAGCGAATAGACGCTGCGACCCCCGCGCACGCTGATCTCTGTATTCATCTCATTTTTATTGTATTTATGTAGAACGAAAAAGTTCTGTATTATCCACGCCCTCCTCAATTATCGATGATGCCTATTGTTGCCATGTACTGTACCCATCGAGTATAACTCTGTAATTAACCCGACCTTTGCTCACAGATCTTTCCGTCGTAATGTTGGAAGAAAAGTTACGCCCACCTATCAACAGTACGAGTTTAAAAGAAAATATATTCATTAATCAGCAATATAAAATTGCTTTTTGCAAAAAATTATTGGAGCCATTTTTGTTAGTTGTACTACCAATACGCTCAAATCTACGTAATATGTAAGAGAAAATCAGTTTTACTCTTATGAGTTAATTGATACAATATATATATGTAGGTGCTCTTAAGTCGCTCCACTAGAGCAATGAAGTAAACAAAAAACGAAAAAACCGGCAAAATATCTTAACAATAAGAAGAAAAGCATTTATGAAAAGGAGGGAATATAGCAAAATAAGAATCCCAGCAGAAAAATACCGAGCTCTCCTAAAAACAGTTATCTCTGATTACTGATATTGTGAAGAACCCCTAAAAGAGTGTTTCTGAATTACTCCATGCGGTAGGTGGAGATGTACAAAAATATTGCGCCTAAATTACTCTATAAGAAGTAATACGTAAATAAGTTTCTGCGTAACGAATTTGCTTTGTATTGTTTTATTCTCTATACTTTCACTACGCAGTTTGATATCATGACGAAATAATAACAAGATAGAAAATATGAAACTGTGCAACAAATTTGATATTGATACTACAATCTTTTTGATATTAACAATTGCAATTGCAATTTGTATGACTTTTTATTGAAGTTCAAATAGGAATCGACTGATCTGTGAAGCGAGTTAAAAAGGAGAATACGAATAATACTCGTATAACGAATAATTTTTTTCAAAAAGGAGGTTAAAAGGTGTAATCCGGTATTACTCCAAAGCAGGTCAATTCGCTTAACCTCCCTCGTAGGAGATGCAATGTTAAAAAGGCTTTGGAGGAATAGAGAGTAATCAGCTGCTTCACTTGGATCGCTGAAAGGTTAGTATTTGGATGTTTCCGTTTGCTGCTGGGGTATTGAAAATACGCACACACCCGCATTCATACGTATTATCCATACTCGTATACCTACCCTTTACACTCATTTGTAGTGCGTATATATTAGAGATGCTCAAAATATATACATATATATTCGGCTATTTTAATTTTATAATTAAAAAAAAAAGATTATCTATTGTTTATAATAAAAAAAAGTTTAAGTAAATAATATGGAACTATTTTTTCGATAATAACTTAGAACAAATCTGATATTTCTGAAAAAAAAATTTTATATTTTATATTTTCAATACTGCAAAAAAAAAAAAAAATAGGGAAAAAAAATTAATTTTTGCTTCCAGTAATTCGGTAACCAGTCAGATTAATTACATATACATATATGAATTTTTAATTTTTCCCAGGAAAAAAATACGATTCATGACTCTAGCAGACCCTTCAAAAATTCTGATGAACAAACAAATTTTGCGTAAGAAAATTTTTTTTTGAGCAAAAATCATTCAGAATATCATTGCTTCCCTTGAAACCTGAAATTTCCATCCAAATTGGATAGCTCTAATGTACATACTTATAACACAATTTTATTTCTTCAATGTTATATTAGACTGGTACTTATTTGTATGTGTATTATATAAGAACCCCACAAAAAAAGAATATATATATGATGTCCGACAGATTTGAGTAACGACATCACATGGATTTAGGCTCGCTGAATCCGAATTCGAGGTTGGATTTGTGGCATCATCCCAAGGTTTCTTTCTAAGCTCATAAAATATCGATTTTCGGTTAATTCTTTTAGTTTTTTGAGGTTAGTAATGAAATTGAACGTATTAACTTTTATCAATCACCACAGTCCGTATGGATTGTCATGAGTAAAGGAAAAAGCAATTTTGGTATTCGGTGAAAAGGTGGCGTTAATAAACGTGAACATGAATGAAATTTTCTAAGAAATCTGATATGTATATTATTTTAGCATAAAAAAGGCAAATCTGGTGCAGAAACATGCAGAAAAATCTGTGCAGTTTATGGTGAGGATGTTGTGTTACTTTGGTTTAATAGATTCTGTTCTGGAAATTTCGATGTGACACATGCACCACGCTCTGTAAGGCCAGTCACTGCAAAGGCCGATGATATTTTGCAACTGGTGGAGTTAGATCGGCATGCAACAGCTCAAGGTATCGTAGATGTACTAAATATCGATCAGAAACTAGTTTGGAATCATTCAAAAAAAGGTTGACTACTCAAAACCAGTCGATATATGGGTGTCACAAACAAATTTGATTGCATTTCTATCAGTGAAATGTTGTTAAAACGTAATGAAATCGAACCATTTCTCAAATAAGTTGTGACAGCTGAGGATAAATGGATAAAATACGATCATAAAGAACGGCAAAGGTCGTGGACAAAGGTCGATGAATCATCACAAACTATTGCGAAGCGTGGATTGACGTCAAAAAGGTTATGGTGTATGTGTGGTGGGTTTGGAAGGGAATTATTCATTATAAGATGCTACGACCTGGTCAAACTATTGGGTCGCCTGTTTTTCAAAACAAGCGGTCACAATTGATCAATAAAAGAGGGTGTTGTCTTCCATAACGACAACGCCAGGCCGCACACAACTGTGATGACTTGCCAAAAACTGACTGAACTTGGTTGGTTGGTTGTTTCGGCCTTTGCAACACTTTCTTGATTTAAAAAAATTGCTCAACAAAACAGCCGCCGAAAATACTGTGACTGAGTTTTTATGAAATTACCTTAAAAATGCCGAAAGGCCGTAGACAATGATGGGCAATATGTACGTGATTAGAATTGGATTTCAATAAGGGACCCTTTTTTTTAAAATTGACAAAAACTTTATTTTGCCTTTATTAACCCGCTTCGGTGGTTCCACTGTATATTATCTGATCTCAGCCAAATATTATGTATACGGAGGTCTAAAAGAATAAAAAACATTTTCCGACCAGCTTAATGTGCATTTATGCTCACATATATACACACAAATAAGTGGCCTCATGTGGAGCTCAAACATTCCAAAATCTTATATGTATATAGCTACAAGAATGAGAGCAAACTAAAGCTCGTATATCGACAGAACAGAGCAGAGTAGAGCAGAAATGAGCACGTGTTCGCTTTCATATGGTGCGGATTGCAATCAACATTTGTTATTGTTATCACTGTTGTTGTTGTTGTTTTTCATAAATACGTAACGTAGTAATACAGATATTTCTGTCTGTGTGATACGAATTGTTATATTCATTTGTATATATAGTATGTACTTACATATATGTATATAGTCGCAGCTGTAAATAAAAGCATTCCCCGTAGTGAGAGTAAATAGCGACGAACTATCAAATTCACTAGCTCTGGGTGAACTTTGGTAGTCTCTCTTCAATCTACCTTCTTCGCTTTCACCTATCGAGTTTAACATGTTCATGTCCTATGATGGGGTAAATTGTTTCACTTCGGGATAACCTTCGCTAGCCATTTCGATAGTGGCTAGACGTACGTAATTTAAAATACATCATAGGTGATGGATGTTATAATACTTCAGAAATCGAACGAACTTTAGTAAATAATAACAGCTAAAATATTAATCTACCCCATGTAAAATTTACGCCCGTCAAAAATTCTGCAAATTAATACAAATTAATTATACGATTTTTATTCGAAGAGGAGAATAGCAATAGAATGATGGATGTTCGTCTTACATATTTGGTTTTTCAACGACAGTTGTTCACGATGAGTATTTATATCATGCGTTCAAAATAGGAAAGTAAGTATGATTTAGAGCTTTTCGCTTTCTTTCTTCATATATTCAGCTTTTGCAGCTGTCGTGACATTCGTTCGTCATTGAATTGGCATGGTTCTGCATTAGAAGGGAGCAGAAAAGTAGATAGGTATGGTGAAAAGACTATCGATTAGTGACATTTGGCTACTAACCAGACTGGTGGGAATTATGGCAAATACACAAACACACACACATATATAATTGTACTAAGTATATGTATGAAAGATATGAAAGCGTTAAGATTTGTCTACTGAATGCTTGTTGGTATTATTGTTGATTTGCTTAAGAATACACATATATATATAAATATGGGCATTTTCTAGAAAAGTCAAGAGAAAATTGAAATATATTGAATTGTTAAAAAATGAAAATGTCCAGCAAGTTCTTTTTAATAAAAAAATTCGCAATAAAAATATGCTTATCAACATTATTAAAAATTTTTTTCGAAAAAAAAGCTCTATTTTTATTCAAAATTTTAGTGAAGCGTGATATAGTTTCTATAATTTTAATATAAAATTTTAGCACTATATCATATGCGGTTCCCAAATCAATAGATGGTCTGCAGGAATACCCAATTATTTTATAATTACATAGCGTTCCTAGATAGATTATGGGCATATGCTGTGATGAATTCGATTTTCACATACATAGTACATAAATAGAATTTAATGAAAGAATATATGTGTTTTAATTTAATTTGTCAATTTTAAGAAAAAGCTAAGTCTTCAGAATTTCTTCTCTTTGTGTCGCCCCTATTACTTTATCTTGTCTGATATCCAGTAAGCAAGGACTCGACTGTGTCAATATTTCCGCTTAAATGCAGTACTCAATCAGTGGTATAAAATAATCAAAATTTGTAATTCATTTTTGTATTAATCTTTCTTTTTCTTTCGAATTTCACGTTCGTCGCCCTGGAAATGCCCATATGCGTGTACTTGAATGGTGTATCTTATGATGATGTCTATTACAAATACAATTTGCTAATGTATGCAACATACCAAAGTTTGTGTGTGCGTTTCTTTTGAAACAAAGTTTTACATTGTTTTCATATAGAGTGGGGGTAGTGGGTGGAAATATCTAAATTATTACATACCTACATACATATGTGTATATAGTCAGTCTCTTATTATCGCACATTTTCTTCAACCTTTTTGTTTTTGTTTTTCTTTTTTAATATGCATATTTGTGTGCATATTGTTACAATATATGTACAAAGATATGTACAGATACAAATCAAAATCATTTTTCTAACGAATGATTTGACAATTTCGATTGGTGACGCGTCAATTGTGCGGCAGCACAAGGCAATACACATATGTATATGCCACAAAACGCGAACATACAATTCCACACATTCTATTTCAGCACATGTATACTATGAACAATGAGTAGTTATATCTAGATTTGCACTCATATGCAGATATTTTACATATTTGTTAATTGTGTGAGATACAATAAATATATAACATAGAGTACGAGTAGGTATGTATGGATATTATATTTATTATTTTACATTTTTAAACTGCAACTGCCCTGGTAGCTAATGAATAGGATGACAATTGATTTGACATTAGTTTGTTGTGCTATGAACCTTATTTTAATTGTTCTGAAATATCTATACCATATACAGATACATTGGTACATATGAATAAATTTATATTTGCATATAAGTTAGTATTTAAAATGTACATACAAGTACATAGTACTTGTACATTTGAGTATATGTCGCTTTAATATGTTTTTTTTTTTTTTGTTTACATTTCAATGATACATATTACACATACATACAAATGTATTAAATATGAATATAACATAGCACTGTCAGGGACAATATCAAATGGAATTTGTAAATATATTTAATACTTAAATTGGCTTGTGGATCGACCACAAGTTAAGTACATATAGTACATAGCTATCTAGGTACTTTTGATTGCTTCGTTGCACATTGCTTTGATTTCATACACATACAAGCATTTGGTATGATTATATGTAGTATTCTACCTACTCATACTTATCACTATGTTAATTTGGACAGTGCTACATTGAAGGTAAACTATTTATATTATTTTATTTTACTCAAAGAAAATTTGTGTGGGGAAATTTTTTTTTCGTAGAATTCTCATAGATATTCACTGCAACATTTGAAAGAAGAATGTTTGTCCTGCTGAAGAGCATTATTTTTTTCAGCAGGGATTTCATTTATGGATTTCATTTATGGAAGTTCAACACACTAACCACATAAACAATTTAAAAAAAAAATTTTTAACGTTAGTAACATTCAAGCAATTAAATAATATAATACACTACCGTAATAGGTTATGTTAGGTTATGTGGCTGCCCCTGTTTTTTGAGAGGACACACTTAGGCCTGAAAGGCCCATTGTGATTCCACCGAGCTTCTCTTCAATACTGTTGTGCGTCTTAAATTTGGACAGTATTAGAAGGGACCTACTTATATTAGTCGGTTCCGAACGGCAGAATCCTTGTGACATCATTTTAACTTAGTTTTGTCGCAGAGCTCTTTTAAGAAGCATTTTTTTGCTAATTATTGCTGCCGGAAAAATTGACAATTCTTGCCTGTAGGTGGGAACGAAAGAAAAAACTTTTCGATATGAAATTTTGTTATGCTTCAGCCGGGGATTGAACCTACGACCTACAGTTCAGAATGCCAACGCACTAATCACTGAGCTACGGCATATCAGCTGCATATCAGAAAAAGTGCGTAAAGTGATAAATCATACATTCGAAAACATATCATTGCATGAGATGTTTGGCGATTTTAATTCGCTAGCTGTCCATTTTTGAACGAGTTCGTTTATTAACAAATGTAATTTTATGTATTGGTTTTGCAAGGATTATATTATTAAGTATGATAATATTTAGAATTCGTCGAAAGTTTCTGCTACCTCGGTTTCACGATAGCAACAGACGGGGGAGCTGAAGAGGACGCTAACTGCAGGCTAAACAAAGCAAAGACAGCATTTGGCCGGCTAAAATCAGTATGGGCAAATTCCTAAATATCCAGACGCACGAAATTGCGAATATTCTCCGCATGTGTGAAATCGACACTACTGTATGGAAGTGAAACATGGCTGATCTCGAACTCCATCAAGCAGAGACTTCAAGCTTTCGTCAACAAGTGTTTGAGGATCATTTGTAGAATTTTCTGGCCTAACACTATTTCCAACGAGGCACTATGGTGCCTGACGAGCGAAGAGCCCATACTGATCCAGATTAAGCGTAGAAAGTGGCGCTGGATTGGCTACACGCTAAGAAAGCAGCCAGATAGCATCACGCGAATGTCGCTTGAGTGGAACTCGCATGGGAGCAGAAGCCGCGGACGGTCAAGAAACACCTGGAGAAGATCAACATTAGAAGAACTAGCTGCTGCAAGCATCACATGGGAGGGCGCTAGAACAACTGCCCAAAACCGTGTGCGATGGAGAAGCCTTGTGGAGGCCCTATGCTCAAAAAAAAAAAAAAATATTTTCAATAGATGTCATTAGTAGTACTAAATTGCATCGGATGGTGTGGCAACAAGTTTATGTTGAAACGCCATCGTTCTTTTGATATCAGTATCTGCCATCTTTCTTTGCATACACAACATATTTCGTGGCTTCGACTATCGCAACTTTTATGCCATTTGTGTTCATCTGAAGAAAATTGTAGCGGAAGTTCATGGAAAATATGCTCAATCACTATCAACTTGTGAATTTTGGTTTAAATGGTGATTTTGACTGACATAACTGATAGGGAGCTTGACGGTATGCCAGTAATATTTGAAGACACTGAATTGGAGGCGTTATTAAACGAAGACCAGTGTTAAATTCAAAAGAAGTTCGCTGATGGCTTGCGAGTGTTCGTAGAGCCAAGATTTATAGAGAAAATGGAAAATTGGGTTCCATATAAACTCAAACGAAGAGACATCGAAAGGCGATTTTGCATGTCTAATATGCTGCTTGAATGGTACAAAAAACAGACTTTTTTGCATCGTACAGTTATGACGAAAAATGGATATATAACGACAACCCTAATCGTAAAAAGTCATATGTGAGACCTGACCAAACAGTCAAATCAACTCCAAAGCCGAATATCCATAGAATGATGGCGATGCTGTGTGTTTGGTGGGATCAGTGGGGTGTTATGTATTATTTGCCGCTAACCAAATGAGAAACCATTAATAGGGAATGCTCCCGACAACAACTTGTCAAATTAAAGTGAGCATTGAATCATAAAAGGCCGGAATGGGAAATCAGACACTAATAATTGATTTTTCATCATGACAACGCTCGTTTATATGTTGCACAACCAGTTAAACCCTATTTGGAAAATAATGAAAGCGAAGTTTTACCCCACCCGCCGTATAGACTAGACATAGCCAAGTTTGGAATACGCTTTACTTTAGTTGAAGGTACCATAAAAATTTGGGGCGATATGTTCTGGACTTAACAGATGCGCGATTTACGCTCTCTCTCAAAGATGGCAACATATAGATAAATATAAAATATATTTGCATATACATATATTTATATTTCTGTGTAAAACATACTTCCCAAGGCGTGTCTTTCTATCAGAAGAAGGACTGGTTTTCTTCCGATTTGCCTTATTCTCGCCGCCAACTGGTTGGTAATAAAAATAATCTAATGTGTCGAATTTTGACTTGAGAGCTTTACATTTAAGTGCGAACAGTCTAAAAATAAGTTAATTTGAGGACATATTTTTGCATTCGTGTTATGTGTGTTCTTCATCCGATTAGGTCGATTTATAAATTTATTTGTTTATTGGTAAAATTTATATTATATGCATATGTAATATTACATATTATATAATGTAGAAATAATATTATTTACCGTTCGTTTGTTTTATACTTACGTCAGTTTTCATGCGAATAGATAGACAGACAAAGAGACACATATGTGTTAATCGACTCATGGGTATGGCAAAGGAGAACTCAAACACAATAATCCCTTGACTCTTTGAGTATAGGTTCTTGAAATGGATATAAAGAATAAATAAGCTACATTAAAGCAGGCATCAAAATCGTTTTTCTATGGAAATAATTTTGGTATTTCTTTCTTTAGCTAAAATGTCGTATATCCATTAGAATAAAATCAAATGTATAGTGCCGTCGCATTTTTGAATTAAATTATTATTTTAATGTTTTCTCCTCCTAGAAACATCTTTATTAGGAAAAGAAGACCTAAAATAAAAATTTGTTCAATTATTCTATGTATGTGCCATACATAGTACATATTAATTATTATTTCTATCGAAATAATGATTAATCATTGACTTAAATAATGTGTAGATAGTATATACATTGTATATGCATACACACAATATAAGTAAATATTTTCATATACATATTCTTTTTTTTTTTTTTGTTTAAATTCAAAATAAACAAGCACCAATTTAAAATATGACTCAACGCAATTTGATCGATTCAGCTAATTAAAACGAGTAAATGAAAACCAAATGATTTTGTTTTGTTGTTTTTTTTTGTTTTTCATTTTTGCAAAGACGTTATTCTAATTGTAAACGATATTCTTATTGCAAATGTCTACAAAACAAATAAATATGTAAGTATAACTCATATGATCATATGATTTTATATGATATTGGTTTTTCATATTATTTTTTCTTTCATTTGAATTATTATTATTATTATTATTATTATTATTATTATTATTATTATTATTTCAATACATATATTTGTATACAATTTCTCAATTCTAACTTGGTCATTTCATTTTAAATAGAATAACAATATGGTGAACATACAGGCAATAACTAAAAGTTAACTATTGCCACATTCATCATAATTTGCGTAAATTTACGACGCTATGCTACATATGCAATAAATGATACTTAGTAGTGAAATATATGAATTCATAAGTATTGTATACTTTATATGTACATAGGTGCCTCCAATACCAAGTTTAATAGCTATTATTATTTAGAGACGTCAGCATATTGGTGGCACGTCTACAATTGTATGACTTGACTTGAGTTGATGAGTATGACTTTCTGATTAGTTCGTATAGTATGTACAAATATATTATATATATGATATATAAATGTAAATATATAGTACGTCAATATTCGAACATAGAAGTAAGATTTTTATTGTTCATTTAGTTACTAAGCATATTGACGTTGTAAGTATTTATATTTATAAGTACGTATTTACATATGGCATTCCATTAAATTCATAATTTCATTCGAATATTGAAATTAGATCCGATAATTGCAATATGTAGTATTTGTAGGTATTTTCACTCTTCTTATTACTAATATTAATACGATATTAATGGATTTTAAATTAAAACACTGTGAAATCAGTATTTTTCATTATATTTACTACCACATATGTAGTGCTTGTTTTTTGTATGAATGTTGTTTTTAAAAAGAAATTCAACTAATAAAGAATTAACTGAAAAAATACAGAATCTTATGAAAGAAATTATTTTGAAGATATCGTAGAGCACTAGCGGAAGCATAAACTTAAAAAAATAGAATTGCATATGAGAAGTAAGATTAATCTGGAGATTGCTCAAATTTCACCATACGAGGGTGGATTGATAATGACGCTACCTAAGTAGGAAAAAACAGTTTTTTTTTTTCAAAAACCATTTATTTCTCAACATAGTCTCCTTTTAATTCGATACACTTAGTAAGACGATATTCCAACTTTTTTATACCATCTGAATAATACGATTTCGGGAACCCTTCAAAATACGCGTTAGTTTCAGTAATCACTTTTTCGTTTGAGCTGAATCTTTTTCCTGCGACCCATTTTTTCGAATTTCGAAACAGGAAAAAGTCATTAGGAGCTAAATCTGGACCATAAGGTGGATGATCAACCAATTCGGAGTGTATTTCACATAATTTTAGCATCGTATCTAATGCTGTGTGAACCGGTCTTGAAGAAAGAGCACTTTTTTCTTCTTGAAATGTGGTCGTTTTTTCTTGATTGCATCATTCAATTTATCCAATAATGCACGATAATACTTTCCTGTGATTGTGGATCCTTTTTCAAGATAATCGATAAGCAATATTCCGAGTGCATCCCAAAATACACTGGCCATAACCTTTCTAGCCGATTTCACTGCCTTCGCCTTCTTCGGAGCACTTCCACCAGCTTCCATCCATTGTTTCAAATGATTTTTGGTTTCAGGTGTGTAGTGGCGGACTCACGTTTTATCAACAGTTATTAATCGACGCCAAAAATCAACAGGATTGCGCTTTAACATGTCCAAACACCGTTGTCAAGTGGTCTCTCGAACTCGTCTTTGAACGACACTGAGCAAACGCGGCACCCATCTTGCCGATAGCTTTTTCATATGCAAATGTTCATGCGAAATGTTGAACACACATTCATATGAGATGTTTACCATTTCAGCAATCTCACGCAACTTGACTCGGCGATCATTCATAACTATATCGAGGATTTTCTTGATATTTTCTTCAGTAACCAACTCTTTTGGCCTTCCTGTTGATGGTATTGTTGCTTGTGCTTGTTCGGCCGCGTTTAAATTCAGCAATCCAATATTTTACCATGTAATCTGACGGAGCAGACTCACCGTAATGTTTATCGAGCTTTTCTTTTGTCTCTTTCGCCGTTTTCCCTTTCAAATAATAGTGTTTAATCACTGGACGAAATTCGCTTTTTTCCATTTTTCAAGAAACACAAATGTTGGCTAATTCAAACGACTACAACAAATAAACTAATCGATGAATTTGGGTGAAATTTTAACAGCCGACGTTTGACAGATCGCAATTTCAAAAAAAAAAAAAAGTTTTTGTGTTTGTGCTGCCTTTTTCGTACTTAGGTAGATTCTTTATCAATCCGCCCTCGTACATACAAGTGGCAAGTTCAAGACAATGTGTGGAAATATTAAAGCACAAAAGACTTTTGGTGGCGATGCATAACTATGAACGGAATCTGAATCCATCTACACGAGTCTTGAATTAGAGCTCTGTGATAAAACTTAGAAAAAATAATGTCGCAAAGGTTCTACCAGTCGAAACCAATCAATATAAGTAGACCCCTTCTAATAAATGGGAACACATGTTTGAAATTGTTCAAATTTTTTGTTTTTCGCTGAATTAGATTGACAAATTTTGTTACGTTCCATTTGGTCCACCACCCATACCATACATGTATATTTTGCTGTTTAGTATTCTCATCTAATAAATTTGAATATTACAAAATATACTTCTTATTTTCTATATTTAATTATTTTCTTAGCAATTTATTTATTTATTATTATTTTATTGCCATGATTATAACTGATGGCGACGGTGGCGGCTCATGTATTTTGAGTCATTACTTATTTGTTCTATTTTGTTTGTTTATTGTAAAAAAGTAATAAAATATTTGATTGTTTATTACGAACTTGCAAAAAACGCAAGAAAAAAAAAAAGAAACCTATAAAGCAAATCATCGTAACGAATAATAAAAAAATGAAGAAATACGAAAATATTTAAAACAAAATTAAAATATTCCTTAACTTATTTAATCAATGTATGTATATGATATTTTTATTTTTATTTTTTTTTTGTGTCTATACATATTGTGATGCGACGTGTATGGAATATAGAAAAAAAATTAAATTCATTAAAACAGCAAAGATCATAACAAATACATACATACATACTTACGTTGTAGGTTAGTGAAGTGTATATCTTTAAATATAACATCACCGATTTTCTGTTTAATGCTAATTTTTTTTTTGTGGGTGATTGTGGTAAATATTTTATGTTAAAATAAATTTATGTAAACGAAAAGACAAAAAGATTAAAGTTATAAAAAAAAATAAGTACAGTAAATTTCTAAAAACCTAAAAAAAAAAAACACATTTACTTCTAATGAAAAATATATGCTGTTTATATTCTCTCCAAATAATGGTAATTTTAACCACACCCATTATGAGCGAAAATATTTTCAATGATACATAAAAATGTGTGCTTATTAAATTACCGAACTAATTTCAGACTTAGACTTATCAGTAACACAAATCAACCGAATGGCCCTTAGTAACAGTGGAATTTAAGCATGAATTTTGTCTAAAGTTGACTTTAATTGCAAAAATTTTAATAACATAAATATGTATGTGTGTATGAATTCATAGTAAGAGCAATAAATTAGATGAGGCTTAAAAAGTGTTTATTACTAAATGTAAATGGTTTTTATAGTTAATTCCTATTTTTCTTTAAATAGTATGTTTTTTTTTGTTCATTAGCAAAAGAAGATATTGACACGTACTATTTCCTTTTTTCCTTTTCTGTCCTTATTCCCTATTTCCATTATATAGGAAAATTTCTATTTTCTAATGGCTGTAAGAGCTAAGTCTAGAATTGCGTTTTACGTTCTTTGGGAAAAATGCTTGAAATGATCCAAAATGAACCAGGTGACCAAAATATTGCTTCATATAATTTGATCCACACTAATGCACATATACACTACATATTGGAAAACAATAAGAAAAATATTTCCTTTTAACACAACATATGTAAGTATTTTAATAATTGATATTAAGAAAAAAAAATGTAAAATAACAAAAAACTATTTAAGATTTGATGAATATTTAATATAAGAGTGAGGAGTTAAGAGAATTGTACATGTATATGGTACATATGTATTGGTATTGGTGTATAATCAAAAAGGCAACAAACTAAATAAGTAAAATAAGCACGTCTAACGATAAAAATAAAGTCATGCTAAAATAATGGAATTATATTAAAAAAAAAAATTTTATTATCTAAGTGAGAATATGTAATTGCGACTAATTTGTATAGCTAGATAGTCGTCTGTATGTTTGTACATACAAGTACATACTATAAGTTATATGTATGAATAGACATACACATCAATCAAATAAATTAAAATAGGAATTACTTAAAAATAACAATTTTTGTCCAATGTAGAATTTCAGTTTGAATATTTGTCTCACTATTTCAATGTACTTATGCACATATAGAACACGTATAGAACCAATTCAAGGCCAACAAACTTATGTGGTTAATTACCGACAATTGTTAATCCTCTTTTCATGTGGTAACAATATAAAGTACATATGTGAATATATGTACCTATATACTAATATTTAAGCTCTGTATTATATCAATTATTTGTATTTTTTTTTCGTTTAGACTTTTTTCAAAATTCGAATACATAAGAGAATGCGTATAGAAATCAAAATTCTATTTTGTCGTTAAATGAGTATAAATGACTACCGTAAACTATACAACTGTACGTTACTAAGTAAATTCGAAAATGTGTAAGTAATTGGTAATTGTACACATATAAATCTATATTAGTTGCTGTTGTTGGATGTTTTGTCTATTAGTAACAAGTTGACTATCATTACAATGGGTAGTAAAAACAACAACAAAAATATGGTAAGTTTAAAAAAAAAACTGAATCTGTAGCAGAAAGAATCTAATAGTAAATTTCACGCTATTTCTTCATCAATAATAAGAAATTCAATTCTTATCCATTCAATCAGAGGTAGCTTATAAATTACATTGATGGGGGTAATATATGTAATATACAAGGTGCGACAAATATGTATTAAGACTCGAACCATATCTCAACAACCAAGCGCGCCATCTATGTGTGATTACATGCGTTTTGAAGCTTCAACCTTGCTCTACTAACTGTCACCCTTTCATGGCATATGGTTGACATTTAATGTTTATTGACATTCATTTTACAAAACTCGTGTTCGTTTGATGTTGAAATTTTAACATGAAATTTAACACACAGCACTCATTGTTCCGTCAATTTTTGGCTCGGAATCAGGTCTGTGTGTTGAATCACCCGTTGTATTCACCTGATTTGTCACTGTGCGACTTATTTTTGTTTCCAAAACTGAAATTGAAGTTGAAAGGATGCTTTTTTAATGACATTCAGACCATACAACGGGTTTCGACGAGGGCACTGGACGCAATTCCGAAAAATGAGCTGGAAAACGCATTTGAATCACTATTAAATCGATGTAACAAGTGTATTGAATCAGGAGGAGAATATTTCGAATAGATATATCGAAAAATTAGCAGATATAGTGTTTTAATTGTGTTTTCTAGAGGCAGTCCTAATACATAATTGTCACACCTTGTACATACCCATAATATGTATATCAGAAATAATCATATGTGCTGCATATTGTGTAAATGTTAGGGCTATGAATTATTTCCTAAATGAAGATATATAAATATACACGAAATTATCTTACATATTGAATTATGCTTTTATTAATTAAGTACAAATAATTAACATTTTGGGTATTCCAGGGTTATAATATTTTAATTATCGTACAGTTATAAAATTGTGTAATAGTCCATAATGTTTAATCAGCAGTTTGTTTTCCACGGAAATTCCTTCGGAAATTGGTAATCAGTTCCGGAATATTTAGCTATCCACCATTGAAAAAATACATCCACATGAATTCTGGGGAATTTATGTACAGATCAAGATTTTTTTTTTGACTTAAAGACCATCACCGAAACAAAGTAATAAAAAAAATAAATAAAAAATAAATATGTGGCACTTAAAAGCCCCAAAGGACTCTTTGCTTCTCTTCCAACAATGTTGTGCATCTTAAATTTTGGACAGTATTAGAAGGCACCTTTTTCTGAGCTTTGTCACAGAGATCTTTTAGAAGCTTTTCTATGGTAAATAGTTGCTGTAGGAAGAATTGCCAATTTCTTGCTGATACCGTTCGAAAGAAAACTCTTTTCGATATTAAAGTTGTGCATTAGCCGGGGATTGAACCCACGACCTACACGACAGAAGGCCAACGCACTAATCACGAAGCTATGGAAACAAAGGAAAGACTTGATAAATACTATGAGGACTCGGCATCATCAGCTTTAATGTTTATGATGTGGTTTGCTGACCATCAAACGTTTAGATTGCCCAAAAGATATTGGATAATAGGATATTGGATATGTCTGAGGTTGGTGGTATCTTAACTGAGCGAATACATCGTATTTGGCATAAATATTTGTATATGAAACAGCTATCTGGAAGATGGGTGTCGCATTTGCTCACAATTGACAACAATTGCAATCGTGTGAACACTTTGAAGGTGTTTCTGGCAATATTCAACCACAATCCATCACAACACACCAGAAACCAAGAAACAGCCAGAGCAGTGGACGCCTCATTGTGAACTTGCACCAAAAAAAGTCCAATGTGGGCCAATAAGGTTATGACGAGAGTTTTTTTTTTGGAATGCATGCGATGTCGTTCACATCGATTACATTGACAAGGGTAAAATGGCCACCGTCGAAAATTATCCACAGCTGTTGGACAGATTCGATATTTATTAGAAACAAAACAAATGCATTTGGCGAAGAAAAATGTGCTCTTCCACCATGACAACGCATTGGCGCACAAGTCCGCAGTTGCAATGATAAAATTTGCTTGAATTGGGTTACGAAATGCTATCCCATCCAGCATATTCTCGTGATTTAGCCGCCTGCGACTATTCTCCAAACCTGAACGAATAAAGAAATGGCTCGGCCGTAAGAGACTTGAGTCAAATGATGGATTATCGACGAAGCAAACGCCTGTTCTGAGGAAATTGAGAAAACCCATTATTTGGATGGAATAAAACAATTGAAAAAATGCTGGAATAAATGTATTGGGGCTAAAATGAGACTATGTTAAAAATAAAATGAAAATTCATATTCAAACTACCTTCTAATAAATTGTTCCCACTTTAAATACAATTATCCCTATACATATGTGGCTGCTATCACTGCCTTAGTTTTATAATGTATACGTAGATATATTAAGGTGAGTCGAAATTCGTAAATGGCATGACTAAGCTAAAACTATGAAATTTGGACTATTTCAAGCATTTTTTCGAAGGAGAAAATTAAATCCTAGATTACGACCAGGCTTGGACCAATTTCAAGTTGTCGATCGACATAGCTGCCGAGGAATCGTCCTTAGAACAATGCAAAATATGACTGAACTTGATTCACTTTTTCTTCTGAACATATCCTCCAAACATACGTTTCTTCTATCTTCAACATTTAAGAAGCCAATTCGCCCTATATAGTTCACTAGAGATTGCAAGGTTGATGTTTAAATAATTGCGGTAAAAACTAACCAGGACCAAATCTGGAAAAAAATGTTAAACATGACAAAAACGTTATTTTTTTTACTGAGACAGATTGCCAAAATTTTGTTCCGTATGATTTAGCCTACCTTAATGTACATATATGCGAAATTATTGTAAGTTGAAAAAAAAGAACAACCAATTTGAAGTGTATACACGTTTCTATGTACATGAATACAGTACGATAGTAGCTAGCTACATACCTCATACAGATACACGCATGTACGCAACTTTATTTATTTAAATTAAATTGTACAAAGAATACTTAAGAGACATAAAATGGGGGGAAAAAAATAAACAGCAAGGAAAAATTTAATAAAAATGCGAACGCAAAACAAGTTATGCTTTAAAATCACCAACAACAACAATAACACCAATAATACTATTATAATAACAATAATAATAGTAATAATAATAGTTAGATATGTAGTTGTTTAGAAAAATGAGAGAAAAAAATTGTATTGTCATTGTTAGATGTGTACTAATATTAAATGACGAAAAGACGTTTGTTCAAATTGAACGGAATGTTAATACATATACGAGTACGTCTTACGTCTGTACATTGAAATTTACATAAATATGTAGTAGTGTATGCAATATAAGCGATAGCTTAAACCTCTATATACTTATAATATATGTACGTCCCCAAACACCCGCATAATCACATCATGAAAGTACAGGTAAGTAAGTAGGTGGTAGCAGCGGTGGTGGTGGTGGTGGTGGCGATGATGGTAGGTAGGTAGGTAGGTGGTAGATGATATTGGCTACTGAGCGCGTTCGTAATCAAATAAACCAGCTCATTGTTATTGTTGTTATTAAAAAATTTTTATTTTTGTTTGTTGTTGCTGTCGAAGCTAAGTATTGTACGTGATTATGAAGAAATTAATAAAATTAATTTAACTTATTGTTAAATCAAATTGACATGTGCACGTGTGTATGTATGTATGTATTTGCGTGTGAGTGCCTATACAAACCCACTCAAACATGTACTATACCTATACATACATATATGTACATATATTGTACATTTATATAGAGATAATATAAGAATAATATAAATTAAATTTTTTATATATATCAAATATACTTACTTATTTTTGCGCGACTAAATACGAGTAATGTGTGAGCAGTAAATACAGGTAAGTATGTATGTACGAGTAAGAGACGGCTAGGTGAGGCAGTTTTTTTAGCCAATGTGCTTTTGAGGATTTTTATACATTTGATTTGATTTTAATTTATTTGCATATTTGTGTTTTCTTTTAATTTTATTTGCACTTAACTGCTTTAGCGAAAACATGTTTTGACGCGTTAATATATAATCATTTTATTCGCTAAAATTATTGATTTTTATTATTTTTATATATTCGTAAATTCATACATATGTATATATTTTAATCACTTGTTGTTGGCAAAAAAAAAAATAAGTTGTATATGCTGTTATTATTGTATATTCGATTTTTGGGTGGAGCCTAAAAATTGCCATTAATAATAATCCATATACAACAAAGTATATACAAACACTCCAAATGCTGTGAAAAAAATTTAAAATATTTAAAAGTCGAGTACAAAAAAAAATTTCATCAAAACTCTTATTTTATCTTTTTCCAACAATCAGGATAAATACTCGTATGTATACACTTATAAGTATAAAGTAAGTGTTGTGAAAGGAATACGAATACGAAGTGTAAATACTCATCACGATTTCTCAGAAATATTCAATATAATGTACATACATATACAATGTATATAGGGTAATTCAATAAGATAGCAAGTTTTATATTGTCGCCAATAAAATGCACAATATTTTTTCGTCTTCTCTGGTCTCAGACGGTTGGCTTAATACATATCCTCTGTCATTCTTTTCACGACTTTCATTAGACGCATAATTAGTTCATCTTTCAACTATGAAATCATTTGAGGATTATGAATATCATATGAATGAATACGATATTATTGAATTTTTTTTCACTTAGTCATTTGAGCTTAATTTTTCATACTCATCCCAACTATCATCTACAAATTCAAAACACAAATAATTGGTTACTATTTCACAACTCCCTCCTCTGTTTAAGATCATTTGATAACAGTCATGGCCAAATTGATACATATTTCTTTAAAGATGTGCATTCATGTGTAGTTTCGAACGGTATCGCCAAGTAAAAACCCTCTGAGAGTGCAAAACTTACAAAAGGTCTTACCAAAGCTCCGTCCTTAGGATATGGATAATACTCGGAATTTTTTTTATTGATTTCTTTCCCGAATTGGCAAAATACCTATTCCAGCTATAGACAATTTTATTTTGGATTGCTATTTTACTTACTTACCGTACGCGACGTCTTTTTGACGTCAATTTATTGAATTGACATGTATTTGAACAATTAATTCAAATATTCATCGATCGTTTTCACATTTTGTATACTCTAATTATTAATAAAAATACGCAATGATATCGTACAAGACGCTGTGATAGCTGGGACTGCTGTGTTCATCCATTTTATGGAAGTTTTAGTCGCAATATATTGCTTTCTGAGCTTTAAAGATTCAGTTCTGACATGAATTGAAACAATTGAACGATTTCGTCCGATGTCAGTTTGGTGAATGTGTCAACTCAGAATTGGCTCTTGATCTCAACTTTTACCACAACAACTGTCTAGAAGACAGTGTTGAAGTTAATATTTTATTGCCTGGCTACGCTCAGAAGCAAAATTGCCTCATTTGTAATAAAGAAAATTATTATTGAGCCATTATTGAGAAGGCGCCATATGCACAAAAAGTCGCTAGAGGCTGTGTGAATTATTGGCCTGCATGTTATTGTCAATTTAGAATGATTTCAATGATTACTCCCACAGTTCATTAAATTTCACTTTGTTGCAGTTATTGTGGAAGGTAACAGTTTAAGCAAATGCTGCTGTTGTAGGGTGCACTTCTGAGCTTCAACCTTAAAAGGTGCAATAACGATTGGCATTAAATATTAATAAATATTCACTGTGAGTACTGTGGGTGCCGTAGCACGAATCGAAAAGATTCTTCTTTCGAAAGGTGCCCACCTATCGGCAAGCAATTGGTAATTCTTCCGGCAGTAACAATTTGCCATGGAAAAGCTTTCAAAAAGAACACTGTGACAAAGCTTAGGAAAAATGATATCACAAGGGTTCTGCCGTTCGGATACTGCTAAAATAAGTGGATCCTTTCTAATACTGTCCAAAATTTAACACGCACAACAATACTGGAAGAGAAGCTAGGACAAAAAGCCCTTTGGGGCTCATAAGTGCCAAATATTTATTTATTTATTTTTTTTACTGTGAGTGTTAGAAGTAAGTTAACAGTGAATTCTTTTTTAAATATTCACAATTACTTTCATATTTTTTTTGCTCTTTTTTTTTTGGAAATTCAACTCAAAGTTTTCAACTTTGTACATAATTTATAAAAATTTAAGAACTTTTCATCAAAAATTCCAACTTTTTAATAAAAAATTTTTGAAAAAAATCGTTTTTGTAGTAGAAATGTTCAAAAATGTTTGTATTCACTGCACAAACCTTCTGACTACATTTTAATGTTTTGGCGAGTTTTTCATTTGCAGTATCCCTCTATTCGCTCACGATGCAAGTTTGTAAAAAATCTATATTTCTATTGTCTTAATTTATTTGTTCGTTAAATTTTTATATTCATATTTTTAAATTCATACTTTTCACATACGAATTTTAAGAATATAAGTAAATTTCCCTTACGAAAACTTTACCTTCTCTATGTACTAATTATAACTATGGCAAACCTTGCATGCGATGGCGTAGCAAAGGATCAGAGCTTACTGCTTATGCCAGAATTTATTGAGTCAATATTCGACGAGATCACAGTTTAGTGTACTAGATCTTCGAATTTGCCTCTAAGATTATTTTAGATGCCTTAGAGATGATGATTTAATGCCTTTGAATAACTTCTTTGTGGTCATATGTAAAGCCGATTGTGTTTGCCAATAAACCAGAGACTATGGAATATTTTCGAATATTGTGCCCCTATATAGAGTATGTCAAGAATGAGTTTACAGATTGAAACAAAATTCAAATTTTCAACTTCCTTAGCCAAAAACATGAACTTTTATTTCCATATACACATTTTTTTTTATTAGTTACAGATATTTACAGTATTTATAAAAGATTCATGAAAAAAATTGCAAGTTCTACGCAAAAGAAAAGAAAAATACAACAAAAAGAAATTTTACTCAATTTTACAAGTGTCAAGAGACTCTTTTTTTCATGAATCTTTTATAATTACTGTAAATATCTGTAACTAATTAAAAAAATGTGTATATGGAAATAAAAGTACATGTTTTTGGCTAAGAAAGTTGAAAATTTGAATTTTTTTTCAATGTGTAAGCTCATTCTTGACATACTGTATGTCCAAAATTATATTAAAAATAAAATCACCGATACTGTAGGTATCAGTGCGACTCTGGTAAATTAATTGCTGATGATACCTTTATGAACCTAGGCATAAATCATTTGGATACGAAAGAAGTTCTATATTGGGATGGAAATATATTGAGTCTGGTATCCATTTGTGTCTAAAATTTGCGATAGAAATAATTTATTAATTCTATGCAAATGGTGTTAAAAAAAATATTGACCAATTTTTGAACTATATCAATATTTGGTGTGACCGGAAGGAAATGCAAACAATAGCAGACCATAAAACTGTGTGATGAACTGGAATAACAGAGACCTATGATAATATCGGAGGTGCTTCTCTATTTATAGTATGTTGATATTTAGAATACCAATAGACCAGACCCCCTCAATATAAAACAAAACACGAAAAAAGTCTTGATCAGATGGTTTACCCTAAAATGGGTTTATGAAATGCTTTTGTAATAGTATATATTACACATTTAACTACTAAGAACGTAGAAGATATTTGAAACTTGTACACAATATATATATTCAATTACATTTAGACATATTCAAATCAATGAAAATTCTTAAGTAAATACTGTACAATTTTTATGATTGATATTACAATAGAATATCTACCCTTGAGGAGGAAAAATACATATTTATGTTAAGTATATATCGTATATATAGTTTTTGAATAAATTTCGATTGTGATTGTTTCGAAATTCATTTTTTTTCTCTCTTTCTCTTCCGCTACGAACATAATTTAACTAACTCAAATCATTTTCAAAGCAATAACGAGAAAATGAAAACAATTGGCGAATAACTTTCATATAAAGTACACATATACAGATATGCAGATATATAGATATTTGTGAAACATAATCAAAACTGATTTCTTAAAATATGCGTCTATAATATATACACACTCATACATATTCCATATACAACTGCGATTATAATATTGTAAGAATATCGTACAATATAATAAAAACGACAAATGATGAGAGGTAGTTGGTTGGTTATTGGTACGAGTGCATACTAAATATATCGTACTAGCAAGAGCAGGATGCAAATATTGGAAGGATGTTACAGATTGAATCGAATGGATGGATAATATGTATTATATACTTATAGCTAAAGACAAAAGTCGAAAAGAGTAAGAGAAATTGTTATAGAAATTTATTAACGAAAATTTTGAATTAAACTTTATACATTCTAGGTATACAATACGACACATAACAATGAACAATAAATATATATTGGAAAGTTTGAGAGGGTATGTAATATATATATGTATGGATACTTAAATAGAGTTACGAAATATGTTGAATCATGATTATGATAATGATTATAATGATGAGTAGGTATGAGAATTATAATAATAATGGTATCGACGATTGTAATGATGATGGTTTTGTATATGTATGTAGTAATGTATGAAAGGGATTGATTCCATAGAATATCATCCTTTCATTGATATGCTAAAAGAACGATTTCAGAATAAGAATTATTTTCATTGAAAGAGAAACAAAATTGTTAAATTATATCTACATTAAAGCATTTGATAAAACTATACATAAATACTTTTATAAACAGTTCATCTAGAAGAAATGTGCTGTGTTTTTACGTATGTACATACTATATTTATGTCAGTTGTAGCAATGAACAATTGAAGTAGTATTTCATGATAATGTGCGCCACTTTATAAATATCTAATTTCCCCCTCATTCGCGATTGCTTTATATTAGTATTTATACATTTACATAGATATATATAATCGTACTTACATATGCTTTCAAGTAAATTGCTTGTGCGACCATTTATTGGTTAAAATGGAAAATAATACTTTTATTGAGCTAAAATGATATAGATGCTGGTATTGATATTTATGATAAATCGAATAAATACATGCAAGTAAAAATGTATATATATATATATATATATATGTATTGATTTAAGTACTGATTTCATTGAAGGATTGAGCAATTATATCGGTTTACTCTATAATTTTTTTTTCTTTTCCCTATTGATTAATAATTCTTGTAATTTGGTTCGAGAAATGATGATGATGTCATCAATAAGAGCTTCATAAATTTTACAAATTTTATGATACATATAATATGAAATAATTTGTTGATACATCTGATACGTCTCTAGAAAAAAACAAAAAGAAAAATTAGTTCCCACATCGAATTCGAATAACCTTGGGTGACCATCTCTTCCAGTTTTGAAAGGGAATCACTTTTATTAGCCCAATACCAAATATCAGTACTCATTATATTGTATCACTCTTCTGAACTTTGTCAGAGAGCTCTCTTAGAGATGTTTTCCAATGAAGGAACGTCTAAATAGGACTACGCCGGCATGTACATTTATTTTGTATAACAATTTCACGAGCAATGGGTGAGTTATGTCTGCTATCTATTATATAGGTAAAATACGATTTGTCCGGGTTCAGTCGCAAAGGAATATGCCACCAATCGCACTTTTAATATCGTTATATGAAATTAACTGTTTCCCTTTTGTACGAGCATGTCCTATGAAGAGACTAATTGTACTATTCTATACCCGAATGGGTATAAAAGTAGAGTAGACGCACGGTTAAACATGTTCATTCAATGCATTATAATTATCAAGCACATTTTCATTTCAATTATTTGACAATTTATCCATTTTTGCTCTCGCAGCTATTCGAATCAATATAATTTATTTTCATTAATTGCATTATAATGCTTTTGTAAAAAATGAAAAAAATTTTTTTTTAATTTACCGTGGTTCGAATCTTGGTATAGAGTAGAGGTCAAACAATTTATTTTCATTCATTGCATTATAAATTCCGATTCATATATTTCGTATTTAAATGTACAAATGAAATTTACGTATTTTCTGTTATCTTTGCTCGGATTCGAACCTGGGTACTCAACTTCGTGTGATTTGCTATCATGTTCTATTACCGTCGCTCTACTACTTACCTGTATAACCTGTATCATATTTTTGCTGACTTAAAAGTGAATCACTTGAAAGTGTAGAAAATTTCTAAATATATTAATTAAGTTAAAAATTTATGCAGAAAAGATTAATTTTTGAAGCGAATGCTTGATACAAAATACATTTGCAAGCCATCAGCTTTCATTTCAAACACTGTCAAGAATGATAGAAATAAAGATTGCGCCCTGTGACGTCATAAATAAAACAATACGAATAGTAGGCAAATAAGAAGTGTTAAAATCCTATACAAAGGGTAAATAAAACTGCGAACATTTATATAAAATTGTAAAAGAAGCAATATTTATTACTTTATTATGAAAAATATTAGAAGGAACATGTAAATAAATATACCGTGAAATAAATATACCGCCAAAATATGTAAATAAAAGCGAAGTGATTTCGTGTATACATGTATGAATATTAATAAAGAATTAAATAATTATATCAATAATTAAAAAAAGAATTAATTTTAATAGAAAGGGAAATAAAAATAAAAATAGAAGCACCCAATCTCCAATAATATAGAATCATTCAATCAGATGCCGACACAATACCTATCCCAATCAAGGCTAGACGGAGAAATAAATGCAAATAAAATAACTCCAGCAGATTCTGTCAACGAAGCGTGGTAAAAGTGAAAGTCCAACATATTAAGCGCAGCAAATGAATCTCTAGGAAAAAAGAATTGTAAAGCTTAATCCCAGAAAAATTGCATATAAACCGTGGTTTTGCGATGAAGTCAAAGTGCTAGCGGAAGAAAAAAGGAAGTCATACCTGCAATACAGATACGGAGAAATTACCTATGATGACTACAAAACGACAAGAAATCGAGTAAATGCCGCAATAGGTAGTCTGAAGAGAATGTTTTTCATCCAAAATGAAACACGATTTGTATGGCGAACAAAAAAAAGTTTGGAACATGCTGAGGAACCTAAAGAAACCGGTAAATGAATATGTCAACTTCAGACACATATCTGTCAGAGAATGGGGAAAGTATTTCACACAGCTCTATAACAATGACCTCCGGGATGTTGAACAAAGGGAACAATCTGAGATAGACCAAACTGTTTCTTCTCCTGCTGTAAATTCACAATACTCAATATCCCCCTACGACATAAAGAATAATGTTACGAAGCTAAAAAATAGGGAATCTCCCGGACCAGATAAAATCACCAATGAAATGCTGAAGTATGGAAGCAACAAACTGCATATCGAACTCTCTGAACTCTACAACAAAATATATCCATTATTATTGCATTAAATTGAAGGTTTTATTTAGCATAGTTAGAATGATCCAATTTAGGTCAAATATGCACCGTTTTGTTCGATATCTTGTTGCCATTTTGAAGGTAATTTCATAATTCCGCTATCATAGAAACCCTAATTCCTATTGGCAAAAAACTGGGATAGTCGATTTTCACAAGATTCTCTTAAGGCGAATTTTTCATTAGCAAAATCATTTACCATAGACAGGAACAGGTAGTAATCACTTGGTGCCAGGTCTGGACTATAAGGTGGATGCATAAGAACCTCCCAACCAAGCTACCAGAGCTTCTGGCGAGTCACTATCGATGTGTGTGGCTTGAGTTTAAATGGTTGCTTGAAAACAGGTTATTGGGGAATTTTCGCTGCAATTCTGTCATAACAGGCCTGGCTATGTGAGCAGTTACACCATCTTGTTGAAACTACACAGAGTTGAAAGAGATTCTTTTTCGGGGTAGTTCTGGAAAGAAAATGTCTTTCAACATCTTTAATTAACGGTCTCCATTGGCCGTAACAGTAATGCCATTTTCTTCGAAAAAGTAAGTTCCGACAATGCACCTTAATGAAACTGCAAACCACACTGTGACGCGAAGTGGGTGGAATTCAATTTTGACAATTTTGTTTGTTAACATTCAAGATGTTTTCATCCTCTTCCGCCATTTGGAGGAGCTTCTCGCGAAATTCCAAGCGAATTGTCAAGTCTGCTATCTTAAGTGGCTTGTTATTTCAATTTTATACGGGAATAAGTTTAAATATTTATGCAAAATCGTCTGCAGTGACTGTCTGCTGATATTCATTTGAGTAGATCAGCTCCGTGTTGAAACTGTAGGATTGGCTTGTATGTATTTCGTGCGCCCGAACTGAGAGTTCGCAATGATAAGGTCTTCTTGCGATTGTTCCACGCTCGGCAAAATTATTCACGAGCCTCATTATAGTCCATCTGCTAGGAGGAGTCCCGCCAAACGTGCGCCTATATTCTATTCGGACGAAAACTACGGAATCCAACGCGTGAAAGCGGCGCACAATCGAAATTCTTGTTTTATTATCCCAATCTTTTATTTTCGTTAAATTTAAAGATGAATCTATTAAATAAAGAAAAAATGGAACAGAGATGTTACATAGGAACAAATTTATTACGTTTTCTTTTGGCAGCAGCTTTCATCAGCCACCCTGTATTTATTAGTTCAACTGTGCGATTTACTGACACTTCCTTTCGTTATTCTTTCACCTCTTGGAGTTGCTAGTGTTATGCAGATTTAGAGCAGAGTTTGAGGCTTCTCCAAGTACATTTGAAAAGTGGAATTGCGAATTTTCTTTATTTTCCTCGATCACCGTGCTGGTTTCTGCAGTAATGATGCTAACATTGTCGTCAACTTTAGGAGTATCGAATCCTACCTCTGTAAATAAGTTAATTTAAACAGTTTCCATACAATAACCAACGATTTTTTGTTACCATTAACTGCAATTTCCGAACTTTGTTGATGCAAGAACATAGAAACGATTTACTTATTTTCTCTTCGCTGAACCCGCTGTTCCCGAAGAGTTGTCCCATCAGATGCTCGGCAGACAGTTGGCACAACCCCGCGCCAATCATCATTTGTGAAATGGTCCTTGCAAATCACAGTATTTTTGTGGTTGAAAGGACTTGATCGCCTGCAGAAACTAATCCACTTTTTGGGCAATGCCACATCACACGGAAATGAAAAGTACTTCTTCAATAACGATTTGTCGGAACTATCGTTATTGCAACTTGCTACTGCACACTTCATTTATAAAAATCACATTTTTTCAATCAAAATTGTTTTAAGTAACCGCGTACTATACAAATCCAAGAATTATAAAAATGTATTTGACAGTTGACTGTCAAACTCAAACCGAGAAGGATAACTGTTCACTCAGGGCGCCATCTCTATTTCTATTATTCTCGAAACACTGTGTTTCTGCTTCTCTCGCTTTGCTAAACAAAAGCTACAGTGACGAACGGGTTGATATTGCAAACGGATGCTGCACAAACGTCAATGGAACAACAGAACAAAACTGAAGTAAAACCAAACTGTTCTACTTCAGGTCAGTACTTCAAATATGAAGTAGAACAAAAATGAAGAAGAACCACGTTCTGTTGCTCACTGAAACGAAGTCAGATTTGCTTTGCTTTTTCACTTTGTTTTTAGTTACATTCAAATTGTTCACATTTCCTTTTGCCCTGACGATTACTTCGAACTGCGTGGCTAGCCGCTAACTCCCCGTTTAGACACGGTTATTTGCATGAAAAGCATCTTCAATTCTCTTTTGATGTTTCGTTCGCGTTTACACGGGCAAAAATGTTCCTCGGCAATGTGTGAGCTCATTTATATGTTTCCTTAATGTTTTACATTAAAGAAAGACAAAAACCCTTCTCTCTGCACCTTGCGCCTTTCGCTCGCAAACAAAATGCTTTTCATCCAAATGTCTTCGTGTCTAAACGGGAACTTACGAGTGTCTATGCATATATATGTTCGAGTGCAGTGCTTGCTATAATTTACCGTTACCCCTGGTATACACACACATACACCGATTGGCACTTGAGTGCCTTTGTTGCTTGAATTTGCACAACGTGTTGGATGAAAGTCAAAATCTTTTGATATTCCGTCAAGTTGGCCGACTTAGTTTCATAGTGTTTGGGCTTGTCGTACGATTTCGATAAATTTCGCTCATTCTGTTTTTGCTGTCGGACGAATAACATCATTAGAAAAGTCGTTTTTCTATTTTTTTTTTAAAAAGAATAAAACAAAATGAACGAAAACGATCAAATGCGAGAATGTATTGAAATGTTTAAAAATATGCCGGAGTTATGGAATACAAAACTTGATGTATATAAAAATAAAAATGTATGGCGTAGAAGTTATAATAAACTATTGGTGGAGTACAGTAAAATAAAAAATGATGCGTCGCAAGACGATTTGAAAAAAAAACTTGCAAACATGCGCACTTGCTATCGACGCGAGTTAAAGAAAACTGTACAAAGTCAAAAAACTGGTGCGGGAGCTGTTGGTGTATATGTTTCAAATCTGTGGTATTTCGATCAGTTTGAGTTTTTGCGAGACTTGGAAGTACCTCTGCCTGCTGAGGCAACAGTATCTTCGGATGAGGATGAAGCCGTGTTCGCGTGGTGCGTAATCAAATTTTTAGATATTTTCTCTTAATATTTATGTGTTAATTTTTCTTTTTCACTCAGCAACCAAAGAAGGTGTTTAAAAAATCAACGAACGAAAGAACGGAATTTTTAAAGAAAGCGACTGAGCATTTGGAGGCGTCACAAAAACCACAGGATGATGCACAGATTTACGCAAATGCATGGGCTTGTATGTTTCGGCAAATGAGTGCAGAGCAACAACTCTTCGCAAAACAAGCTGTGGATGAAAAAATGTTGTTGGGTAGAATGAATAAATTGTCTTTAGACCACCTGCACAATGGTTCTTGCTCATCAATTATGAATACCCCGACTATATCACGAACCAGTACGCCTTTTTCGAATAGTGACTCGCAAATTTTGTTCCAGTGCCAGTTGGAAGACCAATAGGTGCCGCAACACAAACATTCCAATTGACTCCGCAGTTAAACTTTATGGATGGGACAAAAGTTCAATACACAACTGTTCATAATTTGCTAAAGGACCCTCAATACCAATAAATTTGTTTGAGTAGATGATTATCTAACCAGCAGCCCTATGTCAAATAACTCTTTCGCTTCAACTTCAACTTCTTCACTTATGGGGACATTACACTATCAATGTTTTGCTATCAAGCCAATGCAGCACAACAACAATTGTATAACATTGATAGGGTAATATCCCCATAAGCAAGGAAGTTAAAGTTTCAGAAAGAGTCAATTAGAATAGGGCTGCAGAATAAGAATTGGTTAAACAATCTTTATTTTAAATATGTGCATATATTTTATTATTGAATTAAAATAAATTAAATTATTAAAGAAATGTATTGAATGTATTCGGTGCCGTAGCTCAGTCGTTAGTGTGTTGGCCTTCTGATCTGTAGGTCATGGGTTCAATCCCCGGCGATCGAAACGATTTTTCTTTCGAACAGTACCCACCTGTCAGCAAGCAATAGGCAATTTTTCCGGCAGTAACAATTTGCTATGGAAATGCTTCTAAAAGTACTCTATGACAAAGCTCAGAAAAAGTGATGTCGTAAGAGTTCTTCCTTTCTGAACCGGCTAAAATAAATAGTTCCCTTCTAATACTGTCAAAAATTTAACACGAACAACAGTTACGGAAGACAAGCTAGGCCAAACTGTCCTAGAATGTGCTTTAAAATTATTGTAATGGCTTTGCACGTCTCAATTACCATTTTTCCAACCGCTTGCAGAGATATCTTCAAACGAGTTTCCGGTAGCCAAAACTCGCAACGATATTGACAAGCGATTCTCAGTGCTTATAGCTTTTCGCATTATTGTGTCTTCTGTACATCATTACTTTCATCGGTCATGCGCATTTAATTTTTGTTTTCCCTTAGCTCCGTTTCATGTTTATTTTGCAATCACATTTTGGACCATTTTTTTTCTTTCGCATATTTTTGCGCTATGCTTCCTCTAAAATTTCATTTCTAATAAGCAACAGCGTCCGAACACATCCTTACATAACGAAATAAAAATGCGAAATAAAATCGGCCAACAAAATTGCATAATACAGTTATAAAGAGATTGCGACAAGACGGCAAGATGGCGTCTGCAACAAAAGTTGTGAGGATGATTCCAGTCGGAATGGACTGGACACGTGGACGACAACATTAAAATACATTTTTCGAAAATACAACACAATAAATTTCATTAAACGTTTCACAAATAAAATATTTTTAGTACTTCGAGCGAAAAGAAAAAATTAAACCAGCTAAATGGAATTATCTCAGTGTTGGTGATTGCTTACATATCAAAATAGAAATAGATTGTTGTTAGTGCCTGTCCACATTGGCCTGCCCAGGAGCATCCAGGAACCCATGAACGTCGTGTCCACATTAGTGCTATTGCGCGGGTTTACAGTGGAATTGGAATTTTTGAATAAAGTAAAGCTGTGCAATCAATCGTTTGTTCAATAATTTTGATTAATCAAAGTATTCGATTAATGAAATATGAAATTATTCGAATAATCATGATTTTGATTAGATAAAATAGACATTATTGAATTAATCAGTGTTTTAATTCGACAGAGCAGATTATTCGAATAAAATCTTTTCTAATAATTTTTCCAATACAAAGTAGACAAGAAGCTTTCTAAAGCTATGGATATGAGAATGCGATAAAGTTTTTATTCCCAAAGAATATTTTAAAAACAAAAAACAAACAAAAAATATTATTTATTTATTAGATGATAAATATTGTTATTAATCAAAATTCTGATTAATCGAATAATTTCAATTTTGATAAATCATACTTTTGATTAAGCGAATAGATTGGTCAAATAATTTGATTAATCAAACTTTTTGAACAAACAATTAATCGTACAACCCTATTATAGAACGCTTTTTAGTGATGTTATCGCTTTTACGTCTAAAAATTTGGGAGCATATTTGTCAAAATCGAAACACTTTGGACATAGATCATAGTTCGTTGCGCCGATTTTTATTTTTGTATTGGACTTTCGGCGCGAAACTTCCATCTTATTCTGACTGCCTACTTTTCTACCTGTCTCGCTCGCACAGATGCTCCTGGGCAGGTCAATGTGGATAGGCACTTATGTTGCAATGTCGCAGTGTTGCAATCAATTCGTGCGTCTCCATAAGAAAGCCATGCTATCTAAGTGTTGACAGTTGTTGCAATGTTGCAACCGCAGTCAATCTGTTTACTACTTAAAATGTTGTATCGTATGTAGTGGAACGACCAACTGATCGTACAACTCAGTTGTATAATTCATCGCAACGTCTATGCCAGGGGTTACTTTACTCCACTATTTTGTTTAGCTTTTAGATATCACTTCATAACAGAACACAAGCACTATCGTCGCAGCAGCAAGAGTTTTTTCAAATGATGCAGTGTTTGTTATGCTGTTAAGTTTAACCAAAAACTTTTTGTTTTGGTATCAACATTACAGTACTGTTTAGTAGTGTAGTGTAGCTTTTAGAAGGTTTTGCGCAGCTCCTTAGTATGTAATAAAAACAGTTGGCAAACTATAACGATACCACAAATATTCTCTCATTGGGATAATACAATAACAATTTCCTTACCTGTTAATTGCACGAGATATAAATGTAGATATTCGTACAAACGAACTGTGTACTCAGCAGAATATGTATATCTCATGTATTACCATATAATTGGATTCGAAACTAATTATTCTGAAAGCAGTTATAATTTTACTGGTTTTATTGCCGGCAACGTTTGAAGAGTTAATCTCTGTATTCATTCAAATTTGGTGCAACCAAAATTAACTTACTAAACTGATTTTAAAGAAAATCGAAATACTTTTTTCTTTTAGCATTTACTATTATAACCTGCTTCCAAAGGGCATATAACCATAAAATTCGAGAATTAATAGGACCCATGGGCGCTTTCAAGCTTTTGCTCACGGTAATAAGAAACTATCGAATTAAATCAGGGTATACTATATGAGATTATTTTCACACACCAAGATGCATGCTTGAAAATAGGAATAATTGCATGAAATTCAGCTCCAACCCATATAAAAGCTTATTTTCGAATGCGTGCTTTTAGAACCGAAACGAAGGGCAATGCTTAAAATTTCTCAACATTCTCTGTGAAGTATACTTCATATTCAGTTCATCTTACACACTTCAATGAATTGACTATGAAGTTCTGTGAAGACTTGAACGTGTAGAAAATATTTTTATGATAAAATAATCCTGAGTTCAAGCGTTTCGGGATATTTTCCCTACTGGGTAATTACATACATCTATCCTCTATATATGCACCAATACAAAACAGACAATAAATATGACACATTCCGACGATAGGTATACATATATATATACACAGCTACAATTTTATGCTTGTAACACCTGTTGACAATGCCAATACATACTCGTACATCGTATAAACACGTTTGTGTATGTATGAATAGTACAGGATTACGTTGTTGTCGTGGTATTCATGATCGTTTCCTTGCCTTTTTTTTATCATAAACAATTTTGTGTTCAGTTTTCACAGTTCCGCATTTCGCAACATATGTCCTAAGAAGGTTTTGAACGAATAAACGAATGATTGCTGGAACGAAGATATGAAGAAGCGACAAAGTAACGAATGAGTACAAGTATGTATGAGTGTGTGTCATTCTGTCTGAGGGTCCTTCACACATTGAGCCCGTTCGTATTTTATGTACATATCTATGTATGGGTGCATGCTTTTTCAATTTTACCTATACTTACCATAAAAAGAAGTGAAAAAAATGTAAACAGAAAGGATAGAAAACGTACATATATAATAATAATGAATGTTGGTTGTTGTAAAAATAGTGAAAACATACAGACACATAGAAAAGGGAGCACAAAGTGTTGTTGCTGTCAAAACATATAAGTATATCGATATATATTACCTTATATAGCAATAGCAGCAGCAGCAGCAACAGTACTAGCAATATATATCCCCTTTTGTAAAAAGTCATATACACACATATATACAGTGATAGAAGTCAGCAAAGAACACCATGTGGTCAGCTATAGTGTATTAAAAAAAAATGATTGTTTAATTGTTTGTAACCTATATAATTATGTATGAACGAGTATGAGTGTGTATTTTTTGAAAATAAGGAAACATAAATAGCCAATATTATGGTTTGAAATTTGTGATATGTAGGTATGTATCTATTAAAAAATATGGTAAATAAAGTGTTTATTATGGCAAGTATATATATATATATTTTTTTTTTTGGGATATTGAATATTCCATAATATTTTGTTGTAATGGGCACGCTTTTAAATTGTATTTAGTATAGTGTTTATAGTATTGGATGATATGAAAAGTCTTCGCGGTTTGTTGTCGAGCAACACATAACAGTTTGATATAATTTCATATAGCTTGAGACTGAAAAAAGTTTAATGCTTGGATGCCACCTGTACTAGCGCAAATAAATTTTGCTTGAGCCAACTGAAACCCAACAAAATCGAACCATTAACTCACCAAATCGAGAATATTAAACGAAAAAAATCATAGTCGAAGACCGCTTGTCCACCACAAACGACATCGAAAATCTGGATTGACGGCAAACAATGCTGTATTGAGTGTTTGGTGGGATTATAAGGGAATTGTTCATTATGAGTTGCTACAATTTGCCGAAACTGTCAATTCGGCGCTTTATTGTGCATAACTTGACCATTTGAATGAAGCAATCAAGAAAGAGCGGCCAGAATTTGCCCAACAGAAAAGAAGTTGTGTTCCATCACGACAATGCCAGGCCACACCTATTGTTGATGACTCGGAACAAATTAACGGAACTTGATAGGGAGGTTTTGATGTATTCACCATATAGTCCACACCTTGCACTGTCTGATTGCCATTTGCACTGTCTGATTGCCCTTTGCAAAATTCGATTGATGTTAAAAAATTGACCGATCGAAGAGCCGCTAAAAATCACTTGACCAGGTTTTTCGTTGATACATAACAGAATTTCTACACGGATGGAATTATGACGCTACTCGAAAATTGGAAAAGGTCATAAATAATAATGATCAATATGTACTTGTTAAAAATTGACTTTCAATAAAGAAATTTACCAAAAAATCGCGGAGACTATTTATACATATCTGGATTTTTACTTAGTCAGATGATAGCTTTAATTTGCTTTAACAGCCTTAATGGAGATTAACTCGTGAATTATCCCGCATTACCTCTGGCGTAAATGCACGATATCAATGTGCATTTATACTAAATTTAGTTATTTCAATATGGCAATACTGTAATACTGGTACGGGTAATAAGTGAAATTAAATAAAAACGGAAAGTTGCGAACAATCTACTAAGATGTGTTATTTTAATCATTTTAAGTTAAAAGAACGCATTAAATTAAAAGTGCTTTTTTTCAATTAAAATGTAGTATAGTACCAACACACAGTGGATGCCGTAGCTAAGTGGTTAGTGTGTTGGCCTTCTGATCTGTACGTCGTGGATTCAATTCCCGGCTGAAGCATAACAATTTTAAAATCGAAAAGAGTTTTCTTTCAAATGGTACCTACCTATTGGCAGGCAATTGGCAATTCTTTCGGCAGTAACAATTTGCATGGAAAAGCTTCTAAAAGAACTCAAGGCTCAGAAAAATGATGTTGCAAGAGTTCTGCCATTCGAAATCGACTAAAATAAGTAGGTCCCTTCCAATATTGTCCAAAATTTAACACGCATAATAGTCATGGAAAAGAAACTCTGCCAAAGAGCCCTTCGGGGATTATAAGTGCAATATATTTTTATTTGTGTATCCATTTAAACAAGATAAAACCCACAGGAAAAACAGTTGAAAAAAATTCAACTGTTTAGTAAATGCAGAAGTTTTTCGTCTGTTAGGGTGAATTTTCAATTTGAATTTGTGAGGCATTAATGCAAATTAATTCGATCGTCTAGTTAGGCTCTTACTTACTTGTACATCAGAACCAACTTTGCATCAGCCGTTTCTGATTTGTGTTCTGTAGCGCCTGTTCAAAATTCCCAGCATAAATCGTCCATTTAGAATTTCATATTTCCATAGGAGACTGATACATTTATTGTAGTATCTTAGTTCATAGATATACACCATCAAATTCTGAACAAAATCTTATATTGGATATCCGCCAACAAGGCAATCCGTAATTCTCACACATAATATTTTTCTACTGATAATTTTAAAAATATCCTTTTATTTGGAGAAGTATTTCTACGATTTTGCGCCTGTTGTGAGGTTAACCATAATGAGGCATGTGTAATAAGAGTAATCTAGAGATTAGCAAGATAATTAATTTTCTTAAATTATATTGAATTTTAACCTTCTGCGATGCCTATAACAGCTCTGTGGCTCAGTTTAGTCTTGTTTATTTTTTATTTGAATTTTGTTTGTTCATGTTAATATATTCCGATTAAAAACAGTTTTTCTCAAAAACAGTTTTCTCAAAAAATTTTGCAAACCATGCCTTTAACTGTCGAAAGAAGTTATTTTTCTACACGTGGGTACTGTAAAAAAGAACACAATCTTGCCTTCCTGAACAAATGAAGTTGCGTTCGTAGAGTTAGTGCATGAAGCGAGACGAGAATTTTATGCATTGCAAATATTTTTTCTTTTCAATTCTCAAACACGATCAACAGCGTTAACCTCTACATCATCATAGGTTTGTTGTAGTACTACGTACGTTAAGAGAATTAATATAAAAATAACATTTCGATGAATATACGTTCACACCACACAAATAACTTTGAATTCATTTTTCAGAAGACGACAGGAACTTCTATAACGCATTTCCATATATTAAAATCCAATGATATTTATTGATATGTGGATGTTTGCTAATTTTTTTACAGGTACTCACTCAAATTTCAGCCATTTTGGACACACAGTCGTTGTGAACAGTTAATATTTGAGTGAGTTAATGTGAGTGTTTCTGTGAATACAAAAAAATTGAGCACCGAGCTGTAATTAAATATTTATTTTTAGAGCTAGTACGGCTACTCAAATGCAAGAGTATTTGGTAGTTTTATATATTGAATATATTGAATGAAGATTGAATGAAGATTTAGGTATGAGAAAGTTCCTCATGCGTTGGGTGCACCATCTGTTCACGTTAGATCAAATACTTCTTCGAACTAACATTTCCAACGCTCTGTTAGCGAAGTTTAGTCGCCAAATAATTACAATATATGTACTTTGCCTATACCATTATACCCCATTAATATCAATACAATTAAAACAGTGAATTGCTAACATGGAATCTGTTCCAAAAAAAGCAAAAACTGTTTCTTTGATTATCTTCAAAAAGGAAAACTATTACTGTAGCACACTACACATAATTACATGAGAAGCTGAAGGCGGAAAATGGCGGAAAAACGACAATATTTGTAGAAAAGAAAATTTCGTTTCATTAAAACAATGCGTAGTCTTATACCACACTGGTTAGTATGAGCTCACTAGATCTAGTTTCATGCGACATTTTGTTTCCTAAGTTATAAGTTGCGCTCGACCGACAGAGCATTTGGTCAAATGAGAATGTCATCATCACCTGCGTAATTTATTTTCGAAAACGTCCAAAAATATTTTTAAAAGTGCAATTGAAAGTTTAAAATAATCTTATTCTATTGACCTGCATTTGAAAATTTTGCGCAGATTTTTTCAAAAATGCAATTCAGCGGTTATTTTCATTATAGACAATTTTTTTTTGGGTAAATACGATTTCCAAACACAAAAAGAATTTACTTGTTAAAGAAAATACACTTTACAACAAATAAACGTATTCAAAAAGTATGGGTGGAAAAATTTTGTCGATTGCTTTTTTGGGGATTCTAGTAGTGTTAGGTACACGTATTAAACAAAATTTCGTGGCAGTTCTTGAGCTAGATGGGAATAACACTGAGACGGAGTGTGCTCACACTACATCTTGTCTTCCACTTTTGATTCACTATCATGATGTCAGATTCAGATCTCATCCATTGCAATAAATCAATTTATGAAATCTTTCTTAGATACAAATATTTCTGAAAAAGTACACTAACATTCCAAGTTTTTGTTCCATTACCTCATTCTTGGTTAAATTTCCACCATCACCCGAAGTTTTCGTTCTAACTTCAAAGAACGTCAAAAAATAGCCTATATCGAGTTTTTTTTTTTTTGAAATTAGAAAGAAACCCGAGGGTGATAGTGGAAATCCGACCTTGGATTCGTATTCAGTGTCCCAAAATCCATATCTATCCATCTACTCTACAGTCTACTCTTGATTGTCGGACATCCCACGTTTATATTGCGGGGTTGTGTTATTAGCGAATGCTGCACCTATTTTAAATAAAACTTTCATATAGTCAAAATTGCAAATAAAATATATTAGAGATTAGAGATACCTGTGTGTTCATCTAACTATCTCTGCACTCTTGGACGTCCAGTCGAGACATAGCCGATTTTATTGAATATTACTCCTGATACAATTTTACATGTCGGATTTTTGAGAGATTTTTATATGGAAAATATGTCAAGGTAGCCGATTATAACTTTAAAATTATCTTAACAATTTAATAATACTAAAATCATACCAGCTGTAAACTTCAATTTGAATATTCATATATTATCCATTTTCCATTTACTGTTGCCTATATTTTTCAGCATATTAAAAAAATTTTGCGCCAAAAAATAATCATTTCCAGTAAGCAGATATTCTAAAAATTTCATATTCATATACATAAATGAAAGTAGATCACAAAAGAGTGCATGTGTGTGTGTGTGCGTAAACACCTCTGATACAAACACACATCATATGTATATGAACTTAATTGAAAATCTTGGAAAAGAATAAGTTGCACAGAACTATTGTTAGTATGATGAATGAAGCAAACAAAACAAAAATCCAAGTAATACTCGTACCTAACTAATAAAGGACATTTTTCATATGTTGGTATGGCACCTATTATACATAAATATGGACATATGTATATATGTGAATATTTTCAAATACAATTAATTTTCTTTATTGTTACCTATTATTAATGCTACATACTATATACTACATATTTCTTTGCCATTTGAAGCATAGATTTGGCAATATTGTAATTTCTATGCATACTCGTATATACGATGAATGTTGAGGGTTTTAAAATAACTATTGTTTATTAAAATTACTACACGCATATACTCTACTATTTTTGACAAAAAAGGAAACCCAAAGTAAGTGTAAATGAAAACAAAACAAAAATGTTGAATTCAAAAACGAAGAATGAAGCAATGCACAAAATAAAAACACTTTCACAAATCAAAGGAAGAGTGGTTGGGTTCATTGGTTGTTTGGTTAGTACGTTGGTACATTTGCTACAAACTAGGTACCAGGTACCTGGTATCCTTTTGATAATATTTACCAACATAGTTACCTACAAGCATGCTATGTGCTGTGTTACAAATACAAAAGTAAACTAATACAATATAATACATGTGTACATTAATTTAAAAAAAAATAGGCAGCAGAAAAGGAACACGTTGGTTTAGTATTTCGAAAAAACAAAAAATGCATAAAATAACATAGTTGAATCAAAAGAACTCAAAAAAAAGGGGCGACTATAATAACTATTGCTAATGCCAGTGCTTATCCTAAACATAATAAACAATCGGAATAAATCGCACAACCATAAAACTGCATAAATATGTCTCTTGTGTGTGTGTGTATGTGTGTAGTATGCGTATACGATATGTTAGTAGTTTAGCAAAATTGTGCAAATGGTAGCAGCTGGTCGATCAGTTGTTTCTATTAAATATTAAAACGTTAAAAAACAAATACAATATATACAAATAGTAATATGAAATGTGCACATGCACATGTATGCATTTATGTACATATACATTTATACATACATACATAAACATTTATATAGAAGGAAAAGAATTCAACATGACGTACGTACATGATAAAAACAGAATCAAATAAGATTTATGATTAGTTCACATTTCATTAATGTTTACCTTAGTGAATTTGGGTATAATTTTTAAGTTACTCGTACATACATACATATGTACATATATACAATATATGAATTCCATATCCATGACTAAGGGTAACTTTAAGAAGTTGTATTATATTGCATAATATGATACATACATATATATATTTATGTATACTTTTGTATAGACAAATATGAGTATGCATTTTAAGAATAGTAGCGTGTAGCGTGTTTATATGGCAATAATTGGTACAGTTAAATGTCTTTTATATTTAGGATTCTAGAGTATATTGCAAATAAACGTATATATTTTATGTGCTCAATGGTTAATATATACTGTATTTGTATATCTGTAACTACAATCTATAGATTCGTAGTAGTAGCAGTAGACTTTTCGATTATTCTCATCAATCTTTTACACATTTTTGTCATTAATAATCCATTGTAGCAGAAAAAAAAAAACAAATGGCAATTGTCATTTGCCAGATTAATATACTATTGTTATAGTTCACTGGAATATGGCTATTTCAAATAATATTTCTGACACATGAATACATGCATTGAAAAGTGATGCATTTTTTATATAAAAAAAAAATAAATATGTGGTACTTAAAGCCCCAAAGGGCTCATTGGCCGAGCTTCTCTTCCATTACTGTTGTTCGTCTTAAATTTGGAAAGTATTAGAAGGGACCTACTTATTTTAGCCGGTTCCGAACGGCAGAACACTTGTGACATTACTTTTTCTGAGCTTTGTCACAGAGTTCTTTAAGAAACTTTTTCATTGCAAGTTGTTACAGTCGGAAGAATTGCCAATTGCTTGCCGACAAGTGGGTACCATTCGAAAGAAAAATCTTATCGATATTAAATTTGTTATCCATAAGCCGGGGATTGAACCACGACCTACAGATCAGAAGGCGCACACACAGTAACCACTGAGCTACGGCACCCATTTTTTATATACCTGCAAGTACTATCTTTGTATGATTAATTTTGGTCAGTTGGTTAGTTGCAGTACCTTCAAATAATTTCTGAAAAGACGGACAGATTGCCGAAGGAAGTAAGTACTACGAACTTCTAAGTACTTTTTGTTCTTTTTGATTATCAGAGCCGGTGTTTCCTTCTCATCTAACTTTTTACAATTTTGAGAGTGACTAGGTACATTCCGTTAAATTAATGTATCCTAATTCGTTCTTCAAATAACTTCTGAAGAGACGGACAGATTGACGAGGTAAGTACAAGGAACTTCCAAGTATTTCTTGTTCTGTTTGATTGTCAGAGCCGGTGTCTCCTTCTCATCTAACTTTTTACAACTTTGAGAGTGAATAGGTACATTCCGTCAAATTAATGTGGCATAATTGGCTCTACACAGTAACTTCTGAATAGACGAACAGATTGAGGAGGTAACTAAGTACAAGGAACTTCTAAGTACTCTTTGTTCTTTTTGATTATCAGAGCCGGTGTCTCCTTCTCATCTAACTTTTTACAACTTCGAGAGTGAGTATGAAAGGTATTTGTAGTTTCTTTGCATGAGCTCTTTTTGTACCACTGACACGAGAAAACCGCCGTAAGCCTATTAGATGCGATGCGATCTCTGTTATAGACCCAACAGTTCATAAATGATATTGTGCATGTTGTGAGTGACTCCCATCTCCTATTTGATAGTTGAAGAAGGTGGATTGCTTAATTTGACAATCTCCACAGGAACGTAGGGTTGAAACGCTAGAGTTATGTTCAGAGAAGCATCAAGGCGGGACGATACGTCTATTTTCTCATTATCTTCGATGTTGTTATGGACTAGAACCCAAATAAGAGTGATATCAGCAAACAAGTTTAGTCCACTCAGAAAGATTTTATTGTAGCCTGGCTGTCAACAAATATAGCAACCTTACATCTCTCCTTGATGCGGTACGCAAATGTTTCTCTAATTGCCATAATTTCAGCCTGAAAAATCATGGACATATTAGGTAAAAAAATTGTTGATTGTAATGAAACCACATCTCACAACATTCATGCCATGAAATGCAATTATCTATTATCATGGCTCACATCTTAAGAAGTATAACACGATGATATCATTCTATACTATAGATCTTATCAAACCAACAGTTTATTTAATTAATAACGTGGTCTGAACGATTTCCTATGGAAATCATGAATATGGTTGATAACCCCTTATGAATTCGCTTAGATTTTTGCGATTTTGTAGATTAAAATTTAGGCGAAATGATCGTTGAGTTTCAGAATCATAATTATCAACATAAGCCTTTTAGCGGAGAATGATGAAATGAAGAATTTGATGTACATATATGTATATAGTATTATTCTTATTATGTACTTATATATAGTAAAATTACAAAATACCAGCCATGCTTACAATAATAGTTATCAAATTCATTGTCTAACTAGATTATAACATATACATAAATACATATATCTAAAGATGTTAGGTTTGTAGGTATTTGTCTCACTAAATGTATTCAAGACGAAATGAATTAATTCTATTGAAATTGTCGCTTGTATATGTGTTTGTTTAATATAATGACAGCGTCGACAACAGTAATAATATAAGCACTATAACAAAATAAAATTTTTAGTCACCCCATTGAATTGTTCTTATGTACCTTCGAGTATTTACTTGCATATGCGAATATACTTACAATGTATATGTATATGTACAGCAATTATTATTCGTTATTGTATTTCATTGTCATTATTATGAGGTAGAAACTAAGCTAACCTATAAAAGAAGGAATGAAATATTAAGAAATGGAATAATAATGTAGCAGTCACAAAAAAAAATTCATACAATAAATTGAAGCGGCATAATCATACTTGCAGATATAAAATATGTATGCCTATATATGTAGATGTTTAAGTATAATAAAAAAAAAAAATAAAATTAACAACAACAAAAAAATACTCGAAACTCATCCCCTATCATAAACAGAATATCTACAACTGATTTGTAAATATAAATTCTAACTCAGCGATTATATAAATTACTGGGTTCAGTTGCGTCTGTAGTTCAAGCAGCAACAGCAGCCAATGTAGCAAATATACAATACAATACGCGTACATACACATACTTATGTGTATAAAAAAACACTTTTGTACAGGATGGTGATTTTATTCAATTCGTAGAGTATGATTTGGTGTAGATATGAACCATACAAGTACATACAATACGATTTCTAAACAACCGACATTTACTTATTTTTCAAATTCAAATTTCTTCAACTTTTTTGTTATTGTTTTTACTTCTTTCCTTGCCGTTTTAGTTGCTTTTATTGCTTTTTTTTCATAAATACAGATGTACATACATATAAACGTTAAGTTTAGTTGAATTTGAAAATTTCTTAATATACACAATTTCAAATGTGTATATGTGTGTGTGTATGCATAAATTTATGTATATATGAAAATAATAATTTGAAAATCATGGATGCGCTAAAGTTAAGCAAAAGTATTTACATTCGTACAAATAAACGCTAAGAAATGAAACAAATAAAATAAAAAGTACAAGTATATACAGGGTGGGCAGAAAAGGTTATTACGTAAATATTTTGTAATGACATGGGAGTCAGTTGATTTCGTCATTGTGCTGGACTCGAGAAATTACCATAGATGCCAAAGTGTTATTACTCCTCTTCATTCCTGCTTTTTTCATCTTCTTGTGGATTTATATAGTACGATTAGTCCAATAAAGATATGCGTAAAGCGATTACTTTTTTGTATACTTTCCAAATACATTGTTGCCAAGTATAGGGTGTAAATAAGTTAGTCCATAAACATTTCAGTATTTTTATTATTAAATTTTTTTATCATAATGAGATCGAAACATTTATTTCAGCGTTTTCCCAATTTTTTTCTCCTTCCAAATAATAAAGGGTCTTTAAAATAGGCGTTTGTTTCGCCGATGACTCTTCATTCGACCGAAATCTTTTACCGTCGAGCCATTTCTTCAGGTTTGGAGACATGAAATAATCGGAATGGGAATAAGCTGGAATGCTGAATAGCAGGTCACTGCCTAATGCGAGCAATTTTGACATTGCTACTGCGGACTTTTGCGCTGGTGCGTTGTCATAGTAGAAGACCCTGCATTCATCCCAAAAAAAACGGTCGCCATGACCTTGTTGGTCGAGAAAATCACCTTAGCCCTCTTTGGTGCACGTTCACCCGGAGAAATTTACTGCTTTAACTGTTCCTGGGTATCTGGTGTGTTGTGATGGGTGCATGTCTCGTCCACAGTTACGAAATGGTACAATAGCGGATTATGCAGATTACGCGGACTGCGGTTAGACATCGCCAAACATTTCGTTGAAGTGCTTTCATGGTTACGTTTATTGTCAGTTGTGAGTAAATACGACAGCCATTTGGCGGACAGCTTTTCCATGTCAAAATATTAATGTAAAATGTATATTCATGTAAAAATTATGTGCCCACTCAGTTGAGATGCCTACAGCCTCAGGCACCACATGCAATTTCATTCTCTGATCGTCCAATATTTGGACTTTCATGAATTTTATCAACGATTTCTGGCGTTACGATCTCTTTTGGTTGACCTGAACGTTCGGCGTTACTTGTGCTGGTAAGATGTCAACGGAATTCAGTAAACCACTTCCTAAGCAATAAATTTTTTTTTTACGAAAAAATAATCGTTGATGAGCGTAATGTAATTCCATTTTCGTCGAAATTCACGAAACAATATAGTTGAGAATGGTAGCTTCCACGTTGTCGATTGATTTCACATATTTCTTGAGAAAATAATCCAATTATAATCGATTTTCGGCGGACGCACATTATAATCGTCGATCTTTTAATGTCCTCAACACAACAATAAAGTTGAGAATGGTGTCTTCCACGTTATCGATTGATTTCACGTATTTCTTGAGAAAATATTCCAAATATAACTGATCTTGGGCGGATAATCGTGGATCTATTAAGATCCTCAACAAAGATCTTACATCACAGTTTCCTCTACTCATTCGGTTCCTCCTCAGTACAACGCTTATAATACTTTTTCAGTGCGCTTGCACGTCGTTTCATCGGTTACGTATCATGACTTGGAATATTCTTGATACAAATTCCATCCATGATTATAATGAACGTAACGCACAACGATTTAGCAGTGTTTATCGTGAGCAGCTGCCAGTATGGCCTTATCTCACGACGTACAAAGCGTAATGTACCAAATTGAAGCGTTGATAAGCGTCCCGCAGGATTGGAAAATCAGAAACCAACCTCCAGGGTCCTACGTTACCAATAGGTACTTTGAATGGACGCCCTACCCTCCTTGGTGGGGATTGAGGCCTAACTAAAACCTCTTCTGATCTAAAGGGTTAGCACCCTGGTTGCAATGCAACTCCACATCGAGTACCCAACACCTTTGGTGTGGAATATTTTACCTGCGTGTTCTTTGGGTTACCACAACCGTCACGAAAACCTCCCCGAAGGGCCGTTCCCAAAACGATCATGTTGAAGTGATTCTTCTTTTGGTAAGACCTCATCGCCGAAGTTACTACCAGTTTCAGCCCCATTCGGCTCCGGACTGGTCGCTGGGAGAACGTAACACACAGAAATGTCGCTGTGTTTATCGTGAGCACCTGCCAGGATGGCCTTATCTCACGACGCCCAAAGCGTGTGTATCAATTTGAAGCGTTGATAGGCGCCCCGTAGGAGTGGAAAATCAGAATCCAACCTCCAGTATCATACGGTACCAATTGGGGCACGTTGAATGGACGTACTGCCCTCCTTGGTTTGGATCGAGGCCCATCTAAAACCTCTTCTGATCTAAGGGGTCAGCACCCTGGTTGCAATGCAACTCCGCATTGAGTACCCACGCCGTGAGACGTGGAATACTCAACCCGCATATCTTTTGGTTACCTCAGCCACCACGAAAACCTCCCCGAAGGGTCGTTCCCAACGATCAGGTTGGAGGGATTCCAACCTGATCACCCGTAGTACCAAATTTAAAGTCTTTTGGTAAGACCTCGTAGCCGAAGCTACTACCAGTTTCAGCCCCATTCGGCTCCGGACTGGTAGCCGGGAAGAACGTAACGCACAGTAAGTTTTGTAAATTGAGCCATAGCGTTGCTATGGCGTAAATCTATCCAATTCTAATCAGCTGACAACTGTCAGAATGGCTGTCGCTGGAAAAACGATTACCAATTAGATGAATAAATCTCTTGAGTATTACTCGGTGTATACAATTTATTCCATAGTGTTCAAAAGCTTGTATATTAATTAATTCTTTGTCACCCTGTAAAATATCAACAGTAGCATAACAATTTTAAAATCTATGTATTACTTAGTACAACTGGCAGTAGTACATACATCCAGTACGTACCTAACTAAGGGTGGATGATTGGGTGGATAATGGTTCGCATCTGCAGAATATAATCATTGGACGTTATACAATGATGAGTAAGTGAGTATAGCATAATGTAACAGTTGTTATTGTAATATTATAGATGCCAACTCAATGATACAAGTTATAAAAGTAATATGAGTACAAGTGAAAAAAGAGAAGCAGAATGATACAGACAGAAGGAGAGAGAGAGAGAGAGAGTGTGTGTGTGTTAGTACTTATGATAGAATAAAAATGTTAGATAGAGAGAGATGGTACTAATTTCAATAAGAACAATCATCATCATAATCATAATACGCATTAGTATTGAACGATAAAACTGACTGGGGATACTTTATGTATTATACAATATTTTACAATTGTCATTACATACATACATACATATATATGTAGGTATATACTACTATTAGTAACAGTGCGACTTCAACTACAACTAAATAGTACATACTAAGCCAACTGACTACTTCTGAATAACGCCTTATGCTTGTTTCTATATACAATACATTCATACATTCAAATGTTTAACGAAATTTGAAATTCGACTAAATTGATGCTGACGATATCGTACAGAAATATGTACATAAAATATTAATGAGCAAGTTATGATTACAATAGAAGTATGATGAACAATATGGCGCATATCTACATCCATTTCTATATTCATTTGTTTAAATGTATATGTATATGTATATGTAGTATAAACACTATTCGTATACTGTTTAAAAATATATTTTGTATAACGTTTTGTAAAGGGTATACACGTAAGCACACTCACACTAACATGTAGGCATTTGTATAATAATGGGGTATACGAACGACTACTGGATTTGTGATTGGTCTTATTGTGAATATTGTTGAGTGGCGTTGATATATTAAAACTGAAAATTAATGCGTTGAAATATGTGTTCAAATATAATTTGTCGTTATATGTTTTGCGCTATCGTATTTTTTAATACCATCAAATATTATTTATTTGGGATTATTATTTTTTTTGGCGGCATAAGGGTAGTAAGTATGGCTCTATTTTAAAAATCAGTATGAGTACCGGAATATATTTCGTTTGATTTGATACTTGATTATTTTTGATATTTTCTATCATCATTATAATCATAGCATAATATTGGTTTATTTAAAGGCAACTCAAAAAAAAAAAAAAAACGAAATCCATTTAAGTATGCGTGTTTCTACGGGTATATTTAGGTACTATGTATTCCATATTCTTCTTTTATATTTACATTGATGTATTGTGGTAAGATGAAGAAGAAGAAACAAAAAACCAAAAAAGAAAAAAGGCTAAGTCTAAAAAAAAAAAACTAAACAAAAGATTTTAAAAATTCCTTTTAAAATTCGACTAGTATTACCAGATTTCATACGTTTCTCCTCACCCTATTTGCCTATCTACATAAGAATATCTATCTCTGTATATACACCTATTCTATTCCCAGAATAAAAAATAGAATACATAAATACTCTTTGCTGCGTTAATGGTTATAGTTGTTGTAATTCATCACCTACAAATCAATCATTTTGACGAAAAGAAAATAACTAAAAGGAAATAATAAAAAAAAAAAAAAGATGAAAATGAAATGTAAAAAAATCATTATCAATACGTAGACAAATATTGTAGAAGGTGTTTTTTAAGAGAGTCGTTTTTGTCTATGCTGATTTAACGTGGCTTTGGACTTTGGACATGGAGTCTGGCAACGCAAGTGGCATTTATGTGTACCTTGATTCGAGTACAAAAAAAAAAAATTGATTCGTGATTAGATTTATAGATTTCATAGACACTAAGTATTAACACCCATTCGCACATATGACGAACAGTGCATACGATATACGAATATCACCATTGTTAGGCTTAGTTTTGAGAACAGCCCAAATGAGTTCATTTTGCAGCATTTGGAAAATGTTGTTGAAATATCTTGTCATAAAATCTAAAAATACAATACCATCGAGCATTTTGAAACATTTCCATCCAACGTTCAGTCATTGGAATAACGCTCTTGAGCTTGGATGACTGATTTATTAATTCCCGAGCTACGTAGCTTGAATTTTAGGGATATGTGGTGTCAGAATGACGACATAATCTTACTTACTTACTTATGAAACCATAACAACCGAATATCGATTTAGGCCAAATATAACATGCTTCGCCAGCCATCTCTGTCCTTTGGTAGCTGGCGCCAGTTAGAGATTCCAAGCGCTGATAAGTTCTCCAGTACTTGGTTTTTCCACCGAAGGTTTGGTCTTCCTCTTTTGCATCGTCGTCCAGCGGGTTCCGAATATAACACTTTCTTAGCTGGAGCGTGTTTTTCCATTCGCTCGACATCACCTAGCCAGCGCATCCGCTGGATTTTGATACGTTTTACTATACTAATATCGGCATATAGCTCATATAGCTCATGGTTGTATTTTATTCAGTACTCGCCACCAATGCAAAGAGGTCCAAAGATCTTGCGTAGGACTTTTCTCTCGAAAACATCAAGCATTCGCTCATCCGAGGTGGAAATTGTCCAAGCTTCAGCGCCAATTTTTTAATACAAATTTAAACTTTGCCCAAACAATCGCTGTTGGCTAGTTAAACTTAATTTGATATTGAAAACTGAACTGCGTTTAACTTGCATGAAAATTGCATGAAAATAGTTATTTACCAAATAAAAGAAGGTCATTTGGACAATTTGTGTGTTTTAATTAAAATTCGAAATTTCACTCTAAAGAAGTCACCCTATACGTACAATATAATAGTCATGTATGCATATAGATACATAGGTATTAGAAAATAATCTTAATAGAGAGCATACGAGTGTCTTCTAAATCACATTCAAAGGTAAAGAGGACTTTTGGAACCAATAGCAATAACAACAATATAACTAACCAACGACAAACACTCCTATTTCTTAGACTTAATATTTACATGAGAGTATGTGTGTGTATATCTGTTGATATGATTGAAAAATGCATTTTTCAATTTTCAAATATTTTCATTTCATTCGAAAAGTTAGATTACTTATTGTAGTTACGTTCTCATGTATTCATTCTTTGCTTCACGACAAAAAGAAAAATGCATTATCCTTACTTGCGTATATACATACGTAAATAGTACCTATATTTAAAAGCAAAAAAAACATGTATTTTTTGATTATTCAGACGAATGGTAGTTACGCTTGATGTTTAACAAATCATCATAGAAAAAAAGTTATTGGTATTATTCATTTTTCATGTTTGCTGTCATTGTGTTGTTGCTGTTTTTAATTCTTGATTTTTCTTCTTCTTCATTTTCATAGAAAATTACTACATGCATATATTGGAGTATAAACCAATTTAGGTACCTACATGCATATTTATTTGAAATGTGGTTTTTTAGATACTTGATTTTAACATTACACATCTTATCAAGTTTTCGTACAATTTGATTTGTTTAGGCTGCAACATACTTGTTGAATACAAGAATTTTCAAATTTTACCTCACATGCATGTATGTTTGTATATCGTAGATATATCTTATTTTTAACATTTTTAAAACGTGCATTTAATATTGCTGCACGTCGTCTATGCAGTATTGTATTTACAAAACGTAGGACGCAGGTAAAAAGTGACTTATGGGTTTGTTTGTCCTTCTTATTCTATATTTTTTTGTTTCTTATTTTATTATTTTAGAACAGGTAACAAAATTTTAGTTTACAATCTTCCTTTCATCTATGCAACTACGTATAAGTAGGCAGTACAATGGAGAAACAAAAGGAAGTGTTTAAATAGCCACGCACACAGGAAGTGTGTCGTTTTATTTTCCTTTTCTATTTATTATTGATTTGTCATTGACTTAGTAGTGACATTATTATGAGTGTATTGAGTTTTTCTTTTCAAATTTTTAATTTTTTTTATTTTTTTAATTCTTTTCACTTTTTACTTGGAAAAGATTACGAAGGACTAATTATGGATAAACTTACCACTAGTACTTATGTATGGTAGTTATATTTAAGGTCGTATTTTCTAAAATGCTAAACAGGTGCATTTCATAAAGATTGTTTTTCTTTTAAAATGTTCCCAAATCTAGAAGAGACAGAGTAATTTTGCAGCGTTATAACGATTGGTTACATGTTGAAAAACCGGTCAAAACCTACTTTGGAAACGCTCAAATAGGAACTGTTGTTCAATTACTAAGCATTGCTCACTGACGCATGGCTCGGGCAGCACCACTTTCATTCTTATGAAAATATCAAAAGTGATAACTAACCTAGGTTCAGCAGCAGACATTTATTTGGACAGACTTGAAATTGAAAGTCTGAATTTATCATTTTACGGACAGTCAGGCAGCGATTGATACCTTGCGCTAAAGTTGTTAAATCAAGTTGAGTCTTGAATGTGTTCTAAAGCCATTTTTTGTCGATTTTCCGAATTTGAATTCATATTTCTATATGAATTTTTTATTTTTTTAAAATAAAGAATAAATTTTCTCTAAAAAAAAAATGGCAAAAATTTATTCTAAATATTATTTGCAAAAAATTATAGTTTACAATAGAAGAGTTCTATATTTTGGCAGTTGTCTCCGTTATTTGCTCGCTGGAGCCAGTTAGAAATTCCACGCTCAACTAGGCTTTCCACTACTTGATTATCAAACTAGAGGTCGGGTCTTTTTCTTCGTCGACGTCCTCCATCGGGTTCCAACAGCTTATTCGTATGAGCGTGATCTTCCGTTTTTCCTAGATAACCAAGTTGGTGTAGTAGCTGGATTCTATTAAGCTTAACTATGTCATTGTGTGGGGGCAGTAGCTCAGCGGTTAGTGCGTTGGCCTTCTGATCTGAAGGCCAACGGCTGAAGCATAACAAAATTAAATATCGAAAAGATTTTTCTTTCAAACGGTGCCGTCACCTGCCGTCAAGAATTGGTAATTATTCCGGCAGTAAAAATTTGCCACAAATGCTTCTTAAAAGAGCTCTGTGACAAAACTAAGTCAAAGTGATGTCACAAGGGTTCTGCCGTTTAGAACCGGCTAATATAACCAGGTCCAACCATAACAATGGGCCTTTCTGGCCTAAGTGTGTCCTCTCAGAGAGAGAGAGAGCACAGTCACATAACCTAACCTAACCTAACTATGTCATTATCGGCATGAAGTTAGGTACAGTTCATGGTTGTACCATATGTAGTACTTGCAACTAATGCAAATAGGTCAAACGATCTTGAGCAGAACTTTTCTAGAAAACCCAAAGCAACCTCTTATATGAGGTCAAAATTATTGAGGCTTCAATGTCATATATGTTACATATAAGGAAATACGTGATGAGATTTCTATAGAGTATGTTTTTAGTTATAGTTTAGTGTTATACAAAATTTTAAGATTCTTTGTTTTTGACACCAGATACTTCGTCTTATCTGCGTTTGCCATAAGACGCATCTTTCCAATGCCGATAATTATGGCCTGTTTATGGCGGTATATGTATGGAACAGCATGACTCTTTTGTTGAAGATAGTGCTATTGCATTGAAAATTAACGTATTATACGCTCGTATTATTATCTGCATAAAAAGTTCGAAGAAGTCACAGGGTGACGAATCAGTTTATCTGTTAAATCTTTCGATAGTAAATGTGCGTAGAAGGTCGTTTCCAATTTAAACTACAAAATGGAAGATAACCACAGCCATTTTACAAAGTCTATCGAACTTAGACACTGTTGTCTTTACTGGACTCTCCAGAGTGACTTTTCTGTTCGGAAAATAGGTACTTCGGGTTTTGGCTGGGTATTGTCTACAGTCAAGGTATCAGGTGTGAAATCACATTGAAGTAAAGATTTTGCTACTATATATATATTCTAGAAAATTTTCGGATTTTTGTTTTTAGCTCCACTTCTATTGGAAGCATTATTGGAAAGGTAGTCAACACCTATTTATCCCTGAAACTACTACTACTACTACAACTACTACAACTACTACACCTATCAATACCTACATGGTGCGACAACTATGTATTAAGACTCGAACCATATCTCAGCAACCAAGCGCGCCATCTATGTGTGATGGGTTTTGAAGCTTCAACCTTCCTCTACTAACTGTCAAAATTTCATGGCATTTGGTTGACATTTAATGTTTATTAACAATCATTTCACAAAACTCGTGTTCGTTTGATGTTGAAATTTTACCATGAAATTTAACATGAAATTGTTGTTCGTCAATTTTTGGCTCGAAATCAGGTCTGTGTGTTGAATCACCCACTGTATTCACCTGATTTGGCACCGTGCGACTTCTTTTTGTCCCCAAAACTGAAATTGAAGTTGAAAGGATGCTTTTTTGATGACATTCAGACAACGGGCTTCGACGAGGACACTGAAGGCAATTCCGAAAAATGAGCTGGAACACGCGTTTGAATCACTATTAAATCGATGTAACAAGTGTATTGAATTAGGAGGAGAATATTTCGAATAAATATACCGAAAAATTAGCAGATATCGTGTTTTAATTGTGTTTTCTAGAGGCAGTCCTAATACATAGTTGACGCACCTTGTATTCATACATTTTTTTAAACAATTCAGTTCACAAACAATATCAAAAGTCAAAATATCTCGCGAATAAGTCAATAACCATGATAGAGGTGCATATATTCGCCCTTATGTACCTATATATTTGTGGTTAAAAATTCTAAAGAGTCAACGCCGACCTTCTCTTTTTAAATTTAACAGACAATTTTTGATTTTCTTTTCCCAAATATATTTACTTGCAGTGAATTCTGTATACAAAAGTAGATATTACCTATTTATTTTAAGTCGAACAAAATTTATTCTTAGTAGAATGTGTTATATTTGCTGTATGCGTGTACACATGACCTTTTTTCTTGAAATACTACACATACTAACTATTCAATGTATAATAGCTATTGCTTTGTAGGTTTAACTAATTACCTGTTAGAAAATTTTTCAAACAATACCATTCGGAATGCATGTAATTAACAAACAATACTAATTGCTCACTAAAAGAAGTTTTAACTCTTGACTATTAGCTCTTCATAAGTCTAGACGAATGGTTGTAGCTAATTAAAGATTCCTTGACAAGTACCAATGTATATCAGGTACATGTAGTTTTATGAGATTTAGTTAGAGCTGAAAAGAGTGTTCTACTGTTCTGTTATGCACCTAAATTGGTTCATGCGTTTTCTTTAATAGTTTATGTTTTTCTCAAAGTAGTAATCTTTATATTTTGCCGAAGCCGCAAATTTTGAATGCATATCTTAAAGGATTTATATTCAATACAATATTTAAAATGATTTAACCGTGAAAATGTCAATTTTTTCACCTTACTGTAACTGTTAATTTTCCATATAAATCATTCTGATTGTGATTTAGTTGTGAAACTCACTCTTTTATTCATTCGTAATTATTATCCATCGTTTGTGAATTTTATTTGAGCTTAACTATAGGTATTCACATTTTTGTAGCTCAGAGGTTAATGTGTTGGCCTTCTGATCTGTAGGTCATGGGTTCAATCCCGAATGTAGCATAACAAATCGTAGAGATTTTTCTTTCAAACGGTACTCACCTATCGGCAAGCGATTGGCAATTCTTCCGGCAGTAACAATTTGCCATGGAAAAGCTTCTAAAAGAACTCTGTGATAAAGCTCAGAAAAAGTGATGTCGCAAGAGTTCTGCCATTCGAGACCGGCTAAAATGATAAGGTCCCTTCTAATGCTGCAACTAGCCACCGACGAAAAAACGTAGAACGTGTCAGCTGACACGACCTATCTTATGGGAATGTCGTGTTAACGAAAACTCACCACCGTATGACGGTGACGTAGAGGTTGCTCGGAGCGGAGAAAATCAATGCAATTTTGTATGTTCTTACGTACGGGCGGTACGTACGTACGCTACGTCGGTGACTAGTTGCAGCATAATACTGTCCAAAATTTAACACATACAATAGTAATGGACGAAAAGCTCGACCAAATAGCTCTTCGAGGCTTATAAGTGCCACATATGTATTTATTTTTTTTTCATATTAAGGGGGAAGACCACTTTGACGGTTTGAAAAAATCGAATTTTTTTTTTGCTTGAAATGTTCTATGAGGTGTGTATTTTAATGTAGTATGCATCTATAGTCCGGCAGAAACATTTAAACGAGATAACGAGACGATTTTTTAAAAAATTTCCAGGGGCACTGAGCGAGTGTCTAAAACTTCAAACGCGTTTATCTCGAAACGACATTTTGTAAACTGGTGGGACATATCACGCTTGCAGTTTTCAAACGATTTTGATGAAACCTTGCAAAATTATCGAGAATTTAATTCTGCATCGAAATACTGGATGGGATTTTTGATATTTTATAATTTGGATTTTTAAAGCACGATTTTGAGGCAAATTTTACAGGTAAAAAATTAGCAATTTTTTATAAATAGCCACCATTTTCGTAAAAATTAACTTTTCAAAAAACGGCTTCAGTATTTCAGTGCGAAATTATATGGAGAATAACCTGCCTATCTAACTTTTGTTTCAGATTCACTTGCCAAGGGTCCATATGTCCCACCGATGGGGAAAACCGGGCTGGAGGGGGCTACGCGACCTGGTGCAGCGTGTACAGGGAGCCCGAGATCCAAGCAAAAAAATTGACATTTATTGTAAAAAAGATAACTAATAAAATCATATAAAATATTTTATCATTGTAAGTTGTTTTAATGCTGAAAAAAAATTCCGAAAATACTTTATTTTCCGACAGCTCAAGGTGGTCTTCCCCCTTAATGAGTTACGTTGACAAAACTACATACTGTCATCTCTTGATTTTAAGCTCTCGGTTTTCATATTGTATGTCGTCCATTGTTCTATCAAATCATGCCATGCCAAATATGTAAAATCAGATATTGCGTAAAAATCAACAATGATTTGATTCGTTCTGCTATTAGCTACAAGTTGATTCCTATTCCCTTTTTTGCATTTATTTGTAATTTCCTAAAACACTTCATGGCACATTAAAATTAGTTTATGTTAATGTTTATGCCATTTATAGCATCATAAATCATAATATTGGAAAATGTGAACATGTTTTGGTTTTTATTTTTTAATCAAAGATTTGAAATTCCACGCTTACTGCTTTTCAGTTCTTTTTCAATTTCTTGACACTTTTGCGGGGGCTAAATTGAATCGTGTAATATATAATCCTATCTATATTTCGATGTGTCGATATGTGTCTGCATCAGAGACCAGAGACCAGCAACACAAAATCGAATTGTTAATAATAAATTTTTTCATTCTTTATTTTATGCTCAGAAAAAGAATAATTTTTATTTTTAGTATTTTAAATTTTATACCTGCACAGAAAGAATATTTTTTTTTTATTCAAATTTGTTTGTTCAAAAGTAAAATTTCAAGAAAATATCTTTAGAGTTTCGAATCTACATCTTTCAAATATTCCGTAATCCTTAGTTTTATACATAAAAATGCACACACACTCATACATATAAATAATCACCAAATCATAATCATAACGTAGAATATAATTTCAAACAATTCAAATTACAATTACAATGTACCCATTGTAATCGGTTTTCATTTATTATATTTATGCAATATTACTGGGCAAGTATATACGTACAACCCATTGCAACAATTTGGTGCCATCTGCTTTATTCTATTCTCGAGCATATGTAATTATGTATGTATGTATGTATATTCATATGTGCAATACACATATGTATTTAAGTAAACTGATGCAACGAAGTATTCAAGTTTATTGTATAATCTTTCATAACATCTATCTCGCTATCTCTATCTCTCTTTCTGTTTCAAGCGTGCTTTGTCGCTCTTTTAATAGTTTTACGCTAATAATATAGAGATTTTTATTTTATTTGCTATTATTTGATTTTCGTCTATTTTTTGTTTGTTATTATGATTTGATTACACTACCAACTTCAGTTTCATTATGCTTGTGTGCGTGCGTATATATTTGTATGCATATAAAATAAATATCAAATTGTACATTTTGCCTACATGCAGGCGTGGATGAAAGGGTGATTACAATTATATTTTAAGGCGAAAATAGAACGCGCACAAAAAAAAAGTAACCACCTCTTACTGCACACATTTTTGTAATGCTTAATACCCTAAAACCTTGAGTATTTGATTTAAGGGTTTCCTTCGTTTTTAAGCACATTTAATATTACGTTTTATATTGAAACGCTTAAAATTAGTAAACGAGTATTCGATACGTATTTGCTACATCGTGCATCCTCGTATTTATATATATGAACATTTGTACAGGATGAGCACAAACTTGAAGAGGAAGTAGTATGAAAAAAAAACACATGCAACTAAAGGCATTACCAAAAATAATGTGAACAGAAGTTTAATAGAAAGAAGTAATATACAATTGTTAGTGATGCTGATGATGATGATAGTGGTGATGGAAATTATCTCACCGATTCAAGTAGTATTGTAGTTATACTATATGTTTTTAAGGGGATGGAAATTTTAATGTGTAATTATAAGTTCAATTTATAATTTAGTTTCTATATATTGTACTTATATAATAGAAAGAAAGAAAGAAAGAAATTATTTTCGGCAAAATAGAGATTTATTTCTCAACATATTATACATAGCTTAGCTCGATACATTAAGTCCAGCGTTTTTCGAATTTTTTTATTCCTACCTTTGGAAACAGAAAATAGTCGCAGAGAGCTTAACCTGGAGAATATGCTGGAATATGCTAACAGTTTCAAATATAATTCATGAAATTTTGTCATTGTTATTGCGAACTTGTGCGCCGGTGCGTTGTCATGGTGGAAGAGCACCATTTTCTTCTCCAAATGTGGTGGTTATTGCTTCAAATCAATATTGAATCTGTCCAAGAGCTGTGAATAATATGCGGTCAATTGTTAGTAAACGCGGCACCAATTTTGCGAATAGCTTCTCCATGTCTAACTATTCATGTAAAATGTGATGTACTTGCTCCTATTATTGACGACATGAACGTTTGGCGTTATTTTTGCTGGTACGACCACAACGGAATTCAATAAACCTCTTCTTAATTTTTTACATTAATTTTGCAGAGTTGCCATAGCATAATATTTATAACGACTTTCTTTGGCGTTGATGATTTTTTTATGCAAAAATGATGATGGATGAGCTCACGAAACTCAGTTTTTTCCATTTTCGACGAAATTCCCGAGATTGTCTGCTTTCAATGACTGTCATATACAAACTAAATGATACAGTTTGCTCCAATTTGACGATAGACTTTTAACATATTATATTTGACAGGAGCAGTGTTACATTTAATGCTATTACGCGAACAATTTAAAAGAGCGGTTACTTATCTAACTACCCAAATGTACCCAATGCATTGTAGGCCATCCAGCAATTTTTTTTTAAATAGAGTTAATCGAGTTAGAAGAATTATTATTGCTATTATTATTATCTGATAATTTTGATGTTTTGAAAAATATTGAAATAATTTTGCTCCTTTTTGTTTTTTTTTTTGGTGTTTAAATAATAAATAAGATCGATGAGTAGTATCTCTGAAATGAAATTAATTGTAAGCACTGAACTTAACTAAGTGTATTTATCGTCTATATGTTAGTTATTCGTGCTAAGTATAGCAACCGTGTTGTTTTTTTGCCATATGTTCATCGGTGCTATGTAGCTAAGTAGGTGTTATGGAAAATGTTTTCGATTTAAGAAGAATATGAAAATATCTCATATTTTGAGTGTTTCTAGTTAAGTATAGCTTAAAAAATGAGAAAAGATGTTGTTTCTGTATAAACAATTCATATTCAGATACGAGAAGAAATTTGCAAATGAAAAATTGTGTATTTTCTATTATTTACGAGCAGTTTATTTATTGCACATAAAATAATGAGCGTAAAATTTTGATGATTGTTCGTTGTAGTATTTAATTTTTAAGTTAGACTTCAAACACCTTATTATAATCGTATAATATAAAATAATTACATATTTCGCGTGTCGATAATGTCTCATAACAGTTGACTAATATCACATAAATGTATACGATTGTTGTAAAAAAATTGTTACTATTTTCCATATGAGAACAATTACGGGCAACACAACTCTATGGTCTAGGTTCGAGACATGAAGAAGCTATTTGCTGTTTGATTTGATTTTTATAATATACTACAGCGAAAGTATAATCATAGTGAAATAAACAAACATAAACAATGGTTATCTTTGTAATTATAAACATTTTACTCTATATTATACCTAAATATCTTAACCAAAATTAAACTACGATACAACTTAGCATTTTATTCGACATTGTGAACTTCTTAATGGTCAATTGTAACATAATTGGCAATGAACTTGATACATATATACGTACATATGTACTGTACATACTTTCATAGGCATATGTACTCGTATGTATGGATAAGTAGATTTATATGTAAATATATGTACCATTTGGCGTATGTATGTGTATGAATGAGTTAGCTAACTTCAACAGATTATATTATTTGTTGTCATTTTCTATAATTGACTTTTTTTATAGAAAGCGTATTTATTTGAAGTGCACGCATACATAAATTAATACATATTTGTATGTATGAAAGTTCAAATGTAACATAAAAGGGTGATATTGGCAATTTGTTACGTGATTGTATTGTATATATGGATTACCACCCCATTTTTTACCCCAATTTTAAATTAAAACTATAGCATATAAGATATTTCAAACATAATAATAATCAAAAAATATATTTCAAGAAAGGAAAACTCAATTTGTAATCTTTCAGTTTTATTATTGTAATTTTTCAATTGAACTTTAACACATAACCAACCCTTAATATCTACTGGAACGAAGTAGTAACTGAAATATTTTTCTATTGTCATAAGGAAAATCAAAAAAAAAAAAATACTATAAACTTTTAATAATACTCGCATTGATTATAAGCATCATCATCATCATCATCATCATCATTGAGATTTTAATCATTTGCTCTACCTCCATCTCTATCTCACTCTCACTGATGAACTCCTTTACATAACGCACCCAAATCTAAACTTAAAAAAATCAAGCCTCCGTCCCACACAATGATCCCTTTAATTCATTTGAATTGTACTTATTTACTTCGACAAATCTAAAAGTATCTACTAAGTACATACATACATACATATAACTTTACAATTTTACTCACACTTGCAAATATATTTCCTTGCAGTTGAGTTGTTTTATTTTAATTATAATTCCATTGTGCTTATTGTTGTTGTTGATGCTACTACTACTACTTTTTTTCACACAAATAGGTACTCAAATATCGCCTCGCCTTAATATGCCGGTATCATTTCATTGTTGCTGTTTTTAGCATTTGTTCGTTCGTTCGTTTTGAGATTTCTTTTCACATTAATTTGGCTTGAGAAATATACATACAATATATGTGCACATATACAAATACAAATGTATATAAGTACCAGTGAATCTTTAACTGTTTTGTGTCGTCTCTTAAACTCTTTTCTAACTTTTGATTGTGCTTTGCACGTACAAATATGCTCCTTCTACTTATGAATCTACGATTTTAAGTAACGTTGAAAACACATTTTGTTTACCAATGAAATAAATATGAGATCATTAAAAAATTACATTTGCAATTTTCAGTCACGACCCTTGGTTTAAGAACATTTGATATAAGCTATTCGACCATTATTTTCTTCTTATTTGCACTCGTCGCCTTTTAATCTCTTTACTCATTGATATGATAATTAGAATTTATTTAACAATTGAAAATTCTCTTTGGAAATACATAAACCTACATATTCACATATGTATAGGAACTCTCCAATATTCAGAATTGCTCTCTCAGTTTGAGTTTTATACCTCCCCGCCATGTAGCATATTGTATTCCTTGCATTCGTGCTTTTTTTATCCACATCAACTTCTTATAAGACAATTGGCTTTTTATGATACATACAATGATATTACTCGGTTTCTCTTTAACCCTTGTGACAATTAATTTTGCTAGAAGTGACATTTCTATATTTTGTTATAAACGAACATTGTAAGAGTTACTTCTGTGATAATCAAATATAAGCTTTTTTGCATAAAGGAATATTTTGAGTCTTCAGGTGTCAAAATTGTTTGACCTGATTAAAATTTGTGACTTGTGACATGTGTGAAAAGAACTGAAAGAAACCCCAAACCGCGTAAGGATGTTAATCCAATTTTTTTCACAAAATCTTCATAATTTTAGTTAAAATTGAGCAACAAAAATAAAAAACAATTTGTTTGTATCTTCAAAAGAATAGATTTTTGTTGCGTGACAAATTCGCAACATATTTAATATAGCTTGGCTATTTATTTACCAAAAAATATATATATTTGAGTGACTCTACATTTTCAGTTTCCGTCAAAAGTTAATTATTGCAGCCCTAACATATTTTTATGACAACTTAAAAAACATTTTTTCCGAAAAAATCACTCTCAAGAGTCGTAAAATTCCTCTTAGAAAAATATCGAACAAAAAAAAAAACCCTTGATCGAATGATCGAAGTTTCAGTGCATCTATCAGTATTACACGCCATCATAAAAGTGATATACACTTCCATTGATAACCTTTATCATACAAGTTTGAAACTTGTACACTTAAGTTGAACAAGGGTTAATTTCTTTTATCACCGACGTGTAATGGTAAAAAGTCAATGCAAAATATGTATGACTAAACATTTGCACATATTGTAGTATAAATGGTGGAGGTTGGTTGCCTTACGACAATTTGACAATTATATGTCACACCAGAATGAAGAATTGTATGAAATGTCATATTTGTGCGAGTGAAATAGAAAATGAAAGAAAGAAATATGTAGCTATGAGTATATGCTACATCTATATTTATTGCAATAAGCTTATATTAAAATGAAAGAAATCAGAGAAAGTGAGAATATTTGTCCAATATCTATGTTAGAGAGAGAGAGAGAGAGTGTGATATACAACAAAGTATTACAAATAAATTGCACTCCTGTATTTGAGTGAAAAATGAAATTATTATAATCATCATCATCATCATCATAATAATAATTGTGATTATTACTATTCTTATTGTTTTCATCTTTTTGTTTTGCTTGCTTCATTTGTTATATTTACAATGTCGTTGGCGCATCAGACCATCATACTCATACAAACAAGTACGTACTCAATAATAATGAGTGTAATTTTGTTATTACAAATTTTTCCAGTTTAAAGATATTTCAATAATTACAATTGAGTTTGAGTTTGAGACTACAAATGTATATATTTTATTTGCTCTCATTTACAAGGGTGGGGAGAGTTTAGAATAGCACATGTTGTTGTAATTGATTATTATTATTATTATTAGTATTCCTATTACCATTATTACCATTTATACTATGTAGATCTACAGTATTGTTATTGCCGTCTGTGTAGTATGTATAGCAGATACAGTAAGGTGAAAAAAGAATTCCAAGATTTTGTCAAATGAGAAAATTTATTAATTTTAATGTTACGACAAATAAATCACTGGTATAAAAAAAATCAATATTCCTATATCCTTATTATTTTTATTTAAGTTTTTAATAATTTGAGAAGTTATACATTAATAAAACTCGTGTTGTTTTTATTAATGAATATGCAATTAATTGCCTAATTGAATTAACAAAAATCGATTGTCCATGGCCATAGCTCATTGTTTTAATGTTCAAATTTTGAAATCTCTCACATCAACATGTTTAAAGCAAAACATGTATCTCAATAGAACGTAAATTTGTTTGTTCTTTTAGGAATTTTTCTTAGCAATAAGGATATATTTTGATCGATGTGAAATACTTCGGTGTTTACTTATAGACACAAACCATAATGAGGTCCGGTTCGTAATAGAATAACTTTTTGATCAATTGGTTTTTATTTTCGTTATGTTGGAATATACTTGGAACTTTAATTAATAAATTGATTTTTTGAATTGTATTGTATTGTTCAAGAATTGTAAAACTTCCTTATTTGAAAACGATGATAAAAAAAGAAATGTACGAGGTGAGGTAAAACCAGCAAGGAATTATATCTACTTTTAAATTCATAAATTGTGTTTTGTGTAATTGCACAATTCGAAATCGATTGAGTTACTTTTTATATTGTTGAATATTGAACACTTAAAACTTTAACTCAGGATTTTTGTTTTCTTTTAAATGTATCCTTATGGCAGGGGATGAGCGTTCTACAAATTCACACGATGTGGAGAAAAATCGGTTAAGAATTATCTATAATCTTATGAAAGAATTTGCAGAATTAAAGAAAAATAAATGAAAAGCATATAACTGAAATGACCCGATAGGAATGAAATTCATCCTACTTTCACCTTATATTTCATTTCATTATGACTATGAATGTTGTGTATAAATTGTTTGAACAATCAGAATATTGATTAATCAGACTCCTTGATTAAGCTGTTTTAATAATGCTGTAATACAAAATTCATATTCATAAGCTTATTTGCACCATACTGTACATACTTGTATTTTCTCTATGTGCATTTCAATAATAATCGCAATCTTATTTATTTGGAGAGAGAGCACACTATAAGCATAAGCATACATTTGTTGTTTTTGTTTTTATATATTCGTCTTGATATCTTGTCTTCGTCATCGTAATCGGTTTTATACTCATTCTAATTTGTTCGTTATATTCTCCTGCTCAATACGTATCTGAATTACGTTCGTACAGTTCGTTTGTCGTAATCACTTCGTTTATTCATTTGCTTGTTCGTTTATTTTATTTGTACGTACAGACGCACGTTCGTACATACTTTACGTTTTTGCCGCTGTTGATTCATTTGAGTTTGTGTTTGGATGTTCGTATGTATGTTTGTACGTGTGCGTGTGTTTGTGTGTGTTGAGTGTATTTGAAATTGATTTTATTAGTTTTTGGTTTATGTATGTTGAATTTAAAAAATTTTAAATTGCCCGCCCTTAGTCATTGACTAAACGTGTAGCAGCAAACAGGGCAAATGTGGAAGTAGCAGTAGCAATAGCAACAGCAACAGTGACAACGGCAACGATAATAATACTTGCAACAGTGACAATTGTTTATCGAATTGTATTATTACAATTATACGTACTACGACGACCATACTCTCATTATATTCAAAGTGCGCGCGCTCCTCTTAACAGTTGCAAACGAGCTGTATTTTGGAGCATTGCGGGTGGCGGTTGAAATTTGAAAAATCCTTTTATTTTTGTGTTTTTTTCTTTTTTCTTCTTTGGTTTATTTGAAAAAAGTGAGAGAGCAAATAATAATAATAAAATAAAACAAATAAAAACACATTTGTGTTAAAATCGTGTACATATGTAGCTTCGAGAAATACGGAAGTAAACAAATTGCATTGAAAGGAAACATATAAGGGTAATAGTAGATAGATTCAAAAAGAAATCAAAGCAACAGTAATACTTATTGGCCTATGTTTATACAAATATAGTTTGATTTAATAATGTACCTAACTTGAATTGAGAAAAGCAAAAATTATTTAAAATACATACTTATATTAATCTAAATAAAATCGGGAAGAAAAAAACAACAGTCAAAACAACAATATCAACAATTTGCTGTGATAATCATATACATATTTATGTATGTATAAACATATTTATACAAATTGTGACAATAACTCAGTTGTATGTACTAAAAATTGAACAAACGTGTAAGAGTTTCAATAATCACCATCCATTATTTGGATCGATTGGTAAAAGATCCATATTTTCACACATAAAGCACGTTTGAATAAAAATTCGTTCGTATTTGCTGTGGATTATAACGAGTCTTGGATATTAAGGATTAAATCTGGAGGACCCCATTTACAAAATGGTAAATATTTACATGCACGAATGTATATAAAATTAAATTTGATTGAATATGTAAGGAAATTCGGTGAATAGTAGGACATTAACAATTGTGAGACATGGGCTATTTGTTATCTATTTCCATTTGCATATACTGAAATAGATAACTCGACGCATCAACATCTGTTTTTTTACAATACACATTGTTCTTATATGTTTGTATGGATTTTACAACACTATTGAAAGAATTAATATGGCCACAACCATTATGTGCCATCAACATTTCGATTGACAAAAGTAATTTCTAATAAACACTGATTCTGCCGTTTCCCAGATGTAGAGTATCGGCTATTTGGCAGATTTTTGTATGACAAATATGTCAAACAAGTCGATTCTAACTCGCTTATAACCATTAAGACATTGTGTTTAGACACAATTGTACCGTTTCGGCTATTGTGTGACAAACTTTTGAGAAATTTCGAGAAACGTTAATACTTCTCATTCATTTTTTTTAGCACAAACGATTTGACTTGTGTGTGAAGCCTTTTCAAATAATAATGATAATGCAAAATTGTATTTTGCATTCAACGTTTTGTATTGTAAATATCTCTTATGACTACCTTAAATGTGGGTCAGATGTTATTTGGCGTTACTAAGAAACCTGAATAATGAATTGACAAGATCGATCACTATATTTTTTGCTCGATTTTGTATTGTGCTATTTTAAAATATTTTCTTAAAGAATGCCGAACACAACTAATGTTGAAAAATCGTTGTTACTATCCCAAAAACACTGGGAGCGTTTTTTAGCTCCACCTTCCACGGTGTACCTACGTAAGGGTTTGCGATTTATTTTTCATAGATATATTGTAGGTTACGTTTATACACTAAAACCGGTAGTAACAATTTGCCAAAAATGCTTCTTAAAAGAGCTCTGTGACAAAAATAGGTTAAAGTGATGTCACAAGGGTTCTGCCGTTCGGAACTGGCTAATATAAGTAGGTCCCATCTAATGCTATCCAAATTTAACACTCACAACAGTATTGGAAGAGAAGCTCGATGGTGTCCTCTCAGAGAGAGGGCAGCCACATAACTTAACCTTAACCTGTTTATAGAAAACAGACAGTTGTTTTTAAAATGTCGTTGTTAATAAGCGCAAAGTGAATTTCCAGACTTATTGTCTTGGAACCATTTAAAGTAAATAATATACTATACTGTGAAAGTGAAGTTATTCAACCTATCCGCGGTTAATTGCATATAAATTTGAGATTTAAAGAAACTTCAGAACGTCATTGTGTTATTATTAGTATAAGTGTGTTATAATGAAATCGACGTTAATTTAAGTTAACGTATATTGGCTATATAATTATATTTCTTCGTTGTTATACAAACGATGTACCTACAAGTATGTATGCTATTATATGTACGTAAATTCGATGTACAAATAAATATGCTAGTTAAAGTTCTATAGAAATCACAATCGTGTTATATACTTTAAGTAACGAATAAATATTTTCATTTCCGCCGCACAATAATTAACACCTTTGTAAATCTAACAAAAATGTATGGAAAAATTAGTAAATGACTAATTCTCTAATAAATAAAATTAGTCACTGGTTAAAATATGTATTGAAAATTTATATATATACAAGTATCTAAGTACGAGTTTATATACAAACATATGTACATATGTGGGTAGACGACTTTATGTAATTGAAAATAAATGCAATAATTTACTTGCATACTGAAGCATGTAAATACGAGTAGTTAATACTGAGTTAATACCACTAATAATTTCTATAATAAAAGTACCTACTTAAATCAAACATTTTAGATTAATGTATTTTATAATACATATTTAATGACCTTTGGAATTTATCAAGTAGATACAATTTGTTTTTTTTTTTTAAGAGAGTCAATTAAAAATTATATTCATATAGTATACAACATTATATGTAGTAGTTAATATTTACTTTAATTGGATGAACTAATGGAAATGCTAAAGTTTTGAATACAATTAATTCCTATAAGTAATTACAGTTAGACTTACTTATTAACGATAACAGTGTGGTTGTGTATTTAAATATTTAGATGTGTTTTGTAATACAATCAGTAATATTGTATATATGTATGTATGGTGTTGTTAGCGAAAGTAAAATTATGGTGTGTCGCTCTATTAAAATATAATCAAGCGAAATGAAATTTATGTTTTTAAACACTTTTAACAAATTTGTTCAATCGCAAAATATTTTGTGAGAAAAAGCAAGTAGTAGCCGAGCGACTTTGGTTAAGATTCTTGTCCAAAATTTTAGAGTTTATTCTTTCAATATCTAGATTTTTAGAGTAGGGCACTCATCATTGACATTTCCACAAGATTTACTTCTTGAGATTTGGAATCATTGAAATACATTTTGATGATATTTGCATATAAAAGTTCAAAACAAAAATAATATGGGCTCCGGTCTGAGAAGGAGAGAATAATTTTTGAAAATTAAACTTCAAAACTAGGAGTTATTTTCTAAGTAAAAATTTGAAAAATGACTTATTTATATTGAAAATAAAGTAAAAGTATGTGATTTTGAAATATTCTCTTAAATTCGACAATATTTTTTGTAAGTGAAGAGGGTTGAAAACAAATATTTTATTCAATAGGACTTGTTACACATTTTTATTTTAAAGAACATATTTTTTTTCGCATCATAAAACATCATAAAAATTCTACGCGACGGCACAACTTTATTTTAATATTTTGGCTTGTAGTTTTGACGATGATCCTTTAATGAAATAAAGTAAAAAAATCCGTTCAAATCAATGAACACAATTGAACATAAATCCAAGTATGTGAGATTCATGGCAACATTTTGTCACTTATGCCATACGTTCATATAAATTGCAGCGTTTAAACTTAGTACAATAATATCACAATTACTGGTTAACTAAAGAGTTGACCATTGTTTAACTAAAGTGCCTTGCCTTATCAGATGCCTTGGTTAACCATTTAGCAAGAGAAAAATATGACAGAACTTTGAAATTCGCAGTGAATTTTGTAATATATTGTGAATGAATTTTGGCAATTAGTTTAACGGGTAATCAATAGCATAATGATATAATGAATGTCAATAAAGACTAAGAATTAAACATTTATAAAAATCAATGACTGTGAATTCTGTTCAATATGTTGCCTCTATATCTTCTCATTATCTCATTGATTCAGTGCCTTTGGATACTGTACAGTCAAACAATTTCTACGATTTAATACAAAGTTTTTACTCGTGTATTTTTAGGTTCTGGCTTAAAAGGATGGTCTTATTTTTGTTGGTTAAATTAATTGCTGCGTCGCCATCTTTTGTGTGCACTAAGCTTTTTATTTTACTCGTTTCATTATTCATTATTAAAATTTTTTATTTTAATCTACTGATGTTTTTATTTTGAAGTGCATAAACATTTGTGTTGCAAGTCCTCTGCTATGGTCTATGCAGATATTGCTTAAATACAGCCCTGTGTACCTAGTAAACACTGTTCACGTTAGACGTTCTAACGAAATATGAAAATTCATTACTAAAGAATGCAAATCATTCAGTATAATTAATTAAATAAGCTTTATTAATCATAGATGTGTGGAAATTTTGAGGTAAATCCACAAATATTTTTATCATATATAGTCATATATGTATTTATTAACACCAAAATAGGCAATTTTCTGAAAATGATGAAAAATTATTTTTCATTTCATTCATTTTATTAGTTGGTGTTGCATTGCTGGTGTTGTTGTTGTTGTTTTAATTTTAAGCAATTAATTTATTTTTGACTTGTAGGTAAACCATGTTTCATTTAAATTTCAAGAGAATTAACATGAAAAGACATCATGTGCCCAATTTATTAGCAAAATATACACAACAAAAAATCAGAAAAAAATGAAAAAAAAGACAACGAAAGAAAGCACTGTAGATTATGTAGATATGTTTATATGCAGATAATACCTATAATTTTTATGTATACATAAATATAAATGCTATACATGCTGCTTGTTGCGTTGACGATTTGCGCGCGCAAAAAAAAAAAAACAAAAAAACAAAAAACAAAGAAAAATAGATACCTTCATATGTACATTTTAGTCTATAAAGCATCTGCAAATAATAATAATAATTGCATGAAAAAGATTCATAATTACTCACAATTGGCTTTTAAGAGATTTTATAAGATTTTTAGTTATGATTTAGCATTCTATTTTTAATACAAGGAGGCATCTGCAGCAGCAGCAACAACAACAACAGTAGGCGAAGCAAGACAACATAACGTGCAAAATAGACCACGGAATACTATAGCATCAACAGCAGCAGCAGCAGCATCAAGAAATCCCTTTCCGTCTCATTTTCATTGAAAACAAGCCAGACATGTGCATGTGAATGCATACTTATTACACGTAGTCGATATATGTACGATTAAAATGCTAAAAATCATTCGTATTCGAAATCAAAAAAATTGAAATAAATTTGCTGTTATTAAAGGAAAAATTCTGATACACACACACACACACACATTTATACATGCATGCACGCATATACACCATACACTCGCTATGAGCGGCGATAGGTATGGCGTATGTTATTTATTATGTGTGGGGTGCATGGTGGAGAATATACATACACATACACGCGTATTTAAAAATATCAAACAGATGCAATTTTTATACAAGTATATGTAAATTTCTGTGTGTGTAAACGAGTGTTTGGATTAATTCTTTAAATTCGAACAAAAAATCGAAATTTTGCAATGCATTTTTGAAATTGTAGATTTTTACAATAAATTAATGTATACATACGTACTCATATGAATGCATCGTCTGCTTGTATGTATATATTTCTTTTGTACAATAGCTTACCTACTCGCATAAATATAATATTATGAGATAAATCAATACTATTTTTCATGCAGTTGTTGTTGTTGTTGCTCATTTGGCCGCTTGAGAGATTTTCAGTGGAATACACCCAACTTCTTATATGCACTTAATATACTTGTACATACTTAAATAGAAAAATAATAATTATTATTATTTCAATAAAGTATGCATACATGTTTGTGTGTGTGTGTGTGTGTGTGTGTTTGTGTGTACTATAAAAATGGCAACAGCCACTATTTTAATGTATTTGCAAACTGTTGTTCCCCACCGTCAGCAAAGCAATGTATGAGATCTATATTTAATATATAAATTACGATAATAACAATAATCAGCAATTTATTTATTGCTCAATTCAAATTTAGCTGCTGCTGCTGTTGTTGTTGTTGCTACTATATACTAAAAATACTACTGCCATTGCTACTGCTTCCATATTTCCTAGTATTTCATTCTATTTTATGTATTTTCCTTTATAAATTTTATGTTATTATTGTTAATAAAATCTTGCATCTGGTTTAATGAAATTTCCTCATAGTGAACATTATCATTTAATGAATTCATACACCTATTTGTATACCTATATTACCGATTACCATATAAAGATACTATATGGGATGATAAATTTTACAGCGAACAAAGAAAACAATATACCTTTTATAGTAACTTTTAAATGTCTTAATGTCATCAAAATAATAGGGTTTCGCAAGGACTGGAAAATAGCCCTTTGTTTGAGCGATAACCTCTGCGTTTGAGCCAAATCAATTTCCTTGAAGCCATATTTTCAGGTCTGGATACAAAAAAATGGCTGCATATTGGTAAATCTGGAGAATAGGGAATAAGATGATTCGATTAATATTATTCCTTGGATATACCAAAAAAACCGTATCCAGCAAGAATTTTGAACGTTTTGATCGATTTTCACCAATTTCAAACAATTTTTCTGATAGTTGTTTTGATTCTGGTGTGTAATACAACAGGTTTCATCAGCAGAATCGATGCAAAAAATTCTTTAGGGCACACCAAACATCTCTCACAATTATCAACATGCTGTTGAATTTGTTAATCAGCTTTTTTATTTCTAAAAGTTCATGTAAAACATACCATACACTTTCAGTTTTCATGTTTAGATCATCAGCTATATCATTCATTTTCAGTTTATGATTGGTTGAAACTATTTTATATATTTCCTTAATAAATTCGGGATTTGTTACCTCTTTTGCTCTACAATGGTATATCGAACGTTTAAGCTAAACATATTTTATGATTGTATCCGATGGAGAAAATTCATCAGAAAGTTTTGCAAACACGTCTATTTTGTCGCAGTATTATTTCACTTCAAAAATCAATACTTAATCAACACATGAAATTCACTTTATTCCATGGAGGAAAAGTTGTTGCTTTAATTGAATCTGTAGCATGAACTAATGAATGAATTATTGTCAAATTTAGGTTTCTGTTACACTTTTCTTTTGACTGTTTTTGCGCCATCTAAAGGGTTTTCCATTAGGGACATAACAATTTTATCTATTAATAAAACACAGAAATATTTGAGATATTCAGTTCAAATTTATTGTGGATATATTGCAAGCATTACATTTTATGTATGAAATTTGATTTCGGTCATATGACGATCCCGTTTACAGCGGTCGATTCTTTGGACCCAATTTTCCACCACTCTAGCACACATTTCGACTGGAACGTTGACAATTTCGCGTTGGATGTTGTCTTTGAGCTCGTCTAAAGTTGCTGGCTTGTTGGCATAGACCAGTGACTTGATAAAGCCCTATAAAAAGAAATCCAATGGTGTTAGATCGCATGAACGAGGCGGCCATTCGACCGGACCTCGAGATAACACGTTCACCAAATTTGCCTTGCAATAAATCGATTGTGACGTGTGCTGTGTGGCTAGTGGCACCGTCTTGTTGAAACCACATATCGCTGATGTCAAGTTCATCCAATTCTGGCCACAAATGATCTTCCAACATAGCACGATAGCGCTCTCCATCGACGGTAACATGACGGTCGTTTTCATGCAACCGCACCAAACAGTAACTTTTTGTGGGTGCAACGGTGTCTCAAGAAACACTTTTGGGTTTGTTGCTGACCAATAACGCATATTTTGCTTATTGACAAAGCCATTGAGCCAGAAATGAGCTTCATCGCTGAAGATGATTTTTCGCTCTTAAAGTTGCGACCACCGACTCAGAATTTCGGTAGTAATTTTTAATAATTTCCAAACGTTGCTGGTTCGTGAACTTTACCATGATGAAAATGTTGACTTTAAATAACATTTTGACATTGACAGTTGATTAAAAAAGTTTAAGGGTGCGTTCATATAAAGATACGAAATTGTTATGTCCCTAATGGAAAACCTTTTATATGTTAGGTGTAACACGTACCACCCCTTGTAGTATGTACGTAGGTTCTGAATAATGTAGGGTATCATCTTAATTTAGTTTAAATGCATCAATGAATGCTATGATATACTTAGATTATATAAAATTAGTGCAATTATAAAATATCGTGTGTTAATATGAATGTCGGCAAGTAGGTAACATTTCCGATAATAAAAAATAGTGTTATTCGATAGGTTGCGCAACCTAGAATTGTTATCGGAGTTTATGTTTAATTCCGTTTTGTTTTTTTTCGAGTCTCATAAAGACACACAATTTTTTGCATTAATCTATATTATGATATGATATGATAACTTATGTAGAACTGTTGTTCTTCAATTGTTTTAGCGGCACTTGTTTATGTTTTCTTCAGTCTTATGAATTTTAGTCGAGCGCTATTCATCTTAAAGAAAAAAAAAATAAAAAATTAAACTAATGGCACATGGTCTGGTGCGTATTGCATTATGTCTAAGCCGCAATAACATTTTTTCGCTCGTCATTGTAATGGTCACAGTGAGTACACTGTGAGGGAGGAACACTCAAGTGTTTCTTTTAAAAATATCCTTTTCTCCCAAGATATTTACAATTGTAAGTGAAATTAATCACTGAAATAAAAAAAATATTTTTCTTGGTAGATTAGATTAGGCTTTAGCGCCTGTTGGCTCATTGTGATGCCGCAAATTGGGCCTCCCTTTCATCCCTCATATGATCCGGAACCATGGGAAGCGACATAAACCCTCGAGCATGCACTAAGCCAGGTCTCTGAGGTTATTGTTAAAGTAACTGCCTAGATGTATTATCCAGTGGCTTTCTAGTTCTAATGGTTTCTAGCTCCTGTTCATTGTCATAGCTGCGCCAGTGTTCAGCTGCTAATAAGACAATGTTCGGTTATGAATTCTGTAAGGATGCTCACAGTATGCCTGTTAAAGTGTAGTAGTTCTTTTGTAATTTTTTTTTTGGTCCAATTTAAGCCTGATACTACTTGAAATGATAACCGAGAGTTCCATTACCTATCTGGAGTTTATACTTTGTACTGCGTATGATGCCAGAAGGATTGTACACGGTGTCATTGAAATACCAATACGCTCCATATTAGATACGGGTAAAAATTCTAACGTTGAGCCCTCTCTGTGCAACTCGTCCCTTGTTTCGTTCCCCGGTATGAGCTGTGATTTGCTACCCAAACGATGTGTATATTAAGCTGTTCGGACATTTCATCTCATTATGAGATCCATTTTGATTTAAAGAATTTGGCACGTATTCATAGTCAAAATAAAATAAGTTCCAACTTAAATTTAGTATTTGCTTTTTGACAGATTTTCCTATTGGAAATTGTGTCAAAAAAGTCGACTTTTTGAAAAAAATCTAAAGGAACAAGCAATATTGTTGAATGTATATAAACAATATGTATATTATGTAAATCAAAGTGATTAGAAATAGTGTTGCCAACTACACTTTGACAAAGATGCACAAGTCGTGAATACCGCTAATGTGTTTCTAGCAACACTGGAAGTAGATGTGAAAATACTCTAGTGAAAACGTTGGATTAAAATGTATCGAGAATTATTTTGGCGCAAAGATGAATTCATTTATTACAACGCTCTCTCATATTAGATTCATCCGATGAAAATTTTCCTTAAACACTAAACTCTTTTTGTAGCGGCGAATTATATGAATTGCTTCTGCATTGCATCATATAAAGTGTGTGATGTTTGCTATTTTACGTTCACATAAAAAGTACATAATTATTTGGAAATGACATCTTATTTTAATATGCTTACATATGCATATATAATTTAATATGTATTGAATATATATAAATGTACCTACACTATGTAGAAAGAGCTTTCACAATTTTCGACCAAATCAAATTTGACATTTATAACATCTTGCAGAGGATCCAAAAAACGACTACAATATGTTGCGAATAAATTTTATAGTATTTTGCTGTTATCTTTAATGCATGCCGAATCATACATACATTTGATATACTCATACACATATGTACATCTCGTGTTATGTGGTATGTATGCACTTGTACAATCAAATATATAATAGCAGTACCTTACATACATATATTTCATTATCATTTTTGTTTTTATTGAAATATTAAGTATTACTTATTGTATGCTTTCAAATCAATAAATTTCAGGAAAATGTAACATCCATTATTTATGCATTGCATTTTAATATATTTATGTCTAATAATTATTAAGTATATGTACATATGTATGATACATTGTAGGTATCCAGTAGTATTTCCTCTTTATTATTACAATTTGTTTCATGTTTAATTTTCTATTTTTATGATGCCACCAATCTCTTTTTCGATCTAACAATTGATAGCCTTTTTCTGGCTGATTAGTTGGTTCGATGGCAGTTAATCATCAGTCAATCTATGTACATACATATGTTATGCGGATATTGTTAATAATGTAATATAAATTTTATTCATATTAATATTGTTATGATTAATATAATAAATTTTATGTAATATGCTGCATTCAATTGATCAATCATATTAAGTACTTTTATACTGATCATATTAGGACACATTTGAAATCATTTTTATATTAATGATTTATGTATCTACGTACTACTTTTGTCCAGAGTAATAGTAAAATATACATACTACGTACTTATATGTATTTATGGATGAAGTTTATGGAATATCATATTTTTAATGTAGTTAAATGCATTTTTCTTTTTATGTATTCATAACTATTATACATGTGTAGGTAATTGAATTCCATATTTATTGGCATCGTATACTTAAGTATATAGTATATGATAGTATATGTTAATGTATCTCAATAATTTTATTACATTCTATTTTCCTTGTAAGATTAATTTAAAATCATTGTATATATAAATGTAATAATTCTTTATACAAAATTCTCCTTGCAAATATCCAATATGAATGTGTAATTAATTTATGCCATTTCCTATATGGTATATGTAGTATTATAATAATAAATATAACTCTTTTACTTAAATGTATATACATTGAGTAGTGTGTACTACATATGTACATACATTTATATTCATCATAGTGTTAATGTGGCCTAAAATGGTTAGAATTATTATTAAACGCAATTATTCAAAAAGTTCATTTTTGGCGCATATACATACGCACATATATACATATATTTATTGTTTTAATACATACAGTAATTCAATAAAATCAATCTAATTACACATTATAATAAATTCTGTTTATGTAAGATTTTATGTATGTATCTGCATTAGGGTGGGCCAATGAAAAATGTTTGAAAAGTCTAGCCTTTAATTGAAAGCTTACATTTAGTTGATAACGACACAATTAAAATTTTGTTTGTTGCTCAATTTTGCTCGAAGATCGAAGTTATTGTCTAAATTATATGAAAATAATTATTATGACAAGTATACTTTGTATAGTGATATAAAAAGATTCTAATTTGCATATATTTGGGACTATTTTGAAGGCTTGAATTCTATTGTATGTTAGTTACTGAGTTCGCTAGTCGTCTATTACCGGATTGGAGGTCAATGATGAAAATGTAGTGTTCATCGTACTCATTTTCAACGACAAAGTTATGATAGAAAAGCGATTCGGCTGTTTTTAGTGTGGTAAAAAATTATTAATAATTTCAAGATACTCTCAAAGTAAGCTTTTAAATAAGCAGCGAACGCTTGAAACTTTTTTCACATGTAGATCGAACCAATCTAATGTACATACAAATTTGAAAATGTAAATGAAATATAAAGTATTGGTTAAATTTTTTTAATTTAAATAAAACTGCGTAGATTTAAAATACAATATTAATGAGTACATTCATATATTTTAAGATGAATAAATTATTTGATGATTGTAATTACTTACAATCATATATAATACATATTTTTTTTTGGAACAAACACATGTAGTCGAATGTAAATAATAAACGCTGAATAGAATTTATTATAATTGAAATCCCGAATGGTGCTAAAATAGTTCCTCTATCATTGTGTGTCTAGGCTGAACACTAAATATTGCGAGATAGTGGGAAAATGCTATGTATAGGGTGATCCAATAGGAGGTACTTTTTCCAATAGGGATTCTCAGACATCTCACGTATTATGACTGTCATGTTCATATGACATTTGTGTTCATTATTCATTGACATTTCACCATGAATAGACTTACGCCAGAACAACGTTTACAAATTGTGAAAATTCAGCGATCAGTGAGAAATGTTTTTCATTCTCTTCGACCATTTCCTGGTGTTCATATGGTGTTATGTTGTGGTTATGGTGTTCAGATCTTGTGATCTCACGCTGTTGGATTACTTTTTATGGAGCTATGTGAAATTAGTTGTTTATATCGATAAACCACAATCGATTCCTGGATTAGAAGCGATCATAACACGCGTAATTAACGGAATATCGGCCGAAATGCACGAAAGAGTGCTCGAAAATTGGACCCATAGAATGGATCATGTTAGAGCCAGTTGGCCACAACATTTAAAATAAATTATTTTCAAACATTAAATATCATATACCGAACTTACGTCTCAAATACACTTTTTGATTATTAAATTGATTTTAACGCGTTTTATTAAAAAAAAAAAACTACCGGAAGCTCTTATTGGATCACCCTATATATTAATATGGGCTAAGTGCGGGTTTAATGAAAAAGAGCAATGCGGCTACTATTTGTCTTTCGAAAGATCGGAAAAGTAGGCCTTTCATGTTGGATCAAAAGAGAAGTACAAGTGGCATGCGACACTGTTAGACACATTATCATTGAGTACTAAGCAAGCAGTAGAGCTTCTTTTCAATATGTATATTTTGAAACTCAAACTCTTCATTAAAAGACTACTTGAATTGTACAATTACCGATTGGCTCTTTCACTTTTGTTGTGTGTGCGCTAAATTTCGACATATCTTCAAGATATATATGTACAAGTACTTCAATTAGTAGACTCCGAAGATCAGCACTTACTGTAGCACCTTTTGTGAATTTGAAAAGCTGTTCATTGATAGATGCTTAGGAAAATGACGCGTGGTTTGATCTATTGCTTATATTCTGTTCTTCCAATATCTGAAATACAATTGATATTTTGAATTGTTGAAATATTGATATTTTCGAATAGAGAATGGACGTACTTTATGTTAAAAAACGATATATTTACAAAAACACAAACAGGACCGACATCAAAGAAAGTATTAAAACTTAATAAATATATTTTTTCGGAAAGTCGGCAAATAAAAATGAAGTAATTTCAAAATTAGTTCAGTAATAGTGGAGCGAATGTGCCAAAAGCAAAAAAAAAACATAATTATGTTTTTCTTGATTAAAGGTAACTTCAAGGTAACTCATTACATACATTTTTCGGCTGAATCATTTTTTATCCAACACAAAAAGAATAATTTAAATCGGATAAACCCTCGACCAGTTACAGCGGTAGAAACACACATAATAATACCGACTAAATACAGTACTCCTTGGACAGTTTTTAATGACTTTATAAGATGGATATGATTATGTACCCAAAATTCTATGTATTTGCAAGTGCTTCTTTTACTCACAAAACAAAAAAAGTATCATCTTTTAGATTGATTATTTTTTTTTTTAGATTTTTTGCAAGTCGTTTTTTGATCGAGCCAAGCGGTAATTACTTTTTGTGTGTAAAAATTTGAAATTTGTAAAAAATGGAAAAAATGTTCATTATTTTTCCAAAAAGCGCTACGATTTCTAAATAAAAAAAAAAAGTAGTTTCCAACTTCTTCTTATTTTCAATCAGTGAGATTTTATGCCCAAGAAAATAAAACATGACTCAAACGAGTCGCCTATTATTATTAGACGAACTATCATTATTTAAGATAAATCAGATATCCTTCACAAAAAGATATGCGCTCAAATGAATATATATAGCATTTATATATTTTTTTAATCCTGCAAAATGTTAAAATGTGATCCTTATGAAAATTTAACACAATCTATTATCAAACACACCGGATTGGTAGAAGTAGGTTTTTTTATCTAAAATTTCTGTCTCTTTCTCTGCTCTTTCTGAAATGTCTATCACTAGCTGAAAAAATACACTATTTTCAATGTATTGCTTTGTGAAGGATTCTTGTATAATTTAGTTGATTCACAGAAATTAGTAGCGTGTGGTTTGTAGTACATTAGACTGGTGTCTGAGTGATGCTTTCCAATTTAAGTGACTTTGTTACCAAAAAAAAAAAAAAAAAAATTACTAGTGAATATGTATAACAATAGTATTTCATTTAAATAACTTATTCTTATATATGTACATGTGCACAAGTATTTGGATTCACATTTCCCTGTTTTTTTTTTTCATTTTTGACAACACCTACACTTTTTATTGATATCATCATAGGTAGTATAGAATTGACGTACATATATACATATGAATACATGTTGATTTCATAATGCTTTTAAAAATATTTCATTGTGGTCAATCAAAAAATCAACTCTATGTATACATATCAAGAAAAGAAAAGGTTAAATGCAAATTCGTTCCATCATTCAAAACTATGAATTTTCATGGAAATCAAAAAGAGTGGAAGAACAAGAAACAAAAAGTCTATATTGTATTAAATGGAAAATAGTTGTAGTTTAGAGGAAAAGATAAAGAAACAAAATTCAAACATGAAATAAATGGCCATACGGACATATAATAGTATACAATACAATTGCAAGAACAAAAACAATTATTATGTATAGTACGTACATATGTGAGTTGAAGATGTAAAACTATCGGCATCCTTTTCATAAAATAATACTCGTAACAACAACATTTGTATGTTGATGCTATATACTGCTGTTGCTGCTGCCGCTGTTGTTGTTTCTAGAGTTCATGGCGTACATATATATATAGGTACATCCATACATGTGTAAGTACATACACGTAGAAAACAATTGGAAAATATTCTCAAAATATGTGGCTGACAATCAATCATAAGTTTGAGTGAGTGTATCACTGTACATACATACATTTAATGCATGTAAAAAAGTTTGACAAATCATGTTAGTTCACACATATTCAAATACACACTTACATATACAAACATTTATATACATTTTATATATAAAAGAATATCATAATAAATGCATTTCATTATTTTTATGAAAAAAATAAGTAATACATTAAAGGAAAGAAAAAAAAAAAGCGACTATACCAAAACGATTGTCTATCTATGTGTTATTACAGACTGCTGCCGTAGCTTGTCTCTCGGTCACAATAAAAGTCTGTCGATCAATTAAAAAGGTTTTACTTACTAACAATTGATTTTATTTATTATTCTTTTTAACTAAAATTACAACAACAACAACAACAGAAGAATAATAAATGAAAATCAATTTCATTATAGTATATAAGAGTACTTGTAGTCGTATGACCAACTGACTATATATGAGTAGATATATAGAATTAATGGATATTATTGACTATTGTTGCTATGCTCCACTGTACTGCTATGAGTATGTATGCGTATGTGTATTTATTATTGTATGATAGTAGTGGTGATTGGTTGGCGTTGTTGATGATGGTGTTTGCCTTTTGTATATATTAAGTACAACACTTATTTACGATGACGACTTAGACGACGACGACGACAAACCAAGAATTTCAATAGAATTTTAAATTAATTTATTATTATGTTTAATTTTTGGGAAATCGCTATAGCAAGAAAATACAATATATTGAACGATTATAACGTACTATACACACACACACACATTCGTTATATAGAAGAAATAATTAAGTAGAATACTTAAACAAATAAATATTAAATAAATACAATATAGTATGTACTAGAAGGCCAATTTAGATGGTTCATATATATGTACATTTTTTGTATAAATACATATGTACATACGTTAAGAATGATTACTTTATTCGTATATATACTTATTTATTAATCTATTTGTAAGGGTTACCCACATCAATTTAAACCTTTTTAAATTAAGCATGTGACAATTTAGTTCATTCTTCACATGTATGTAGTCTTTTCACAACACCCCAAATCATGTATAATTATAGTAACAAAAAATACCATCATCATCATCATGATCATTGCCGCCATCATAATCTAACTAAAATGCGCATATTATCTGTTAAATAATTAAAGTATGTACTAATATGAAATTAAATTGTTTATATAGTTGGGCATTGCAAATGTGTGAGCTTATTGGAAATTGTGAAAGAGTATACGTTTTTGATGGTATTATTATATTCGAATTAGGGTTTCTTCTAATGATATTCTTTTGACATTTTCTTTTTTTGGATATGCGGGTTCTTTTAGTTTTGAAGCATATATACGTACTTATGTATATGCGAACAATATGTACATATATTTTGATAATATTCTCGTAAAAATACTCGCGTAATTACGTATTGAAAATGAAATGCTTGATATTTTAGAATCGTCGCATATTTGTACTGTGTATGTGGCGACGGTTTTGATCTCTCTTATATTTACATTTCTATACTATATATTCATTTGATCGGTAATGTTTTATATAAATATTCACACATATAGTATAGGCACATGTATGTTAACACATACATATGTGCTTATACGTATGTAAGTAAACACATTAATTTATTAGTCTGCAACATGCAAACCAATTGACAACCAATCGTAATTAGTCACAATAAAAATCGAGTTTGTTTTTTTGTAAAATGGGGGACATATCTGAATTCAAGTTGATGTGTGTGTGTGTGTGTGTGTATGTGAGAGGGCGTTGGTAATATGCTATATGTACTTTATAATTAATTTAATATTTTTACTAATATATATTACATATTTGTATAGGTACATTCTATTGAATATTCAGACCCATAGTTATAAATAAAATTAAGATAATCTGAAATTTAGAAACGAATTGTTTGATATATTTCCCAAAGTTGAAAATTTCAATTTTATTGTTTTTATATTAAAAAAAATCTTTAGAATTAATAATTTGAAAATATAAATTGGATTTAAATGCAAAAATTGTTTATGTACTTATTTTAAAAAAATATTCAATTTTTATTCATGATCGTACAATTTTGATTTATTTTCATCATAGTTAGATTACTCTACATTCATGAAAGTTTATGCCTGATTTAAAATACCACTTCCTTCATTTTATATTATTTTGTCTGGATGTTGTACCTTAAAAAGTGTTCGTAAATACCTAATAGATTCCGCAATGATTTACTGTATCGTTAGAAAAATATGTTTTTATGAGAGCCTTGTCCTTGTTTAAATATGTTGGCATAGAGAGAAATCGTTTCAACCTAAACATAATCTTAATGGCACAACATGATTTTATTACGGAACTAATTTATCCAACTGGTTTATAGGCCCAAGTATTAAAATGACGCTGCAAATGACAGTGGCTTGGTAACTATTCCACGCTCTTGACGAGATTAGTGTTGAATTTTAGCTGAATGCTAACTACAGTGAGTTGTGTGACTTAGCAAAAATGCCACCGAGTTGAGTATGCACCAAAAAATGTCATTTTGAACTAGAAAAATGGCTCTCAGTTAGTAGTGATACTTTTTTACACATATCCGTTAAACTATTAGAATATATCGCATATATGTGCCTACATGCATCGCAGACAAATGAAACTAGGTCGTATCTAATTCTGACCGAGAACAACACACATAAATGAATTGGAAGTGAATCTTGGATAGTTGTGAGTTCCAATAATGTAATACATGCTATAGGTGCTCATTCTCAGACGAGTACAATGGTCAGACAGTACTCAATAAAATCAAAAATAATCGTAAATCATTTTTAAGTACACGTATATAGTCATACTAGAAGTATAAAATTCTTTTCCCAAATTGTCAATACAATTATTCATTTTTTTTAAGTATAAATCTGTAGAATGTTAACGCCCAAATTCTTTAAGTGTATCCAGGTATTAATAATAATTAACAAGCAATGAGTTGACAAATCAAATTGCTCATATCAAACAATTGCTATCTATGTATATGTATATCTATGTGCATAAATTAATCATAAACCAGTTAAGATATTGCTAATAATATTAATAATAATTGTGATTTTGCTATAAAGAATTTTTTTCCTAAATTTACAATATGTAGGTAAATATACATATAGTAAGTACATGTATATACATATGTATGTATGCATGAGTATGCGGTAAAGAACACTTGGGCTTTTCGACACACACACAAAACAACGTTAACTAATAAAATTTATAAAAATTGTCAAAAATATGAATATCATATAATAGCTCACGCAATGCCATATGTCCATATTTATCATACAAATACTTTAGAATATAAAGCACTGTAAGAGAGAACAAAAAAATAAAAAAAAAACAACAACAGCAAAATATTAAAGAAAGAACTGAGCACAGTAAAATCAATTGGAGTATTAACAAATAAGACACCATTAAACGCATAATTAAAGACCAAAATCAAGTAACAGGATATGTTGGACATGCTCGCATTTGCATGCATAGCTTAAGAATTTAGATCATGGTCGTTGGCTACCGAACGAAAAAATTTCCAATCTCCATTCCAATGGATGAATGAGGAGATTTTTTATAGTAGTATTATTTTTATTTTTAAAGGCTTTGTCACAACGATGGCAATATATACTTAATGTTTAAATATGGGGTATATTGGTAGGTGTACTTGGTGTATTGATATATTGCAAATAAATAGCTCAGTCATATATGGGATCGTAGTTCACTTTATCTGTCTTCCTATGCTCCATCTACGCATAGTTGCATTGTATTCTACATTTTTCAGCAATTTCTGATACAATCTAATCGGCATTTTTTCGACATTATTTCAAAATTTCCGCAACAATGTCGGAAAAGTAAGAAATACTTTTCGCCATTAATTCAATGTGTAATTCACGAGAAAAAGAAAATAAATTTTATTTGACAGAATATGAATTAAACTGCTAATATAAAATCTTGAATACCTTTAAGCAATTTAAACTGGACCTTTAAATAATAGCTAAATAGCTTAATAGTAAATAATAATAAATTCTTAATAAATAACAAAAGATGGAATATTTTTTCTACTTAATCATTTGCAACAATTGATTTAATATTTGTTTTTGCCATCTTTGCAACTCTTGCAATGTTGAAAATAATAATTTTTTAGCTTAATGAAAAAGAAAGAACTGTTAAGATGATAAATAATTCTAATCGATTCTATTAAACTATAATATCTATTGAGTGAATGTTCTTTATATCAATATCTCAATGGCTTTGGTGCTCTCCATATCCAATTCTGGCTACTAATCAAGTTGGAACAGTATGCAGTTCAGAGGGATGACTAACACCAGATCGCTATTGAGTCCATAAAATCATACGTTCTTTTTGGTGATCATAATATCGTGCAATTAGATCACTAAAGGCCAAAGACATATTACCACGATAAAAAACCACAACAGAAATGAAAGATCAATGATAATTGTTTATTTTTTTTTAGAAGAATGTTGAATCTAATTATCAACAACGGTGAAAATTATTAGATTTTAAGAATTAGAGGGCAAAATATTTATATGATCTATACAAATGTGGCACTTATAGTTTCCACAAAGCCCTTTGACCGAGTTTCTCTTCCAGTATTCTTGTGTGTGTTAAATTTTAGGACTGCAGAATCCTTGTGATGTTACTTTTTCTGAGCTTTGTCACATGGCTGTTTCAGAAGGCGTTTCAGGGTAAATTATTACTGTCTATTGCTGTCGGAAGAATTGCCAATTACTTGTTGACAGGCGTTTCAGGTGGTTATTGAACCCACAACGTACAGATCAGAAGGTCATCGCGCTAATTACTGAACTACGTCACAGCAGTGATCTAGTTAGCGAAAGAAGCCATCAAGCATATGAGATTTTGAAGAGATATTGATCGAATTTGTTGGAAAAAAAAATTTATGAATTTTTACCTTGACTACATACCAGCCCAGTGGTCTCGTTAATTATATAAAATTTAATGCCGCACATTGATAGTCAAAAATTTCCAGTTCTAGTTTAAAAATGGTATTGACTTGTTTGACGAATCCTCGTACAGAAATCGGAATATATTTTCTTTAAAAAATACTTAACATATTTACTTTTTTTGCCTGTAATGACGAATAGCTTCGATTCTACAATTACGATTAATGTGAATCATCACTGATAATAGGTAACCCACAATATTATTTTTGTCTATTATTTCCTAACATGTGTATATACATCCCTTGAGAGCATCTGTTTATTAAATTTGGATTAGTTTTAATAGAATTATGTTAATCTCCTCTTTAAATACAATAAATATACTGGTTTCGTTCGAATAAATCTTTGATTATTTTTTCATCGTCATAATCTTACGACCAACTTTAATGCATTTATTTTTTTTACCAGTAAAAGTCAATTGTTCCGTACTGTGTGAACCGAATCTTTTTGTTGGCATATTACTGCATTTTAGATACTCATTGCAACATTGGAGGGTTGTGAAAATATACACGCTACTAATTTATGTTGCTTAAGGGTTGGGTTCTTCTATGAATATTACATAAAACTCTTCATAAAAAAATAGGATCAAAATATTATAGTTTCCGTTTGATTGTTTCAAATCCATGCGCATGTGTGTATGTACTTCTTTCTTTTTAATTGTGTCTTTAAAAATTTCTCTGCATATAACCCCTTGGCTTGTCCGTCTGGCAATATTAAATTGATAATTCTTTTTTCAATTTCAAATAATATGACATTCAGTTAGCATAATGCATACATACTGACATATATATGATTATAAACAATAGTGTCTATTATATGTAAATGTATGTATTTTATACTTACCTTATATAGGTATGTATTTAATCGTATCTAAATACACCTATGTACTGTAGGTACATAGATGACGTATATATAAGCATGTCTAATGTATCGTTGTATTAGATATGCATTACAATTGTATCACGAACTACTTATAATGCTCCTTTATTTTTCACATTTCTCCGACGTTACGTTTAAAGCACGTTACTTTTTGTTCCATTGCGCTTGTTGTTTTTGTTTTTTTTTTTTCCTTTGCTTCGATTTGCCTTATCAAAGATTCAAAAAATGAATGAGTGTGCACATGATCGTACGCAGATGCGTATATAACATATTAGATCTGTACACAAATGTATGGAATTTTTAGAAAATAATTTTTTTTGTGCTGCACGATTTTCTGAAGGTTTTACTATATAGAACATATGGTTAGTACTTGGAATGAGGACAGAAAATACATGAAATAATGTTGTTTAAAAGCAGTTAATTGGATTAAACTGAACTTTGTCCCGTCTAACTAACATATGACAGGTCTAATGTGCATAAATTTCTCATTGAATTTCTAAGCTCAGGCAATTGCTGTCATTTTGGTGCGTTCCATATGAATAATATTATTTTATATGACAAACGCGATTCGGTACTTATTCCTACCAGTTACAATATAAGTGATTTACTTTTTTCGCCTGTATTTATTTTTCTTCTTCTTTCTTTCACATTTTATACAATATTATTTTCCTTTCCTACCTTCGATGTTGTACATTTTGATATTGTCTTGATATTGTTGTTATTGTTATTTGTTGAATATTTCTTTTTTTTTTTCGTTGCTGATGATGACGGATTGTCGTCTTTACGACGCGTTTTTAGTAACGCCTTTAAGATACATTTATATCTCATAAATGTATCTTATACAATATGTAGTAAATGAGTATATGTGTATTCATATAATTCATACAATTTCGCCTAACTCACCGACTTGACTGATTATTCAGAGTGAACGATTGAATGAATGAGCGAGTGTGAGTGTGAGTGTTGCTCTCGCCTTATTTTTGTTGTTGTTGTTTTATTTATTTATTTTTTTTATTTTTCTTAAAGATTTCTTTAAATTTGGGTGTGTTCTGTATTTAACGAATTCCGATTACTTCCTCCACTCTTGTTTTTGAATTAAAAATTAACAAACATAAAAAATGACAAAAATAAAATCATTGGGAGAAAAAGATCTTTGTCAAAAAAGTAACATGATTTCTGTTTTAATTTTTTTCAAAAACAATATCTACAAAAAAAAAAGAAAAAACCAAAAAAAGGCCAAAAACGCGTTTTTTTAGATTCTCCTTTTTCAGCGCCATTTTGTTTATAATATCTACAACTACACTCGTTATGTGTATTTAATACTTTTTATGCTTCATCAATGAAGAAAGTAGATTATCACAATAGTACATAAGTACTTACATACTCACATTACATACATACATACCATATATAGCTCGCGTTCATTCAATCATTTGTTTATTGGTATTACTTGTATTGTTGGTTGCCTTTAATCTAAATCTTGATTATTAGAGAACTATTTTTTTTTTATATTTGGCTCTACCTATGCATATACTAATGTAGGTACCTACATTCATCAATTCAATAAATGTACTTTATGTCATCTACTTACGTATACATTTACATACATACATACAAACATATTTCAATAATCATTTTGATGTATGTACGAGTACGAGTGTACGATGATATATTCTTATTTGTTTTGTTTTATCTGTATTTTACTTATGTGATGGTCTTATTATAGATGGATTTATTTTTGCTTTGTATTTTTTCTATATTATAATACAATACATACTCGAATATACATACATCGATGGGAGACTGTATTCCATTGAAGTTTCCATTTTCATAAAGACGATGATTATTATTATAATTATTATTTGTTGTTGTTGTTACTGAAATTTCATAGTAACTTTAGTTCACAATTTTAGGATTATAGAAGCAGAAGAAGAATTGTCATCAGCTTTTTTTATTTTGAATTTAATTATAAGTAGACATGGTTTTTTGTTCTTGTTTTGGTTTTTAATTTTCTATGTTATTGCATTTGTTGTTATTCTATGTACTATACATATATTTGTATGTATGAAGATATATTGTCATCGTTGCAAAGTTATTATCAATATTATGTTAGTAGTAGTAGTAGTTGTTGTTGTTTTTATTTACCTTTAAAACACACCCCAAAAAATACTATACAACTAATTTGTTTTTGACAGTTGATATGGGTTTTGAGATTAAACTTAAACTATGCTATACATTCAATATAGAGTAAAGTTACCTACTGTTTTTATTTTTTGCTTCTTTTTACATTATGATGTATTAGTTGATTTAAAATTAAAATAATAAATACATATGCACATAAATTTGTATATATATTGTATTACCATATTTACTTAATCATTAATCTTCAGCATTAAGACATTGTCATTTTCATTTTATTATTGTACTTAACAATCGATTTTATAATCAAAATTGTTGTCCAAATTATTTCATTATTCATTTATATTCAAATTCTCATTAATAAGGTTTTAAAACACATAATATATTCTAAATTAAGACAAAAAGGAAAGCATATGATTGCAAATAACACAAACATACAAAAATAACCAACTTACTCGTACATTTATATAAACAAATTGTTTACAATCGAGGCTGCCTTAAAAGAAAGTGCTAAAACTTAATAAACAATTTATTTTTGAAGTCGGCACCAAAGAAATTACAATTTACAAAAAAAAAATTGTTAGTTGGTTCGTTGGTAATAATCGGTAAGTCGGTACGACTTCAAAAGGAAAATATTTATTAAGTTTTAGTACTACCTTTTAAGTCGGATCTGTTTTTTGTATACAATTTTTATCATTTGCCTGACTTATGGATGCAATACCAATTTTTGTAGTTTAACAAAATATAAACCTTGAATATGCGTCATGACGCAGCCACGAAAATACGCTTTAAAACAAACTAAAACATTTCAAAATGGGCACAGTAAGTCTGGATCAAATGAGCCGAAAATAAAATATATTCTTGCTGACTGCATTTTCTCACTTATTGCATTTACAAAACATTCTGAAAATCAGCTGTTTCTTTAGAAATGCCATATTGGCTAGTGTGGCCATCGTGATAATATAATTTTTTAGGTACCAGTATTTATTATAACACATTCAATTGTGCAATAGAATCCATCGTACCCTTATTCGGGGTTTAAGAATCATTTTGAAGAATTAATTACATATATTTTTTAAATATTATGTATAAATACTAACGTAATATAAATATTTATCTAATACTACAACTGGAAGAAAGATAATAATAATAAGAATAAGAGACAAGCAAACATCGTCTTTCAAAATGTTTTTAAATCGAATTCATAAACATTACATAAAAATGAGATTGAGTGAGTTTCGTTTAACGGCCTGAAACGTGGGAATAAACGAGGTAAAAATCTATATGAAGGGTTTTATGTAGTAGTGGTTTTGATCAGTGCATCCCAACTTTAGAATTATTCGATTTCTAGTAGATTTCAAAAATTCAATTTGTTGGGTTCTTCATTCTATAACTTAGTACATTGCGGTTTTAGTTTTTTTTTGTGTTCAATTTTAAGTAATTTTCATAGAATTTTTTCCGTAAGCAAATATACAGTATTCCATTCGATTTTATTTCTAAACGTGCTTCATGCTATAATTTAGTACACTGCGGTTTTTTTTGTTCTCTTTTAAGTCATTCTCATAGGATTTTTTCCGTAGGCGAACATGCAGTAGCCCATTCGTTTTTATTTTGAAGGTGGCATACATATTAATTCCTGAATTTCCTAATCGCAAAATAGCTAATCATATTAAACCTCGTGGCAATATATATATAAACAATTTAATTTCTATTTCAAGTGCATTTTTAAAAATTCTATAGTAAATACAATGCACGTACTTGCATTCCACGCTAAGATGTATATATATACATATATACATAAATTTGACAAATCATATTTTAAATCATTCTAATAGACGTTGTATGTTTTCGAAATAGAAAATCCAGAGCTCCAACAATAATAAATAAGAAGTGTAGATATTGCTTATTAAATTTGTTTGTATGAAGAAGCTACTTTTTGTTGCATTTTTATTTAAAAATTTCATATATTTTTGTTTGACTACTTCAAATAAATTAAATGCTACAATATGCATGCATCGCATAACGAGTACATACTTGTGTACTATATGTTTATATGTATGACGTACTTACAGAATATACTTATCTCTCATGGGAACCACTTGTGAATGGAAATTTCGTCAATCACGTTTCCCAACTTCAAGTTACTTAGACAATATCTATCGTATCTATCCATCTATTGTGTCTTTATGTCTTTTAATATTTTATTGTTATTGTTGGTGTTGCTTCTAGTGTTTTATATTTACATTATTATTTAGAAAACGTTTTAATTTAGTTTTCCCCCCTATTTTTGTTGTTGAAATTTACTTATTCCTTTTCATTGAGCGCTTGTTTTTATATAATTTCACGTACACTCTTATTTCATTTTGTGACTTATGCTTAAGTATTAATTTTGATTTTATTCAATTCCCCCTCAGCTTTGATTATATTTTTTTTGTCTTTTGATTTTTGTTAATTGTTCATATTTGAAATTCTGTGTATTTTTTTTTACACTCAAGCCTCATGTGGCAACATATGTACATTCTACGATTGGTATGACTACATACAATGTCATGCATAATTCAGATTTTATATGCAAAAGCAGAAACCTTTAAATCAATTTGATTGTGTGCGTGAGTGTGTCTACAATTTCTAAAGTGGTCTGAGGAGGTTCTCAGTTTTGATTATTGCGATTATAATCGTACCTGATATACCTTACATACATGTAGTAGGTATGTATTGTATAAAAACGTATATATGTTTTTTATTAGTGCTCTTGATGATGCAACCATGTTATTGTATTCTTTTAATACTTTAATACGTTTATGGAGCACGTTTTCTACCTATTTTTTTCTCTCTCTATACTTATTTTATTATATTTAATTTTGATGTAGTTATATACAAAATGAATATATTTTATGAATATGAAATAAAATAACTTAACAACACGATGTAAATTAATTTTTTTGTGATATGGCTTATTTTTATACCCTGCATAATGCAATATGCATGGTATATTCATTTCGGTCAGATGTTTGTGTCCACTTGAAGGAATCTCCGGAGATATAGACATGGATATATATTCGTGATCAGCGTCGATTAAATTTTCGATTTAACGATGTCCGTCCGTCCGTCCGTCCGTCTGTCTGTCACCTGGCTGGTTCGCACGATAACTTGAGTAAATATTGAGCTATTTCGATGAAATTTGGCATAAGTAATCTATGATCCAAGGGTACGGAGGGGATTGATATTGGGCATGATCGCCCAATAACCACGCCCACACCAAGCATTCAAAGCGACTAACCTCGAAATTTTCAAAATCTTTAACTTGCTATAACTCACATAATATACGACTTGGGACAACAATATTTGGCACATAGACTTATATTATACTACTATATAACCTCGCCAAAAGTGGTTGAGCCACGCCTACTTTTTAGCGTAGCTCTCATACAAAGTGTCTGTACTGCTTTTAAATTGAAACAGCTGTAACTTCTACAATCTTCCGTCCAGAATAACCATAATTGACACTTAGATTAATATGGTAGTCGGAAATAATATGGCAGAAAATCAGTGTGCCACGCCCACTGCTTTTTGGGTCTCCCATAAAAAGTTGCGGAAATTAAAAAAAATGTTACCGGTTATAACTTGCAAACTATTCAGCGTAGAATAACAAGATTTAAGGTATGGAATAGTATTGTACGAGCAACTAGACTCACTTGAAATGGGTGCGCCACGCCCACTGTTTATTGTAGCCCCCATACAAATTTTAAATTGAAACAGCTGTAACTTCGGCAATCTTCTGTCTAAAATAACCATAATTGACACTTAGATTAATATCGTAGTGGGCAAAAATCTGGCAGAAAATCAGTGTGCCACGCCCACTCCTTCATGAGTCTCCCATACAAAGTCAAGGGAATTAAACTGAAACTTTTAAGCTTCATAACTTACAAACCATTTAGCGTAGGACAACGAGATTTAAGGTATGGATTAGTATTGTACGAGCCACTAGGCTCACAGAAAATGGGCGCACCACGCCCACTGTTTACCGTAGCCCCCATACAAATTTTAAATTGAAACAGCTGTAACTTCGGCAGTCTTCTGTCTAGAATAACCATAATTGACACTTAAATTAATATCGTAGTCGGCAAAAATCTGGCAGAAAATCAGTGTGCCACGCCCACTCCTTCATGAGTCTCCCATACAAAGTCAAGGGAATTAAACTAAAACTTTTAAGCTCCATAACTTACAAACCATTTAGCGTAGGACAACGAGATTTAAGGTATGGATAAGTATTGTACGAGCAACTAGGGTCATAGGAAATGGGCGCGTCATGCCCACTGTTTATTGCAGCCCCCATACAAAATGACTGAAATTCTTTTAAATTTAAACAGCTGTAACTTCGGCAATCTCCTGCCTAAAAGAACCATAATTGACACTTAGATTAATATCGTAGTCGCAAATAATCTGGCAGAAAATCAGTGTGCCACGCCCACTCCTTCATGAGTCTCCCATACAAAGTCGAGGGAATTAAACTAAAACTTTTAAGCTCCATAACTTATAAACCATTTAGCGTAAAAGAACGAGATTTTAGGTATGTATTAGTATTGTAGGAGCAACTAGACTCACAGGAAATGGACGCGCCACGCCCACTGTTGATAGTAGCCGCCATACAAAATGACCTAATTTCTTTAAAATTGAAATAGCTGTAACTTCTGTATGCTTCTGTCTAGAACAATCTTAATTAACACTTAGGTTAATATGGTAGTCGGAAATAATCTGCCGAAAAATCAGCGTACCATGCCCACTTCTTATTGGGGCTCCCATACAAAGTTGAGGAAATTAAACAAAAATGTTAACCACCATAACTTAGAAACTATTCAACGTAGGACACCAAATTTAAGTTGTGGATTAACGTTGAAAAATTAATTGGATTTACTAGAAAGTGGTAAGCCACGCCCACTTTTATATAGCTCCCATACTAAGCCTCGGAATTATCTTAAAATCCTTTTACTTCGTCAAAGTCAACCACATTTCGGGTGTAAATTAGTAGTATATGCAAAAATTGTTTCTCGAAAAGTGGAAATAAAAGAAAAGTTGGATATTCGAGTAAACTTTTTATATATAAATCTACATATGCAGGGTATAGTTTGGTCGGCCCCAGCCGACTGTAAGGGGATTTTTTGATTTTTGTATTCTCTGGACAAAAATCTATTAGAATGTATTCTGAATTCAAGATATTATTTCCTGTCAAAGTAAAAAAAAAAACCTTAGTAAAAAATTTATTTTTTCATTAAAATAGTATAAAAAAATCGTTAAATATTCAAATAAAAACAAAATGTACGATCATTTCTAAAGAATTATGCTATTTTCACTCGCCTTTACGATCACTGGCATGCCGTGATTGGAAACTCGGATCCGAACGGTTAACAATTAATATTTCAAATTTGACAATCTATATTATATTTACATGGAATAATATGATTATTGCACCAATGCATAAAAATAATTGCGATAATTTGAATTTGTCCCAATAAAGATAATATCAACTGTCAAATCTTGCTGCATTGTTTTGAATGTTTTACTTTGAATTTCTATATAATTTATTATTTGATATGAATTAAAAGTAAAAAAAGAATTAGTTAATGAATCATCATATTGCCAGGAAACACACTTGTTATAATTAGTTGCATCCTAGATATTGTACATCTGTCATTTGCTTACTTCATAACTCCTTAAGGGAGGGCTGCGTAAACTACATTTCAGTCTTGTTTTTTTGGCCAGATATCTCAGAACTAACTAAATGGTACATAGTTGATTTTAGGTTTAATAAAATACTTTTATTGAAAAGAAAACGAATAGACTTTTAGGAAAAACAAATATTTGATAATTTAAAAAAATTATGTAATTTTTATAGAAAATATTATTAAATACATAATATCTGTGTGTATGTATATGTATTATATGAATACAAATATGTTGCATTTTTTGTTAATTCGCTAGTAAATATGCTTTCTTAACACTAAATACAGCTAAAACATATTCATATGTATACAATAAACTTCGACCAACTTCAAATTTACTTGAACAAACAGTGAGGCGTTGATGTAGTTACAAACATGTGCCCCTTGCAAATAAAACTCCAACTGCCTGCCAACATATTGTAACTTAATTTATGAACATTTTTTTCTTTCTTTTTGCGACACAATTATTGTTATGATTCATTCGCACCCGTGCTGTGTTGTACCGCACACAAATGTTTTAATTCATAGTTTGGTATTAACTCAATATAATGAAAAAAAAAAAAATTTCAAAAAATTATAATCAACTCAACAGTTTAATGCAAGCTGACAAATATTTGTGTTACCACTACAATTACAACTCACTACATACATACGTACACATGTACTATATAACTATTCTTTATTATAATGACTACAATTACAAGTACATACAATATATATGTAGGTATGTATTCGATATCCATATTGCACATTTGTAATAAAATCTGCCTTCCAATAAGCTTACAAATAAATGAGTAAGCATAGAATATAGGTACCTACTATGTGCGAATATAGCACACGTTATAAATATTAACTACTGTACTGTACTGTGTGTGTGTGTGTGTTTAGCTGTGTTGTTTTTAAATATAGTGCGCAATTGTAGAAGCTTATAATATTTGTACACATAGTCTTACATTGAGTTAACAACAATTAGTTTAGTAGTTTGATTCTAGATAAATCCAGGTGTTCACTCTATTTCACATAGGCATATTATATCTAAATAAATATATATATATATATATATATATATATATATATATATATATATATATATATATATATATATATATATATATGTATTTGCTTTTATTGATAGTATAAACATATGTATATATGAGCATATCTAAGGCTGAAGGTACACATACATATATATACTTATACCTACATATGTACGTATTGTCACCAAAAGTGTTTATTATAAAAGACATGCATACATATCATCCCGTCTGCCTGCTGCCTGCTTCTTTGAAACGTCGTCGTTGTCGTCTACATATCATGTACATACATATATCGTGCTTAGTTTATGTCTGTGGAAGTTTAAAATATACTTATGAATTTGACACATGGGCGTTTATTAGCGTTGGAGGATATTTGAACAAAGGCAACAAATATGTATTCATCAATCATAAAATATATGTACAATTCATATATAGATATTATTGTATAAGCAAAAAGAATAATTGAGCCACATTTAAGGTAAGACAAACGTGAAGCAGATTTTTGATTCGCATGTATTTGATAAAAAGTACTACAGAAATACATGAACATACCTAAAGAAGAGAATAAGATTTGATTCGATTAACATTTTAATTATGCTGGTAGCAATACAATTGTTCCAATGATGACAGAAACTTGTTTGTTTCGCACAATAACCCTTTATAAGCATGGAATTGAAAGGATTTGATGAAAATAATAACTAGCCTTGAAGGCCATTGGTGTGTATTCATAGGTAATCTTAAGTTCATTCTTGAAAATAGTATCGGTTTTTTTTTTCATAAAATTCCCATATAAAAATCTATCAATAAGCCGATATCAATTTTAAGTTGGAACACAATTTTGACTATGAATACGCGCCATTATTAATAAAATGTTCATTTTGTGAAGTTTTAAAAATATTTAATAACAATTAGTTCATAAAATTTTATTCGATAAATTCATACATATCTACTCTATATGATTTATCTTCAACTATTATTATTACATTACATTTTAATGCAATAATTTAATAGTATTACATGGATAAAGTTCATAAAACAAATTAAAACTAAACTTAACCAGCATATTACTGTATAATTTGTCCGCTGTTTTTAAAATACATAATATTTAGAAGGTGCAAGAAGGGTCATATTTATTATTTGACATTTATCGCTGAATCCTATCCCTAAATATTCTACATACTCGTGTAATGTTTACACTGTATCTATTTTTATGCTTTGTTAATATTTTTAATATTTGTATATAAATATATTATGTATGTATGTATGGTATGTATATTTCTTATGACCAATGTATGATTAAAAAAATAAATAAATATGTGGCACTTAAAGCCCCAAAGGGCTCATTGGCCGAGCCTCTCTTCCATTACTGTTGTGCGTCTTAAATTTGGACAGTATTAGAATGGACCTACTTATTTTAGCCGGTTCCGAACGGCAGAACACTTGTGACATCACTTTTTCTGAGCTTTGTCACAGAGTTCTTTTAGAAGCTTTTTCATGGCAAGTTGTTATTGTCGGAAGAATTGCCAATTGCTTGCCGACAGGTGGGTACCGTTCGAAAAAAAAATCTTTTCGATATTAAATTTGTTATGCATCAGCCGGGTATTGAACCACGACCTACAGATCAGAAGGCGAACACACTAACCACTGAGCTACTGCATCTAATCATCCAATGTATGATTAGTCTGGTAAAAATGTAACAATTATTGCTTGTTTTATGATTTTTATGTATTTTTTATCTTTAAATATTATTTACCATAAAATGGAAATGGTAAACAAAAGGTATTACTTAAAAAAATCATAGTTATAATTATGTTTTAAAATCGATTATTCAATATCTCAGGATTGAATTCATACAACTAAGCTAATTTTTGTAAAATGGGCACCACTTGCTGGAGTGGGTGGGGAAATTGCCTTCAACGCTGCTCTCCGACCTATTCAAATTTAATGGTTAACTTAAGAGCTGACTAGGACAATAGACCGTTGTTACAGTGAACTTTAGTATAGAAGAATTGATTAATTAATGCCATTCGAGCACGAGAATTAGGGATAAAATGGGTTCAATTATTTTCAATTGTTTAATGCGCTTCTCTTTCAGTCCTGTTGTGCGTGTTAAATTTTTGGACATCATTAAAAGGGAATCACTTAACATATATTAGCCGGTTCCAAACGGCAGAACCTATATGGCATCACTTTTTGATATAGGGTCTGACTTTGGTTAATGAGGCTATGGCTATGGTAATAAAGAGGGTAATGGTACCTTTTAAACAAACAAGAAATGGTGAAATTATTCGGAGTGAAGTTATGTGTCATTAAAGTTGAGATTTTAACAATCGTACAATTCATACTAAACAACCCAATTACCACTGCGATAAAGCCAATGTAAACATTTCTTTGTGAATTCGGAAATAATAAGTAATGTTAGTCGACAAAAACGGAAGAAAGAATAAATTTTTAGAACCCGCTTAATATGACGATATTTTAAAGCCTCGTGCGTCGGAATCAATTTTGGAAGAAATTAAAAATATCGAAAAAAATTGTTTTTTTCAGCAACCGAATAATACAACAAAACAAAGTCAGGTATCAGTTTGATTTACACAATAAATTCAATGGAAAATCTGAAAAACAAACAAATATATTGTTCTATTCACAATGGGCCTTCTTGGCCTAAGTGTGTCCTCTCATACAAAGGGCACCTAATATTGTTCTATATATTTAAAAGTTAAAATAAAAATAAAATAAAATTTCTATGAATTCCATTTGGCAATATTCAAATTTTGTAATTATAATTTGTTAAATATTTGTATATTTTTTATATGCTACAATATATCATTAGCATTTATTAAGTTAACACACAGAAATTACTTTAGTGTAAAAGTAGTTACATAATTTTATTATTACAATTTGACCAGACTTATCATTTTGCTCTTAGAAATTTATACATATTTACTTATAAAAATTATAGCATATATTTACATATACTCGTATATTTATTTATATTTTTATGCTCATAATAACTACATTAATTATGTATCAATGTACCCTTGTTGAATTTATCATAGATAACTATATTTACAATTGATTCACGTTTATTTATGTTTTATTAATAAACTTATAAAAGTATACAATATGTATGTGCAATGGGCATGACAGAATGTATTCATATACACGAGTACGGTATATTGATATGATTTTTCTATCTAACTAACTATTTGTTTTTCCCTCCTTGTGTTTTTTTTTGTTCTTTTACTATTATAAAAATTAATTTATTGCCTTAAATGTAAACTTTATACATATATGTATACATAAATTTATATCAGCTTATTTCAATCGTATCTTAAAATGATCATTAGTAATACTATCTGAATTATTGCAATGCGTTTGTTATTTAAACAGACTAAATCGTCGTCGTCGTCGTCGTCGTCGTATTTTAATTACAAATATTATTAATAATATTATGATTGCATTTAATCGGAAGTTAATGTTTATTTAGACTGTTGGCTGTTATCGTTCTTTGAATTATAACATGCATGTATGTGTACGTACAATACACGCATTCGTATAACTCCAATATAAGTGTACACAAAATTATTAATTATGCTATTGTACCCAGTAAGAGTTCAATTTTAAATTCCAAAAACAACATATTTCTGAGTAAAGAGCAAAAAGAAATTAAAAACAAAATCACAACTACAATATATAGTATAGGTAATTACTATGATAAGGAGAATTAAATTCATATGTGTACTTACTATAAGTACTTAATGTATATCGTATGCACATCGTATGCGTAGTACACATATTTAAGTACATATATCAGAATGTAATTATAACCATAATGGTGCTAATGTTTACCAATGGTTTTTATTTCGGCTTATTTCAATAAAATTGTCATTTATGCAATCTTTTGTTGTGTTGTATTTTAGTGATTTCTACTAGGTATACAAGGTTTTAAAATTTAATTAAAAAGTTATTGGAATTCTGTGTGTTGTATGTGCTTTATTTTTTTGCCAAGTAAATTTACTTAAGCCCAAAACAATTATATTATATATACATCGTCATCGTAGATACTTGTAATTGCCATAATATAATCATCATATATAGTAGGTAATATGCATTCATACTGGCGTATAATGGGTTTGGTTCTTTTTCGATATCTATAATATAGTACATACCATACATACTCGCATATATGTAAATACATAAGTATGACTATTGTCGTATACGAGTAGTATAAATAAGTAAATATTAAATTCTAATTAAAGTCATGGGAGTGATTTGCTTTTTTTTTGTTCGTCTATACTTATACATAATATAAATAAATACCAGTACATTTGTATTTGTGTAGTTTTATTACTAAATTGTTTATCTGTTTTTATTTGAGTTTGTTAATAATAATTATATGTTAATTGATAAATAAGTCTTTTTCGTATTAAAAAAAGATCTTGACTTATTTATTTTACTTTTGTATTTATTATTATTTTTTTTTTTGTTCTCTTCTATGTATTGCGGAAATATTAATTTTTATTATATTTAACTTTGATTTATGACTGTAATATTTTTGATTTTGTTTTTAAATAATACCATACCTTAAGTAATTGCGATTAAATTGAAATAATTAGATTGAAGAATGTCAAACTGTTATGTTTACATAAGTATGGCCTTCTACTCTGGCATTACTTTAGTATGAAACGCATTATGGAATATTATATTATTTTTTGTTCGATTTCAAAATAAGTAGTGAGTAATTTTCATTAATTTGGGAGTGTTATTTAAGATCTATAAGAGGGAAATAAATTTCGGACACAAAAAACACAAATTTCTCGAATAGATTATCAAAAATATTTTTATTTTTACTCCATATTTCGGGAACTCAGAACTCAAGCATAACATTATTTTATGCTATTTAGTATAGAATTATCTCAAGATGTATTTTAAAGTGGTATGTTAAATGTGAAATGCTAACCCGATAATTTGAACAATTTTTCAGTGAAAATTTCCATGACTTTTAAAAATGCAATTTTAGAAGAATAAGTTTAAAGCAAAGTCAGAATTGTCAGAAATCTTCGAAAATGAAAAACCTTTAAAAATATCTAATCAACACATGAAAAACAAAGCAAATTTCTTACATCAAACAGACTGTACTATTTCTATTCATACATATGCATCGAAAATTCTATAGGATTAGAAAAAAAAGAAGATTTATAAATTATTTTACGTTTTGGCCATTGAAATTGGAACATATGCTAATTACATTCGTACTTGTATACACTTAAGTATATACTCGTACATATCTGATAAATATTTTGTAATTATAATATTGAATTGTCGCCATCTCATTTTGGTCATCTTTATGCATACACAAATGTATAGTAAGTATGTACATATTACAAAAGAAAAAAATGTATAGAGTGAAGAAAGAAAAATAGAATAAAATTAAATTAAATTTACATACAATTGATCTTCAAATGATAAATGTATTTTTTTCTATTTTTGTATCTACATGTACTTATGCAAATGTGAGTATGTGGAAAACGAGTGATGTTCATACTTATGTACATATGCATAAATGAAATCTTCAATTTACAATTATAATTATCAAATCAAATACGTATTTATGCCTATTTTTGATATCGAAAACAAAACAAAAAAAAAAAAACAAAAAAATACTTACATAAAGGATGAAAAAGAAATAAGCACAATTACCAACAAAAAAAAAAAAAAAATAATAGTACATTAAATATGTATTATGCTTGAAACATCAATATCATGTTATATGTATGGTATATTGTATATGGGGCAGCAGCAATAGCAAGTATGAGTTCTAACAACAATAATCAACGTTGAGAAGTGGAAAGAATATTTGAAAAGATTGATCAATATAATATGCGTATTCATTAAATTCATTGGTGCGCGCTCTCCATATTGTATGTACGAGTACTCTTATGTAAATACATATGTACATGTACATATATCTAATTCATTTCATTTTATTCATTTTCATATATTTTTTTAACAACACATAAGAGATCCGCCGCATTTATCACTCGTCAAACAATTTGTCTAATATTTAAGGCGAAATGAACAACATAGTTGTTCTTATTTTTTTTTAACTGTATGTAATTGCTCTATATACGTTTAATGAACGAGTAAGTACCCTGTGGGAAAATATGGAAGTTGTTTATGAAATTATGAATATTTTTTTCAGGCTATTAGCCTGAATCGAATTGTGATCGAACAAATACAAATATGTCTAATTTTCCAATTATCATCTAGATAAAGTTTGTAAAATATTAACTTATTACTCTATATCGAAAGATAATATACTAGAACTGTTTATATAATCAGTTGCGGGGTTTAATTTTCTTTGCAATACTATTAATCTACAACTGTAAAAAAAAACCAAATAATGTAACTTGAATGAGATTTGAAAAATCTTCGAGAATCTCAAGCGCCTAAGTGGACGTTCAAGTCCCGGAGCAACGTCTGCCTATTGTAATGAAAATATGAACCTGGCGACAAATGTCCGGATTGTGCTGAGCCTTTGGAGGGAACAACTCTCCAAGTTACGAAAGGGCGACGCTTCGAAAAATTCTACCGGTGGAGGAGGTTTCTCAAACCTCCTAATGATGGATGATGATGTTGATGTTCCAACATCCGATTACGACACGTTTTAAACAATGATAATGAGGCTGAAGGACATCAAAGCTACAGTTACTGATGGCCTGTCAGCCGAGCTACTTAAAGTCCGGGTACGATGATTTGCTTCTCTGCATGCAACAAGCTTATAAGAAGAATATGGTCATGCGGAAGCAAACAAACTGATTGCAGTGCCTCAGTGTACTCTGGAATGCACATAAGAAAGGAGACCACACAAATCAGCGCCAATTACTGTGAAAAAAATCCCTTTAGCCGCATACAAGGTCTTATTGTGCGTAATGTGTGAAAGATCGAAGTCTATCCTCAACAATCTGATATTACCTCTTACCAATGTGATTTCAAACCTGAAAAAAATCCACAATCGACCAGTTTTTCATGCTATGCCATATCCTAAATAAACTGAATAATAACAATATTTGAGTAATTGAGTGTAAAGCCGTCTTTTTCCTTATTTTTTGTAAAACTCATGACTGGAGAATAACGAGATTTTGGACAATGTGATATGTTATTATGTGACTTCTTCAATCTGATTATGAAAAAAAAAATACTTTGAACTGTTGATTTACGACATAATGGCATTTGCGTCGAATGGGTCTTATATTTAATGAGGTCAAGACGGAGTACCTAGCGTAAAGAAACAAAGATCACCGACTATGCTTTTGCAGTAGTATATTTTGGTATTATTTGGGTTGATGGAGAGTACTGAATAAATTAAAACCATAAGCTGTAGAAGCAACATGCCGATATTGACATAGTAAAGCTCATTAAAATGGATCGGATGCGCTGGCGAGGTCATAAACGATGTTAAATTCGGAACAGGTTGATGGACGAAGATGAAGAGGAAGGTCTAACCTTCGATTTATGCACCAAGAGCTGAATAATCTGTCATAATATGTCTGAAATTTCTAATTATCGCCAGTGAGCGAAGAATATATATATATGACTGGCGAAGCATACTTCTAACATTCGGCCAAAATTGATCAAAATCGCAGTACAATGATTTAATATGACAGTTGGATGTACGCAAATAAAAAAGTTGGCTCTGATGCATTAAGGAATTGTCTACTGGGTCTACGGTATGTATATTACATATAGAATACTAAGAGCCAATAATGAAAAGCTGTTATTCTTTTGGCGTACTTCTTTTAATTCATGATAATTATTATTAATTTTTTTTTTCTTGTTATTTCTGTTCATTTCATACATTATTTGATTTAAGTAAAAACATTAACGCTGATCTGATACAACGATATTTATTCTTTCACGCTCTCTTCATCTCTCTATCTCCCTATCTCACTCTCTCTCTCTCTCTCTCTCTCTATCTCTGTTTTCGCATATTTCTCCATACTGGCTCTCTCTCTCTCCCTACTAGCTGGATATCTCATGAACTTGCACTATTGTCTATAGTACATATGAGTGGCCTTATGTGGAGGCGTTATTTAGTTGTACTACTCACACATTGGCAATTAATGTCAATCGCTGAGAAAAGAAAAAAAAATATATATAACATATATATCATATTTAATAAAAAAAAAGTACAAAATTATTATATAGCCAAGCTAAGATTCTATTGAAGTTGTTATAGTTAATTTCAGTTACAATACATATCCATTAATACTTGTATGGACATACATGGTTTGTATGTAAGTATAAACATACATACTCGTTTATACATACATAGATAAAAGCACATGAGTACGTACTTTTCTGTTATTGTATTTAGTAATTCGGGTCAGTAACCGTTTACAATAAATTTCATTATAAATATGTTCATACATATATGTATGAGCTTAAGATGATGGAATAGACGTAGTGTCATAATGTAAAATAATATCGAAAAAATCGTGAAATGATTATTTGTAATTATTATTTTGTTTATAATTTTGTGCGGTGTACTCTTTACGTATTGGTGGTACGGGTGTACTTGGTGTACTATATTGTGTTCACTGCGCAATTTATTTGAATATTTGCTTGAGACATACGTATGCACATACACATTCATATGAATATGATCATTGAGTGTATGACAAATATGTGTGTACGCATGTACATATGATCCATATGGGAATGATTGTAATATGAATAATAAACTAAAGTAATTTTATGGAATATTTTTTCATTAGTATGAATATGTATATGTTTTAGGAAATTTTCGGGAATAAAAAACTTTGTTTATTATAGATTTTATGCAAATATTCCTATGTATTTATAGTATTTTCAGAAATGTATTCGATGTTTATGTTGTTTGACAATTTAAATCAATAAATAAATTTAATATGCTATAAATGTATCGATTCTGACATTAGAAGTTGCAAATAACAATTCTTGATATGCCAATTGATTTTAAATTCCACTCAATAATAGTAAATTTTATATGTCGTTTACTAGAACTTTGCGACATGGATTAGGGCTCGCCTTAGATTTTTAACCTTTAATTGCTCCTATCAACTGCTACATATACTATGTTGTTTATCGATAAATATTTAGTACATTTGTTTTTAATTTAACAAAAGACATCATAAGTAAATTGAAAGAAATATTTTATATTTTCTTAAAGAAAAACTTGTGAATTGACTTTCTTTTAACTAATTGATGAGACAACTAACAAAGGACTTTTCGGAATATTTTTTAAAACAATTTTAACAATTTACTTTTCACTTAATTTTAATTTGCAATTGCAAAGTTTATGGCAAAATCAAATCAAATGCGCAAAGAAATATAACAAAATATTCAAATGAACTTTTAAGTTCAATAAACTTTTTAAAATCACATCCATTTATACATATGTATGTACTATATTTATGTATGTATGTATGTATGCATAGTATATATGAAACCCACAAACAAATGTAATCAATCTTAACTTCAACAATTAATGCTGCCATGGAGTGTACGTATGTACATATGGAAATACGTAGGTACATATGTATGTACTCGTATATAAATATATTCGAAGAGCAAAAACCGAATAAAATTGAATTTCTTTAAGCACTTTTATTATTATTACTTTTTGAACTTATTTTTTTTCCAATTTTATTTTTTATATTCATCCACATATACAGTACGTATTTAGTATGTGCATGTATATCGTATATGGTCATATTAAATGTAAGCAACAATTTTGGCCAGATACTCATTTGAAGTGCTTCACCCAGAAAAAGAAAAAAGAAAACAAATCATGACTTCTTGATGTGGATTATAAAGAATCATATCGAAATATAATAATAACAATAATAATACGAGTAAAAAAAAATAAAAAATTGAGAAATGCTTAAATAGAAATTAGACATTACCCCCCAAAAAATAAATATTCAAATGTGTAAGGGGAGAACGAAAGCATAGAGTACTTTAAATGAAACCACATTTTGAGAAGAAAAATAAACGAAAATGACTAATGAAATTACCATGGAAAAATAATAAGCATAGATACCGAAAAAAAATAACCCACATCAATATAAATATATGCTTTTTGTTGTTGTTGCTGTTGGTTTTCAATAAGTTCCTTTTTTTCGGGTGATGCGATATAAACAATTACCAAATGTCTGAGATTGTTGATGGCTTTGGTATAAGTATTTACATCGAATACATAACATGATCGAATAGGCATCATCTATCTAGTATCTCTTTATTTCAATTTTTTGGAATTGAACTTTTTTTTTATCTAAATTTAATAAGTATTGTTTTTTTTTTTTACTTTGGTTGTCTATCATATATTGATGGTGGTTTGATGGTGGCTTTTAAGAATTTGTAATAATATTCACTTCAATTGTTTAATTGTTACCGTTACTTTCTATATGTACACTTCCATTAAGTATATGATAATAATCTGTATTTGAGATAAATACGAGTAAAAATATGTAGAGGGAAGAGGAGTAGGAGTAATAGAAATTAATGCGAATGAACTTATGTACGAGTACATGATTAGTGTGTTTTTAGGAGTGTTTAAGTAAGTATTGGATTTATTACAATTTTTGTTCTGCTTTCTTTTGATTTTTTGTTATTTTTTTTTCCTATATGTATGTATATGCGTCTGGCTTTGTCATAGACAATTATCGAATCGAAAGATATCCAATAGTAAATTTATCAATGTGACTATTTGCTGGTAAGCGTTTAATCTATATGGGTTTAATCTCGGGTTTTCATTAATAATGTTATACAACATAATTTAAATTTGATCAATAAAAACGCCTGCAGGAGTGAACATCAATTTTCAGAGACTTAAGGCTTTCGATGTTCATATTGAGATTGTTTGGTTGGTTTATCGGACCAAGACCAAGGATGTACAAACTTTTTTTTTTTGGCAATATTAGATAAAGAAGAGTGGCTTTGGGTTACATGAAACTTTTAACGTTTAGTGATAAGCAAAAAAAACCGTAATTTTAAAAATGCACCTTCAACGGTTCGAGTGCAAGATTTCTTTCGCAATAAAATCAAAACGATAAAACACTATTTTGTACAATTTCTATGCACATAAGTATATATTTAATATCTGTGAGTCTAACAAAAATATATTTTTATAAATTTCCACCTTCGTTTGTCTTATAGTATGGGCCCCTCACAGGCAGATTATTTACTGCTCGAAAGAGCTTGTGCTTTAGTGATTCTAAAATGGATTACATATTGAATCCAAAAGATGTTTGTTTTTATACTGTCGAAATAATATTATACGAGTATCTTGAAAGTTCTATTATTGGAAAAACTTTACTGAAAGTGAGACGTAAAAAAGCTGCCAGCTTCCATGCCAGATATTTTCAGGACAAATACCACCGGATCCATTCCATGATTACAAACGATTGACTCTAAAGACTTCTAATGTGCCAATTAAGCATATATTGTAGTTTGGTATTTGTCTGACGTTAAAATCTTTTACTCGTACATCATAGCCTTTGAAACTATTGGAAATTTCACATATTAAAATAATTTAAACTAAGTCCATGAATTTATTTTATTTCTGAGTATAAAACAAATAAACAATAATTTTGTTGCGTTTATAGGCTCCAAAGGGCCTTTTGGCTAAGCTTCTCTTCCGGTACTGTTGGTAAAGGATAACTCTCTTCATCTTATTGTTACCGTCTTTCCCTTATTTCTTATATGTTCTTATGTATTGAAGTTGTAAATAGGTTAGGTTAGGTTATGTGGCTGCCCTCTCTCTGAGAGGACACACTTAAGCCAGGAGCTTCTCTTCCAATACTGTTGTTCGTGTTAAATTTGGTCAGCATTAGAGGGGACCTGTTCCGAACGGCAGAATCCTTGTGATATCTCTTTAACTTAGTTTTGTCACAGAGCTCTTTTAAGAAGAATTTTTGGCAAATTATTATTACCGGAAAAATTGCCAATTCTTGCCGGCAGGTGGGTACCGTTCGAAAGCAAAATCTTTTAGATTTTATATTTTATATTTTGTTGTACTTCGGCCGGGGATTGAACCCACGACCTACAGATCAGAAGCCCAACGCACTAACCACTGAGTTATGGCACCCACTAAGTATGAGCGAAATTATTGTAGCATTTTGCCAAAAAGATGAAAATTTGTGCTTCCCGTCGGTAACCATTTGTCAGGAAGTATATATGCACCTGGTAATTCATCTGATAAAATTTTCTCTGACAAAATTTCAGCCTAGTAAAGAAATCATATTATGAATGCCTAGTTTAAGTATAGCAGAGATTTAATGGTATACTAATGATAATTTCTATAAAAAAAATGTCTTGTAAATTACAGAAAAAAAAAAAACACATTTTCACATAGTATAAATTAGTAAAAGAAATGTACGTACTACTTATGTGCTTGCTTCTTGTACGCCTTCAACTCATGATTTTTATTTTTTTTTTTTGGAATTCTTCCATTATATGTAAACGTCGCTTGTTTGACTATTTGACTGCCGGCGGCGGCTGTGACTCCATTTAACAGCTGTATGGTGTTCATATTTAACTTATCCACACACACACACACACATACACAACACACATACATTCACATATAATATACAAATACTATGATTTATCTTATTTGATTTGCACATTTTCTACTTTGTACCAGTATCTACATATATATTTTTTCATATTTCTTGGTTTTTTTTTTGTATTTTTATAGATACATATATTGGAGTACTAATTTCTAATGTTGTAGTTTTTTTTTTTTTGCTTCTTTGCCTTCATGTTGTTGTTATTATTATTATTTTGTATGAATGTGCAGAAAAACAATAATTTTTATACCTACGCATGCGTGCCTTAATTCATACTGTCTACGCAATTCATGTGAGTGAGTAAATACCTACGTCTACGTACATTTCGCCAAATGTCAGTGAACTAGCACTAAAACAGTCAAATGAAGACAAAAATATATATGTGTAGTTATTTAAAAAAAAAAAAGGAAATAACTTCAAAACCCATTTGACAAATCTTTAAGATACATTTGCTAGATATGTACATGAATAAGTAGCACGTATCTGTGCAAGATACAATGTATATTTTAGATATGTACACTCACAGAATGCGTTAATAGTCAAAAGTAACTAAAAAAAAAAATAAAATTGTTTGTCTACATAATTTGTAGAATTTTTTACATTTTATTTATTTTTTTATTTTTTTACTCGTAAATGTACACATAATTGATTTGTTGCTTTTTATCTAATATATGAGAATCAAATAGTATGTAGGTACATATATTGCTAATATATACAATATATACGATTATGTTGATATATGTATACATATGTACCTACATATGATCTATTGTCATTAGTCCACCTGGAGAAAAATATTTGTAAATTATTATATTGGTTTAGGAAATATGATATTATCTGACTTTGGAATACTTATGTTTTTCTTTGTAAAATATGACTTGTCGACATTAAATATATAGCTTTTGTACCCAGGTATTTCATTTTTGACAATCCAATTTTCTGTTTGTAATGAAATAGTGATTTTTTTTAATGTTCTTTGGCATGTAATTTATTTTGCGTGGTACCAAAGACTATTACCGAACGTTTTGCTGCTAGACTACTGTCAAATTTTGAGTAAGCTACGTCATTTACTTTGACAGCCATTGAAAGCAGCCATCCTTGTCAATTTCACATATACATCACCGAAACGAAAGAAAACTAAAGATAAACACTATGGAGACTCTGCACCATCAACTTCAATGGTTAAGAAGGGGTTCACTGAATTCCGTTGGCGATCGCAACACACTAGAGACCAAGCAACAGTCAAAGCAATGGAATTTTCCGTGTGAGCTTGCACCAAAGAAGGCCAAAGTGCGGCTGTCGGCCAACAAGGTCATGGTGTCAGTTTTTTGGGATGCATGGGGTGGCATTCACATTGATTATCTTGAAGAGAGTAAAACGATCACCGGCTAATATTATTCACAGCAATTGGACAGATTCGATATTGACTTGAAGCATAAATAAACGCATTTAGCGCAGAAAAAAGTGCTCTTCCACCATGACAATGCACTGGCACACAAGTCCGCAGTAGCAACGGCTAAATTTCATGAACTTTGTTACAAACTGCTACTTCATACAGCATATTTTCTAGATTTAGCACCCTGTGACTACTTCCTGTTTTTAAACCTGAAGAAATTTCTTGGCGGTAAGAGGTTTGGGTCGAATGAAGAGGTCACCAATGAAAAAACCGCATATTTTGACAAAATTGGAAAAAGGAGACTATATTAGGGAATAAAATGCTTTTTTGCCGAGTAAAATATTTTTTATTCAAAAAGGTGCTGATTTATCTAATTGCTCTTTATAAACCTTTTTAGTTTTTTGTATCAGTTACTACTCCTAGATGTTCAAGTCTATTTTAGTAGTTACATATATATAATAGAATGTTTTAATATTTCGGAATGTAAATTATCAAGAGTGAATGTGAATTATCTGAAAATGTTCAGAATGAAAAATATTAAGCTCTTCAGAAGAATCTTATAATAAAAGATAAATATATGGCACTTACAGGCCACAAAGCATCCTTTGCGTGTTAAATTTTGGATAGTATTAGGAGGTATCTACTTATATTAACCAGTTCCGAACAGAGCTCATTCAGAAGCTTTTCCATGGCAAATTGTTACTGTCGGAAGGCTTGCCAATTGCTTGCCGACAGGTGGTTACCATTCGAAGGAAAAATCACTCATTAAAGTTATGCTTCAGCCGGATATTGAATTCATGACCTACATCGACTCATATTACTTTGAAAGACATATCGATGGAACCATAAAATATTTTCATATCATTTTAAAGGTTTTCAATCTTTTCGTCGAATGAAGGTGGTAAAATGCTGTGACCTTTCAAATGGAGGTCGACGTATTCAAAGGAGCAAAAAAAAAAAATGCTTCAAAACCCTTAGAGGCAATAGAAAAATTGACTGCCATTGACTATGTGTCAACATAAAAGCGTTGTAAGAGGATGGTACTAATACTTGTTCCGCCATTGCTGAGATATTAACAAAGGGTCTACTTGCTATATATTTATTTTTTCAATTTCAATGTTTCTACTAGTTTGCAAAAAACATAAATACATACTAGCTTTTTGTATTCTTCTCTAATTCTTACAAATACTCGTTAATACCTTCATATATTTCTCACATTTTATTTAGCTGACATTTATTTATTATTAATACAAGTTTGTAAATATATTACATACAAGTGTATGTATATCTGCTTTTTTATTTACCATTTTCTCATCACTAATTGTATATACTATAAGTATGTGTGCCTTGTGAAGTAAGTACCATGTATACATACATACAAGCACATTGCTATGTATGTAGCATAGATATTATTCTAAATTATTTCTTCAAATTACTGATTGCTTAAAAAATCACTCACTCTATAGAGTGTTCTTGTTTTTATTGTTGTACTTGTAGTTGTTGGTACTATTGTTATAGTAGCTCATATTGTTCTATGTACATACATTGTAGGTACTCGTATTTGTACCACTCATACACTCATATATGTAATCATCATCATGATGATCGTCATTATCATTATCATCATCGTAATTTTAGTTCGATGACATTTTGAATTTTGTTTAAGTATTTTTTGTAGTTGTAGTTGATACATATTTTAGTTTTTATTTACAATACAATTTTTTTTGTTGAAATTTTTTGTTATTTTGGTTTAGTTTGGTTATACTTTTTCGAACATTGAATTTTTTTGTTCTTTGTGTAACTCTATATAATTATAATATAAATTTATTACAACTGCTTACCATAGCATAATTGTTCTTCTTACGTTATTTGTCATCTAACAATAACAAATAATAAATTTTTAACTTGAAAACTCTATGTCCATACATATGAATGTATATGTATGTATGTACTAAGTTGTCATGAAATACAAACAAATTTGGTTTTTTTTTTTGTATTTTTGGTGTGTGTAATTTAAAGTAGTTGTTGCTGTTAACTTGTCGTTACGTGCATTAATTTTAATGATTGGATGATTGGACGCTTAGTAAGTAGTTGAGTACACATGCTTGTATTGATGTGTGAGAAATCTATACATAGTTCTGTTGACCCATCGATTGTTATTTATATTGCTTTATCGTTTTAAATCTTCTTCTTATATTGCTTATGCTTTTTTCGTGTTTATTAAACTATTACTGACTTTTTGACTATACTCGATAGATTAGCCCAAATACGATATCGGATTCTTAGAATATGACTCTGTAAAAACGAATATTTGCAACGAACAAAAAAATGTTTGGTAATATATTTTCAGTGAAATTTCGACAATCGCTTGATGGTAAAATTTAAGGGTCGATGAAGTTAGATTAGAATTTGTGGATATCCTCGTAGAGAAATATGCATTAATTATTTATTTTCTTCTGCTTTAACTACCTAATTGAATTTCTCGAAAACGTCTTATTTTATCGACCTTAAAACATTCTTCGAACAAGAAATATTTTTTATAGGTTAAATGTATTTTGCCGCAGAGCCTTCAGAAAGCATTTTGACCCATAGTTATACTCAAAGGTGGAATAATAATTAGAATCGACTTGTGTGAAAAATTTCCCATACAAAAAATCTGTCCAAACAGTCGATTCTAACTTTGACTATAACTTACGGGCTTTTATGTCCATATTGTGAACATTTGAACATATCTATTGCACTCATTTAAAGTGACAAAAATCCACATGTATGAATGAACGTTTATTTTCAAAAGCATATAATTTACAATATAATTATAGTCGTAACAGCTGTTGACGGTTCTATTTCCCTTTTCACTAAGAAATTGTCGTTTAGTTGCTTAACTTTAAATTAAATACACTGCCACACCTTTTACTTATTATAATTTCACATATAATTTCCATTTAAGCAAATTATTATAATTAAATATTACATATGTATGGTAAATATATATGTTGATATAACATACATGTACTTATAATATATATTTAAATCATAACCTAGATGCTCATATTTAAGTAAGGCATAAGTTTTTGGTTAGTCTTTACATGACTTCAATTAATTATATGTTATAAATTGAATATTTTTATATACATAATTTGTCACATAAAGTATTGGATAATTATTGGTTCACGATTTACTATTGTGTAGCAAACTCCGTACATGAAATTTTAATCCAGAAATATTAAATCAAATTTTAGCATAATTTGTGACACATGTCAGCCAGTTGGAAATCTTAGGCTCTTCCGCATATACTTGTATATTGCTATTAAATAAAAAAAAATGCATTAGCTACGCCGCTATTTCACTAACACGTAATCTATACAAACGAAATACACTAAAGGTTCTTCTTGTGTACTTTTGTATGTAATTACAGATCTAACTATTTTTCAAGGTTGTTTTTAAAGTGAACTCTAATCGACATACTTAGTTTTTTATGGAAACGTTTTAGTGTTAAGAATATGTACTCGTTCATTACTACCAAAGTTTCCTATACATATGACCGTATAAGTAGTATAAAAGTACTCACATCATTCTTTAATTTAAATTAACCACATAATAAAGAATATATAACAAAAAGAAAAGATACAAGCAATCATATAGCAATACATATTACTTAAAAGCATATATTCTAATGCGTTAATTGCCAACTAACTCAATACATACACACACATATGTATATATAAGAACGCACGTACTTATAATACGTACATATTTATATGTAGATATATATCTTCCAATAAGACTACACCCATAATGGAACTTGAAAAGAATTTAAATCACTTATTTAAATTACAACAACAACAACAACAACAACAATAACAATAATAAAAGATAAATGAACAATAGCAATAGCAATAATAAATTGTATGTATAGTACATACGTTTTACATACATTGGAGTATATACATACATACATACATACATGTATCTGAATATAATGAAGTACAACAAATAACAACAACAACAATAACAACCGCAACAGCAATACAAATAAAAATTTTTAATAATAAAAAGAAATTTTAAGACATGGCATACACATATATACTTACATACAAATAAATACATTATAATCATTTTATGCTATACAGATAAATAAATCGTTTTAAAATAAAACAGTCATCAACGCCATATTTAATAACGAATATTGTCAGAGAATTTTACCACTATGGCGTATATACGAATTATTATGAATTAAAACAAAAAAAAAAAAACAATAAAATAATAAATTGTGAAATATATACATACATATGTATAAAATAAATTATTGAAATTTTTGAAATCGCATACACGCACGACCGCATACACTTAAATTAAGGCAATATTTGTAATAAGAAAAACACAAAAACAAAAATACTAAAATAATACTTACTTTATGCATATATAATAAATAAATTACGAAGCGAAAAAATTAATCAGAAAAATTACTTAAGATATAAAACACACTATACCTACATATGTAGATGAGAGTATTTATGTATGATAAATCCCCCTTGCTTGTTTTCACTCCACTTACTCTTACTTACTTCATCTCTTTTTCGACATACATATTTGTACATACATAGTATGATATTGCACCACCAACCCCTTTCACCGCATTAATCATATATAGTACATAGTGTACGTACATACATACATACATACATATAATGGATAAAAGATGAAAAGAATCAAAAGTATTGAAGTAGAATATGATATTGAATAATTGGGTGCCATTGTGCATGAGTATCAGCATATGATGATCCATAAATATATATATATATATATATATATATATATATATATATATATATATATATATATGTATGTGTGTATGTGTTAATTTGAATTAAGTGAGTTTCTTTTAATTTTCTCTAGATTGAAAATTATTTCATTATTATTTGTATGCTTAATATCGTCGTTCGTCGTTGTTTTTTTCTTGTTTTTTGTGATGATGTTATATCAATTCCTCTTCGATTCTTTTGCTATTTTGTACAATGTCTAAATGATATAATGTTTTGATTTTTAATGTATGTATACATTTTTTTTTGGAATTGCTGCTAATGGCAGCTGTTAAAAACTAAACCGACATCGATATGATGTCTTCATTTAATAGATTGTACATTATTTCATACACATTTCTGGTGCTCATGGCTATCAATTAATGTAAGCAATCAACAGATATTAAATTAAATTTCTATAATTGTAAAAAACTAAAAATTATGTATATAATGTACACATATATTTATGCATTAGAATGTGTTTATTTTTCCAAAATGCTCGCATACATTTTCTATATCCTATGCCTTCATCAATATTTTATTCTATACATAAATACTAAACTTCCTACCTCTACATAAAGGGTGAGCAAAAATAAGGATGTAATGGAAGAGAAGCTCGGCCAATGAGCCCTTCGGGGCTTTAAGTGCCACATATTTATTTATTATTTTTATATAATTGTGAAATATAGACGTTTTGTAAAGTAGAAAAGTATATAGTGTGTATAAAAGAAGCATATTTTCGTAATTTTTACGTTTGTACTTTGAACTTTGCACATTCTTCAAAATTTCATGCTCTTAAAGTTCAATTCGATCATTATCGTTCGCTCCAAATTAGAGAGGTCTCTAGGTCGATTCTTTATTCAGATTCGCCACGAATTAAATACTGCTTTAGATTACTTAACCATTGTATCGTCATTCACGAGGAATTTAGGATCTCTTTAGGAATTTCGCGCGGTCTCTCTCTATAATCAGATGATTTAAAATCTTCACGAGAGCTATTGCGAGAGCTAAGCTGTTTTAAAATCGCTAGAGTAGCACATTCAAGCATTGAGGGCCATGATTCATGATAATATGATTAAGCAGCATTAGATACAATTAATATTGGTACTGGGCCACAGTGACGTCCCAGACAATTTCAAGATGGGCGAATTAGCCAGAAGTGACATTAGACTTTGGAACTCTCTTTTGAATTTGCAAGCTTGGCAACTACTAATGACGTCTGAACATATTCTGTGACTAGACTAAAACCACATAAAAAGTGTCCGTGATCAATGTTTTGCCATAGGCCCAATGCACATTTGGGTTTCTCTACATAATGTAGATAGCCTTATTTGCTTCTTAGTGCTGCGTATGATCTCATGCTACATTCTAAACTACAAACGGTTGGAGTTAGCAAGTTTGGGATCGATACAGTGTTGTAACACAACATACTTTTCTTGGCCTAAGTGCGCTACTTCCGTACGTTCCGCCTTAGCCCACGACTATTGGATATTGCTTTTTTTACTATTTCTTTATTATAACGTATATATATTTTTTTATTATACCAAATAATAAAATAAATAATAATCAAATACAGTAAAAATTCCTTGCTGTTCAATAAAATAAAATATTAAGGAAATATCTAAATATTTTATTGACTGAGTTTTGGTTGTCATAAATTATAATTAAGGATTCTTAATTCGTTGTTGTTAGCCATCCTATTAAAAAGTGGAAAAATGAAATTAATGGTGGACTATGAGCAAAGTAGCTGTGTTCTACACATTTCAAGTTTTCATATTGTGTTATATTTGTTGAAAGTGATGAAAATTAAATCACTCTAATGTGTCTATTTGTTGTGGTAAATCATTTGGCTTCTATTGGCTTCTATTTCCACTTTATTAAATATTTTATGACATAAACATTTTATGATCTAGTGAAAGTGATTAATAGTCTAGCAATCGAGGAAAAAAACGATTAAATTTTGCGAAAAATTTCAAAATATAGAAGAAACTGTAGATCGCAGATAGTAGATTGCTGATAAAAAAAAATGGAAGTATCAGCAGCAGAGCAACTTTCATCATATTTTATGATTATTCATCATATTAAACGGATTCCAATGGATTCAATAGACTATGTGAATACATGCCAAGGATGCTCTAAGGTTTTCTCCAGTAAAAAGTGATTATATACCGGCATTTCTTGTCACCCTTTAATATTCATATCGATAGGTTGGCGGCATTTTTTTTTTTAGATTAACATTACATATCATAAGTGTATTGCGCATTTTTTCTTCATCCTCGTATTATTATTAACTACTTGTCTTCAATCAAAAAAATCATCAAGATCATCTTTATTGTTAAGTATTTCACATATACAAGTATTGTGTGTTTGCGTTAAAATTTCATACAAGTTCATTGAATTTTGAAGCATGCTTTTAGACTTCTATATCTTTTTTTTTTGTACTCGTTTCCCTCTCGTATTGAACAATTAATGATGATGATGATGGCAGAAGACATTGTTTGAATACTTAAATATGGTGATCGTGAATATCATCATCATTAATTTTGGCAAATTTAATGAAATGTTAATTCGTAAGCGTAAATAAAAAGAGAATTAAAAAATAATAATAAATTCAACTGTCTGTTGTCAGTATATCCTAATTTATTTACATGCATTATTATGAAACGTGTCCGAGAATATTTCTAATTTATACTTACGTATACACATATTATTCTTATGCTTACAGGTTAATAAACAATATTCTGCCACCGATCTGGAGGCCTTCATGAAAATAGCTGCCAATTGGCAAAGCGGTACACAAAATCTATTGGAAGGTGTTGATGTAAAAAGCGGTAAGTTTAATATCAATATGAATTATATAGATGAAAATTAAAAACATTTTTTTTTCAAAAAGGAACCTATTATAATATTTGTTTTTCTTTTTGATTTGTCATTAGTTTCATGTATAAAATATTATTAATTACTTTACTCCATGTAATTATAGAAATGTCACAATTTATGAATAATCCATTGAATATGTACAAAAAACGTGAACGCACACAGAATTGGAATCATCAAGAGAAGAAATTTTTATTGGATTTATGTCGCAAGGATATGCGTATCATTGAGAATAAACGACTAGATGCCGGTTTAACGGCGGTGAAGAATAAAGCCTGGAAAATAATACATCAAAAGTTTTCAAATCAATTTGGTACAGATCGTACATGTAATCGTTTGAAGGAACAATGGCGTCGAATGAAAGGTATGTATATATGAATAAACTATTTTATGTTTTAATTGATCGCTGTAATATGTTTTTACTTGAATAGCATGCACACGAAACGAGATGTTAGATTATAATAATCGTTTGGCTAGATTTGGTGCTGAAGTGGCTGATCGCAAGAAGCCTTCACCGTTCACATTTGAAGTTTGGGAATTTATGCAGGAGGCAAAAAAAGCATGCAAATCCGAGTCACTCGATGGCATCGATTACTCAAAAATGCCACTTGCATTGGAGGAAGATTTCGAATACCGTGAAGATGAGCATAATCAAGCCGACGAAGAGCATGATCTTGATGAGTAAGTGGGGCATTAGGGAATTACTATACTTTGTTGTATTCGAATATGTATTTATGTGTGCATTCTTCACAGCAGCAGTCGTACTCCGCCACAAGAATTATGCGATGTCGACATTAAAGATGAGATCAATGATACCTTCAATGATACACACAATGATACATCATCGCCGCATCATAATCGTTGTAGTGCATTGGATGTGGAACGCCTCAGTATGCCAAGTCCACCGAATAGTACGGCGGCCAGCATGGAGCAACAGAGCAGCAGTGGTGGTATTCCGGGTGGTGATGGCTTCCAACCGAGTTTTAATATTAGCAACATATCTGCCACATTGGAAGCATTGAATGCTTTACGCAGCGGTCAATTTCCTTCGGCGGCAGTGGCAGCCGCTGCAGCATTACAAAATAAATTTGCACATCAACATCATCAGGTGGCACAACAGCAACAACAACAGCAGCAGCAGTCGCAACATCAACCGTCGTCACAACAACAAACGCAAACGAATGATGAACAACATCCACCGGTTAAACGAAAACGTTCTTCCAGCATGGGCGGTGGTAATGGTCCAGTGGCAGATGATCTGAGCGTAGCAAATACATGTACCGGCAGTACTGTCAATAGTGTTACCGCCGAAATGCAAGCACTTATGGCAATGCAAAGTAAAGAACATATAATGCGTATGAAAATTCTTGAAGTGCAATTGGAAGCAGCTAAATACAGTCGAGATTTGGCTGAGATCAATAAAACGCTTGCATTGCAAAAGCTACAAGAGTTTGCCAGTAAACAAATGTCAAGTTAAAGTTCTAAAATATCTCTGAAGTACATTTCAGAGTGGTGAATGATCACAATACAACACTCAATGATGAGAGTCTTTTTGAAATTTCAATTTCAGAAATTTAATATATTACTATTATTGAATTATATACACATACTTTATGTTTTGTTTAATTGTTCTTTATTCCATTTTTTTAAAATAACCATGTCACACATTCCTGGCAAAATACAATAATAAATTTAGAAAGCATTATCACAGTTGCTTATGTATCATCAATAGTTAGTATAGCCAATACAGTATTTTATTGAATATAAAAATTGAAATTCTCAACATTTGTTTATTTATTTTAATTTTATTATTATTATTCTTTGTTTACGCTTTGCGTGTATAATAGTATATGCCATTATTAATATTGTACCCTACCTCAGTTGTAAGAAAAGTGTATGCTATGCTAAAAAGATAAGTCGACATATCGATAGAACAACTTGAAATAGAATTGCATTAATAAACAAAAACATTAAATTACTCAGAATATACAGACTATTCGAAACATATAGGCAAGCTATTTTTTATTTGTTTATTTTTTAACACTTCCCATACATATATGAATATGTCCCATAAATATATAACTTAATTTTAGTCACGAATTTACTTAATATATATTCTTGTTTTTTACTTAAGTAGTTAGTTTTACATATAGAATAGATACAGTATAAATATATATGTAAAGAAAATTACACAAATTACAAGAGAATGTCTACCACAACAACAATAAGAACAATAACAATAATAATCAACTCAGATAACAACTAACTCCAAGTATGCCACAATAAATACTTGTACATAAGTAAATATTTTTGTACTTATACATACAATACATATGAACACATGTTCATTTTTATGCATTGAAACTAATTACTATTAAGGTATCAGATGCTGCAAAAAGAACAAATTTTTTTAATTAAGAAAAAAAAAAACAAAAACAAAAAAAAAAAAGAAGAAAAATATTGTAATATTTTCATTTTATAAGAAATACTTAATACTGATTGATTTTTTTGTTGATACGTGAAAATTATTATTTTTTTATTGGTTTAATTAAAATTTTATATATTTTTTTTTTTTGCAAAAAATTACATATACGAGTATATCTCCTTTATTGCCATAAATTATTTCTATATAATAGCCTGCTGAAAATGTCATATTTGTTAATTTTAAGAGACTGTTAAGTGAAAGAGAATACAAATAATAATAAAAATTGTTATAAATGCAAAAGAAAGCGTATGTACTATATTATATCACTTGAAGCTTGTAGGTACCACAATGAGAATGATAGTAGGTATCTATATGCCTATGTTTAAATCGTTATAAATAAGAAAATAAAAATATTCAATAAATATATGATATGTATATTTATAATTTTATAATTTTGTTCATCCTATATATAAACATTCTTGATTTTTTTAGTGAACTTTTTGTTACATAGATTTCACCCTTTGATTTCATTCCTTGGCTTTGCTTTCCAATTCATTTATTTTTTCCAACTCTTTAAGATGTTCGGTAGTCTCTTTTATTTTCTCCTCAATAATTCTCTCCTTTTCCATAAGTTGTAGCTTTAACAAAAGTAATTGTCTTTTTTGCTAAATGAAAGCACATAAATTAATATTTTGTTTGTTTATTCAGTTATATAGATTAGAGTGTGTCCTATTTGTCGAAATCATTTTTGGTCATTTATATACTTTTCATTTTCTAATCCCTCGGTTTTTTGTTGCATATAAAATTATACTATTATGCTTTTATAGGTCAGAAATCAGAGTTAGTTCTCTCGGATGAAAATAAATAAATAGGAGTATAAAGATAATATTTTCTATGTAAATATCTGTTAAAATCGCGATATTAAATTTAAGGTGATCTTAATTTTGACTATGATTACATGCCATTATCATTTTCTATTCATACCAAATAGTAAAAATTTAAGAAAATTACGTTTGTCCATATGAAAGATACTAGTATGTCAGAATTAGAGATATTTGTATACATACCTCTTTTAAAAAAACCATTGCTTCCTCCGCACGGCCTTTTTCCTCAAATGTTATACAACGGCTTGAATTACAAAAATGATGAACATGTATAATAACGCACTTGTATTTTAAATTTGTGATCAGAAGTCAAATTATATTATAAAGATTGAGTGATAATCGGTCAACATTTGCGTGTGCTAGCTCTGGACGTACACGCAAGTCTAAGAGCTTCGAAAAATTTAGGACGAATTTATTTTCAAGTTTTCCTATGCACATTGAACATTAGCAGTATTTCACAGGATAATGTTGTAAGTATCTTGTCATTCAATAGACACCATTAAATAAAATTGATTTTTGAACATATTTTTGCAAGTTATGTTGAGCCGCGTTACACTGGGTAAGGTGGGAGACGCTCAAATGGGATTATGAAGGAAACAAAATATAGAAATATATATAAACTTTTCCATCAAGTCCATCTTCTGATCACAAAAGCGATATATGTACCTTGTTAGCTTACCTAATCAGTTTTATAAAGTTGAATTTTGAAAGTCCTTTAAATACACAATTTAATGAAAACATAATTTTGCAATTGACATATTTTGTTCACACCGTTTTCCCCGCTACGGTATAAATTTTGTTTTTGAATTTGTTGGCGCATTGTCTAAATAATGTTTACTTTTAAAATAGTTTCTACTTTATGACATATTTCTATATAGGACGTTTATCAACAAAGTCAAACTATGATTGGAAGTATAGTAAGAAAAAAAAATAAAAAATAAAAAAAATGTAATTGAAAAAAAGTAGCACTTATAACTTTTTGACCGGGGCTGCGCCTCACATTCAAATTTTACACTGCACTAACTCGTTTTTGGCATTATAAATACGTCCAAGCCAAGAGAAAGTTTTTTCTAATTTCTTTACCTAATATTCTTGTATCATTTTTTGAAGATCTTTACGAACAGAGTGCAATAAAATTACAGATTTTGTGCTGTACAGAAATTTTGATGATTTATTCTATTTTATATATTGTTTACTTTCTCTATCATTTCCATTATATTTCAAATTAGTTCGAAATGTCAATTATCTTTTCATTGTTTTTCGTTTTTTTGTTTTTCTAATTTACGAAGATATTCCGCATTTTCAAGTAATTTCTGATTTATGTATTTCTGTTTTTTCTCAACTTCTTCTTTAAGCCAGCGTATTTTTTCTTTGTCTTGCTAAGTGTAGGAAACAAAGCAAAACAAAATAAAGAAATTACATAGGATTGTGTTCCTCGTAGATGAAAGTACACGTATAACTACACCAACCTCTTTTACCGAAACACTTAATTCCTCAATTAGCATTCGTTCCTTATTCTCCAAGGTTTTCTTAAGCCAAAGAAGTTGATTTTGACGCTATATTTGCGTATAAGTAAAAAAAATAGATTAGAACACGCTTGAAAGAAAAATTGTAAAGAAAAACAATAAAAGTTGTATCCACCTCCTTTAGGGCAAAGTAAGCATTTTCTTCTGCTACGCCTTTTTCTTTAAAAGTCACATTCCGACTGCAACAGAGTTTTAATTTTTTTAATATTTTGTTTTATCCATATGAATTATATTATAAAACTTACCAAATGCGAATATAATTTGAAATAATAGAATTTGATAAAATATTGTATTTTCGTGAGAGCCAAAACATCATTATTGAAATTTTCACTTGAAATAATTTCTTTTCGAGACATTTTCACAAAACATTTTTGTCATTTAATATTGCTTTTTTGATGTACTAGAACGCCAACAAATTATATCGAATTGATACTGAGTCGATAAAAATCGCTTTTGATTTTTTATCGATTCAAATCATTTGCTATAATTTGTTTGCGTTCTGTTCTTTTTTTCAAGGCTTTTCGGTCCAGTGACGACTTGCCAATGTTCTGCTTCCGTAATCACATTTGAGATAGTTCAAAACTTTTATATGGTATTGCTGTAAATTATAAATAATAGAGTTCTTAAAAGAGGAACTCAAAGTAATGGTAATAATGGTATTATATTTGGTGAAATATATGTAGATTACTGATCAAAATGTTGACAATGATTTTTGAGATAAAGAAAATGTTAATGTGTATATATTCTGATTTATTGCTTATTGCCTATAGCAGTTCTTGATTGGACCACCTTAGCGGCATATGTAATTAGGATTTTCAGTAAGGGGAATATGAAACAAATTAGAATATTTTTTCCAATATCATGCCATAAAATGCTATGTAAGGGTTCAGCCAAAATTTACTTATAAAGAATTACCAGTTTTTAAAAATCTAAGATACAAATCGATCGAATTATTTTCACTGGACAAAATACTCTGAAATGGATCATTAAATTTGTGTTCTAATTTTGTGAAATGTTTTTCATTGGAATTAACACTGCGGCTTTAAACCCCTATTTATATCCAATTCGGGCTGAAGAGAGTAGGCGTACAAGTTGTTACGAATGTTGATGATATTGTTTTAATTGTAACAGCAATGTGCCCTAGCATAATCAGTTGGATTAAGCAATGGGCGCTTGTGGATCTTAAGTATCAAATCCATATAAAACGGAACTGATATTGTTTACCAACAGAATCAAAATACTATAATTTAACCATCCACATCCTCCATCAAACAGTATTACGTTGGGCTAATATTGATGTAACGGACGCTGTAAACGTCCTATTACACCTGACAACCATGGCAACTATGAGTATTAAAAGTTAAGAGAAGCTGAATGTGATAGTCAGCAAGAAATTCACAGTGCTATTTTTGCTATTACACATTTTTTAACAACGTTACCAACATGGCACTTGGTTCGGTAACCAAAACTTATAACCAATACAGGAAAAGCCTCATAATGGCAGTTCGACAGCACAAGGTAAGGCATAAGTAGGTTCTCTTACATCGGGACATAGAAGGCAATGAAGTGGTGGATGGGCTTGTTGTCATTCTTTATTCGTAGTAATGACACTGAATAAGGTGAATAATATGAGTGAAATTTCCAGCATGTAGTATATCTCAAGAGTTATATAAAGAAGGAAAACTATAACGGGATGCAAGATCAGAAGGGCGTAATAGCCACTATGATTGTAAGAAAACAGAACAATTTCTAATAAAACTATATATAAAGATACATCCAGGTTGACGGCAAGGCAATTTAGGCTTAAGGCAATTTTATAGTCGGAAATTAGAAATACACACTAAATAATATATAAAAGATTACTTATTAAAATGCATTTAAAACATCTACTTTTGAAATTGCAAACAACTGGAAGGGAAGGAGTAACGGTGTCTCACTCCTTTTGCGAATGTTCAGCCCTATGGAGTGCGAGCACCTATTGAGGTCCTGTCCCGGACGAATGAGAATGATCTATAGAACTACTTAAACCAAATGAAAGGTACAAAACGGCACTTGATGAACCACTATTTCACTATATACGGTTATTTATTTTATAGCTTGTTTCATGTTTTTCACGATTATTTGAAAAAATGATTCACACATGAAATTAATAAAATATTCATACCAATTGATTGCGATTATAATGGCAACAATGTCTACAATCTTCTCTTTTAAAATATTGTTTCTTCAATTTGCAAATAATGTAAGTTGGAGTACATGAAACGTCCAAGATGAATATTAGTTCTTAAAATTCTATAAACAACGGCTTTTATTTTTTGCGTTTAATGGTTGAAAGGAAAAATGAATGGACTTTCCCCTCAATCTCCTCTTATATTCTATATTTTAATTTGTGATGTTTCGTTAATTTTATTCCTTCATTTTTAGGGACCGAATTCATTGAAGAGATAAATATATGGAGCATTTAATTGCTTTGATACCATTTAATAAAAAATTTAAGCAGAGATAATTCAAAAGACTAGTTACCTTTTCACTAGATCTTTCTCTGCTAATGTAAGTTTTCAACTTGAATAAAATGTGTTGAATCTGAGATTATTTTATTTGCGCTGACGTTGATTAAATATGACCGAAACATTACTAATCATTTTCTCTAGGGCTGTTCTTTGGCTGTATTTATTTGATAATACTTTTTCTTTGTGTGTTGATGTTCTTGGCGAAAATTTCGGTTTTTGTATTGTACTACTTTTTGCCAAAACTGCGTTCAATCGGTTAATTTCTGCACCAGTTTCTTGCAATTTCTTATCTAAATCTTTGCCTTCTGCTCTTAAACTAGTCTTTAGCCATTTTATTTGATTTTTTTGCTAAATATTATATGAATGATATTGTAAATGTAAATTTTTACTTGTTCTACCTACTCGGAAGCCGATATTTTTACAATACCTCATTTAAACGATGTACTCTTTCCTCCATTCTGCACTTCTCCTCAAATGTGATTATGGTACGACTGAAAGTATTGTATACGATTTTACTTTATATCACAGCTTAGCACATTTGTATCATACTTACTGAATTACATTTCTGACTTCAGCATTTAGGAAATTTCGCGATAAAAGTAATGATCGAATCATTGTTTTTGTGTGAAAATTTTCAGAATATTTCTATTGAATTTTGTTTTGATTAATTTTGAATTTGGTTTTTCTAATAGTTTTAATGACAATTTAGATAGAAAGAACTGTGATCGAAAGTAAAATGAGGCTATATTCGAAATTTAAGTTATGATATTTTTTGTAGTATATTGAATTTGGAGAAAGTGTTTAAAGATATATTTTAAATTAATAAAATGTTTTCCAAACCTTTTTTTTTTTTTTATTTTTCCAAACCTTTTCGACAGCAATTTGATATTTATGTAGTGAGAGATTAAAATAAAACGGCATACAAATTGCTATTATATATCATAAATTTATTATTAAAGATTACATATATTTTGCGTAGACATAAATAAATATGCGTATGTATAGTATGGATTTTTCCAAATTGAATGCAACGCATCAAGCGTATCTGGTATTAGTTGGTCGAGCATCGTACAGGAATGGTTTTGGCCTTGGTGGTGGTGGTGGTGGTGGACGATACGGTGGTATATTTCCATTGACACCGGGTACACTCTCGAATATGGTGAAAAGTGCTACCAATAATCCAATAAAATAGAGTAACTTCATTTTTCTTGTTTATGCTTTGCTTTGTGAAAGGTTAATATTCACTGAATTAAAAACTGTAATTCGATTCATATTTATACTTGCATCGATTATGAAAATAATTACATATTTTGGGGATTTTTTAACATTGTTGATATGAATGTGATTTCCCGAATACAATACCATATACATATCATACATACAATATGTATGTTATATATAGAACATACCTATATACATAATATGCATCAAATAAAAATGGTTTAGAGATAAGAATTTTTGCCTGATCGACCTTATAAGCTTAAGATTAACCAACAAATTCAAGTATTGTTAAATTGTCTACATAAAATTGAAGCAAAACAGAGCTGAGTCTCGAAAATATGTTACAGAATCCTGCTTATACATACTAGGTGTACACTAAAGTGGTTCAAAACATTTTTTTTCCAAATTGGGTTCGGGGCACCCTCCAAAATTTTTCCTCTTACCGAAATAGGTGCTGAAACCAAACTCCATGTTTCTATGTATGTTATGTTATAGAAATACTTTGTAACATGCCATTCAATAAGTCCGTAGGAACAGTATAAAAAAAAAAAACAAAATTTTGACAAAACTCGATTTTATTATTCAATATAGTTGCCTTGGAGTTGCCTTTTCCAATTTTTCGAAACCCCTTTTATAGTACGATTTCTCTTTCTCGTCCAAATAGGCTTCAGTTTTAGCGATTACTGCATCGTTGGACTTAAATTTCTCTCCAGAGCATTCTCTTAAGATCTGAAAACACGAAAAAGTCGCTGGGGGCTAAATCTTGAGAATACGGTGGGTGGGGAAGCAATTCGAAGCCCAATTCATTCAATTTTGCCATCGTTTTCATCGATTTGTTACACGGTGCATTGTCTTGGTGAAACAATACTTTTTTCTTTTGTAAATGTGGCCGTTTCATTGCGGTTTCAGTTCACAATAACAGTCGCTGTTGATGGTGGTTCCTTTTTGGATATAGTCGATGAATATTATTCTGTTCACATCCCAAAATACAGACTGTTACATCTTTGCTCGCTTTGGATTCGATTCGTCGACTACTGTCCACTCAGCTGACTATCTATAGGATTGTGGTGTGTAAGGGTGAAGCCATGTTTCATCCATTGTCACATATCGACGATAGAATTCGGTTTAATTGCGGTTTAATTTTTGAAAATCCAAAAAAATAATAATATTAATGAAAACAGCAATAATTTTTTGTTACCATTTGACGAAAGAGCAACAACTCAACGAATGCTTGAAGAAGCTTATGGTGATCCTCCTTTATCCTTCATCCTTTGACTCGAAGATGGCAGAAATGTTAAATGTTGATCAAGTAACAATTTCTAGGCGTTTACATGTCACGGTAAAGGTTTCAAAGTCAGGAAAATGGGTGGCACATGAACTGACTAAAAGGCAGCAAGGAAACCGAAATAACACCAGTTAAATTTTGGTCCAATGGAACAAACGAGTGTTTTTTTTGCACCACATTATTGCAGGTGATGAAAAACGCATTTATTTTACGAATCCAAATCGTAAAAAATCTTTGGTTGATCCAGGTAAATAATCAACTTCGACTGCAAAAACGATTCACTTCGAAAAGAATAGAATGCTCTGTGTCTGGTGGGATCAGAACGTTGTGGTATATTATGAAGTATTGAAACCTGGTGAAATTGTTAATATTGCACGTCACCGACAATAAATGATTTATTTGAATCATACTTTGATTGAAAAACAACCGAAGTGGCCAGAAGGCAGGGTAACGTAATTTTGTTTCATCACAGCAAACCGTTACAAGAAGTAAAATCGGTTCAGGATTCGATCAAATTACTTGGCGGGGAACTCTTGTCCTACCTGCCGTACTCAATACCACTTCAACTCATCTGAAGAACTGGAAAATTGAGTATTTTGAGTAACGGCTTCCATCAAAATAAGAATATTTTTTTGTGGAGTGATGTTCACAAATTTCCTGAAATGTGGTAAAGATGTACAGCACTTTAAATAAAATATTTATTATTTTCCCATTAAAAAAGCGTTTGTTTCGTACAAAAAATGCTCATTTCATAAGTATACACCTGAAATGTGTTTCGTAATATTAGAGCTTTTAATGTACCAGAGACTATTGTTGAGTAAAATAGCAACATCTAAAAAGGTTAATTTCTCGACTGGGCAGAATATCTGTAATATTAGCCGTGTTTCAATTGACCTCTATACACAATTAGCAGTGATGACAAATAAATCACGTCGAACATTTGTCGTTATCGAATAATGTGGCAGCACTGCTTTTTATCCACGACTAATAGCTAAGTAGGGATATTCATTGTCGTTTAACTCTCTATACAAGTCCATATATTTCCATATATGCAGAGCACTTAATGGGTCAAATGGCGAGAAATAAGGTGAGAATATGTTTAAAAAATCTAAGGTTATTTTGGTTTTTACCACTTAAATCGAACTGATGAATGGTACATACACATCACTCCACTTCTCAAGTAGTTAATTATAGTTTCAGTTCAATTTCTACTATTTGTTTTATTGTTAAATAAATTTAAATGTTTATTGGAATTTTCGAAATTCTTTGCAATAATGCAAAACTTTAGCTTTAGTCTTTTCTATAAGAATAATTAATTCCCCTTTTTTTGTTATCAGTTTAGTGTTGGCACATTTAAAAATTACTCTCGGTAAATCACCGGTTTGAACATCTTTTTACATTATCTCACAAAACATTCATACTGTATGTATGTATATTTAATCATTGTGTATACAAATCTAAATATATAAAAGCAATATACAATTGCACTTCATTATTTAGAAATATTCAGCAAAGCAATAGTCAGCAATATTAAGCACAACAAAATGAAATTCATCGCATTGGCTGGACTTTTATTGGTAATACTTACTGTATTCACCTCATTGCCATCAGTAGCAGCTTCACGTGATGCAAAACCAGTACGTCCATCTGTAAATGCACCAATACCAAAACGTGAGAGGCCAATTATTTACGACACACCCGTGAGAAAACCAAATAACAACCAAAGATGGGCTTAAACATTTTAGTTGCAACATAAAGAAGTATTAGTGGGTCATATGTATATCATATGCCAATGTCTAAACAATGTAATATTTAATTTGAATGCTTAATTAAAAAAAAAAATTTTTTTTCAAAATGTTCGTTCTGTTGAATAATAAATCATTTATTTTTCTTTCAAAACGTGAAATTAACATTTTAAAAATATTAAGTTCATTTGCCATTTGAATAATGAATGTTGAATATTCTTAGGGCAAAAAATGATGAAGTACTTAAATGCAATACATAGGCCGTTTTCAAAACCCTTGTCGAACAGTCGGGGTTTCTGAGATATTTCGAACATATACATAATATTTGCGGAAATAAAGTATATTCATGTAAGTCAACTTAAACGTCCGCAGTTATAGTTCAGATCGCCTTATAGACAGAATCGATTTACTTGGCATATTTTCCGTACAAAAATCTGTCGAAAAGCTAATTCTAACTTTAAGATGGTCTTAACTTAATAACCACAGGCCAAAGTGTTTTACCAATGAACAGTTTTCCATAAATACAATAGCAAAATTGTCAATAGGCAATCTCTTTAGGAAAATTTGGTGGTTTTTTAATGAGACAAATATTATGTTTTACATCAAGCAACCATGTTTTTTTTAGAACATGCTTTTTTGTGGCCCACACATAGTCAGGTGGTATAAAAAATTATAATTTTAATAATCACTTTGATTAAAAAATTGTTTCTCAGAAAAAAAAATTATTTAACAATTTTTGCGCATGAATATTTTTTTTTGATTTTATTCATTCTATAACCCTTTCCATTTATTTTCATTGTATTTCTCATTGACACAAATACAAAGCTCTCGAGCAAAATGTGTTTCTCACCATGCTAAATCTCTCTGTATGATTTTTTGTTGTGCTTTCTGTTGTGGAACAAAGTTGAAATAGCTGGGAAGTGTTATAGTGGAGGTTGTAGATTTGCTCAAGTAAGAGATAACTGCATATTTAGAATTTGGGGGACCCCCCAAAATATTGATTTACGATTAAAAACCGGTTTTGCCTCCTTTTCTTCACTTATGTGGCTATAACTCATCAATTATTAACAGTTTTATTTCCTAACGGAATTTAGAAAGAGGAAGCTTAAACTTTTCGAACGGTATACATATGTATATGGTTTATGAAATTTCATATGTTATCTGTGAGTATTTTCAAGGCAAGCGTGTTTTATTTATTTTTTAACGTATTTTCAACTTAATCGATGCTTTTAGTACAGTATTTTATTTTAACACTCCAACAGTGGTAAACATTTTTTAAAAGTATACACATTTACGAGTAAAATGTATGTTTGCTTTTGAAAATCAGTTGTGAATGGACTACATAGCTTATTAGACTTTTTCAGAGATCAAGTGCAGCTTAACTTACTAGGAAGTATTGATTTCCTTTTTTTATTATGCTGAGTTAATATATACTTCCCAGCTATTTCACACTGTCTCACCGTGTAATAGATTGGTGCGAACATGTATGGCATAAAAAAAGAGGGTTATTTTCGATCTCTGGTTGAAACGCATAAAAATTTATTTTTGAGCAACTAAATATTTCAAAGCTAGTTTGCAATCCTAAGCAAATTATATAATCTTCTTCTGCCCTCGTGTTTGTGAATTCATTAATATTTTGTTTTCTAGTTTAATTAATTTGAACAGCTTCTACATGTAGTCATGTGGAATATAAAAATATATTCTTGATATATATGGCATCGTGAAAGATCTTATATCACGTGCGCCATACGATACATTTTACTGTTTTTTAATTTTTACTTGTATTTTGTCACCATGTCAAAAGCATCGTAATCTTCCGCACAACTTTTATCTAATATATGCTTTTTATGACTCACTTCAATATTTCAATATGAAATTGCAGGAATCAAAAGAAACACATAAAAAGAATTTATTTACGATGTATATACCTGTATATAAAAACAACAATAATTTCGCATATTCGCTTAAAGCATTTTCTTTTTAATCGATTTATAAGAGAGCACATATACGACTCATTATTTTCTTTCACATATACAAATGTTCCTTTTCAAAAACAAATAGACTGTATATATGTATAAAAAAAATCATATAGAGAAATACATAGAAAGAGAATATAACAAAAATGTTTGTTTACGCGAAAAACTGTGCATTTATCGTTTAGAATATTTTAGAATGAAATGCAAAAAATTAAGTCATTTTAAGCTTAAATATTGCGTACGATAATACAAAATATTTATAGCTTGTTTTTTTGTTGACATTTTGAATATTTTGTTTGTTGATGCTGGAATATTCGTATGACGATAGTGACGCGTTAATTGACTTGAACTGTTCATTTTCTTTACTTATTCAAGTTCTCAAGGAAATGCTTATGGCGTTGAATTGCTTCTTCGTGTTCTTTAATTTGTTGATGATGGAATTCGGCCTGATGAATTTGGTCGTTTTTCAAACGTTCCAATTGTTCCCTTTGCTGTAATAGAAATGGGGGATTTTGTAATTATATTGGTAATATATGTATGTATTAATGGTAAGATTCGCCATTAATACATTTCACGCGAGTTAAGTGGTTCTAACTACCACATTACATGCAACATTGTTTTCTCTTACCTTGTTGTAAAAGTATTCCTCTTCACGTGCAGCTTCCATCTTACCAAAAGCACCTCCAGCTTCACGAATGGAGCCACCACCGCCACCACCACGGCCAGCACCGCTACCCTTCTCACCCAATTGGCTGTTGCTAATTTTAGCTATTCTGTAAGCAAAAACAAAAAAATGGCATTAAAAATTCGTTACTGAGAATGAGAAGTGAAGAGTACATGTTAAAAGAAAGGCAGAAATAAAGCTATTACGTAAGAAGTATTTTTCCATTAACAGCATTTTGGAATGTGCTAAAAAGTTTAATTTCTGCTTTTTTATCTTATCCGCAAATGATTCAATAAATTGCAATAACAAAATTTAATGCGATGAGCATTCGTATTAAATAATTAGCGTAAAATTTATATACTTATATGTACTTACTGCATGCCACTGGGATAAAGGCGTACAATACTGTGACGTGCTACAAACATTATAAATATCTTTTCCTGATGAAATTTACAAAAATTAAACAATGTATTTTTATTTCGTATTTGAAGATCTGAAAAGAAAAAATTTTAAAATAGACATTTAGAAAGCGAAATTGATAATAATGCAGTTTGACCTCAACTTCGCATTAAATTTACTGTACCGGCAGGGTGAATGCAAATATAAATATACCAATCGGGCTTACATTTTTTACCGTATAATTTTTTTGTTGTATTTATCACCACAATATAGATTAATTTCTAATAGGACTTGTACATTTTCCCGATTTAAATAATTTTTCTTAATTTATAACCTTTTCTACTTACCACTTTTTCGCTAATACAGTTCTTTGCACAAATATTACGTGAGTTGTCAAAAATTTTTATATGTTATTCTCCACTGGAATTTTGGAGATCTTTCATTTGGATTGTATATATATAGTTGGCAACACAAAAATGTCCAAATTTCCGATTAAAAATTATAATGAAAATATATTTATTATTGCAATTATTATATATAATTTAAAATAGTGGAATTATTTAAATTCAATAAACCAAATTTAATTGGGTGAAACAATGAACTTTTAAATATAAAGAAGGTTTTCTTTCATTTTAAGCAAATTCAAAGAAATTTAATTTAAAGTTTAGATTGATTTTAGATAAAATCTAGTAGTTGCGATATGATACCCGATTAACAGAGGTGTTAAGTTTAAATATTTTTAACAGAGAAATGCCATGAACGGACGTTCTAATACCAGAGACTTTAGAAGTATAGAATATCCCACTGTTAATAGACAGAGTTATAACAGAAAATCTGGCGAAGAATGCTGTCTTCATTTTTACTACGTACGAAAGAAATATGTATATACGCATGCCTAGCATAATATGATAGTTTTTCATTCATGATTACAAGCAATCGACAACGCAGCATTGGATGGAATTCAGTTTAGTAGCAATTTTTGAAGATTTTGTCATTTTGCCACCAAATCCAAGAGGAAGTACCCGAAATCTTTAAATTGCTCGTCTTTTGATGATTGCCCACACACACATATGATTGGCATACACACACACACACACATCTGCGAATGCGTTTTTGTTGTTACGGTTTACATTTAAAATAAATTCCCGATTTTCACTACACACAGGAAGTTAAACAGTGTAATTCTGCAAAATTGAATCGAATAGGCAAATTGATTTTACATGCCAATACAAATATGTACAATAGAAATTTCATTTACCAGAATGCTGCTTCAATGGAGTAAAGGGTGCAGGAATCGAATATTTAGCCAAATGCTGATTGATTTTTTTCTTGTATGATTGGGAAAGGTATTGAACTTAGGCTAGTTTCCATATCTAGCTAATTTAATTTTGTATATCTTCGCGTTCCATACTTTCGGTGTTCATCTGTAAACCAGTATTAAATAGATATCAATGTAAAACATGTATTTCCCCGATTAATCCATCATTAATTACATATCACATTATACAGGGTGATTTTTTAAGAGCCTTCGGATTTGATTAAAAAACAAAAAAACACAAAATTTAGAGAAATGTATGAAATCTTTATTTGAGTCGATAGAACGATCTATATAATTCAATGTTTAAAGATGGTTTAATGCGAATGTTGATCGCGGCTGCGCCTCAAATGGTTCATACGCTGGATTCAGTTTTGGCATACTCTCTCCAACATATTGGCCGGTATCTCACGAATAAGTTCTTCAATATTGTCTTTCAGTGTGTCAACCATTGCGGGCTTAGGCATGAGCCTTAACATAGTCCCACAAAAAATTGTCTAAAGGCGTTAAATCGCACGAAATAAACGTGAAATAAACTGTTCATCGAACTCGCCTCTCAATTGGGTCAATGTTTTGCGTGCTGTGTGGCATGCGGCACCGTCTTGTTGAAATCACATGTCAGCCAAGTCCAGCTCTTCCATTTTGGGCAAAAAAAGGTTGTAATCATCACACGGTAGCGCTCGCCATTCACAGTAACGTTCCTGCCTTCATCGTTTTTGAAAAAGTACGGTCCAATGATGCCACCAGCCCATAATCCACATCAAACAGTGCATTTTTCGGGATACATTGGCAGTTCTTGCAATGCTTCTGGCTGCTCTTCACACCAAATATGACAATTTTGATTGTTCATGTATCCATTCAACCAGAAATGAGATTCGTCGCTGAACACAAGAAAGTGCACGATGCGCTTTGTTAACCGAGCCTGAATTTTGAATTCAATAATCTGCAAGCGTTGTTCGTTTGTAAGTCGATTCATGGTTAAATTATAGACCAAACTGAACATCTTTGACAGTAACTTGTTATACGAAAACAGCTGAGCTGCTAAAAATAGTGTTGCAAAAAAGAAAATTGCTAAAAATCACCTTGTACTATAACTATTACAATAGGTCTTTACATTTCACTCGTTTTTTATCATTCTAAAATGCTTAATTGACTTGAAACTAAATAACAACACCTACGACAATAACAACAAGTAGTAGTAGCAATAGTCATGGTAGTAACATCATGTCAGCGCACTAATCCATCACTTGCAACATATAAAATCTTTTGTATCATTTGAATATTGAAGACGACAAGAACGAGATGAAAATAGATGAGGGCAAATACTTATGCTGCAACTAGCCACCGACGTAGCGTACGTACGTACCGCTCGTACGTAAGAACATACAAAATTGCATTGATTTTCTCCGCTCCGAGCAACGTCTACGTCACCGTCATACGGTGGTGAGTTTTCGTTAACACGACATTCCCATAAGATAGATCATGTCAGCTGACACGTTCTACGTTTTTACGTCGGTGGCTAGTTGCAGCATTAAAGCGAGGCAATGTAAGGTTGTTGATAAAGAGCAACACGCGTATGACGCTCGCTGTTTTTACAACAACAACTCAGCATAAATAGCCAAGAAAAACAAAAAAGGGTTGACATCGTACCATGCCATAATACTCGTATCAAAATCATTGTTAAAATGCTTATTTTGATGCGTGTGCCTGAATTTACATTTAACATTGTTGATTTCATTTGAATGAACTCAATATTTGTAAATATTTCATGCTGAAAGTTTTCATAAGGGTTATGACCCACATGACGGATGATTCTAATAATACTCTTGCTAAAATGAATACTTAACTGCTTGACTGGTGTGTGGGTTTTTGTGAAAGTTGGAGTGAATTGTAAAAATAATGAGCATTATTTTGTTGTTGTAGTAGTTGTTTTTTAATTGCAATTATATAGTGCATTAGATTCGTTAAAATTTTATGTAATGGTGCTTTTCACCGTTCTAAAAAATTTCTCACTATTAGTCTAATTTTTTGTCCCAAAACTATATTTTTTACAATGATTTTTCAGAACAAAAAAAAAAATCGTCATAATCCGGAAATTCGATACATTTTTGTAGATAGTTCTAATGTACATATACATAGCACTCATTTATAAGGACTGTGACGATATAAAATTGGGCATTTGTATAAATTGTATAAATAGACAACAAGGACCACCCATTGTTGCCCTTACCACAATTTTAAACGTCTGACATAGAACGACTACATACATATGCTACGACAACGTGCCGTCATTTGATCTTGATTATTACCAGTAATAATAACAACAACAACACGTATGTATTTCTATTATTTAGTGTGAGTGTGGATTTTGTATAAAAACGAGTGTCATCAGAATGTGTTCTGTTTTATCTACCAGATGCAAGGATAAATACGACATTATACAATACGTACTACAACATAGCGTCATGTTGAAGAGTAGTAGCAAGGCAAAATGCTACTATCACAACAACAACAACAACAATAACGGCAACTCCAAGAGTTCTGATGATGGTAATTTTTGTGCTCCTTTCATACTTCATGCTCCCCACACTCTTGTCGTCAATCCATATACAATTGTGCTTCATTCGAAGAAGTTGAAGCGCACTTTTTGTTTGATCGTTTGTTTGACTGCTTACGAACATAATCTCTGTCATCGTGCTGTTTTAGAGTTCGAGTTTAATGAATTTGGTACATTTTTCGTACAGTGATTTTCTTAAGAAACAAATGAAGTACATAAATGACAACAACGATTGTTGATATTTGTTGGTATAAAATAATAGACATTTGTGTGTGTGTTTGTGTGTGTCTGAGAATTTTAATATTTTTGCAGTTTTCCCGGAGTTTGTTTGTGTATGTGTGTGTATATAGCATTTGTGTTGTACTTTTTCTTCTTCTACAAAATGTTTGTGTTGTTGACACGTTGTTGTTGTTGTTCTTGTTGTTTAATTGCATACTTTGTATCGCATTACACGTGTCATAAAGCGCAAGCAACGCGCCTTAAGAGCTTCTGTCAACAATAATTTAACTGACTAGTCGTGTGACTATTGTAAACGAACGTCTTATAAGGTTGAGCATTTTATATTTGACTCCTATTGTTTGTGGGTGGATGAGATATGATTGTATACAATTTACATATATGTTAGGGTGGGATAAATAAAAAATCTTTTCATACTACCCTAAAAATAACTAAGACAGTGATCTAGACAATTAATTTTGTTGGAAATTTTTGGAGAATATTTTTATCGGCATTGAGTATAACCGGGGCACTAAATACAACTCCCACGGCCTCGCTAAATAAAATAAAATACTTAATTGGCCACCTATTGATGTCTATGCAGAGAACCTGGCTGCGAAATCAGCTGAAAGGTTGAGGGCTATAGGGCAATTGGTAACAAGGTCATATGGACACTATTCTATTTGTCGACCCACAGCACCGGAATCAGACTACATGATTTCGCAGTTAAGGTTCGACAAGAAGATACAGCAATATATAGAAGAGGAGGGCTAGCGTAAAGGCCTAGAACCAAGACGCAATACCTTTAATTTCTTCACAGATGGCTCGAAAATGATGGAGGGGGTTGGGGCTGGTGTTCCCTGTCCAGAATTGGATACAATCCAGTCGTTTCAAGCTCCAAGAATACTGCACGGTTTTCCAGAACGGTCTTACTAGAACGGCTGCCGGATCAAAAATTCATTCCTGCGTAGACAGTTAAGCTGCGATTAAAGCAATTGTCGCGCACTATACCACATCCAAGAATGTACTGACGTATCAAGAAACACTAGAACGATTATCTGAAGGCAGAAGGCTACGAATATATTGGATACCGAGATATAAGGGTATACAGGGAAACGAGACTGCCGATCGAATTGCCAAAGAAGTCGTTCATCTCACCGATACCCAAACGCGTAACATACCAATGCCATTATGCACGGCTCACAACAATCTCAAACTCATGATAAGGAAAGCAGCAGAGAGGTGTAAAAGTATAAACACCAAAAAACCGCCAAAATAATGCTTGGGTTACATAACGACAACTGCTCCAAGCTGATTCTGTCTCTTAATAGAGCGAAGCGCAGAACTATGGTTGACGCAATCACGGTACACCGCCTAACGGCATCCCACGCTGTTGTGGGTCTCATAGAGAATGACGGAAGCAGGAGATGCAAAGAGCCAAGTGTAAAGGAGACTCTGGAGATTCTTCTTTGCAGCTGTTCAGCACTCTGTAGAAGTCACTTAAATTGCTTTGGATCCCCGGAGTTCCGCAATATAGCTGAAGCAGCGGCCTTAAGCAAAAGAACAATCTTAAAATTCGCAATGAAAATCGAAATATTTAAAGATCTTTATAGCTCGTAACTAAGTCTAGACGTTTTGGTATCACTAAGGACCCATATAGGGTTTAAGTGTGGCCTCTTCACTGAGGTCTGCCAGTATAACCTAACCTAACCTTTATTGAAGATTTTAACCGTTGACCTCCCCCTAAGTATTGTCTTAAGGGAGTTTTGAAAAAAAGTCGCAAATACGGGTGGTATATATATATATATATATAAATATATAAATATATAAATATATAAATATATATATATATATATATATATATATATATATATATATATATATATATATATTTATATATTTATATATTTATATATATATATATATATATACATATATATATATATATACATATATATATATATATATATATATATATATATATATATATATATATATATATATGTATATACAAGCTTAAATCCGATGTTTGCCCGTAGACGGCGTTGGTGAGTAGTTTGAGCTATTATCGACTATGCATCCTTTTTTTTATGAGTTCGATATGAGTTTACATCAATTAGTAAACATCATCAGTGATTTCACCAACAACATACATTTTTCCTCGTATAATCATGTCTAGTTTCGTGCCAGAAAAAGAGCATATGCGGGAAGCTCTACTTTTTTGCTTCAATTTGAAGAAATCTGCTGCTGAATCGCATCGAATGCTTGTGGAGGCAGTGCGCTATCGGAAACCACTTGCAGAGACTTGTTTCATCGGTTCAAAGAAGGCCATTTTGACTTGGGTGACAAGAAGCGTGAAAATAGACCCAGAAAAGTTGAGGACCATGATTTGCAGGCTCTTTTGGATGAGGACGACACCCAATCATAAACACCCAGTTAGGTGTTACTCAACAAGCTATTTCCATACGTTTACGAGCCTTGGGGAAGGTTCAAAAATTTGGAAAATGAATTGAATTGAACGATAGGCAGATGGAGCGACGCCAAAACACATGCGAAATCTTGCTTGCTAGACAAAAAAGAAAGTCGTTCCTGCATCTTGTGGTGACTTGCGATGAAAAGTAGATATACTTTGGGAATCCTGAACGAAAAAAATCGTGGATCGATCCGGGCTAACCAGCAACTTCTTCTCCCTTCTGACTATCACCTGTTTTCGTCGATGGGTCATGCGCTCGCCGAACAGCACTTCGATTCGTATGAAGACGTCGGAAAATGGCTTGACGAGTGGTTAGCCTCGAAAAATGAGGCATTCTTTTGGCATGGTATACACAAATTGCCCGAGAGATGGGAAAAATGTATGGCTAATGAGGGCAATACTTTGAATAAATTAATTTTTGGCTTTCTATGAAAGAAAATGTGTTTTTTTTTACCGAAAAACAGCGGATTTAAGCTTGTACACCTGGTACAGCAGTGAATACCGAATTCAAACGCCAAACCAAATGCACCTGCTTTTCGAGAGTCAGCACTAGTTACATTTTATTTATCACAATTCGCATGGAATTGCTAATAATAATCAGTATATACGATAGATTTAGAGTATAATATTATATACTATCGTATGTTTTAAGTATTTCTTAATTGTCTCTTCGTTTAACAAATTAAAGGTTTTGCCCTATATTCTAGTTAATAATAAGTTGTATTGATATAATAAAAAAAAAAATCTATAATACATATCCTGAACTAGTAAGTCGTTAAAGTGCAATTATCAACATATGTAAGTAAAACTTTTCTGTAATTTAAGTTGATGAATATTTTAAAGACTTTATATATGCACCTATAGTTATGTGTATATATTATATAATATTATGAAATTTAATTGATAATACCCTATGCATTTTTTCACATGCATATCATATATTGTATTTGTGTATAGATACCTTTACGTTAGGTAATGATATACGTAAGTAAGTAAATACATAACATACTTCTTAGTGGCTTTTAAAAAGTTCGTTAGGAACATATACACACAAACACATTCACACTCATATTGTAGGTACATATAATCATTAATTATGCATATATGAATGTAAGTGTATGTTATGTATGGTAAAGTGCATATTTTCGATGTTCTATAGATTTTTGTTACTACAAAAGTTTATGTCTGTATATAGTACATAGTACCTGCACCTAAAACGCGGCAACAAAATTTCCATCATTTATGTAAAATGCTCCATTTACCTAATTCACAAGCAATAAAATTGTTAAATTGATTGTTTTAGCCTATTAGTGCATATTCGTATACATGAAGAGGTGCGTGTATGCAAAAATTTGCCAAACTCATTGAACTTTGCATATTTATTTATTTGTATGTAGGTTTGTATGTATGTACATATATCTGTATGGCTGTGGGCAACACATAGTACACAACACATGAATAACACTATTAGCGATTCATGCATCTAAACTTACCTACAAACACACACATATTTACATAAAACTATACATAGATACTGTTGTTTAAATTTGATTAAAAAACCAACAACAGCAAAAAAAAAAAAAACAAAAAAGAAGAGGGAAACCACAAGCGTTGGGTTAATTGTGTTGCTACAAATATTTAGTGTATGTATTGTGGTTGTTGGTATTGTTGTTGTTGCTATGGCCGCTGTGTTACATACTGCGGTTGATTGTTGTGTAATACATTTTTTGTTTGTGGCTACTATTGTTGTTGGTCCATAGTATGTAGATGTCGGCACTATTGTTTTTACACAAAACTAATCATTGTTTCATTGTTGATTAATGCGTCTGTATGCATGTAAAGTACCAGCTATGGAATAATGTATGTGTTTTTTAGATTTTTGTACGTAGGTCAGCAATAACCTCACAGCTGTTTAGGATCCACATCTAGAGGGATTAAATGTATGACACCATAATTACAATTTTCTATTCAGCATTGTCTCCCGAACATACTTACTCTCTATATTCAACTCTTAGGCTGCTCTCTTTCAAAATTGACAATTTTTTGATCAATTCGCATATATCACTTTGAGGGTGGCTATAGAAGTGTAAAATATATGACTAACTTAAAATCATTTTTAATACAACATTTTCCTCCAAACCTTCACACAAAATGAAGATAAAGACACATGATAATCGACAAATAATCTTATAGCTAGCTGTTCAGGAATCGCCTCTGGAGTAGTGATATGTCAGGTCGTCCGGTATTAGGATTACTTGCTCAATATTCTTTCAAAACATACTTACCCTCTATCTTTACTCCTTATTAGAGCTACAATACAAAATGAACACAATCACACCCGATAATCAACAAATAATGCCCATGCATCGTCAATTGAGATATCAAGTTTAAAGCCGACTTCTGTTTCCCAATAATTCAGAATTACACTCTGACACAAAATGGAACAGAGTTGAAATAGCTGGAAAGTATTATAGTGCTACAACTTATACTGGTGGATTAAAATAAAACTGAGTACTTTGGAATTTGGAATTTAGGGGACACCCTCAAAATCTTAGCTTACGTTTAAAAAACCGATTTTTTTCCTCTTTTCATCACTTATGTGACTATAACTCAGTCACTTATTAAACGATTTTTATTTCTTTGGTTATCTGTGTGTATTTTCAAGGTAAAAGCATTTTTTGTTGTTTTTTTTACACAATTTTGTGTAAAATCTAACTTGTTTAAGAATAAGCTTGATTTTCAACTTGATAATACAATTTATAAGTAGTAATCAGAGAACTGAACTGAAATGCTTGTGAAGAATCGAATTTGACAGCAACGCATTTTGTCAACTTCTACTGAGCACAAGCTGAAATACAAGTGACATTTTTTATATATTTTATTTTTCATTTCCATTAACAGTTTTTTTTTTCATTTACATAATCAAATCCAATCTATGAAATCGTCAAAAATATAAATTAAACAAAATAAATGAATGACCTTTTATTTCAATCAAACCATTTTCATTTCAATTGTCACGTAGCTATAGCGAGCATATTAAGTTGAGGATTACATCTAAATATAAGACGAATAATTATTTTCTCAAGCTAAAAACTATGGTTGTGTTAAGCTGTGAATGCTATGATTTCCAATTGGAAATCATGCTGAGAGTCAAAGTTTAAGATTTGAGAAAATGATTAGATCTTAGTTATTTATTGGGAGGTATACTGGTTATAAAGCTTATAAATTTAACTTTCTCTCTTCTCTTCCTCGATATTTTTTTAATACAAAATTGTCATGACGTAGCCAAAGAGTTATACATAGGGTGATTTTTTAAGAGCCTTCGGATTTGATTAAAAAAAAAAACATAAAATTTAGAGAAATGTATGAATTCTTTATTGAAGTCGGTAGAACGATCTATATAATTCAATGTTTAAAGATGATTTCATGTAAATGTTGACCGCAGCTGCGCCTCAAGTGGTTCATTCGCTGGGTCCAATTTTGTCATACTCTTTCCAACATATCGGCCGGTTTCTCACGAATAAATTCTTCAATACTGTCTTCTAGTGCGTCAACCGTTGCGGGCTTGTCGCTATAGACATGAGCCTTCACATAGCCCCACAAAAATAGTTTAAAAGCGTTAAATCGCATGATCTAGGCGGTCAATTGACCGGCCCCAAACGTGAAATAAACTGTTCACCTTAGCCTCTCAATTGGACCATTGTTTCGCGTGCTGTGTGGCATGTGACACCGTCTTCTTGAAACTACGTGTGAGCCAAGTCCAGCTCTAATTATAGCACGGTAGAGCTGGCCATTCACAGTAACATTCCTGCCTTTGTAGTCTTTGAAGAAGTATGGTCCAATGATGCCACCGGCCCATAATCCACACCAAACAGTGTATTTTTTGGGATGCATTCGCAGTTCTTGTAATGCTTCTGGCTGTTCTTCACACCAAATACGGCAATTTTGATTGTTCACGTATTCATTCAACCAGAAATGAGCTTCGTCGCTGAACAAAATTTTCCGATAAATAAGTGGATCTTCATCCAACTTTGACAGCGCCCATTCACCAAAAGTTAGCCGTTATGATAGGTCGTGTGGCTTCAATTCTGGCACCAGCTGTATTTTAAAAGGTTTCACAACCAAATCCTTTCGCAAAATTTTCCACGTAGTGGAGTAACAGAGGCACAATTGCTGCGAACGGCGCCGAATTGATAATTCACGGTCATAAACAACACTGGCGGATAAAGGTGTGATATTTTCCTCTGTCCGAGCATGAAATTTGATAATAAAATTAAAAAATCTGCAAGCGTTGTTTGTTTGTAAGTCGATTCATGGCTAAATTATAGACCAAACTGAACATGTTCGACAGCAACATGTTACACGAAAACAGCTGAGCTGCCAAAAACAGTGTTGCCAAAAAGAAAGTTGCTAAAAAATCACCCTGTACATTAATCAGTATCAGCGACCGATACTATACTACATGTAAACTATATTCAAGCGCTGATAGCTTTGGCTGTTGAGGGAGCTACTATTTGTTGAATATGATGCCACCATTGTGACGTTGTTGGTGATTGGATTAATTTAAGTGAGGCTGTGCAATGCACTTCTGATGCCGTGCTCAGTGGAAGGCGAATTGAAGTGATTTGTTAGATCGAAATCAGTGATCTATTAGTGATCTATTAGAGATTGTCTTCACCTCAAATGGCAGTGTTAGAGGGAATATTCACCAACATTTGGGCAAAGGTTTTTTGCGAGGTATTACGTGGTAGGTTTTTCAGATGATCAAGTTACTATTCAAAGATTTTTCATGCAGCAGTTTTAATGTCTTACTTATTTATTTATATGTTTATATGTTTTAGTAGACATTTGATATAATTTTATATTAAATTTTGCTTGCATATATTTTGTTATAACATTTACTACAGAGTGAGTTATAATCATAAGGAGATTTGATTCTTATCTGATTTTAGCTATGATTTTCCTTTTCTAAATCCAGCTTTAACAGCTAAGGTTGACCAAAAGAAAAAAAAAACATATAAATGTCGATATAAACCATAATATTGTGGGTCTGTAGTATTATGTATTATATATATATATATATATATATATATATATATATATATATATATATATATATATATATATATATATATATATATATATATATATATATATATATATATATATATATATATATATTACATACAGTTATTTTAAATATGCTTATTGTGTATATACGTTATCCTAACACTGCCACAAGGATACTAATGATACAAAATATATAAAAACAAAATTGTAACAACAAAATAATAATAAACATAGGAAAATCCTATTATTCGCATATATGTTTTTGGTTACTGTTTTGGCTTAATGCTATGTAGTCTTTGTGTGTGTGTGTGTGTGTGTGCATGTATGATATGCCATGTTCATTTTGGTTTTGGTCAAAATTACTACATTAATTGGGTTAACGCCTCATATGCTTCTGTGTGCTAGATCAGCCAAGGCGGCACTGTACACCGTGCTTATGTGCTTATTGTAATGTTATACTAATACATTGTTTTGACTGCTCTGTGGCCCTACTAAGTATACGAGTATTGCCTCGTGTTGTGCTGTCATGCTGCATTATATTAGTATCTCGCGGCATTCAATTTAAATGCAATTATTTGACAGTTTAAACTAATTTTGTAAGCGAATGGCGTTAATCGATTTTTAAGTGACCACATTATTGTTGTGTGGCAAAACAAATTGTGGCTTTTTGGCAATGTATAGTAACTATAACAGTATATACAAATATACGTATGTTGTAATAACATTTGTTGCCGTTATTATTGTTGTCGTTGTCGTCATCGGTGTCGTTGTTTTTATCATAAATTTATGTTTTAATTTAATTGCTGTAAAATGTTCAAAATTCGTTAGTTGTGGTAATTCTGTTCATAATCATTCATAATCTTCATTAGTACATTTAGATATGTATAAAAAATAAAAAATAAATATGTGGCACTTAAAGCCCCAAAGGGCTCATTGGCCGAGCTTCTCTTCCATTACTGTTGTGCGTCTTAAATTTTGGACAGTATTAGAATGGACCTACTTATTTTAGCCGGTTCCGAACGGCAGAACACTTGTGACATCACTTTTTCTGAGCTTTGTCACAGGGTTCTTTTTAGAAGCTTTTTCATGGCAAGTTGTTACTGTCGGAAGAATTGCCAATTGCTTGCCGACAGGTGGGTACCATTCGAAAGAAAAATCTTTTCGATATAAAATTTGTTATGCATCAGCCGGGTATTGAACCACGACCTACAGATCAGAAGGCGAACACACTAACCACTGAGCTACGGCACCCATAGATATGTATATACATACGTATTACCATAAATATGTATATTCTATTTTTTCCTTTTAAGATTTTATACACATTATGTTTTCATATTAATTTAGATATTTTTCATAAATTCTATGTCACAGAGTACAACAGAGCTATAATTTCCACGTCTATAAATTTATTGTATATTTTTTTAAAAGACGTCTTTACCCTGAGTGGTACTGAGTGTGAGAAGTGTTTAGAGTAAAAAGAAAAACTGTTTAGTGATTTATAATAAACAAATCATTACACTAAAAATTTGTAGGTCTTGGAATAAAAAAAAAAATTATTAACCGATTTCCAACAGAACCTTAACGTGAACATGAATCAACAAGAATAATAAAAAATAGAGGCGTTTTAGCTTATATTTGCCTTCAGAGACACTGATGTGGACAGTGTCCGCTTTCGAGAAATCATATATTTATAGACATTGAAATTGATGGATTCTAAATTGTTAGCCTGTACCATCAATGATTGATATTTTTGAAAATTTGTAGCATACACATCTAAATACATATTTACTTATCCTTTTCTATGTTGATTCTACTATGTTATCGTTGGCATTATTCGGAATCGCAAAACATTGTAAGGTTACCCAATATTTAGTCTTTCACTTCATACTAGGTTTCCCTCTCCGACGATTTTCATCACTGGTCTCAGAACAATATAGCCTGTTGGAATATTTATACACATTAGAACGACATTACCAAGCTAGAGCACCACCTTTATTGTAATGACTCTAATTATGAGTTATCAGCCACAAACACATAGGGCTGTAGTTATAGACAAAGTTAAAATCATCCTAAAGTTAGAATCGGCATTTTCACATATTTTTATATGGGAAATTTGTCAAAAAAGTCGCTTCTTTAAGATGATCATAACTATGACTATAACTACGGGCCATAGTGTGCAGGATTTTCCTATCCAAAAACTCCTAAAATCTTTTAATCCATTTAGGAAATTGCCCAAAATTTTACACTAAAGCAAGGAAAGCTATGTGTACCGGGGCATAGGGATATTCCAGGGAACTGTGAGGCAGATGAATTGGCGAGATCGGGCACTAGGTTGCCAGAGATCTATCCCTCTCATCAAGTAGGAATTCCACTTGCAACATGAAAGCTTCTTGTCACACAACTTTTCCTCACTATAGCCAACAGAAGATGACGGGATGAGAGCTCTTCTGTTACTACTAGGAAAGTCTGACCAACTTTTGATAATAGAAGAACTCGTTCATTGTTGTCAGCGAGTAGGAAAACTATCAGTAATGTAGTTGCCGTACTCACGGGCCACTGGCTTGTGGGTTGGCATGTGGGTACCAGGTTGGTTTACCGGCCAACGATTTTTGTCGTAGCTGCCAGGACAAGGAAGAGGAGGAAACTGTTTACCACTTCCTCTGTAGACGCCTCTGTAGATGCCCCTATAAAATGCTTGTTTATACATTTACGGAATCACTTCAAAGACAGAAATTTCATAAATTTCTAAGGGCTGTTGAACAATTCAACATTTATTAGGTGATACACCTCTGAATTACTGAGTCCACTATACGAATATGAATTGGTATGTCCTGGATCTATGAGAAGAAATATAACAATATAAAATTAACGATAAAACAATATAAAAGTTATGAAAAAAATTAATTTGATCTGTTTTTGGGGCGGTTAAAAAATGCTACTGAATTGATGAGAAAACATTTCGAGGCTCAATTATTTTTGAGTGAGGATTTCAAATTCTATGTTTGGAGCTTATTTCGTGATTGGGTATATTATGCAGAAGATTTTATTTTCACCTTTCTAATAAAGCATTTGACAGAAAAAGTACCACTTAACATTTGAAGAACGATTGTCGATTTATAGTAATTAATAAGAAGTAATATCAGATTTTTATTAATATTATTATTTTATTAATATCGGATTAAATAAGTAATAATAAGAAGAAGCATTTTTATGGAGGCATATTCATTAAATTATATCTATTTTTTATATTTTACATATTTGTACGTATGCATTATAGGGCGCGTAAAATTTTTGGTCAACAATTTGAAAAATAAGCATTGGTATCGATACAAAAATAATTAAAAAATGCTTATTTACCAAATATGGGCGATCACAATTTATTTTTGACTCATGGTTTTTTGAGCCGATAAGTTTTTATGCTCTACTAATTTGACCCACTCGAATGTATATGACATCTAATGTGGGGAGAAATTTCATTTACTGACTTACTTGTCTATTATATTATTTATCTATTAAGTTTACCATGTTTTTGTTAAATTGGATTTAATTAAATTCAAATCAAAAGCCAAACTGATAAGTCGCCATACTCTAATTTATTATTTTTTGTATTGCGTTTTTACTTTTATATTTACCTTATGGTAATCATACACACTTGTACCTGTATTTATTGTATTATTTGGTATATAGTCCTAGATATGTGCATGCCAGTTTTACGTTAGCATTCATAATTAAAGCTGATCATTTTTAGAAGCGTTTATTCTGTATCGTGTTCATAATTGGATAATGTTCAACCACAAAACATACAAAGGCGCTTGCTTGTACATGACATTTGCCCATATATGTATACACACACACACACAAACAATTGCATATAGATACATACAACAAAATCTAACGACATATAAATACATACAGTATACGTATACAAGAGGAATGCCAAGTTATAGGAATTTTGCTGATCCCATACAATTGCGAAATCTCAGTGTTTTGTGGTGAAATTATAAAATGTTTAAACTTTATTTAAAAAACTAATATTTGTTGCAGGCTTAGAAATCAATAAAATAATAATTTTAAAAATTAGAAACACAAACCTATTAAAAAGTGATGGCAAAAGCGAAACACTTGCTTTAATACTAAACAATAACAAAAAACAATTTTGAATTAAATTCATTGCATTTGCAAAAGAAGCTCACAAATTACTTACGAAAGCTTATCCTGAATATGCTCCAGAGGTTAGAGTGTATCAGTGTGTGTGATTTAACTAATTCAAAAGTGGTAATTTTGATGTGATTATCAAAGAACGCCCAGGGCAGCGATAAAAGTTTGAAGACGAAGAATTGGAAACATTACTTGATCAAAATTCGTGTCAAACACCCGAAGAACTTATAGAATCATTGGGAGTAACAGAGAAGTCATTTTCAAATGATTGAAGGCACTGGAATTCATCCAAAGGAAGGAAATTGGGTGCAGTACGAATTGATGCCGAGAGACATTGTGCGGCAATTTTGCATGTTGCTTGAACGTCATAAAAGAGAGTCCTTTTTGCATCGTATGATTACTCATTATGAAAAATGGATCTATTGTGATAACACTAAGTGCAAAAAAATTATATGTACAGTCTGTCCAAGCAGCAAAATCAACGGCAAAGCAAAATATTCATGGTGCCAAGGTAATGCTCTGTATTTGGTGGGATCAGAAAGGAGTGTTGTATTATGAACTTCTGGAAGCAGGTGTAACGATCACAGAGAACCTCTATCGAACATAAATAGTTGATTCGTTTGAAGCACGCATTGGCCGAAAACAGCAGGAATATGCGATCAGACACGTGTCCATAATTTTTCATCATAACAACGCTCGGTCACATGTTGCTTAAACTGTTAAAACGTACTTGGAAAATAGTGGATGGGAAATTTTACCTCACCAGTCTTATAGCCGAGACCATTTCTCATCTGACTACCATTCACTTCTTCACTTCACTTCAGTACAGGGTATTCGAAATTGGCTTGATTTATTTTTGGTCTCAAAAATGAGTAGTTCTTTGGACAGAATCCATAAATTGCCATAAAGTTGGGGAAATGTTATAGTTTCCGATGGGAAGTACTTTAAATAATACATGAATTCATTTTGTTATCGAAATTAATGCATATTTCTAGCAAAAATAACAAACTTTTTATATTGTACACCCAATATATCATAAGAAAACGTTTTAAAAGCTGAAAAATTTACTAGTTTCGAATGATCGAATGTTTTTTTTGTACTTTCTCAATTGTTAATAAATACATTCTAATCAGTCGTTATAAATAAAGTTCAATTTCTGTATTTGAAATATGCTAAAAAAATTTTAAAATTCTAATTCGAATTTTAATTCTTAACTACCTAATTGATTTACAAGTTGTTTAATTTTTACAATAAGTTAAATCCAAATTAATAAAAAACATTTTATAGTGTTCTCTACAAGTTTTCAACATTCATGAGCATGATTATGGAGTTTTTAATGTAACTGATTAAAAAAATAAAAAATAAATTCTGAAAATCACGGGATCCATTGTAGCTAACAGCGGGATAGGCATCGCTGATAAACAACAATACATATATTTATACGTTCGATTAGCGCGTCGTCCGAACGGCGATGACAAGTCAAACAAAGGATATCAATTTCATGACTCGATATAAATTTTATAACAGTACTTAAAAGTGCCGTTACATGTTAACGCCATCATCACAATTGGTTGGTGGTGGCCAAGTAATGATGAGGAAGTAGAAGAAATTGCAAAGCAATTGCTTTAAATACACTCCCACATACACATAAATGTACATACACACACACATCGACTATGGACGATATATTCAGTATGAACATTGTCATACTTGGTAATAAAATTGAGACTATTGGTGATATAGTACATACATACATGCTCATACATATGAGTATGATGACAGACATACATATGTACTAACTACAATCATATACTCTACAAGTGTACTTAAAATGTAATTTATACTGCAATTTTTCTTCATTTATTCATACACACACACACACACACACACACATATACGACGATACATATATTGACCACGCCTGGAGTGACAATCGTTCATATTAAATAATAAACACCATAGGGGCAGTGATATTCATAGTCATTTCTATCATTGATATCGTTGTTATTCTCATGTACTTGTATATGTAGTATATGTGTGTATTATGATTGTCGTTTAGAAATTCAACCAATTTAATAAAACCTCTTTTTACTGTCATTTGCTATCATTTGACATTATTTGCCGTTAGCATGATTGTGATATTTGCTGATATATAGTATATGAGTATACTCGTATGTATGTACTTACATACAAAATACTATCAATACTCTTTAACTTAGTAGTCAGCTAGCTCGTCAGTTAACCAAGATTCGTAAATAATAAACAATGCAAAAGTGCAAATATATGCATTTGTCTATTCAGTTGTCTCTACATTTGTATTCATGATGATGAAATTTAATATTTGTAATTGGTGAAATTGAATATTGAAAAGAAAGCCAATAATGAAACGTATCTATACCAGTTTTAATGTGTTGAAAGGAAGAAAGTATAGCAAAGGATTGTTGCTCAAGACAGGTGGTATAAGTAATGAATTATTCAATAATACGATATTTGTCCATTGATAAACTTTTGCAGTGCAAGTTGGAAAATATTTGAACACATTCTTTTATTGTCTGGTCTAAAATTTACTTGGAAATTATTACAGGCGGACAGGTATATCGTTTAAGGATGAGTGTATCCTGAATTCATTTTGTTTTATTGGAACTAATTCTTAATTTTTTTAGCTAGCCAGTAATTTTGTCTAGCCTTCTAGAGAGTTTGGATGAAGCTGAGTGCTGAAGAGTATCAACGGCTAAGTGAGCAGTGTCATCTGCAAAGGTACATAAGGTGACTCCTTCAGTTGATGGTAAATCGGATTGATACCATGACGCTACCTTGGGGTACACCAGCTGAACTTTAATGGAGTTCAGATTGTTCTTGGCCCTATTGTACGAAGAAATATCGGTTGTTAAGATAGAATTCGAAGGATAAAGAGTAGTTAATTGGGAGTGTAATTATAATTTTGTAAAGCAAGCCATCATGTCAAATGCGAACAAATTTCTTTGTGAGATATGGAGAAATGTCGCCATGTAATACTTTTCTGTTCGAATGCAGTATATGGATATATTCAACCATCCTATAAACCTGTGTATTTGTGCTGTCTTTCCTCCTAAATTCGAATTGATGGTTGGGGATAAGCTATTGATCTTTAATAATAGTCTTTTGAGAAAAATATTTAATAATTTAATTAAATTTAATAATTTAATTTAGACATATGTTTGGTTAGCCATCATGAAATGCATACACACAAATGCACATACACACACACCCCCTCATACTATGGACGATATATTCAGTATTGAGTTGTTGTACATATGTACATGCTCATACATATGAGTATGATGACAGATATATATGTACTAATTACAATCATATTCTAAACAAGTATACTTAAAAGTGTAATTTATACTGCAATTTTCATGGTGGCGATGCTTGAAGTTATTAAAAAAAGTTTAAGTATATTTCGATGGTATTATTTTCACGATACCTGTAATTGCGAATTAATGACGGAGATATTTCGAAATATATTTATTAAATATTCTACTCTGCATATTTATTTATTTATTTATTCATTTCTTCAGTCAGCAGAAAATATTTATAGACTATAAGCAATTTACTTAAGTAAGGTGAATAAATTTAAATTAAATCTATTTGTATTACAATAACACCAAAATCAACATTTGGTTGGGTCAAGTAAAGCAGAAAACAGTGTTTAAAAAATGTTTGACACACTAAAATTTTCGATTTGCCATTATAAAATGATTCTGGAAAGATGAAAACTAATTTTTTAGATGCTATGGGTTTTATTGTTTGAAAAAAACATACTTTTCGGTAGGTATATTTTGAGGGATATTTTAACGGAAATATCTTAAAATTGATAATTTTATTCTTCATTTTTTTTTATTTTGGTTTTTGTTCAGTTTGCTCAGATGAAATTCGAAAAAATGAGACATTTTTCAAATTTTTTGAAAATTACTAATTTTGTGTTGTTCCATTGAGATTTTGGATGAAAAATCAATTGACATGAAAAAAAAGTATTTCACATATTTTTAATATTTTCGATGAAAAATAATTTTACGGGTAAAATTTTAAGCATAATATTGTGTGGAAAGTAGGTGTAGTTTTCATCCAATTCCACCCAAATGTTAGTTCTCTGCTAAAGAAAACCTTAAGTACCAAATTTCAGTTTGATAGTTTTATTTTTACATGCACTTATACTGCATACACAAACGACTTTATGTCTAAGATCTAATTTGTCTATAATCACTTAATACTTAGTAGCTTTTACATTTCTAGTCTGATTTGAGCAATATTATGCTTAAAAATTTCCCTATTAAAATATCTTTCATCCACATTTTTTCCATCAACTAAAAAAAGTGCAAAAAATCACGTTCTTCGCGAATATCTCGAAAACGCTTCTTTGGAGAAATGAATGAAGACAATTTTCATTTTCAGCAACTCAAGGTTAATCTAGAAAACTTACTTTTTTTTTAATATACTTGCAAAAGAGAAAAAAAATTGTCTAGTAGTGTTATACTAAGATATACAACAAATATTTTTGTGAGAAGAAAAGGATCAACGTGGGCAACGTGGTGGTGTGGTGGTGTGGACTGTATGGGTGTAAATATTCGGTTGAGTCTCAGATAAAAAAATATGCCACACATTCATGTCATCAACATAAATTAAAGAGATTTATTTGGGTGGTTTTTTTTAATAGATTAAATATTTACTCGTACATAATCATTGGGTTTGCTTACCGCAACGGTGTTTTCTTTTGCTCGATCGGATTTTCAAATTCTTCGTTTTATATAAGTACACAAAAAAGAGGCCAGAAGAGAACACCGTTGCCACCTAAATTTAAATATACATTTGAAATATATTCATTATTCTTAATACTACTGAGTTGGCTTCAACATTAATTAATGGGAGAACAAAGCAATATAGGTTGGGAAGGGTTTTGTTAATGCGATATCAAATACTAAGGTAGTTTTTATGATGTAATAGTATAATTGGAAGGTTAAAGACTTTAAGAAATGTTGGTAAAAGCAACCTGTTTTATTCGCCTTCATTTATTGTAATATGCTCTCCGATGAAAATTAAATCGATATGTTAATTGTGCCATTTTCAGTTGGTCTTTAATAATTTCTCTATTTACTTCTTTTTCAATTGACTTATATTTCCTGCTACGCTTCTTTATGTAAGTAAATGTAAATATGTACTTTTATATGGCTTAATTTGTAAATGTCTTAATTTCAATCAAAGGATAGGTAACTCATAATATTTACGTATTTAAGTGTAGTTACATTAGTGTCCACATAATAATGATAATATCACGATTAACTACAAATGAATCCATTTTATTTCAATCGATTTGTTTATGTGTAATAATAAATAAATATTTGAATTTGTTATTATTATTGCGTTCTAACTATCTTGACGACGATTTTTACAGTGCGCTTCAATTCTATTGCAAATGCATGTGATCAATTTTATATGTTAAAAAAAAAATACTCTGTTTTCATAACCAACAATTTATTCAATTAAATGGAAAAATAATAGCAGCAACAACAACAAGTCCTCGCACGAATGTTGCATTTTCTGTGTGGGTGTGAGTATTTATCTACATATGTATTCATAGTGTAGTACATTCATATATACTTTGGCGCTTGAACAATGTAAACATAGAATTCTATACTACGTAATAAAAAAGAAAATATCTACAAGCTGCTAGTAGGTATTGTTCAACTGCATGGGTATAACTAGTAATTTATAAAATAGTATAAGCCAAGCGGCTTGAGCTAAATATGCAAATACATGTGTAGGCATAGGTTTATTATAATTCTTGAAGAGGTGAGTGAGTTGTAGTAACAATTATACGACTGACTATATTATCGGAATTAAAGTTGAATGAATTAATGTTGAAAAAAGATGAAATAATGTCATAAATAATGAGCAAAAAAAGTAACAAAATAGATATTCGATATTATTGCAGAAATTTGTGCAATAATGTGAAAATATAATTGCAAGAATGTTGGTGTAAAAGTTATTGAGTTATATATAGGTACAAGAAATCTATCAATGAGATAAGGGAGTAATTATAGTGATCGGCACAGGCAAAGAAATTTAAGGAAAATTGTACAAAATTCTTGCAAAAATTAAATATATGCGAATTACTGCAAAATGTTCGATATTAATTCATTTAACATTAATGCAGCACACCAATTTTACTAACAACAACTACAAGAACATAATAAACAACATTGATTACCTTTAATAGCATTTAGCACAACCATAAAAGGTAAAGAGTTAAAGAGAAATGCTAGAAAATATATGAAAACATTAATACCATAAGAAAAACACACAATTATAGTCATAGACACAATAGTAATATCGAGAACAACAACGGTATAAAAAACCGAATACATAAAAAATGAAAATAAAAATGTCTAGGATCACGTGAGCAATTGTAACAACAACAGCATTAAGGAAGAAATAGTAAAGCTAAAAAAAACGAAAAAAACAACAACAAAATAATAACAGGATAATGAACAAGAGTAAAAAACATACCGGAACAAAGGAATCACCAGCAACTGCAAAAAAATCGACAACAATAACTTTCTAGGGTGGCACATTTCAATATTAGAATGTTTCAAAAACTCAAAATTTACAATTTTTGATATTTAATTTGCAGAAATCTATTTATATTCCTCTTTTTGCAATTGCCACGGTGGCTTTGTTATAATTCAATCAAGTTTAAAAAAACAACTCTACTTTTACTCCTGTACTTCTGTTTTTTTTTTTAGCATAATATCTCAACTTTTTCACCTTGGCAGCGTCTTTGGAGGTGGAATGATTCTAACTAAGGATGAAAGACCTGGAGCCATACAGTAAAACCTCTAAGACTTTTTGAATTCTCAGATTAAAAATTTTCTTAATGCCATATTAAATTCGCAATTTTTTGCTTGAGTGTTTTTAGAATAAGTAGGTCAAAATTAATATGTAGTTCGGGTCCATATAGTAAAATTTCAAGAGGAATAATTTTGTGGAACATTTTAATACGTTGGCTCTCTCAGAAAGGGTCGTTTCAACACACATTTTGGAAAGTCTGAATAAAATGGCATTCGCGAGATCGCTAGAAGATTAAAATGTTCCAGAAAAATTTTAGCCCCAAAATTTCACTAAATATTTACATTTATCTCTATGCAAATATACCATCGACCCAAGCAAAATAGGTCGACATACACCATCTATTTGTTGATTATAAAGACAGTCCGGTAAGAGATTACTTCTACACAATAATGGCTGAGTTCGGTATTCCTGTGAAGCTCATTCGTTTTTGTAGAATGATACTGTATAACTGTCGTTATGTGCTGAAGGACCTCTCCCCGCCGTTTAATACCGAACGCTGTTTCAGACAAGGTAATTATCGTACGACTCCTTCAATCTTATTACGGAGAAAATAATACAAGCTGCAGATTTACGACATAACGGCACTATCTTCAACAAAAGCAAGATGCTGTTGCAGTATGCCGATGATATTGATATAGTCGGCATGAAAACGCGACCAGTCAGTGCATCATTCCCAGAGCTGGAAAGAGAGTAGCGTCATTTTGGACAGCACGTCACTGTTGATAACTACACTTTTGATGTAGGGAAGGACTTTGGACTTTATGGAACCAGCATTAACACCAGTAATGACGTCATCGTGGAGACATTGCGAAGGATCCCTCTTGCAAACAGATGCTACTTTGGGCTAAGTAAGCAATTGAGAAGTCGGGTCCTCTCGCGGGAAACAAAAACTTACATATGATGCCGAAGCTTACAATTTCCACCTCAGATGAGAGAATGCTTCAAGTTTTCGTTAGAAATATTCTGCGCAGGATCTTCGGACCTATTTGCATTGATGGCGAGTATTGAATAAGGTACAAAGATGAGCTGTATGAGGTATACGCTGACATTGACATAGTCAGGCGAATCAAAATCCAGCGGCTGCGCTGGCTGGGTCATGTCGAGCGAATGGAAGAACACGCTCCGGCTAGGAAGGTGTTATATTTGGAATCCGCTGGTGGATAAGGCAGAAGAAGCAGACCTAACCTTCGATGGAAAGACCAAGTACTGGAGAACTTTTCAACGCTTAGAATCTCTAACTAGCGAGGCATGCTAGATTCAGCCTAAATCGATTTTCGGTTGTAATGGCCAAAAAAAGTAAATAAGTAAGAAAGTAATTAATAGACTCAGATAATAGATTAATGTAAACTACTAAGTTCTGTATTAAAGTTCTTACATAGTCTCCTGACATACTCGAAATAATGAGACTTCAATAGCTTTTGTTAGAAACTGGTTAGTTCACGAGCAGTATTTTGTTTAGCCAAAATATTTTGATGGATGATAAATTTCATATATCGCTGGTGAAAACAGCAACTTTTTTTTGAGGCATCTTAATGTTTTGTCTATAATATCTATGAAGTAAAATAGGTACATATATGTATATCTATTTTTATTTTGTGATAATTACGCTTATAACTGGACCTTGAGTGTCCAATGAGAGCTTATTGTTAACGACATGTTGTTTGGTTGCAACAACAACTACGTACATAAATGCAATCAAACATTTCTTCAATGCATCCACCACCATTGAAGTATCCATTCAACCATAATGTGCTTAGACGACTCCTTGTTCTTTTGATTGTTATAGCTAATGCCCTCGTGTTAGTATGTACGTATAAGGTATGTATAGTACACACATCCATAAATGTGTACATTGCCATTGCAGTCAATGTGAGGTGCTGACAAATTCATGAGGATAATTGAAGGGTTAAAAATGCGATTCAATTGTTTTATTATTTTATTATGTATGAACCTACAACATCTAACTACATATGTACAATATGTACATGCACATACGTATATATGCACGTTTGTAATTGTGTATCGAACCCCATCATCATCATCATCATCATCATCAAGGGTATAACAAATAAATGAATAAATGAAATAAATATATGAATAAATAGTCTTACTTGACTGAATATCGTTGTTGTTGTTGTTGCCATTAATGTTTCAATATTGTTGTTCTTTATTGATGCAATTGTATTTATATTTTTAGCTCAACATGAACGAGTTGCACGCAAATTTGTAGGTGGTATAATATAATATTTAGAAAAAATAAAAATGGATAAAAGTCAAGCAATAAAAGTTAAAATAAAGAAAATAACACATGAAATTCTAGGAAAAATGAAATTAAATACGACTATAATGAATATGTAAAGGTATGCACTTGCAAAGCTCTCATAGACATAATTAAAGAGTAAAAAAGTAAAAATTAAAAACAATTGTCTCGATATGGGACTTCATTTGAACATATATATGCTATATGTTATAAGCTTGTTGTCAGAAATTAAAATAAAAACAGCATATGCACTAAAAATCTCTGTGTTGCCTTAACATTCGATCGCCTACTTACTTACTTATGATCGCCTACGAAATAATTTTAAACTATAAAATTTCAAGTCTTAGGGCTATTTCTATTTTTATTCGTAATTAAATAATTTTTATTTTTGGTAATCGCCGGTTAATAAATTCTGGAACTTTCTATGTGAGCTACATTAAATAGCTTACTTTGCTACTTACTTACTTAATTCTTAATAAATTAAAACTGACTACGATGGTAATCTCTGGGTCAAATATTTTTGTCATAAACAAAGGACTGTCTATGTTATTGCGATTTAAAATTTAAAATAATTCAGCGACTTTGTATGGGAGCTACCATAAATAGTGGACGACGCTTGTTCATTTACTGCAACAATTTTCACTCAATATATTTTTAATTTATTGCTAAATATTGTTGTCCGAAATATAATATTTAGTGAGTGAGAGTGAATTAAAATCCAGAGACAAGCCACTTTGTGTGTGTGCGGCAATTTGCAGACCATGCCCATTATTGATAGGGTCTATTCCCTTGGATTATAGGCAGCTTATTGAAAATGTTGTTGAAACATCTCAGCATTTCTGCATAGATTCTTTCAGGTGGTTACAAACAACTGATCAAATGTCTATGTTCTTACGTTTGAGTGGTGGCAACATCTTTAATGAAATTTTTGGTATGCTCGTAGGAAAGCTATCGTAGTCGTATTTGAAAGAAAATAAAAAGAATAATTAAAAATAAAAACTTTAAAATATTTTCAACACAATTTTAACTTTAACTATTTTAACATATAGGAATGCAATATCCTTTTTTTTAATGTTAATTTGTGGAAAATCACGTTTAGGCAATATTTCAAAGCACCTCCTAGTCCAAACTATTTTGAAAAATATTGTATTCTCCATTGCATGCCAAACTAGTTCCTGATAAAGCCAATTGCAACGATATTTTTCAGTAAACTCAAGGAAAGTCAAGGAGCAAAGGAAATACCATGGTAATAAATTTAGCTTTTTCGACATTATTGCGAACACAATTGAAATAATATCGAACAGAAAATATATGATTTTAGATTCACGATAAACTGCTAACATGTTTTTTTTTTGCAATAATTTCAAAATTTCATTTTCGATACCTAAAATATTATTGCAACAAATTTTCGACATTAATGCACCGGTACACCGACCGAACGTACGAATGAGTTATAAAGTTATTCATACGACATGCACATTTCATAATTAATTTAATTATGTATTTTGTAATTGAGACATGCAAGTGGTATCTACATGTCGTCGCTGCGCCAACAACAACAGTTATTTGTTTTTCAGTAATTTTTCAGGAGAACAAAAAACTGTTTTTTTTGCAGAGTATTTCTAGTACTACGACCACATAGTAGTTTTTGATTACTTCTAATCCAAAAGAGATATAAAAAATCGGGAAATGCAGAAATATGGGCAATAGATAATGTTAATAAATATGCAATAAAAAAAAAAACAATGACAAATATCACTTAACTGTTGGCGTAGCGACGGTATTTACATATAGTAGGCCTCGGAAATAACAATTTTTTGAAAATATTAACAGTGTATTTAGACAAAGTATGATAACTATGAAAATATATCTATAGTTCATATGTATTGCGCCAGATAAATGACAGACTTTTCCATTATAGACTTACGTATAATGACGTAATCATATATGGCATAAAGAAACGTGCTTATAATTCTGTGTTAGCACGTACACAAATCTATACGAACGTAAATATGTATATACATAATAATCTGTACCTAAGAACAGATATCATTCTGATATAAGTAATAAAATATGAATGTGTAATAAAATATGAAACCACTGCAGTCTTGCATGCCAAAATTGGGCGATTACGTTTGCATTTTGCTATCGCTTTAGCGTATTAAATGATCAAATGTTATAATCCACTCGTACATTCATAGGTATAATATATGTGGATAAATTTTCTTAATGAAAAAAGAAAGAATTTAATAAATTGAACTCAAATTTTTATTTTACTAATAATTAGTTACTGTAATCCGATATTGATAAGCTGATAAAAAAAGTAAAAAGTGGCTATCTCGTATATATATCATATACAGAATGGAAAGACATGCAGATTGCTAGTTCAGTGAGTAAGAATTTTGAGAAAATACACATAGCGTGAACTGAATTTGAACTGGACTTGTGTATGTAAATATGCTAAAAGATTGTGTTGAACCGAGAAGTATTTATCTATACGCTTCTATCTACGTCTTGGAAACTCATATGGGATCAACGCCAAATGCCGAATGACCATACATTTCAATAGCATTTATATCCGCCTTTAGATATATCAATGAGTCTTGCTGGATGATTTTTTCGTGGTTCAACTTTTACACATGTTGATTTATCTATTATCGTCACCTCACTAGATCGTCGAAATAGAACTTTTTTTAATGGATTGCATATACTCAAATAAGATATGTTAATGTACATATGTATTATATTTTATACATAATTCTATATTCATATAAGTAGTACTATAAAGTACACCACCATAAAAGTGATGGCATGTGACTTTATAGTAATTGCAATTCGTATAATATAAAAAATATTTGGAAAATACAACGGAAAAATAAAATCAGTAATTATTTATAATAAGCTTTGCTATAAAAAGTTACCTACATACATACGAAAAAAAAAAAACACTCTTAATAATTCTATATAATCATATTAGAGCATACACATATGTACATACGAAACGAACTGGCAATCAATTCCAAGAGAAAATGCATATGACGACCTACATAAAAGAACCACAATAAATGCAGAAACAATTTATAGAGTCTATTGTTACTGTTACTTGCAGTATTATTTGTGTTTACTATATACAGAAGTACAAATTAAGCGCAAATATTTCGTTTATATGCACATACATATATGGAATGTAAGTATGTGTGAGTTTGTATATGGGTATGCCTATTTGAGAATGTGTTTGATCAGTATGCAGTCAAATACTCACAGACGGCTGAATACGGTTGAGACGGTGGTGCCAGATGAATTGATTTTTTTTGGAATGTTTTGTGTGTATTTTACATGAATTGTCCATCACTAAACGAGGGGAATATTTATTGAATATTTTTTTGGTGCACTCTATTAGTGTGAAAATATTTTTGCACAGTCGACATTTTTTTTTATTTGGGAAATTTTTTATTTTTCGACATTTTTTTTTTCATAATGCATAATTTTTGCAATATTTTGCAGAAAAAAATTCTTCCTCATTAATTCATTCAAGTTTAATTCATGTAGCCATTTGACGTCAAATTTTAGCGATTGGAGCCCATATTTTTGTAGTGAAAAGTAATGTCTTGATAAAAAAATTTCAGCACCTTGATGATTTCCATCTGGCAACTCTACTGCATATACACATACGCACACACAAACACATATAATTTGCGGTCATAAAAAATAATGGACAAATTCACTAAATTTGCTTTTACTGTTGCCGAAGTAAGGTATTATTATATGTAGAGCCTAGGTAGAGTGAAACACAGAAGAAGAAGAAGAAGATGAAAAAAGCGAAACAAAACCAAGAGTAACAACAAATCACTAAGAGATAAATGCCAGTTATATGCATATATACAATCATATGCTGAATTGAATGCATACACTTGCTGCCGTAACTTACATGGGCGCCATTTTGTCCGCCAAACCATAGTCATATCCGTTATTATCCGTTTCCGTTTGCTGTCGTCATCGTCGTCATCGCGGTCAATTTGTGTACTCACTCAGATTGCGCGTTAATAAGTCGCAATATTCGTGTGTACACGAGTATGTACCTTATGTTTGGTTTCGTTTTTGTTGCACAGTTGAAGTTACAGACCAACATTCATGCTGACATTCGTACACACATCATGCGATTTGCAACACGAAATGACATAAAAATTCGTAGAATATTTATATAAAATGCACTGTTGCAATGGCATCGTGTATACATACAATATATTCAAAATGCTCAGAATGTACGTGTATACAATAGATATGCGTGTATGTGTTTTATATTCTTTACATGGAGTTCATTTATAAAGTTTGGTTTGGATTATTCTCGTGTACACTCGTGTATGCAATATTTTTTTTGCTCTTATTCTTTGTCCGAAAATTAGCATTCAAACAAAATGTATAATTGTTGCACATTGTATGTATCGTACATATACATATTTTCCCATTGTCATATTGCTTGCCTGCTACATTGTTTGTTGCATGTTGCGGTATATAAATATTTGTTCGTAACAATTCAATTGTTATACTGTGTTCCTTTGTAAACCAATTAATTGAATTCTCAATTTATATAAATGCATTTTTTTTGTTGATTTATTTGCAGTATTTGTTTTCTTTTTTTTTTGTAGTATATCCTTAGGAGTTTGTATGTAAATATGGTAAAATATGAAGTACATAATTGCAATGTTATTATACAATGTTTATACTCGTATGTATACAAGAGATTTTGAATACAATACAACAAAGGTATAAAATATCTTATTAGATTTGATTTAATGAAGTCATAATAGAGAGCCAAAGGGCTGCTTTTGTAAATGTATATTATTTATGCGTGTTAATTACAATTACTTGTATATGCGTCTTTATACATATAATATAGGGTATGCAGTGTGAAAGAACTTAAGAATATGTGTATTTGTATAGAATTAATTGAATCAAATTTATACACTTATTATAAATGTCTCTTCAAAACGAAATAAAACACAAAACAACAAATATTGATATTATCAAAAATAGTGAAAAAGAAATCAATGATTTAGATATATTGATGTGCACAGAATTCAGTTTTAATTCGATACCACACAACGCACGTAGCAATCAATTTCGATAGGAAGAAAATCGCTATTTCAAAGACCGACTTTAGCTTCCAAAGATATTTTTTATTGCATCTAAATTCCTATAATTCAATCTAATACAATCTAATATAAAATTAGTCATAAATATTTATTGTATTTTCTTCTGGCTCCATTCGAAGCAAAGCCCATATTTCGAAGCCCATATTTCTATAAGAATTTTTACTCCTTTAGATATTTGGTTCAATGGATTCTATTGACTAGAAACCGAATTCAGCAAAGGCTCCATCCCACTAATACGATGCCTGATCTCTCTGTCTCAAACACCCCAAAATATCCAATTATATAGGGTGAGACATCTATTGTTTTTTTTTTCATTCATAAAAAACACACATTTCTTGGGTTTTTATAATCATTCTTTTTCAATCTCTCCCGAAATACACTGTGCAGTGCGCGACTTCCAAAAAAATAATTTTTACTTCAGTTCGAATAATAAGATAAGTGTTTTTTTTTCTATAATAATAAGTGAAATATAATTAAGATTGAAAAATTAGATAAACTATAAATAAGAAAAAAAAACGTGAATATAAATATTTAAGCAAACAATACAAAGAAAGAAAAAAAAACCAAAGTGCGTTTTTTTATCCAAGGCGTAGTTCAACAACAACAACAGTAGCGGTAATCAACGACAACCTCACCAACATCAGCAGGCAGAAACTTTCCATCGCGCGGCCCACCGGCATTCACTCTGCTACACGTGCTCGAAATATAATATTGTTCATATGTCCACCACGGCTTCGATTACAGGCCAGCATATTAAAAATTTCGATGGCTCGTTCTAATAAAAACGGATCAATGACCCTTAAAAAAGAATCCGAAGATATTAGATCGTAACTTCTCGGTGGCCATGCAACATCGCAATTTCTTAAAATTATGCGATCATCGAATTTTTTTTCCTGTAGGTGCAGGTTTTCACGACTCGTGTGGCATGATGGTCCGTCTTGTTGGCACCACATGTCATTAGTATTCAATTCATTCAATAATTGGCCGTAAAAAACCGATAAGCATGGTACGATAACATTCACCATTCACCTTAACATTGTGTACGATGCATGCATGCATGATGTGCTTGGTACATTACGAGCACTTTCACTTGCAGCTTCCATTGCATCACAAGTACGATCTGAGCGAACATGTTGACATGATGTACAACTTTCTACTGAAACAGTTTCTTCAAATCGAGCAATAATTTTGCCAATTGCACCTTTAGTAGGATGATTATGACGTCCAAAGTTTCACGTAATTTGCGAAATGTAGTTTTTTTACAACGAGCATTTTCGTAATAAATTTGGACGATTAAAATGCATATGACTATAAATGGCATAGCTATGACTTTTCACATGTCAAACGATTTTTAACATCGGACATCATTTACTACTTAAAATCATTGATTGAAAAAATGGCCAAAAAATGGCCCACCCTATATTACCTGATAATATTCTCTGTTGACCATTTTTCGACAATAATTAACATGACTTTGATTTTTGGACTTATGAACTTGCCTTAAAAATATATGGAATGCTTTAGAACATTCATTTAGTTTATAATTTATATATTAAGGGCGGGCTCAGATTGCTCAGATGAAATTCCCTAACAGTGATTGCGGTTATGAAATAGTTTTGTTGTTTTGCAATTCTAAATACAGTTCTAGTTCCGAATATCTTTAATTCTCATAAGTTTTTGGTTTTAATGATTATAAAAGAACGATTACTAACCACATATTGTGATCTGATAACCACCTGATGGGCGCTATGGTCGCAGTTATCAATGCCTGCGCTCTTGGAACTTGCATGTCAAACTCGGCATCCGCAATGACTAATCAGGAACACTTTATTATCTGGTTTATGTACCATATTTTTAGCAATGCAATTTATTAATCAGAGTATTGCCAATTTTATAACAGTCTATAGTAGTTCATTAAGGAAAGTACTGGCATATAGTATAAGTTGCAAAATTCATATTTTTTTTGCGTCTTTTTGCATTCATGATAGTAAGAACATATTAAAAATTTATCTTCTATTTACTTATTGTTCTCTACCATTGCATATGGTACCATCATAAGTATACTCATCCACAGTACTCACATTTAATTTTAACCCATTTCATATCAAGCGAATAAAAATGACTTCTACGAGTGACGAGTATAGAATAAGGTACAACCATGAGCTGTATGAGCTGTATGCCGACTCCGACATGATAGAGCGCATTAAAATTCGCTGGCTAGGCCATGCCGAATGAATGGAAGAACACGTTTCGGCTAAGAAGGTTACATAATATGGATTTTGGGCCACTGAATTTGACCCTTTAAACTTAAAAATAAAAAACTAACAAAAATAGCCAAAAAACAATGTTTCTTGAGGTTAGAAAGAAAACTAAGCACAATGGCAGAAATCTGACCACAGATTTGGATTCAGCAACCCAAAATTAATTTAATGAGACTACTCTGGTTCATCGGAAATCACATTTTTTTTGTGTTGTGGAGTTTTGTGTGGTCAATCGGATATCAAATAAATAAAAAAAAATATTACTTGTGAAATTTTGCATTACAGGTTCATAAAATGAAAATGTATTATGTATGTATATTCAAAATTATAAACTCGCTAAAATTTGTTGCAGCTAAATGAAAGTATTATTCCGTTGATTGGGAGAGAAAAACACATTTTGTCTTGAAAATCAACAGATTATTCAAACATTATATATTTCAGTGTAGAACAATGGTACAAAATGGGTTAATAAAAATAAGTATTGCAACATAGTAATTAGCACAAAGGATGTCTGATATATAACATAGTCTCTGTGTCAGAAAAATTAACTTGACATTGACTGTGAATAGCCAGAGAAAATATCACAATATAAATGAACAACAACAACAACAACAAAATAGAAGAAGTAGAAAAATAAAACAGAAAATAAGAATAATAGAAATGAGAGTGCCAACAAAATACAAAAAATTTAAAAGCACATCATAATAATGAGCAGAATAATGACAAGACAACAATAAGAGCTGGACAGGAACGGCATTGAGACAACAACTCAAAATAGTGTCATATAACAATTGCAACATCACAATAATGCAATAAGCTTAATTCCTGTACTGTCGGAAAATGCTTCTGGTACAACAAGTGAACGAATGTATTTCATACTTGAACTCAAAAAAACAAATGAAGGCACACAGATGGTCAGATAAAGACAAATATATAATGACGAGTTATGTTAGTCGAAAGAGAAGCAAATGAAAACCACTTAATGCGCTGTGTGTGAGAGAGAGAGAGAGAGAGAGAAAGATAGACGAAAAGCATGAGAGTTGAAAGTAAAAGAGCTGTTAAGCAACATAACAAAATGCTTGTCGTCTGTCTCACAGCCTGGGTTTCTGTGAACTGAACACATGAAGTAGCTAGCAAGCTAGCTACCAAACGACCACCGATCTATCCGACCGTCACTGAAAGCGGTTAACATTTCCAAGTGGTAGTGGCGGCGGTTGTATGCCATCAGCAAGTGTATAAACAATCAAAGGAAAGATAAAACGGACAACAGTTTACAGTGTTTGTGGGGGAAGAAATGTATTATGTGCATACGAATATATGAACATTGTAAGGACTTTTTGTGTCCTTGTAAGCGCAATTAGCACTTTGGTTTTCAGCATGTCAACATGTGGAAGACAAAAAGAAAAAAAAAAGTAAACACGAGAAGAACGAAAGAATGAATGCTGTGTAGTAAAGATGCACTTGTTTTATAAAATAAATGAATGCGGAAATGTCAGTGAAGTGCATGAAAATAAGCTGTAGTAGTGAACTATCACCAAAATAACAACAATAAAATTAATAATAATAATAACAACAACAACAATAATAGTGCTGTGGTAATATATAATGTTGGTTGATGTGCTGTATTCTTGCAAAAAAATATAAAATATGAGTTGTGTGTAGCACATACATTCAGCTTTTGACAGAAATATGCTATGCAATACGGTGAGAAAAATGATGTGTGACAGCAACGAACCATAATACGTACAAGGGAATTTTTGCACTAAATTTTCGGTAATTCTTTAAGCAATACGTTTTAGAATAAAAATGTTATGTTTGATTTATTTATAAAGAAAAATCATATTAAATTGTAATTGAAATACAGAAAGATGATTGAATAGTGATTGAATAGAAAATTATACTTTGAGCTAAGCTCTTTCATATTACAGTTACATAGTATTTAAAATTTTTTTTATGGCCATATTAAATTTGTAAAATTTTGCCTGACTGCTTTCAGAATAAGTGGGAAAAAAGGGTTAAAATTCATATCGGAGCGAAATATGTTGTTTGGATACTTACAGTAAAATTTCACGAGGCATAATTTTGTAGAACATTTCAATCCATTAGCTCTCCGACGAAAAGGTCGTTTTGATCCCTTTTTGGAGAGTCGAAATAAAGTGGTCACTAGAGGGTTAAAACGTTCTAAGAAATTATTCACCGAAAAATTTCACTAGGGGTATTGTCAGACCAAATCTGTATAAAAAGCACATAAAACTCTATAGAAAATAAAAACCAAATTGTACCCTTGAAATATGCAACATTTTTATACATTCTTTCATATGTTAGATGATATCATTTCAAATAGACGCTTCCAACATGGTTTCCACGGTAAATTTTTACTATCGGAATAAGTGCAATGCTTTTTCTATCCTACTTCATTCAAATAATACTATTTGCTAGCTCAGGTATGAAAGTTATGAGTAGCTTCCTTCGACAATTTGCATATCCAACAATTTAATTTTTTTTTACTTTGATCTTTTTTAATTCGTTCCCATAATATTGTAAGTGAACTGCGACCAAGGTTTTATAAAATACAATATATAATTTGCAAATCCATTGTATCATAATATTTTAGAAACATTGTTAGTCACATACTTCTGAACAGCTTCTCATCAATGATCAATACCATTTATGTGGAATAAGTAATATTCTAATAAGTCAAATGTCACAAAAAAAAAAAGAAATTCGCCCGTATTACAAAAGATTTTCATATAATATGTATGTTATCTATGAATTATTAAAAGTTTTATACAAGCAAAAGCAAAAGAAAACAAAATAAACGATAACTGCTTATTTATTCTTCTTTATTAAAGAATTTCAATGGATATTTTAAAGTTTCACTATTATTCGAAAGAAAAAGTCAAAAAAAAAAGGAAAGGAAAAGAAATTCAAAACATGAACTCAAAAAAAAAAAAAAAAAAGGATTCACTTTATCCTTTATTCAACTACAAAGTGTTGGTGCATGTATCTTTGTGCGCGCCTGTGTCAGTAGTTACGTATATGTGTATATTTCAACTTTCAACTTTCAACAAAACAAGATAATCTCAATCATTAATGTTTACAGAATGTCAAAGATGAGCTTCATGACACTTTGACCCTCATTTTTGTGAACATTTTAACCAAACAATATCATTATATCCATAATGATGACGATGATGATGATGATGATGTTTAGTAGTTATTGTTGATATTATTGTTGTATTATGCGGCAAGAACAAGAATTACATCAACAACGGCAGCAGCAGCAGCAGCAACAGCAGAGGCAATCAACCACAATAGCATAAACAACAACAAAGTAAACAAAAAACATTACATTTTTCGATATGATCGGACAACTTGAATATGTGTTATACAAGCACTACAGAGTTAAATAGTTAGTAGGTTGGTTCGACAACTGTGTACGTATAGTATATAGTTATGCATGTGCATGGATGTATTGGTTAAGAAAATGAGGAAGTAGTTAAGTATTTATATATGCATGCTTATATATATTTCTACCCAGTTGGAAATATTTTTAAAGATATTTTCTATAAAATTAGGTCACACAATTGGGGAATAGAATTATTGGTCTCTTTTGCATTCAGAAATATGTAACGTAAATTGTAAATGAAAATGTAAGGTGCCTCAGTTCAGTGAAGAAATTACTGATGGTCTTGTCGCTTACGAACTAAATCATTCTGCTAGTTGGTCAAGTTATTTTGTGGATTTTCTTAACCGTTTCTTGAGTTGAGCCACCTCAATTGGTTGATCACTACGGTGTTCATCTTGGCAGCTCGTACGACCTCGTTTAAACTCTGCCACCCAATATTTGATGATTGTAAACGAAGAAGCAGACTCCCCCAGAGTAGAATCTAGTTCGGCTTTAATATTCGTTGGACTGAGACATTTCAAATTAAAATGTTGAATTATATAACGGTGAGCAATTTTTCCATGTTTATAAATTCACTGAGGTCGTTAACTTTCGATGGCACCAAAAAACAAAAAAAAAACATACTAAACAACGTAAAACTTAAAACATATGTTTTATAAGGTTGCCACTTTTCACCAAAGTAATTTTTTTAAACTACTGCCGCCCTCGTACTTCTCCGTCTGACTCTCTAATTATGGCGGAAAAATGGGAACTAACTTTAGATATGCAATTTTTTTTCGCCAAATATAAATTAAATTTTAGCTGCTTGACTATAAAACCTTTTTTTTTTGTTATCACCATAAAAATTATAAAGTTTTGTTTGTTTTTTGAATAAACTTTTTTTAGAAGTAAACCGAACATCCGTTTTTTAATTTTGACCTATACCGACAAGGCTGCCCTGAGAAGACCTTCAGATTTTTCTCATGTGTTCGCACAAAAAAAAAAACACCCAACTAATTATAATATAATATTTTTGAGCTTTATCTTAGAAAAATATTCCTACCATTTCTGTTCAGGATTCTAATTTTGAAAATTTTTAAATTCTGTGACCCTTCTTTGGCAGCAATCATTTATTACTTTACAAGAGTCAGTAGTGTTATTTTCTCAAGGAGTCAATTATATATTAAATTGGAGCTTCCGTTTGTGATACCCAAAGGGTGAGGTAGATAAGTGGATAGGATGATTGTTTAACGACAGTCTTAATGTTTAACGTTTGATGACCATTGTGATACCATTGGAGTTAGTCCTTATCCTAACTGGTCTTCTTTGAGCTAACCTTTGGATTTAATATATGACACTATCTTAGTTAATTGTATATTTAAAACCTCTGAGACTCCGCCAAGGTTAACATTTACGAATGCAGTGAACCTTTTTCTGCTGCGAGCCTGGCATTCCCAGAGGAGATATTCTACTTTTTCTTCCTCTTCCTTATAGTGGGAGCTTCTGCAGTAGTCATAAAAAAGTCTTATCGCGTGTCTACCACAAAGAAAATGATCTATTACAACTCCAGTAGCTAACCTATGTAATATTTGCCAGTTTTGTTGCAAAAGTCACTTAGTTCGAACTCTGTTCCATTCTGGCAATGTTAGTCTACTAGTTAAGCAGTTATCGGTCTGTCTTTAGACTCTATGTACCAGTAAGGTACATAGAGTTTGCAAATTGATGCTGGCATCGGCACTGGTGTTTTGTCCGAGTGGAGTGTTGACATTGTATCATGGCTGGCCAATTCATTTGCCTTAGAGTTGCCTTTGATATCTCTGTGGTCTGGTGCACCAAGTAGGTGAATGTTTAAGTAATTAGTAGTTCAATTGGTAATTTGTAACAGTCTATCATTGTCTTTGATGAATGCCTACTAGATTGCAGTGATTTCAATGCCTATTCGTAATATTAGAGTGCTTTCTTTATTCAGCCTGAAACACACTAAAATGATCTGGTAGGCGTAAGATTTATATTTGATTATTTTTTCCAGTAGATAAACTTAAAAATAGGCATAATCGAGTAAGTAATACACTACCTTCCACACAAAATTATGTATCATTATGGATGTTTTCACAATTTGCACGTGAAAATCCAAATCTATGCCTAACCCTTGTACAAAAGTATGCTTCTTTCGACAGTATATACATATATACATCTGTCTGTCCAAGATATGGTATTGTTTAATTTTGACTTCAAAAATTTATTCTTTGCTTTAGTATAATGCGATTTATTCCGTCAGTGTGTCGCCAGAAATTCTCTTCTTTTTGACGGATCACTACACATCCCGTTTGTCACTTATGAATGTTTTCCATTTGGGTGAGTATTTTCTGAAGTAACGATAATCTTTAAACACACTGAAATATTGTATGATATCGAAGAAATAGACGAAGAAAACGATGAAATAGAGCACGCATGTAGATGCAAGATACACTAAATACGAATACTTGTATGTGAACATGTTAAAGGAAAATACGTACATAATGTAAGGTTAGAAAAAGAATGGTAAGTATTATGGTTATTTTTATGAACATCGAACTAATAACAATAATGCTTAATATTGGTAAAAATCACTAGCAAAACGAAAATAAAAGAGAAGAGACTGATTTTATTAAGCTACTTGTCGAAAAGAGTTTCAAGATAAAGTAAAATTTCAAAATGAGGGTAAGACAAGTATATGCTTGTATATAGGTATGTTTACCACTTAAATACTTGAATTTTATTTTGTGTCATTTTTCCACACGGTTTACACGGTGATTTATTTATTTACATATACTGTACACATTCAAACAAGTAAGAGTACTTATAATGGCAAATATAGTATAACAAAAATGAAAACTATATTTCTTCTTCAAGTCTACAATTCATACGCAAGTTTGTATTTTCAAAGCCATTGCACGACAAGTACCACTCTAGACAACAAACAGCATATGCAACTAACTTTCAAACAACCTTTAACCTCTATACGTACATACCCGTACACTCTGGTCCCTGGTCAAGCAAGGAGAGGTATTGATGTATTTTATCTGGCATTTCTTTGAGGGTTAAATTTAATGAAGCGAGAATTATCGTTTCAAGATATCGAAATGTTTCTGTGGTCAAATAAACTATCAATGTCTACAATCCGAAAATGTCTTCTTCGTTGTCTTCCTTGTCTTTCCTTAAATTTATATCTCATGTCGGTTTGCTGCACTTTCCATTCCTTGTGGCTGTCGTCGTCATCGTCATCATCGTCATCACCGTCATTGCCATCGTCGTCGTCGTAAGTATCAATACGTAGTAGCATCATTCCTATAAACATTTATTTATTTACTTATCGTTTGCAGAAGCTCTCCAAGTTTTGTATCTTTACCACTTGTACATTGCATCTTTGACCCTAACTCACTAACTCTATTATGATATTTCCATTACCATTTGTTGAAAATCAAAAATTGATTATTTGTGTGTTGTATGTGTCCTGTGTGAGTGTGTGTGTGCGTGTGTGTATGCATTGATGAGTGGAAGTGAAAACTTTTGTTTTCTACATAGTTTCTGCTATTTGTTTGTGTATTTTTCCCCTCCTACTCGCCTCTCATGCAAACAAGAAAGTTTATGTTTTTAGACACTTCACTTTTCACCAATATCTACCATCACTACCGCCACCACTAACCAGATAGAGTAACCAACATCGCCATCGCTATTATTGCCACAAGTAAAATGTATGTTTTGGTCGACCACATTTTTGGTATTTCATTGAAATCGTCTACCATTCATTCATTCATTTGCGAATGGGTATTTGAGTATATACATTAAATATATGTACGAGCAATTACATTAAGGTGGGTATAATTTTTAAACATCGACTAACCTTTAGGCTGGTCCGAAACTAGAATTTATTTTTATTTCCTTTGGAAATAGTGCTTGAAATTTCAAATATTTCTATAAGTCAGATTGTTCGAGTTTTCCTTGATTAACCTTAGTATACATCTCTAACGTCTCGTCTAGTGATGCTGCCGTGAAATGTTTTCCATTCACCGTCCAGACTAGTTGTGTGTTTCTATATACATACATGTACATGTTATTCACATACACATCTACGAGTATATTTCACCATTTTCAATTGAGCATGTTGCTTGGCACTGTTAGTTTTAGCATACAGTATCCTTTGAACTTGATAATTTTCATTTTTCTTTTTATATTTTCGTTCAGTAACGTTAAAAAACCTAACAAATAGTAGGAGGAATGGCAATAGCAATAGTAATAGTAACAGCAATGGCAACAGTGCAAGGATTTATGTGCTGCCTTTGAAGATTTATGCGTATTCCGCTTACTGTAAAAAGCCGCACAGTGTATTGTTAAAGCATATAGATTTACGTATTAATGTGATAAGTGAAGTGAATCCCAATTGGAAATCGATGAAAAGTAATTTTCGAATTTAATTATCCACAAATATTTTGTATTGGATGAAAATTTTATTGCAGTTGGTGTCGCTAAATGGATGAACAGATGATTCTGTTGGATAACATAATAATTTAACTTTTTTGAGACGACAAAACACTACTGAATAACTTAAATTATCCAGTTTAAGGCGTACACTATACATACTTTACACTAATTTAGTACACCATAATTTTAGTTTACCGCTAAGTTATTATTGTTGAATATTATATTTAGAAAGATGATAGGATGCTTGGTGTTTTCGAGAGAAAAGTTCTGCGCAGGATCTTCGGACCTGACATTGACATAGTCAGGCGAATCAAAATCCAGCGGCTGCACTGGCTCGGTCATGTGGAACGAATGGAAGAAGACGCTCTGGCGAAGAGAATTCGGCACCCGCTAGAGGACGCAGAAGAGGAGGAAGACCAAACCTCCGTTGGACCAAGTATTGGGTAACCTAGCGGCGCTTGGAATATTCAATTGGCGTCAGCAAGCGAATAACAGAGAAGACTGGCGCCGCATTATATGTTTGGCCTAAATCGATCATCGGTTGTTATGGCCATATAAGAAGAAGAAGAAGAAGAATCCGATATCGCTTACAGAGTCATCCTATCATATCTAATTCCGTAAGCACTTTCCTATTAAATTTTCTAATTTTTGGGTGATCTATTGAAAGATTTTCGCTTAGGCATTTTTTTTTTCCAGACCGTGCGTAAATTTTGAATTTTTCGTTCTGAAAAATATGTTTTTTCAATTCAAATTTCAAATTCGAACATTTTTGAAAAACTGTCCTACTATTATCAAAATTTTGAACTTCATTTTCAAATTGAACGCACGATGAAAAATATATTTTTTTTTTTTCGGAAGAAAAGCATTTTATTTCTCATTCTCATTCTAGTGTGATACATTAAGTCCAGCGTTTTCCAAAATTTTTAATTCTTCGAAATTATAGGTTTTCTAAAGATTCCCAAAACAGGCTTCATTTATGATCTCTTCTTTCGACCCAAATCTTTTACCGCCAAGCCATTTCTTCAGCTTTGGCAGTGGCAGTGGCAGTTTGTGACCTGTATGTGCAATTTTGCCACTTTTACTGAGAAATGTTGCGTCTGTGCGTTATCGTGGTGGCTAAAATGGTCGCTAAATGCGGTCGTTTTTGCTTCAAATCAATGTCGAATATGTCCAACAGCTGTGAACAATATTTACCGGTTATGCTTTTACGCTTTTTAAAGTATTCGACGCATCCCAAAAAACTGTCGCGCTTACGTTGTTGGTGGACAGACTCACCGTGGCTTTCGTTGGTGCGTGTTCGCCCAGGGAAGTCCACTGCTTTTACTGTTCCTTGCTCTCTGGTATGTTCTGTTGGATCTATGTTTTATCCATGGTCACGAAACGGTGCAAAAACTAGTTCGGATTGCGATTAAACAACGCCAAACACTCTTTTGAAGTGGTCTCGTTATTGTGTTAGCTGTTGATTGAGAACAAATGCAGAACTCGTCTTGCAGATAGTTTTTATGTCCAACTATTTATGCAATATGTGATGTACCTACTCAGCCGAGATGTATACAGCTTCAGCCGATTCAAGCACTTTCATTCTCCGAAGATCATCTGTCGATGATTTCTGGCATGACGACCTATTTTGGGCTATCTGAACGTTTGGAGTCACTTGTGCTGTATTAATACAACGGAATTGAGTAAACAACATTTAAAGTCGATGATGCAGAGTTCACATATGTTGCATTTCTCAGCCTTTCCTTGGTGATGATTTTGATGCTTGGTGAACCCACTAAATTAATTTTTTTCCGATTTCATTGAAATTAACGAGGTCGTCTGCACTCAATGGCTGTTGAAGACGAATTAACTGACGTAGATTTTTCCAAATATGACGGTGGGCTATTAACAAATAGCAGTTTACAAGGGCAGTATTGCATTTTAAGTTACTATGCGGGTAATTCCAAAAAACGGGCTGACTTAGCTAAGTGCACGTTTATGTTGTGGATCAGAAAACTTTTTAAAATTACAAATTTTAGTAGATGTACTAAGGTATATTATAAAAAATATCTAGCAAATATTAATCCACTTAATCTACTTAATCAGTAGATGACTTACTGGTTCAATTAAACCGTCCAACAAATATCATGTTCACGCAAATATGTTGATTTGTTTAATTGAACTTAAAATATAATTGTTTTTTGTGGTCTCTATAAAATATATGTGTATCAAATAAAATATGTATATTTATATTCATTATATGTATATTCATTACCGTAAATTAAAGCATTACAATACATCATTTTAAGAGTCTTATATTCGGGATATTAGTTGAGTTGGTCTCTTTAAAGAGTTTTACTATGCAATTTATTTGCAAAGTTTGTTATTAAATGTGAGAGTTTAATCTAAGTGTTTCACTTACCTGTTATAGATACGTGGCACCTTGTTGTGAACGCATATATCTGCTTCATTACTGCCTCCACTTTCTGAAGCTCCAGCAATCCTGTGTACTTAGCAAAAAGTATTTTATTATTCTACAATATGTATGTAGTGTTTTCTACAAGGCATAACAATGTGTTACAATCAACTACATGTATCTACTGATATGATAACGATCTATTCCTCATCATCATACTTGTTGGAGAGATGCAACCCAATAGGGTTCTTTTGATGAAACAATTTTTTTTTTATTCTACTACTGCTGTTGATATTCTACATACTGTTGTTGCTGCATCTACTGCTGTTGTTATTGCTCCTTTGTAGCCATGCCACATATACATAAATAATTAATTTGTTTGGACATTTGTGGATTATAGTATCGAGCGAGTAAAATGTGGTAGTGGTTATGTATTTCATGTGGCTGTGAATATGTGTATGGATAAGTGAAAGCGTGAGAATTTAAAAACAATGTCGATACCGAATGATTATTGTAAAGAGAAAGTTTCTATTTGATTTATAATTATTTGGAAAGTGAAATTAAAATTAGATGAAAAAAAAAAAAAACACAAAATTTATTTACCGCAATAAAATTAGTTTCATCAAAAAATTGTTTGAATACATATGCATACAATATAGTGTATTTGCTTCAGGCAAAAAAGAGTCTAAACAAAATTCACCAGCATCATGTTTATCCTTTCTATGCATTCTGTAGCAAATTTAATTAATTAAATTATATACACACAGTATAAATATTAAATTTTTTAACACTCTCTACAAAAACAAAAACAAAACAAAAATAGACTACACAACGTTGTTGTTGTTGCGTTGCATTTTCAGCAATGTACTATAGTTAGTTACTAGTTCGTTGGTTGGTTGGTTGTTAATATTGTGTGAATTTTTCAGCTACTACAACAACAATAATAAGCATTTAAGAATGAAAAAATGAATGTATGTGTATATGCATATGTATTCTATATCTATTTAGTACAATGTTTGCTTACGGCTACAAAGTGTTGCCAACAAAATTGTTACATTACAGCAGCAAGTATATACATCTCCACACTTCAGTTGGAGCAACAAAATATTTTTGCACTTAACAATCGTCTGCATTTACGGCAACAGAATTAGCAACAGCAGCAATAGTATGTATTAGAAGCACAGCTATCGTACCAGTATGGCATTGATGTACTAATTTCAAACGAAGCAGGACAGGACGTACGAATGAACTGTGTAACTTGAAATTTTGTTAATAAATTTTGTAAAGCAGTTGCCAACAACCAAGAGAGGAAACAAGCAGAGACGAGACAGAAGCATAAAAATGTATGGTTATATCTGTGTATGTATGTGTGTGTATTACCTAGCTAGTGTTTACACTAAAATCAACATGAGACAATTTACATCAACGTCAGAGCACATGGCCATCTATTACTAGTAACATTAACTACTCCGTTGCCTTACCTTGCCTTTACTACAATATTATACATAGTACCGTACCACTATCAAACACACACACACACACACACACTACTACTACATATTAATACAACAACACTTATCATACTATTATAATTCACGCGTATTGCTGCTTGTGTTGTGCTCATTATGCAAAAATTATGCATAAAGTTGAAAACTATATTTTATGAAATTAAGTGCGTAGTGTAGAAAAGTTTGAAGAGTTTATATTAAGAGAGAAAATGAACACAATGCTCATAATAATAAAGGGAATTATAGGTATTACAATATATATATTATACATATTCAATTATATCACTAAGCTGTTCACAATGATCATTCTAAGAAACAAAAAAGACACAAACAAAAAATCGAAAGCATTCGAAAGCTTAACTAATGGTTAACTAAGCACTAAGCAATTAATATTGCTATTTAAACTGTGTTAGTTAACCAATGATTACGAATTATGGTCTATGCAATCTACGGGTGTTCAGCTCAGTAAGGATAACACTTCATAGTTTGCTATGCCAACGATATGCCAAGGCGGGTAAAAATTAGAAAGAGTAAACTAAAAACGCCGCTAGAAAATCAAATTACATTTCCAATTAGTATTTCAGTATTTTGTGGTACATTTAGTCTCTGGTGGAAGGGAAACCCAAAAACAACTAAAGTGTAAGTGAGAAAGGAAGGAAAATTAAAGGCAGCTTGAGTTGGCACAGAAAAAAGAAATACTCGTGTGTGATATTGAAATTCCTCTATCTGATGATCAGCATATATATTAGAATATATTCGTATGCCTTTCCTAAAAATCGGAAATATTTGAGCCACTCTACATCCTATGCCTATAGCAATTAATATAGACTTAAGGTTAGATAGATTATGTTGCTATCTTATGTTGCTGAACCGCAGTGTTGAGAAAATAGAATAAGAAATATAGAAAGAAAAATATTAAAAGTGATAGTTAAAAAAGAGAAAAGGGTGTAAGTTGAAAGGTGGTAGGAAAAACAATGTTTTAAATCTCGATTATTTAGCTATTTCCGAAACACATATATTGAAAGTTGGATTGGGCTGTTGAAGGAGAGCCAGATATTGGCAGAGAGAGTATAAGGAAGATTCCCCGTCTTCTCCGTTAAGCAGCTTCAACGTAAGTCGTATACCGGCAGTCACATTTCAGTTGCATGTCTGCCCACTAGCCAGTGGCTGGAACTATGTCACTGATGTTACTGCGCCCCAATATGACTAGGGAGTTGGTTTGCCTTCTATTGAGGAATTATCAACATTTTTTGGTAATTGCACAAATACTTCCGATGCGACTTTAGGCTTTAGGCTGTGTTGTTGGGAAAAAAGGAATCAATAATTCAGTTAAATGGTTCCTTGGAAAATTGATTCAAATTTCTCTGGCAGAAAAAATTTGCAATAAAAACTGAAATGGCTCGGAGATAACGCGCTTTTAAAATTAAGTATGTCCAAATAGTCTCATCGACCTAGGTACCACTTTGTTCAGTTTCAAACTATGCGAAAGTGAGTAGATCATTAGAGTGCATTTAATTGAAGACAACATTTTCTAATTTTGCTCTGTTGGAGTAAGCTAATCATATAAAAGAAATCAATTTGTTTAAAATAATTTCATATAAGATTAACATTGATATTTTCTATAAACTACTACTAAAATAACATATTTCAATTAACTTCAACTAGTAGAAGAATATTCTCAACATTCATCATCATCATCATTATCATTGTTATTAATATGATTGCCAACATCATCATTAGCAATAATAGTTAGTCGGGTATAGTGGTGTTGCTCACTGTTGTTGATGTCAACAGTGAGCGCTCAGTGTGAAAACACCCAACTGGTGAATTAACATTTCACACAACAATGAAATTCTTTGTATCCATGTGTATGTGATTGTCTGTCTGCAAAGTTCTATAGACTAGAGAATAACAATTTGTGTCATAATCATTATCATCATCATCATCATCATCATCATCATCATCATTATCAACGACAACAGTGGCAACAGTAATAGCAGCAACAATGAAGTTAGTACTTAGCAATATGTACGTACATTCATACATAGCACAATAACTTCATCAGCATCGCCATCAACTATTTAGTATATGAATATGTAGTAAACTATGCAGGACAACACGTAGGGACCAGCAATAGCCTTCAATGCGCTGTTGGTAAGGGAAAAAGAAAAAAGCATAAACACACACATAGGGAATTAGAATTAAAATCAAAACAACAACAATCACAATATATATTCGTACAAGCGACAAAAATTGTCATCATAATTTGAAAGAGTTGAGCGATCGTTTGTTTGTTCATATACTCATTGTTGCATGTTGCAACTTATGCTGTTGCATAAATCCTCATACTCACATATACATACTCGTACATACGTATATGTGTCGAAGCAAGCATACACATAGCATGTGTCTCGATGCAACTAAGGAGCGTCTGACTCGCCGCCAATTGACGACAGCTTGAGTTAGTTTCAAAGTTATTATGTGTATAAGTGTCTCTGTGTGATTTTGTGTGTGTGTGTGTGTATGTGTATGTATTTGGATCTGCAAGCATACTATATATGTACTGTGTCAAAAAGCAAAAAAAAGGACACACTCTAAGTAGGAACAATTTTGTCAAATATGTTCACACTGAGTGAGCGCGCACAAGCAAGAGGGAGTAAATGAATAAACATGTTTGCATATGTATATGTATGTATATTATGCATTTGTAATAGAAGTAGATCCCAATAGCACAGTCTAACAACAACAACAACAACAAACTGCCTTCTGATATGCTCTACTAAACGTTTCCATAATGTTGTATTACCATTGACAAGTGCATGTGCTGCTTGTCTTTGTATTTGTATTTCCCTATGTATTTTGTTGCTAATATTTATTGTTTGTATTGTATTTTGTACGAGTATTCATTTTAGCTAAGATTGTTGTGTGATTGACATATACATATATAACTCCATGTGTGTGTGTCTGTGAATAATGGCATGCATATTTTGTTAAACCGAAAATCTCTGTGCATATGCAGTGAATTAAATAAGCATAATGATGTGTATAGCTTCATTATACATTTCATTCAGGAGTAGAGTTCACATAGTGAAAGCAGTATGAAGTATAGATGGTGCAATGGTGCAATTAATAAGGTGGTGTTAGCGTGAGATCGCTTGTATTTAGCTTGATTACTTACTTGGGAGCATTCTCTCTGGTAAATTTCGACTTCTGTGCATTGCAATTATACATAACTTTATGCTTATTTCTGAGAATATATCTTTCATTACGCTATGTTCGAAAATATCCAGAAAATTTACGAACTTAGCAATCAAATACTGTATACCAGAAATTTCAAATACTTGCCGAACTGTACCAAAAATCCGTTATATACCAAATATTGTTGTCTTACAATAAATATTATGTGAATTATAATGGGTCAAAATTTAAAAAATTCCGGAAAATGTTTTTCTATTGCGTGGCAGTTCTCTGATTATATCCAATTGTGACACCGTCTGTACTTTTGGGTCATATATGGATCTTGCCAAATTTCGTCCGTATGCATCTACATTTATTATTACTATATATTTGAGGGATTAGCCGAATCAGACCACTTATCTGGATCCCTTTTCGTCCCCCAAATTGTATGTTAATTATTTGTGGACATCTTCTGTCTCTGCTTCTTCCATGCATAATCTGCAAATGTTAGCATCCTCCTTTTCAACAAGACCAATCTTGCTGAGGTGGTACCTGAAATTGACATGCCCATTTATTAATGCAGTCAACCAGATTAGAGTTAACCGTCCTAGACTGTGAGTCCTCCCCGATTCACTGCCCTTTGATAGCCTCAACGAAACCTTTGCCTGTTTACAAGTAGATAATCTCGTGAGATGGGGTTTCTTTATCCACTCTTCGACCTTTACCTTCACCGTCCCGTTGCTAAGAGCAACTAGTGGTTCTGGTCCATAAAACTCAGCTTGTAAGGCATGCCTTTTTGTTTCCAGCTGAGTCAGCCAGGGTCAAACAAGCGACCAGTGCAAAAACTCTTGTTGTAGGAGGAGGACCGAATTCCACTCGGTTGCCTATTGGCAATCAATTCACCGACTCTAGAAGAGTGTTCGGCTCGGTACTAATGGAACTACTACTACTTTGTTTTATTTTCCTTCCTTTCTTTCTTATTCTAATTTCAATACAAATTCAATTTCTTATTCTATGCCTAAATGGAATACCTAACCTTACTGATACAATGAGGATTTTTAGGATATACCAGTGTCACGTGGTCGCACCTAATGAATCAGTCGTCTGGCAGATCCAAATTTTAAATTTTTAAAAATTTCGCAAGATCGTTTCAACTAGTATGTCGTGTTACGACTTACTCGACCAAGCGTTTGGTAGGGTTTGTAACGCTTTTTTTCTCATGCCTTACGTTGGCAAGGCACCTTTAGTACATCTCCATATATAAAGGATTTGAGAATTATGTAGTGTAAAATTCCTACGATACTACAATTTACGTTTTAGTGAAAATGTATTTGATTGTTTCTTCTTTCTCTGTCGTCATAGCGATTGACTAACGAGTATGTGTATGTGTGTATACATCTACTGATATTACTGTATGACGACAAAAGGAGAAGAAGAAGGATCAAATTAACTTTTCTATGGTATGGAAGTATGTAAAAGGGTGTAACAGGTTTAGATTTGACCTGTTGCAAGTTTCAGATCCTTGTCTAGCCAAGGCGGTTGCAGCTTCATTTTGTTCTATACAAATGTGTCCCTTCACTCACATAAGAGTAATCGCATTACTACGAGTACACCCGTTAAAATTCTGAACACATTCGAGCGCCAACATAGAAGATACCGTAGGTTGTTGCAGTCGCCTGACTACCGCCTGGTTATCGAGTGCTAGCAAGATTTTCTTACCTTACACCTTTCCATCTAGTAGATGGTCTAGCGCACTCTGGGCAGCAGCCCCAGAAAGACTTCCAATGTTTCTACCTGGGTCGTTCGGATAGCTCCGGTAATCCCAATACAAGCCATTCTTTGCACATCTACATTTATTAATTTAACGTTATTATATTTTATTATTGCATTTATTAAAGTTGCATTGTCAACGAATACTTTTCCCAATTTTTGTATTAGAATATTGTCAATAAATATGTGACAAACATATAGTACAAGATACAAAATTCATCAGAGTGATAATATTGTGAAAAAAATTAATTGAAAAAAAAAAAAACACAGGAACAAACAGTAACACCTCGTTTTGAATTACCCAATAGATCTTTATATAAATATTTTTTAACAATGACAATAGACAATAGATCTTCATGAACTTCATGGTTTTCCATTTAATTTATTCATAGTAAGTATTTATAGTAAGTCTGATCTCGATGATATCAAGAATAATCGACCAGAGATCAAATGATCATCATGCGTGCTGTGAATGGCATTTATATGAAACTAAATTATGTGATACGTCATACAAATGTCCAAATCGGGTTATGACATGTATATGATCACAAAACTCAATTTATTTAAGTGTACCCTGTCCCGATGATATTTATAATGATCGATAAAAGGCGTCCTGAAGTCAAGTGGTCAAACGCGTGAGGAGAATAACATTTTTATAAAATTCAATTACGTTCTACGAACTATAAAGTTGAAAATGAATAATTTTCTTCATATTTCTTGTTGTAAGCTCGAATACACAACCAATATTGGTGCTCTAGTGACAGTTCATTGACCTCATAATAGCGTGTAACGTTTTGTGTCCATGGTCAAGACATTTCGACATCTGATTTTTCATTCCGATATAATGATTTGGTATCTATCGATTGCAATTGCTTTTATGCATTGTATATGTTTGTTGGGCCGCAGGGCATCCTCCATAAGAGGGCGACTGGTGTGATAACCACGCAGCTACTCTAGTCAAAAATCCAAGTCTAAGGTTGAACAGCATATGCCAAGAGATGCATGGCCGTGGGGGTGTACGGTAATTAATAGGCGAACTTAGAATACCTGCCGCCCTACTATTTTAAGCTAGGCTTTTCTTGGCAATCTGGCTCTACCAAGGGTGACTTCTGGTTCGAGACTACTCGTGCGTGTCACCTACATCCCAAAGGGCTCAAAGAAGCGCGCATTCTTTTTTACTCAGACAGCCAAGCTGCCATCAAATCTCTCTCCTCATGGGAGTTTTTCTGAAAACTGGTCACCGAATGCTTACTTCCTTTCTGCCCAGAAACTTTCTGCGGTATAAGCTAGGCATTGGCCAAAGCTATGATAGAAAAACATGATCACGTCAAATACCTACTACAATGGAAAAATTCGACAGGTCTCCGCCAAGGGAAAACCCTCATCAGCTTCGATGCAGCTTTTGACAGAATTAGTCTTAGCAGAACAAACCTAATAGCCTAATAACCGGCTATCTCTCAGGACATAACTGGTTAAAATACCACCTCTGCCCGGCCTTGGCCAGATTTCGAACGTCCACTTGATGAAAAAGGATTATGTCCTTGCTCCAACGTCACGCTCTCTTTTGATATGTTTGTTGGGTAGGTGTCGCAACGATAATGCATCCGATTGTGATATTATCACTGAAGAGGTAGATGGAACTGTCCCCGATGGGTATTTTTGGCGATCAATTCGCTGCTGTGGAAAATGTTGTAATTAATGATGAGTAAGTCGCTAGTCGTGGATGCCGTAGCTACGTGGTGCATTGGCCTTCTCACCTGAAGACGGTCGATTCAATCCACGGCTGAGGCAAATTTAATATGGAATATATTTTTTTTTTCGATCGGAGCTCATCTGACGACCTGTCGATTGGCAATTCTTTACGAAGTAACAATTTGGATGGAAAAGTTTTTGAAAGAGCTTCATGACAAACCTCAGAAAAAGTTATGTCACAAGGGCTCTGCCGTTTGTGTCCGGTTAAAATATGTACGTCACTTACCTACTTATATTAGGACAGTGGAGAAGGACAGTGTTGTTATTGCCACATTATAGCCACAAATAACGACTTCCTGTTATTGGGTATATATGTATGTAATGCGATAGAAAATATAGAACGATTGAAACTATTTTGAAAAGCAAGACTTAAGAAATTCTAGATTAATCCAGCATTTTGATATCGAAGGGCTGGAATTGGTTGATATAATCGTGTAGTACATATTAAAGATTTAACAGCTTACTTAGCTTAAATTTTGGAACATAGTATCCCTGCAAGTATACATCTACATATAATTTAAACGTATATTTAATATAAATACAATAATTTGATATTTCTTCCAAATACAATTGTTTGCTTTCAATCATTTCATATAATTTTATATTTTTTTTTTGGGTATAATCAAATCAGTACACAATATATATAATAACACAAACGGCTCAAGAAAGTAAAGAAAATTTGAGAAGAGAAAAAAAAAACAAAAAAAAAAAAAAAAGAACAACATACAATTTGAATATAAGCATCTTTCCGTGTGTTGCCTTGGGAAAATGTCAATTGATTTATTAAGTATTGATTTCGTCTTCATCATGTTTACTTACTTACTTATAAATATATGTATGAATGTAAGTAAGTCTGTAATGTGTGATAATAATATGAAATGTCTATGTAAAATGTAAAGGTAAAATTGAACTTGAAAATTGTATATTCATATATGTATATGTAAGTATGAATATATGAAGGCCCATACATATAAGTATACACACACTCACACACACAAAAGAGATATGTTTTTACAATGTAAATATCTTACAAAGTATTTTATCCAAATATCAGGTACATCAGGCATTTGTTCAATCACTCACTCACTTCCATTCAGTGTCATCACTCAACAACATTTTGTTGAAGAAAATGTGAATATTATAATAAAATTACATTATAAAAATAAGAGAAGCTTGTAAGTAATAACCAAAATACAAAGGGGAAAACGTTTTACGTCCCATGTGTAACAACAACAACAACAACAATAGTAATAATAATAGCACTCGACAATGACAACAATTGACAATGACACAGCTTGTTCTACAGTCGGTTGGTGAAAGCAACTCTTCTGCCACTCTGCTCTGTCGGTTCGTGCTGTTGGAAAATGGTGGCGTATGACGATGATGGCGTTAATGCTGTATGAAAAATAAATCTCATTGTTATTGTTGTTGTTGTTTTTTTTTATTATTTCATTTTCTTATTTTGTTGCAAAAACTTTTTTTAACACACTATTAAGGGAAGAAATTTGCATGTGATGGCAGCAGATATGATTCTGTAGGTGAGCGAGTATGTAGAGAAGAGTGATGGAAGCATAGTACGCGAAAAAAAAACAACAATAATCAAATTAACTCATTGTCGTTGTTTAATATTGTAGCGACAATGACTATTACACAGTTAGTTATAAATTCGACAAAAAAAAAACAAACGATGCTAACATACAAGTACTTACAACACAAAATGGCGGTACTTCTACAAAAGTAAGTGAGTATGCAAATCAAATGGTGACAATTTAGAGTGAATGCGTGGATGAATGTATGAGTGTAACTTGTTACAGGTACACTGTAATGAATCCATTACTAAGTGATTCCTCAGACACATTCGAGTGCAAAATTGATAATCCTTTTGAGATTAATCTAAGCTAAGACTTATGCCCCTATTGCGGTTCACAACTTTTGTAACAGTTTGGTCGCCGTCGAGAAATTCATATTGCCGTTCTCAACTCGACTGGCGGCTGATTTTTTTGGTTGTGTTCATTATTTTTGTGGTATTACCGTTTGCAACTCTGTTACAGTTTGGTCGACAAGCACGTTAAATATACACCACTGCTCATAAGCAGTTGTGTTTGCATCAGTTGCAGTTTACTTTAAACTAATAAAGCGAAAAATAATGGAGAGATCGTAAGTAATAATTAGCTTGGCTTCATATTGTAATTTCTCAACATTTTATACATTTTCAGAAGTTTAAAAATTACAACCAAAGCTCAATTTGAGAGGCTTGTTCAACTAATGGACCAGAATCCAAGCTAACAAAGTAGACGTGAATCTAAGAAAATAAGATTTTTTTTTAAATAAATAAAGTTATCTTCCATTTCCATTTAGACTGAAATGAATTTAAAAAATAAATAAGAGATAAATTTATTGAGCTTGGAAAGAACGCATTATATTATTTCTGATACTCCTTGCAGCGTCTGTTTCGTCTCCAATACATCTAATACTTCTTTTAAAACAAGTGACATTGTAGATTGAGCCACTCCTATATTGAAGTCATTGCCGCTGCTCTTCTGGTAGCTTCCATCAGCGAAAAATCTAAGAGCAGCACACAATTTCAATATTGGTGGTATAGATACGACACGCACAGATTTCTTGAAATGGTCTTTTACGTCATCCAGCAAAAAGCAAAATGCCTCTTTGCTCAGTCGAAAATAGCTAATAAATCTATAAAAAAATTTATTATTTGCTTTTATTTATTTTGAACAATATTTATACTTTTCGCTAGGTAGTTCAAGAGGGTTAGAGTCATCACGAATTTTTCTCCGTAAGCGCAGCAAATCAATTTTCGCGTCTTCGTTTTCATCTTCATAAAACAAATCTACACTAATATCCATTTTAAATAATTTTCACAGCAAAACACAATTATATATTTCCTTAATTTTTACTTAATCGACCGCTTTTCTGTCATAAGTGATATTTTAAGCTGGTAACGCCATAACAATTTCAACCGAAAACAGTGGTGTACCACAATACCAAAAAATAGTTTGGTCTTGTTGAAGTCGGGTCGACTGTAAGACGACCAAACTGGTTATCCAAATGAAAAGGTAAAAGCACACTATTTAACTTATTTAGAATTTACTGAAAATATGTTGGTTGGTTGGTTGGTTGAAGTGGTGACTCATTTCATGAATCCACTACAACTTTCGCGCCATTTTGTTGCCACATCTTCGTTTCCAACTGTTTATTCGGTTGTTAACAGCTCGGTTATATCCAGTCCGTGCGATTTAGAAACCTCTGGGGGTCGTTGATGTTTGTAACTCTTCGAGATTGTTGAAGAGTGGTTTACCTAAGGTATCCATCCTTTGCTTAGAGAGAGCAGGGCATTCGCAGATGAAATGGGAAACAGTTTGCTTTTCTTCTGCTTGATTGCAGCTGTGACAGTGAACGTTATGATGAATTCTTATTCTGGCTGTCTGCTCTCCGATGTGCCAGAAGCCAATGATGACTGCTGTCAGTCTGGGGACATCCCTACGATTCCTGTTTATCAGCGATGTTGACTGTTTAAGATTGTATCCAGGCCATAGTGACCTGTTGGTTTTACAAGTTGTAAGACCTTTCCATCTACAATCCGCTATTTGGAGGTATTTGGTGTCTATAACTCTTTTAACCGCAAACTCAATGGTGTGATTGTCGGTTCTGCAAGAGTTTCTCGAATGGCAGATCCCGTTCTAGCCAGTTCGTCAGCTTTTTAATTTCCCTCTATATTGCGATATCCCGGGATCCAGATCAGGGAAACATTCTGCTCATTCTGCTTTGTTCCACAAGGTTAAAGAAAATATAAAATATCACAGCACGTACAATAAAATAAATCAAACAATTTGTGTCACACTATACAAAAAGGCATCGGTACTTACCAGCAGTGTCAAAAATGTCACTCACAAATTTTTATTTTACAGTGAATTTAAGAGATTTGATCATAGTCGATCAAATTTCATAAAATCGAATTTTCTTTATTTTTTTAATAGGAATTAATATACAATTTTGTATAAAAAATGTATCAGCACTAATCACTAACAGGTTTAAAAATGTGTCCCAATAGCTCCTGTATGCGGTACTAGCTTGTTGGATTGCACTGATTAAATGCTTACAACCTAGAACCCCTCGAAAAGATACAAGACTACAGAGCATTCCCATTCACTCATGACATCTTCATTAAATAGTATTTTAGGTGATAATTTTTTCTTCCCTTTAAAACCCCTCTAGGGAGCATAGGACTTCTACAAGGTATTTCCAAGTATTTCTATCTTTAGGTGCTATTTTTTCGTCGTACCATTTGGTGTTGCAAGTCATAAGTTCCTTTATCACTGATATTCCCTATATATTCTTCGGTCGTCCACGTTTTCTGTTCCCTTGTTGGTTTCACTCCAAAGTCATTCGCGTGATGTTGTTAGCTGGTTTTTGTAGAGTATCGACCAACTATTTCCATTTTCTTCGCTTTACTTGGCTGAGTATAGGTTTTTCGTCAGTGATTTTCCAAAGGTCTTCGTTGCTGATAGTATTGGGACATAAGAATATATTGCATACATTTTGAAAACATTTGTTTACGAACATTTGCAACTTTTCTATGATGGAACTTGAGATCATCCAGATCGCGCTGCCGTACAGTAACGTGGATTTTACGTATACGTTGAAGTGTCTTAGTCTTGTATTTTTGGATATTTTTGTGCTTCGTCAGATTGTTTTTAGACGACCGAAGGCGGCTCTGGCTTTGTTAATGCGATTGTTGACATCCTCGTCAGCTCCACCATCTACTGTAACTACGCAATCTAAGTAGCAGAAACTGCTTGTGTATTCAATTCGCATGTTATCGATTATTATATTTTCAGTTTTTGTGTTGTTTTTGCGCATTGCTTTCGTCTTTTTGATATTAACTTCAAGACCTTCAGGTGATCCTTTATCTTACCTCAATTGATGTACTAGGTAAACACGGATATCCAGAACCCATTGCTCATTTGTGGAATTTCATACCAAATACTTTTGAGGTTAGCACTCAGATATATGGCTGGAAAGTGAAACCAAACAAAGTGAATAAGTTTGGAAAGCAATGCAATGTTTGCGAGGCAAGAAATCCCAATATTTGTAGGTTAGATTGATGGAATACCCTTATAGCTGATCAAGTTATATATTTTTTGTCTTCTGTTTGCCTTGCTTTTATTTCAAGCATTGTAGTACAGTTTAACATTGAATTGTCTTCTCATAGCATGCGAACACATACACATATATACTATTCATACATGGATTAGAATCGAAAAATTGGCTCTTGACGTAATCGGGTAAGAGTATGTTCATTTATTCTTAATACTTATATACTGTTGTTGTTATTTTATTGACTCTACATACATATGTGATTAAAAGGAAATGAGCTTTTTCTTTTATTTCATTTTATTTGGAATATGTACATCGTCATCTGCTCATTATTGCAATACTTATGTACTTATAAGTACATGATTGTATACGAATGAGTTAACAAATGATTGACATGTGAATCATTTAATTCACTATTCACTATTGTTGCTTTCTTTTTTTTTATACTTATATCTTAATCTTGCATTTTTTTTTGTGTGGATATTGTTGTTATTGATAACAAACATCCATTATTAGAGAGAGTTGGTTTTTTTCACAATTCTTATGCAGGGGGCGACATATAGACGCCTTGCAACGGAAACGCCTATTTCTCCGTCTTTGCTGTTCGCATAGACGGAGAAAGAGAGAGTGATAGAAAAAAGAAATGCTTTTCTATTAAAGAACATATTAAGATGAAGTGCTAAAATGATAGTACGTAGTAATAGCACATAGACTCATAGTCTGGCTGGTATTAGCTGGTATTGCCGATAAGATCTGCAACTTAATAGACATGTCGAGCATACGCTTGAGTGATCCAATGTGTCCCACTCCATATGAAAGTGTAAGTGCGTTTACGTAGTCGTGTAAAAACGATTTTTATTTTTTTCCACAACAGTTTACTCAATATAAAAAAGTTCAAATGGTCTTGATAGCAAAAAAAAAAAAAAAAAAAAGAAAGCGAAAACAATAATAAACAATACAGACAAACTTACAATGTGATATTAATGAACAAGCCCATCCACTGCATATGACATTATTGGCAGCATTCTTCTTCTTCTTATTGTATTGTACTTTTTTTTTATATCCTGTTCATAGGAGATGTAAGTACTTTATGATGATGTCTCTAATGCTGCCCGCATTGATTTCTTATCTTAAAATAACAATTTAGTTTGTCAAACTTATTGAGATTGCTGCTCGGCTGGTGTTAAGTGGTAAATGGATGCTATTTGGATGGTGGATGTCATGTTTTGCTACATATCGTACGTTTGCTGTGTAAGACAATCTGACATCTTGCCTATAAAATATACATATATGTGCACACGAGTATAAATACATGGATGCATTTGTTGATATTTATCTTTTGTAGTATTTTCTAGTTACAGTCCTCGCTCTTTTTGTATTTGAAAACTTTATTGTCTGTCACACCATCATTGACTGATTGACATTGCTCACACGCCTTCTTTGGCTGCTATTATTGCTATGTTGTGTTCATTTTTAGTGGCATCTATGATATGTATTGTATAATAAAAAAAAAATTATATTGTGTGATAGCTTTAGGTTTTGACCTCTACCTCATGCTCTGATCCGACTTCTTTTTGTTTCTTCAATCATCAACTGTACTCATTGGCATCTTACACCCATATTGATTGCAATAAAATTTACTGTTGTCGTCGTTTGACTATTTTTTGGAGTGGGTATTCTTTGGTTACCCACATCTGTTGCTGTTTGCTGTCGGTGTCATCAGTACTGTGATACTGTGACTCTCTTATGCACATGTACATTAAGCTGGCTCAATGTTTTTGCAAATATGTACTTAGCCGATGAAAAATTATCGATTTAAAACTAATTTCGATACCCATAGGTCGAAAATGTAAAAATTCATTTAAGATCCATGCTTACAACGAATCATTGGTAATTGTTCTATTTTTGATAGGTCTAGTAAAAAGGAATCCATTATTTTTGCATTAAATTGAAGGTTTTATTTAGCATAGTTTGAATGATTCGATTTAGGTCAATTATGCACCGTTTTGTTCGATAACCTGTTGCCATTTTGGAGGTAATTTCATAATGACACTCTCATAGAAACCCTCGTCCCTATTGGCAACAAACTGGTACAGTCGATTTTCACAAGCTTCTCTTAAGGTGAATTTTTCACCAGCAAAATCATTTGTCATAGAAAGGAACAGGTAGTAATCACTTGGTGCCAGATCCGGACTATAAGGTGGATGCATAAGAACCTCCCAACCAAGCTCCCGGACTTGGAGCGAGTCACTATACATGTGTGTGGCCTGGCGTTGTCGTGATGGAACACAATTCCTCTCATATTGGCCAAAGCTGGCCGCTTCTGGACGATTGCTTCCTTCAGACGGTCCAATTGTTGACAGTACAGGTCCGAATTAAGAGTTTGGCCGTAGGGAAGCAGCTCATAGTAGATGATTCTCTTCCAATCCTATCAAACATATAGCAAAATATTCCTGACCGTCAATCCTAGCTTGGCCACCGTTTGCGCCGGCTCATCGATATTCGACCACGACCGTTTTTGCTTAACGTTGTCGTAAATGAAATGGATCGATTTTGTTGCAATTTAGCAGCGATTCGCAGATGGAAATTCGGTCCATTAGGATTTTTTGCGTTAACTCGTGTGGCACCCATACATCGAGCTTCTTTTTGTATCCAGACTTATTTAAATGGTTCCAAAATATGGTGTATTTTCTCTTTACTGGTGTCCATCTTTGACGCGTGCTCTAAAACAATACTGAGTCAAGCAATCACAAAAGTTTATTTAGTACGAAATCCTATCTTTCTAACGTCATCTAGCGTAACCCAATCGCACTTATACAACACGAGATACAGATTACTAAAGGCATCTATTGGGAAAATAATGTATTTCTTTTTACTACACCGTATACAATTTGTCATGTTTTTTTTTTCGTTTCAAATATTATGACTCGCCCTAATATATACATATATACTATAGGTTGATGATCTTAAAATGTTGATGATGTTCTGTTGACATTTCGACTTAAACTTGTGCTTGTTGGAGAATTTCATCATCATTTTGCGACATGTGTCTTGTCATGTGTGGTTTTCCGTGTCATTTACTGGTGTCATAGTTTCATACTTTCATCCTTCATATACCAGCTAGTAGTACTATAAAGATACGATACTACATACTAGCACATTTCAACGTAGATGTATTCGTTTGATATACGAGTATACGGGTACATCGATGCTCTGAACATTGCGAGCATAGTGGTAATCAATGTTTCTTGGTGAGGCATGTCATGGTTGAACCGAAGTTTCTATGTGTGTGTATGTGTGTGCATATACATGAGTTATATTGACGCTTGCCATCCGGTCGCCGATGATTTGTGCCTTTCATATACTTGTATGTACATTCATACTCGTGCCTATATTACTTTTTTATATGCATAAGTATTGTATATAAAAGTAGATGTTGCCGTTTATAAGATTCTTGGCTGATTGCTATATATTATATAAGTATATTGTTGAAATACAAATATATACAATATATAAGTTAACTTGTTCGGTATAATTTTTGAAGTCAATTTCAATTAATCAAATGTCAAGTATTTGACATGAAATTTATAACTTATTTAATGCATCATTTAGTGGCACTATATTCCATTTGTATATGTTACAATGTGTATTAACATTTTATTGGTGGTTGTTATCACATATTCGATGGCTGGTTATAAGCTGCAAATTTGATATGTAATAATAGTATTAAGATTGTATTTTTCTTTTTTTGTTGTTGATAAAATGACACAATTTATAGCTTTAAATTTATATTTTTCATAGATTTGATGTGATTTTATATGATATGCTTAAATTAGATGTTTCTATTTATGCAATGATTTATTATAAAGGGTAATCCATTTCGCGGTTTCAAAAGTATAGGGCTAGAATTCGACATCTGTCAAACTGAGTTGTTAAAACAATTTCTTTCTTTTTCAGTTCAAAGTTTGACATTTGCGAAAATGGATCGCTTAACTATCGCACAACGCATTAAAATTGTAAAAACCTACTACAAAAATGGTGATTCTGCCACAGCCACATATCGTGCTTTAAGAGGAGATTATGGTTTACATAATCGTCCAACTACGCAAGCAATTGGCAAAATTGTGAAGAAATATGAAGAGACTGGATCGGTTACAGATATTATAAGGCCTGTGCATCATCGTTTCGCTCGTACCACCGAAAATATCGCTGCTGTAAGTGAAAGTCTTGCCGAAGATCCGAATGTGTCGATTCCTCGTCGTTCTCAGGAATTAGGACTGTCTTACGGCACATTATGGCGTATTTTGCATTTGGATCTACACCTACATCCATATAAAATCCAGCTCACACAACAACTGAAGCCAGCTGACCATTCACAACGTCGTAGATACGTCGAATGGGTGCTTGAACAACAGGCGGTGGACGGCGATTTTTCGAACAAAATTTTCTTCAGCGACGAAGCACATTTCTCACTCGGTGGGTATGTTAACAAACAAAATTGTCATATTTGGGGTTCTGAGAATCCTCAAGTAATTGAAGAGAGGCCACTACATCCACAAAAAGTCACTGCTTGGTGCGCCCTTTGGTCCGGAGGTGTGATTGGACCTTACTTCTTCGAAAACGACGATGGAACGACTGTCACCGTCAATTCGGAGCGTCATATGATAACCGACTTTTTTTTGCCTGCTATTGAAGAATACGACTTAGAGAATATGTGGTTTCAGCATGCGATTTGACACCGCTTGACTTTTTTTTGTGGGGCTACGCGAAATACCGTATTTATGCAGATAAACCTTTAACTCTTGAGCACCTAAAAACCAACATTCGTCACGTTATGGCTGAGATACCGCCCAATATGTGTCAAAAAGTGGTCGAAAATTACCTCAAAAGAATCGATGCTTGCAACAATTCGCGTGGTGGTCATTTAAATGACGTAGTATTTCACACATAATGTCAACGTTCAAACTTTATAATAAAAAATAAATATCATGATAAAAAATATTTTATATGTGTTTTATTTACATTTACATCATCGTTAGATTATCAAATCTCATATATTAAATTTTACTTCTTAACACTTTTTGGGTATATGCTATATTGTCAAAAGGAGTCATTTTAAATTGTAAATACACACTTGTCTAGTCTCGAGATTTTATTTGGGCTGTGTTAAAAATGCCTCTTCATCTTTAGACCTTGTCATTCGTAAGAAGCTATGTAAATATTTATTTGTCACCCAAGTTTATGCAATTTCTATAGTGAATGGTAAATAGAATAAGCAGTTTCTCTGCGTAGGATCCTCTTAATAAATTTAATTCATCTTCTTCAAAGTTGTTCGATGCAATAGAGCATATGCATATGAAAGTTGTTGCATGCAAGTTGCTTTTCGAGTATAATTTCGGAAGTAGATCTATCAAAGGAGATTAAGAATTTATCCTCGTATAGTTATATTATATACAGTAACTAGGCATGGTCGATCATTGTTTTAATTTCAAACATTTTATTAATTTTATGCCACTGATATCTCATCTAACATGCAGACAGGAGGAGGAGGAAGAATATATGTATTATAAATGAATCGATCGTGGAAAGCAATATTGTTGTGGCACTACTTTCTAAAGAGTTTTCATCAGATTGTTTATATGTAAACTGTCAAAGGAATTGCAACTTACTTACCATGCATCTACGTATAAGCAATTTGCATTCTTAAATTTTCGTACGACATTTATAAGTAGTCACAAGCATTTACAGCATTTGGAAGAATATGTTTAAATTCCATGAAGCATGAGGCTGAGCATTTTCATTTACTCAAGTGTAAATAGTTAATGGATATCAGTGAATTTTTCGAGGGTCAATAAGTCATAACAACAATAATAACAACAACAACGACATTATTGTCAAATTATGAAGTAAAAATGAATAATTATTTTTACGGAAATACACATTTACACATATTTTCACGTACATTGGAATGACCCTTCACTAACGATATTCGGGTGTACTAATGTACATATAGATTGCCATATCTGTTTTTCTTGGAGGCACGAAAGCTAATAGATGCCAAATTAATTGAAAATTATTCTTATAAAAATTTATTAGATAGGTCAACTTTAAATTAGAGGCAGCACGTTTCAAGTTTTATATTGTTCCATGACTACTGTAAAATAGTTTTGAGTAATATTGGATGATGCATTTTATCAATCTGTCAAATTGTCACGTTATTTTTTGTTCAATATTATTTAGAATTTTATTGTGAAAAAACTTCACTCAAATGTTTAATGTGGTTTATGAGTCATTTGATAAATACCACTCGAATACATCATCGCGAATTTTAACCTCAGAATGGGACATGTGGGAAAACGTTTGAAAAAAAATCTGTAGAAAACAAATGTAAAAAATGGTTTTACTGTGCGAAAATAAAGATTACAGATAACGTTGATTTTTAAATACTTCTAAATGAATCGCCGAATGGTTGAAAATCTAAGTGTTGTACTATTTCCTAACAAGCTAAGGACCATTCTAATGTATTTACATAATTATATAAAGGAAAAGAGCGACGTCATCATCATCATCATCCACATCATGATAATTGTTATCATCCTTACCATGGAACCTAATTGAGTATTTAACACGAATATACACAGCAACAAATATGCTTCATTTATTGAAGTTGTAAGTTGCGCGCGCACTCTATGCGGATGACGATATGTGTACGTACAAATATGCATGCGATTATACATATGTAACGCTAATAAATCAATGTCTTGACAGTTGATTTTTATGGTGTTATGCATACAATGCCCTGAACTGCTTTAAATTAATTAATTACTCGAACGCCTTGCTATATGCTATGGTAACATGCAAGCACAGCACAGTGCATATGACATGCATGAAAATACAAAATATGAGTAAGAATAAGTGCATGCATGCTACTACTGCTGCTGCTGCTGTTGTTGAGAAATCAGTTAAACAAAAACAAAAAAATAATAAAAATAATACGTGCGCTACTGCATATGTGTATAACAAAATAAGTATGGAAAGTGTAAGTGTATGAAATAACGAGGAAGGGAAGGAAACATAACTGTCATGACGCTGTTTAAGAATTTCCGTTTGTGACACCTTAAATAAATGACACCAATACATATTGCACACAAGTTGGAAAATTATGCTGAATGGATTGGATTACGAGTATGCTTGGCTTTCGTCGGTTGAATTGAATAATTGTTGTTAAAAAATGTAGACATATTTATATGTAGTATATATTCATCATCCGTGTGGTGAGTGAAAAATTTATTTCGCAGAACAAAAAAAAAAAAAAAAACAATAAATACAGAAATATTACTAATAATAAAAAATTAAAAATAAAAGAATAACAGTATCCTTTGGTCTGCAGCATGTCATTTACATTGTAAATTTGGGATGCTGTCAAATGATTTGAGCTTCCGCTTTTTTCTATTCCAAACACTAATAATTTGAAATTGCTGATGAATTGATTCAATGATTATATGCAGATTCGAAGAGTAAAGGATAGTGACCACAGTGTCCATAATGACACTGCATTAATCTAAATAAGCATTTATCTAAGTAAGTATTTAGTTTTCGGAAGGAACCAATTTAGGAAAATAGGGCGCATGCTAAAAAACTTCTCAGTCTAAAGAAAAGATAAGTTCCTGGGTTGGTTTTGCTGTATGTGCACGAGCTTTATCATGCAGCAATATCATATTTCGACTTTCTTCGCTCGTAAATGGTATTTTTTCCTCCAGAGCGTCATCTAATTTGATCAAGTTCTAGAAGCTCGTAGTAAATGACTTCCTTTCGATCAGACACACAGTAACTATTTCTTTGCATGAATATTCGGTTTTGCAACTGATGTGAATGTCTGACCCATACTTTTCTTCTTTTAGGATTGATTGAGCACTCAGGCATAGCGAATCTGAATGTTGGAAGAGTACTCAACAAGGACACAGTAGCATCCTTAGACATGTATCTATGGATATAGTTAAAAATAGGACTGATTTTTGCCCTAGCAAGCAGTTATTAGCTCAAAGTTGGTCGAGGTATGTAAACAAATAATAACTTCATTAACTGCCGACCTCGAAATATCAGTTATCGGGGTTCCAGGGCACAAGGGAACCGCAGGTAACGAAAATGCTGATGAGCTAGCCCTTAGGGTTTCATCCGCAGACAATGAACAAAAAACCGATGCTGATGTGGGTATTCCCCTAGACGAAGCCAAGGGGATTAATCAAAAATACTACCTTAATAAAGCGCAGCGGAAATGGTCATGCAGCACTACCTGCGCAATTTCAAAAGCCACTTGGCCAAACTACAGTAAGAATAGAACCTTCTGAGAACCTTCTGAGTAGATCTAGAGCAGTCATATACAAACTTGTAAGAGTCTGCACAGGCTACTGAGCTATTGATACAAATTCAGAGAAAATGGTTATTCCGCATAACGATCATTGCAGAAGCTGTAACGACATAGCTGATAAGGAGACGGTGGAGCATTTCTTGAGTAAATGCCCGGCCTTAGCCAGAAACCGACTATCATCCTTCGGCAGTTCCTTCTTTGATAACCTAGGACAGTTTTCTAAAATAGAGATTTTCCATATCCTAAAATTTATAAACAACTCCGGCTGGTTGTAACACATCCCTTAACACTCAGTAGGTCTTAGCGAGTTTTATGGCTCAAAACGGAATTTTGTTTGCTACTTGAGCGACCAGGATCGCAGCCATTCTACCTACCTACCTATCTAGGATTGTCGTACAGTTCCCGTTTTTAATCTCCTTTAATGATGTAATGTATTAAACAAGTAAATTCATGCTGATGTTAATTTTTCGATTCTTGTTTTCCTAGGTTATGAAGAACCCACACTTTCCTTCCTTCATAATGAAATATTACAAACCACTTTCTAACTCTTTCATAACTTATACACTCATCACCATAAGGTGAATTGATCACTGAAACACATTGACACGAGCCTTTTTGTCAAAATCCAAGCTTCATTTCAAAACGATAGTAATTTTTCTTTACTGAGGCAGTTTAATGTAATAATGAGAAAAAGTAAATAAATTTTAAATTAAAAATAATTTTTAACATTCTCAAAAATAGAAAAACATAAAATCATAAAAAATAAACAAATCTGTAGATGCAAACAGAAATAAATAATGATAAGAATACTTCACTTCCTTCACAGTCGCTATGACTACCATTATTTCTTCTGCTTATACCTATTCTCGGCTAGAGAGTAAAGTACGTATGTATGTATCTCATACTGCATACATAAACCAATGATAAATTGTCAATGTTGACACTTGTCTGACGTTTGTCTGCAGTGATTTAAAAACTACTTAAAATGTAAATGTTGTTCATTGTTGTTCGATGCTATGTACATTGTACATACATACATATTGTTGGTACGTATTGTTCATGTCATGGTGGTATCATTGGTTTGTGTAACTTATGCATTTAACTTGTGTGTGGTATGCTGCCGCAATTGCCAGAGTATTAATGCTATTCGCACTGTTTGACAATGAATGGAGCACATATTCACTAAACATTTATGTATGCATGTGTTTGTGTATGAGCAAAAAAAAAAAAAAAAAAAAAAGAAATAAAGTGTAAATATGCAAATAAAAAATAAAAAAAGGTTCCTTACAATACACACGCATGCACGTACATATTCACTATGTTACGTATTGTATATTGACAACTGACTGATGATATATTGTCAACAACAATAGTTATAATGTAATAGAAAGAGAGCAACAATAACAACAACAACAATGATGTAGTTGGTGTGTAAATACGTACAATATGTAAATGGGAAAACATTTTTCACGCCCGTTCTGTCAATAGTTACCATACAGCCATAATGAAGTATTTAGCACGTACTCAAACCTTAAGTGGCAACTATTGTAACTACCTCATATGTAAAGTATGCAGTGTGAAAGCGCGTTATGCCGATGACGATGACTATGTAAATAAATAATATTTTGTTTTTATAGTTTATGCGAGTATGTGGAATGAATGATTGAATTTTTTACCATACTTCGATTATAATGAGTGCATTTGAAAAAAATGTACAATAACTGTTTCTTAATATTATTAGATTCCTACTTTATGTGTGGCTTTTATTTCATTTATCATCTGGATCTTATTTCTGTATCAATACTTGTATATAGTTCTACATGATGCGGCGATTGCATTTTAAAAAATTTCTTTACTTATAATCTGTTGGAAACTTTTTACACATTTATAGTTTACAGATATACTGCCTTTATAGAAAAGTCCATCCGCTGTGCGATTTCGTTTTGCCTTGACCTGGGACCATGTTAGGTTTTCATCAACTTCCAAAAATTCGTCAAAAAGGCTACGTCGCCATGATTCTTTAGGGCGTCATCTGCGGCGCCAACGCAATTCTGCTTATTATCCATCTCCATTTCCATCTCCACTTACGTTCCTGTATTTCAATAGAAATTGTTTTTTGTCCGCTTCTTACTAGGGGTTGTTCATTTGATATCCAATTGTCAGGCCACCATAAGCGCAGGATTGCTCTGAGACAACGGTTAACAAATGATTGCGAGCTTTGTGAGATACTAACTGATTAAATTTATTAAATTCTTTTCTTATGCCTAACGATTAACTGTACAATTTTAATGTACTTAAATTAGAGTGCGGTAAGCACATATGTATGTACGAGGGCAGTCCCAGAACTACCCAACCTGACATATAGATGGCGGCAGTAGTTTCAAAAAAATTACTTTGGTGGAAAGTGGCAACCTTATAAAATATATGTTTCAAGTTTCAAGGCGCCACTTTGTTTAGTATTTTTTTGGAACCATCGAAAGTTAACGACCTCAATGAATTTGTAAATATGGAAAAAATTGGTCACCGTTATGTAATAATTAACTTTAATTTGAAAGGTCTCAGTGCAACGTATATTAAAGCCGAACTAGATTCTACTCTGGGCGAGTCTACTCCTTCGTTTGCGACCATAAAATATTGGGTGGAAGAGTTTAAACGAGGTCGTTAGAGCTGCCAAGATGAACACCGTAGTGGTCGACCAATTGAGGTGACCACACCAGAAACGGTTAAGAAAATCCACTAAATGGTATTGGATGATCGCCGGCTGACAGTGCGTGAGCTAGGTGAAATTACAGGAATTTCAAAAAGTGCTGTACATCGTATATTGACCGAAAATTTGGAGATAAAAAAGCTGTGTGTAAGATGGGTGCCGCGTTTGCTCACAATAGAACAAAAAACACCAGTTCACACAACCTCTATTGCGATGGCCAAAATCAATGAGTTGAATCTCGAATTGCTTCAGCACGCGCCTTATTCGCCAGATTTAGCTCGATTATTTTCTATTTCTATATTTGAAAAACTGGCTTGGTGGTAGAAGATTTGCAAACAATGAAGAGGTGGAGTCTGCGGTAGATGGTTGTTTTAATGAGCTAGACAGTTCATACTATTAACAGGGTATCGAAGCAATAGAATATCGGTGGGAAAAGTGTATAAAGCTAAAAGCAGATTATGTTGAGAAATAAAGAAAAATTTCCCCAAAATTGTTGTTTTCTTTGTTGGGTCGGATAGTTCTGGGACCGCCATCGTATTTACAAGCAAATGGGTAAGAATTCATTCTAATTACTTCAATTACTTACGTTATTGTAAAATCCCGTACAAGAGATTTTACAATAACATAAGTAATGATAATAAGTAAATAATAATTATTCAAGGGATAGGTATTAGGGGTTAGCATTGAAGGTAAGTATTAAAAGTGAGTATTAATATTAATTCGATTTTAAAATTCTTAATTTCAGGTTTCTCCTCTCTGCTTCAACCAATATCGTACTTACGCTTCAAGTTTTTTTTTATCAAATGATATGAAGTTTTCGTAAAAACATCAACTGCGTAAAGTTTTGTGAGTACAGCAAATTTTTAAAAAATTTCAAGTCCGGAACTATGTTTGATATTTTTATTGTTTATTATTTATTTTTTCAATATACATTCAGTCAAATAAGTACCCGGAAATTCTCATTTTTAATTTTCCCTCTGAGAATATTTCAAAAAATTTTTTTTTCCAGGTTGGCACAACTTTGCGATTTCTTTTCGCCCCTCTTTGAACGATTTATACCAATCGTAAACTTGAGTTTTCGACATGGTTGAATCACCAAATGTTTTTTTCAACACTTCCAACAAGAATTGGCACAAGAAATTTCGTTTGAAACACAAAATTTCACACAAAATTTCATTTTTATCCATAGTAAAAATCGCAACGCACACAAAAGGTTGACTTGTTCCTAATGACGCCGTAACCAAACTAAATGACACATAGCAATAAAAATTCACAGAATAGTGGCTGACAGTTGTGCCAACCTGGGAAAAATTTCTTTTTGAAATATTCTCAGAGGGAAAATTAAAAATGAGAATTTCGAATTTCCGGGTACTTATTTGACAGAATGTATAGCAATATTTAAGATTTAAAAATCCATCAAGTGTGAACATTTCTTTGCCTGACAATATTTTCTAGGATGAAAAAAAAAAAAAAAGAAATTTTCATTTTATATAAATTAAGTTGAAAGGTAAACCTAAAAATATGATTTCACTAAATAATATTTTTAAATTATCTTCTAACAAAAACTCCTAAAATTAAACACACCCTCATTTTAATTTAAAATTAGTCACGAGGATATCTCATTTAAGATGATAAATCATTTTAATTTTGATACAAATCTGGCTTTGAACATTTATCATATAATATTTGTGATAAATGTATTAAAAATTAATAAAGAACTAAAAAGATATAACCGTCTAAGTTGAGTTGAGAAAGAACTGTGTTAAGAAAATTGTCGTTATTACTAACAGCAACATTGGTCTTTACTTAATCGCTTTTTTTTTTGTAAGTATCAATATGATTAACTTTAATAAGAGTCGATTTAATTAAAATATTTTAGAGCTTGATTCTAATGAGTTTTGTTAAAGATAATTTGTATTATAAAGCAATGCTTACAAAAAAGTAAAAGTTTTAATTAGATTTTGCTATATTAATTCAAATATATTTACATAATCATACTTCAACTATATTGTATCAATTTGAAGATACTATTTAATGGTATTTTTTTTTTTTCGTCAATTTCTACTTCAAAATCGAACCACTTAAAATGGAACAGCAAGACAAAACTACATACTAGCTGACATACTACATATGTATATACTTAATAGTATAGAAAATAAAATAAAAAAGAAGTTTGCAGACATAAAAATAAATCATACTGATTTTAATTTCTTGTCGAATAATTTCACCAACTTCGACATCAACTTCTTTGCCGATTTTCCTATGCGCTGTCTGATGCTCTATTACAGATTTTGTTTTTTTTTTTTTACTTTCTCGTCATTAAATGCACAAACAACAAAAAAACTAATAACTTTATGAAATTATTATATGCTTGTTGCCATTGCCATTGCCATGGTATGGTGCGATGTGATTTGCCGTAACGTGTATGCATTTTATTTATGAACTTGTTTAAATGAAAGAAAATGTCGAACTTATATATTTGTGAATAATAAAAAAAATGGTTTTTATGAACTTTCGCGAATATAATTTTGATAAATCGTTTGGAAATTACAAATGAATCAGAATATTTCTTATTTTGCTTAACGGCAAAGGCCCTACGGAAAGGTTAAGTTGATGTTAAGTTTCATAAAAAGAAGATTATTAGCGGATAAAACAATAAATGGCCAATTTGATTGTAAAGATATGCCATTAAAAATATGTAGGTACATATATTATATATTGATAGAGATAAATTACCAATTTTCTTTTTTGTTCTATACCTTTATGCTACGATATTAGCATATACATATGAATAAATGTTGACCGCTGATGTTGATGTTTTAATACGGTAGGTGATCCAAGAAAGTCAATGAAAGTCAAATAGAGGTGGAATAAACGGATTTCAAGATATCATCACAAGATGAACCTTTATCTTATTGAAGTTTTTTGTTGTAAAAATGTTGGCATAGTATTTGATTAAAGAAATCTAACTTGTAAAAAATGTTGCGTTCTACTCAGGAAGCCGATTGTAAAGAAATTTACATTTATTTGGTCTTATAAAAAAAGTTTTATTTATAAAAAATTTTATTTTTGCATTCAAAATTTATGAATTTATGAATTTACTAAAGTTTGTTATATTAGATACATCCAATACTTAAATGTTTCCATACTTGAAACTACTTTAGTAAATGTATTACAAAGATCTTGTGCTTCTGTAAAACTTGCAAAATTCCGAAAACTAAGAATATAAGTGCTCAAAATTCCAGGTCACCATTACGATGTCACGCAAAAGTCGTAAAAGTAATATTAGTTAAAAACAATTTAGCGCCTAAAAAACTTAAACGAATTGTTCTAGAAAAACGGCCAGAGATGGGCATATTTTTTTAAGCCCTATTTATAGAATATATTGGTCTTGCTGATGTGTGCAAACATGTATTGTCTTGAAGTTTTAAACATAAGCAAGGTTTTGTATATAATCAAGGTATTGCATGGCATCCTTCTTATACTACATCAAGTGCATTTTGCTTTATGATTAGCCATGTTATAAGAAATTTAATATGCATTTTTCTTAAAACAATGTTTCTCAATTGCCTGATAGCATAGGTTTCAAACGATTTGCTCGATTTACTTGTTATTGAAATTTTGCTCACAACTTTCATAATTCAACTAATTCAACTTTGTGGAGAAAATATTCTTCTTTAATATTTTTTAGCTATAATTTTGAAAGAAAAAAAAAAAATTGCATTTTAAAAATGAATAATTTTCAAGAAAATAAATATTTCAAAATATCGCTACATGTTGCTCTAGCTTTTCTTATTCAGAAAGTTCGGAATTTGATTTTTATTTGATTTTCTAGCATTTGAAAATTATTCTTTGGATGATATTAAATATGTAGTTTGAACTGATTCCAAATATCAACACACATTGAGTGCATTTGGTGAAATTTGGAATCAGTTCGAATATTAAGAATTATATTAGGTGACTTTACACCAAGTTCGCTTCTTCGTTAGTTTGCTATTTGGTAGTTTTTTATGTGTATTTTTGGAAATTCGGTAATTTTACAAATTTTACACATTGTATTTTTATCACTTTTTATACCCTGCATAATGCAATATGCATGGTATATTCATTTCGGTCAGATGTTTGTGTCCACTTGAAGGAATCTCCGGAGATATAGACATGGATATATATTCGTGATCAGCGTCGATTAAATTTTCGATTTAACGATGTCCGTCCGTCCGTCCGTCTGTCTGTCACCTGGCTGGTTCGCACGATAACTTGAGTAAATATTGAGCTATTTCGATGAAATTTGGCATAAGTAATCTATGATCCAAGGGTACGGAGGGGATTGATATTGGGCATGATCGGTCAATAACCACGCCCACACCAAGCATTCAAAGCGACTAACCTCGAAATTTTCAAAATCTTTAACTTGCTATAACTCACATAATATACCACTTGGGACAACAATATTTTGCACATAGAGTTATATTATACTACTATATAACCTCGCCAAAAGTGGGTGAGCCACGCCTACTTTCTAGCGTAGCTCCCATACAAAGTGTCTGTACTTCTTTTAAATTGAAACTGATGTAACTTCTACAATCTTCTGTCTAGAATAACCATAATTGACACTTAGATTAACACGGTAGTCGGAAATAATATAGCAGAAAATCAATGTGCCACGCCCACTCCTTTTTGGGTCTCCCATACAAAGTTGCGGAAATTAAAAAAAATGTTACCGGTTATAACTTGCAAACTATTCAGCGTAGAATAACGATATTTAAGGTGTGAATTAGTATTGTACGAGCAACTAGGCTCACAGAAAATGGGCGCACCACGCCCAGTGTTTATCGTAGCCCCCATATAAATTTTAAATTGAAACAGCTGTAACTTCGGCAATCTTCTGTCTAGAATAACCATAATTGACACTTAAATTAATATCGTAGTCGGCAAAAATCTGGCAGAAAATCAGTGTGCCACGCCCACTCCTTCATGGGTCTCCCATACAAAGTCGAGTGAATTAAACTAAAATTTTAAGCTCCATAGCTTACAAACCATTTAGCCTAGGACAACGAGACTTAGGGTATGGATTAGTATTGTACGAGCAACTAGGCTCACAGAAAATGGGCGCACCACGCCCTGTGTTAATCGTAGCCCCCATACAAATTTTAAATTGAAACAGCTGTAACTTAGGCAATCTTATGTCTACAATAACCATAATTGCCACTTAAATTAATATCGTAGTCGGAAATAATCTGGCGAAAAATCAGAGTACCACGCCCACTTCTTATTGGGGCTCCCATACAAAGTTGAGGAAATTAAACAAAAATGTTAACCACCATAACTTAGAAACTATTCAACATAGGACACCAAATTTAAGGTGTGGATTAACATTGAAAAATTAATTGGATTTACTAGAAAGTGGTAAGCCACGCCCACTTTTTATATAGCTCCCATACTAAGCCTCGGAATTATCTTAAAATCCTTTTACTTCGTCAAAGTCAACCATATTTCGGGTGTAAATTAGTAGTATATGCAAAAATTGTTTCTCGAAAAGTGGAAATAAAAGAAAAGTTGGATATTCGATTAAACTTTTTATATATAAATCTACATATGCAGGGTATAGTTTGGTCGGCCCCAGCCGACTGTAAGGAGATTTTTTGAACTAAATTTGGAATAATATTTTACCAAAAACTCAAAATGAAATTGAAATTGAACATTAATTAATAAAGAAGTATTTTTTGTGTTTTCCGTGTTGCGGCTTTTATTAAAAAATATCATTTGATCTTGGTAAACCAAACTCTAAACAGATGCATCACATGGAGCACTTACCTTATTTGTTTTTTTCAATTGCAAAGAATTTTATTGTGTAGCCTACTTTTATGTGTTGCTCATAAAAAACCGCAGTGCTGACGTATTTTGATTGGTGTTCATGCGAAAAATTCTGCATAATAACATATGTCAGCATATTTTTTTTTTCAGCTATAATTTGTTTTTTTTTTTCTGTTCTCTTATATAGAAAATTTTATGATGATTTTTTTTTTTCGTTTGTTTTGTCAATTGCCTATAAATGCATAGGCTATAATTTTTATGATGATATTATTTACATAAACGTGTGTGTTTGAGTTTGAGTGTGTGTGTATGTGTTATTTTGTGGCTAAAGGGTTCATGATTGAACGTTTTTGGTTTATTATTTTTTATTTTCATTTTTTTTTTCGCTCTTATTGTCGGTAAAATATTGTATTTTATTGATAATAAAAATTGCAAAGCAATTAATTGCTTGTTAAAATTATGGTTAAAAGTTTTATATACCTAACTATCTACCGACATGTATAAATTAATTATGAATAAAAAACACAAAAACAAATTAATAAATAAATTATTGTAATATATGATGTGGTTGAAATGATTTGTGTGTAATAAATTTAAATCATCCTGTACTACATAAAACTATCAACACAAATATCAATATTAATTGATGCACTGCATACAGATAATGGGGAAGCAGGGGCGGTTGAAATGAATTACGTTGATTTCTGAATAAAAATATATATAAAAGAATAGTGTGAACATTTTCTGAATGAGCAGCAATTTCTGCCAACATTATACTTATATCGTTGAAAAACTGACACTTTCATAAAATGTATTCGATCGAGTAAAAGCTGTCTTCAGCATTCAATTATCGTAATGCTGCTGCTTTTTGCATCGATTTTCGTTTATAGTGAAAAGAAAAAGGTTTTAGGGGTGGTCAAGTACTTAGGAATTGATTGATAAGGATTGTTTTGTGCTATTGGGGGCAAACGCTATAGATCTCAACGTAGTGTTCTTCAATGCGTTCACTTTGGTGCTGAGCAGATTTTGTTACTAGACACGCTGATCTGCAAAATTTCTAAATGGTTTTCCATTAGGGACATAACAATTTCGTGAAACGACCGTCGGATGAAAACGACCGTCATGTTACCGTCAATGGAGAGCGCTATCGTGCTATGTTAGAAGATTATTTGTGGCCAGAATTGGATGAACTTGACATCAGCGATATGTGATTTCAACAAGACGGTGCCATTAGCCACATAGCACAAGTCACAATCGATTTATTGCAAGGCAAAGTCGGTGAACGTGTTATCTCGAGAAATGTCCGGTCGAATGGCTGCCTCGTTCATGCGATCTAACACCATTGGATTTCTTTTTATGGGGCTTTATCAAGTCACTGGTCTATGCCAACAAGCCAGCAACTTCCGGTAGAAATGTGTGCTAGAGTGGTGGAAAATTGGGTCCAAAGAATCGACCGCTGTAAATGGGCTCGTGGTGGTCATATGACCGAAATCTTGCAATATATCCATAATAAATCTGAACTCAATATCTCAAATATGTTTGTGTTTTATTAATAGATAAAATGGTTATGTCCCTAATGGAAAACCCTTTATAGTCCATCGGTGTAATGGCTTAAATTTATGTCGTCTGATTAATCAATGACTCGATTAATTACTCGATTAAAGAAAATTTCTATACATTTATTTACTTTTGGAGTTCACTTTTAAAGTCCCTAGTATACAAATATTTTTTTATTTTTAATATACAAATATTTGTAATATTTGTATTTTTGTAATCGAAAATAATTTCTGAAGATTTCGAGCCTTTGTTTAAATAATATTTAGAAACTGCAAAATATTAGTCTCTTTTGTAAAGAGCTCATATTTGAGAGAACTACTCTGCCTTCACATATCATTATGCCCTAATTGATGAGTTCAAATGTCAATGTCATTTTTCCCATCACTATTAATATCTAACATTTTTTTTATGTTGCTCTATTTTCCCACTTAGACTGACATAAGCTTTAATATAAATATATGTACTTATAGTATATCAATTGTAAATAAATATATACTTTCATGACATGTACGAATGTATGTATGTGCTGTAAAAGTTAACAATACCATGAAAACAAAAGCAGATAATATGACTGTGAATTGAAAGTAACTGATGCTATCATAGCACCAGTTAAACAACCATTACATTTATCTACATATGTACATATATGTAAGGCAACTTATATATTCGCACATAAGTATGTTGTCCTGTGAGTGCACAACATCTCAACAATTTGGTTTGGATATATGTTTGCATTCGTTATAGGGTAAATACACACTTACGTTACGTATAGTCAGTCGTTGTGTATGTGCTAGCGTTGAAAATTGTTTTTATATGCAATATGCTGTATGTATGCATGTCTGTTGTCAATTTATCCGATTTACTTGTTGTATGTATCTATTCATGTGTGTATTGAAATACACTAACTGCATTCGAATTGCTGACAATATTGAAATGATATTTTGATTGGCTTTATTGATTGCAAACGTTGAAATTTAGAATGGTTTTACGTATGTTCGCATCTATGTATGTATTCTTATGCATATTGCTTAATATATATGTATGTAGTACCGTTGTTGTATAATATAGTTAATATATTTATGAGTCAATGGTTGCAATTTTTTGATTGCTGTATCCTTTTTTCTATGAATTTTTAATATTTTTATTATATTTTATACGCATGGAAAAAATAATCTTAAAATAAGCGTATCAAAAATAATTTCTAGTAATATTATAGACTTCCCTGGTATATTTGTGTCATAGTAATAGCGTGATTTCATAATTTTACTGACATTTGATTTTTTGTATATATTTACATTTATTACTCTATAACGGTCTATGGCTTCGTTCAATGTTGCATAAAGAGATCATTGGAAAAAAATATATATTTTCAGTAACTTCTTCCATTTACCCAAATGTCGTCAATTCTTAACTAGTTCTTCAAGCTGGTCTGTTTGGTTTGGTTTGGTTTGGTTATCTTTGCATTTTAACTAAATTATTATTTCGATGGAGTTAAGATATCACTGGGTAGTCAAAGGCCTTAGGAATATTTTGTTGTTTTTCAGATTCATCGAAACTAAATGAAATAGAGTCCGATTCTTTAACATACAAAGGTCCCCAGGGATTACTGATATCTTTTAGGAATCTTATAAGGTGTTTTTATGAAACTTAATCCATATCTGGCCAGCTTAGCTAGCCTCAGTGCAGATAGAGCTAGCCATCTGGCTATTATGTGTTCCATTGCGTCCTTCTCCTTACATCAGGGTCTGTATTGATCACAGTCTAATAAACCAATTTTGTGGAGATGGCAGTTGTAAAATTACGGTCCTCCTTGTGGTCGCTCAACAAAGGAGTTTTACGTTGAGTCTGTTGAGCTCATGAGCTTCTTTTCTTGATTTTAGCGTACACGGTTAATCCTGTGGTGAATTTAGTGTAGTTTAGGTTCGGCTATTGTGGTTGCCTTCTCTCTGAGAGGACACATTTAGGACAGAAAGGCCCATTGTGATTATTATTATTATTGTTAACGGGGATGTAGCACCACGACCCATAAGATCTATCGTGCCCCCTTCATTTTGGTTAAAAGTATTTCTTTGAGTCCAACATCCTCTATGAAATGTAGTATTGCGCCTATATTCCCGAGTCTGATTGCCCCATCAGTTAGTAGATGTTCACTTAGGTGATTCTTTCGTTTAGTGCGGGGTACACCTTCGTCACATGTTTCAAGGTTTCATCCTCCTCCCCTCAAAACCTACAAATTTCATTAGAGTAAATTCTCAATTTTCTCAGGTGATAGTTCAGCCTACAATTCCTGTAATGATTCTTAAGTTATTCTTATTTAGCTTCATACAATCCTCAAATCTATTTAGGTTATATGTTCATAAGAGTGACTTTGATTGTAGTAACCCCGGTAGATTGTCCCAATATTGCTTCCTTTTTATATCTTCTGCTTTCCTAAAGATTTTGAAGAAGTTGCCCTTTCCCAATCCGCCGAATGGTTCCGGGTCTACAAACGGGGTTGCTGCTCCTTTTTTAGCGGCCCATTATGATATCACAGAGCTCCTCTTCCAATACTGTTGTGCGTATTAAATTTGGACAGCGTTAGAAGAGACCTACTTATATTAGCCGGTTCCGAACGGCATAACCCTTGTGGCATCACTTTAACTTAGTTTTGTTACAGAGCTCTTATCAGAAGCATATTTGCATTTTTGGTAAATTGTTACTGCCGGAAAAATTGCCAATTATTTGACGAGAGGTGGGTATGCTTCAGCCGGGTATTGAACCCACGACTTACAGATCAGAATCTCGTGTAAGAGATTTCTGCTTTTACTTTCTTTTTCATCTGACTCTTCGTTACTGCCGTGATCTCTGCGTCTTGTAATATATTTCCAAATGTACATTGGTTGGTTGAGTCTGCGGTCCAATAGTGCGATTACTGTGGAATTTATGATGTACAGCTTTGCATTAAAAGGAGTGTCAGATTTAATCTTCACTTAAGGTTTATTGAACAAACGTAAAAATAATTAGCAAAAATCGGGAAGATTCATAAAGGCTAATGGCAATCATAACTGGATTTATGTGTAAAAATGACCATCACTTAAAAGGATCAGTGAAATATTCAGCCATATATAAGGTGAGCTTGACAATCTCAATCCTTTGTTCAAACAAACATTACTGATGTACTGAACCACCTAAACAAAACTAAATAGACATAAGTTATATAAAAATATTGCAACACTGCCAGAGTTAAACTACGGAGGTGGTCTTGAAATGGGACTTAAGTGGGCATTCGATGGGATATTTATGGGATTTAATTTTTAAAACGACTTGGAGCTGCTTTAATTTTACAATATCATCGGATTTGTTTTTGAAAAATGGAATCTAATCAATAACACATTATAATACGTATTATATACATATTTAAGTTTGTTCGATTGAAAAAGTCCATAATTGAATGGCTTTGTGAATATACGTAGCATATTTAGTGAGATTATGATGTACAATTAATTTTAATTTGGATTGATTACTTCCGAAACAAAAGAATACGATGAAATACTTGTTTTCAGATGCTTTCACAGATTCTTTTACTACAGATGATTCCAAATCATGATGCATTGCACTGAAATCATTATCATTATGTTTGATGTTGGAAAACAGAAAAAAACAAAAACGTAAGAAAAAAAAAAAAAATTAAATCATCCTGCAGAGGATTTTATTTATGCTCTATTGGGATATTAGATAGGCTTTTAGCAGTGAAAATGATAAAAACATTATAAATAGTATTTTTTAAGCTTCTCATCATCTGTTTGAGGCCTATTACATACATATGTGTGAATTGGGTTGTCGGAAAAGTCACGCCGTTAACGAAATGCAATATTATTGAATAAATATTTTAATAGATGACAGTTTTAACTTGATTATTAATCATGTTTGATTTGATCTCGCCGTTCGGTCTTTAAATCAAGTTAAAAATGGATAGCTTTCAAGACGAAGAAGAGGAAGAAACTGTAGAACATCTTATGTTCGGATGCTTTGGTCTGTGCAGCATAAGATTTAATACGCTCCGAATATACTCTTTTGACAGAATTAATATAAAATTAAAAAATATGATTTCGTGTACTACATCCTCAGGATAGTTTAGAGAGGATCCCGGTGGGATAAGGATTAGTTTCGTATAATCAAATTGATTCAGATTTGTAATTAATATTCTATTCCATTATTTCTACAATGGGAAGAACGTAAGGCAGGCCTGTGAAAAACTGTGTTCAATTTATAGACGTGGTGTTATACAAAAGTATTAGCGTTAGAGATGATTTTGAGTTGCAGATTTGAACGTCAACGAAGTTCCTTGCTTGGGGAGGACGCAGAGGTTGAAGATGACGCGATAGAAATGCATTAATCAAGACGTATGACACGTCGTAACATCGCAGATCATCCAGTTGACCATCCACGCTTAACTCAGGAAGTCGGGAATCGTTAGCAAGCTTCTTATTTCAGTGCCTTAAACCTCAAATAAAGTCCATCTAGATAATCGTAATAACATTTGCGAATAACGAATTCTTGCAACATAATGTGGCAGAATCCTTGTGATATCTCTCTTTTGAAATCCTTTAGAAGTTTTTGGAAGCTATCGGAATGCTGAATACCGAAGCTGCCTCGTTCGGGAGTTGATTTCACGACCTACGTCCTCACGCACAGGATACCAATGCACTAATCAACTAAACAACGGATGAACGGACGAACAATATTAAATTTAAGGTATCATTGTGCAGTTTAAAATTTCTACTCAAGTGATTTCCAACGCTGATCTTGGTTCTGTGTGGTGGGATTCTAGAGTGTCGTGTTTTTCGACCCCCTGCAATGGAATCAGATAATTGTTTTGGAGTTATATTGTCGCCAACGGGATGATTTGAACACAATTCTTGCAAAAAACTGGCAAGAACTCATTAAACCAAAAGGCATAGTGGTTCATCATGACCACACTTGCTTTTACCATACAAGATTTGTAGCTCCTCTACCATGCCCATTGGACCTTGTACCATCATATTGCCATTTGGACAATTCTTCTTCGCAAGACAATTTGAATGGTATATCATTCGATTCTGATGAGTCTATCCAACAGCTTCTCATCTAATTCTTTCTGGAACTGAGCGGTCGTTCTACAAGTATGTACTTAATTAGCTTCCGGAAAAGTTAAAATTTCGCACATCTAAATCGACAATATATTGCATAATTTTTGAACTTTGTTCTATAAAAAGGGTTATCCATTTTGCGGTTTCAAAAGTAAATGTAAATAAAACACATATAAAATATTTTTTACCATGATATTTATTTTTTATTATAAAGTTTGAACGTTGACATTATGTGTGAAATACTACATCATTTAAATGACCACCACGCGAATTGTTGCAAGCATCGATTCTTTTGAGGTAATTTTCGACCACTTTTTGACACATATTGGGCGGTATCTCAGCCATAACGTGACGAATGTTGGTTTTTAGGTGCTCAAGAGTTAAAGGTTTATCTGCATAAATACGGCATTTCTCGTAGCCCCACAAAAAAAGTCAAGCGGTGTCAAATCGCATGTTGAAACCACATATTCTCTAAGTCGTATTCTTCAATAGCAGGCAAAAAAAAGTCGGTTATCATATGACCATAACGCTCCGAATTGACGGTGACAGTCGTTCCATCGTCGTTTTCGAAGAAGTAAGGTCCAATCACACCTCCGGACCAAAGAGCGCACCAAGCAGTGACTTTTTGTGGATGTAGTGGCCTCTCTTCAATTACTTGAGGATTCTCAGAACCCCAAATACGACAATTTTGTTTGTTAACATACCACCGAGTGAGAAATGTGCTTCGTCGCTGAAGAAAATTTTGTTCGAAAAATCGCCGTCCACCGCCTGTTGTTCTACGACGTTGTGAATTTTCAGCTGGCTTCAGTTGTTGTGTGAGCTGGATTTTATATGGATGTAGGTGTAGATCCAAATGCAAAATACCCCAAAATGTGCCGTAAGACAGTCCTAATTCCTGAGAACGACGAGGAATCGACACATTCAAGTCTCCGGCAACACTTTCACTTACAGCAGCGATATTTTCGGTGGTACGAGCGAAACGATGATGCACAGGCCTTACAATATCTGTAACCGATCCAGTCTCTTCATATTTCTTCACAATTTTGCCAATTGCTTGCGTAGTTGGACGATTATGTAAACCATAATCTCCTCTTAAAGCACGATATGTGGCTGTGGCAGAATCACCATTTTTGTAGTAGGTTTTTACAATTTGAATGCGTTGTGCGATAGTTAAGCGATCCATTTTCGCAAATGTCAGACTTTGAACTGAAAAAGAAAGAAATTGTTTTAACAACTCAGTTTGATAGATGTCGAATTCTAGCCCTATACTTTTGAAACCGCGAAATGGATACCCCTTTACAATATTAATAAATAAGCTTTGACAATCATCAAAAAAGTGCATCATGACTTTTCCGACAACCCAATATAAATATATGTAGAAGTGTGATGATTTAACATCATCCTTAATGGTTGCATCATTCCAAATGGTATTTGTATATTTCGTATGTGTCATTATTACCTACTCATGTACGTACAATGGTAGTTTGTGCGTTTGTGTTCAAAAGTCAAAATGACATATGGGAATTTTGCAACAGTAGTCATTATACATATGTACATGCATAGGTGAGGTGAGTACAATTCAATCCGTGTGTGTGAGTGTGTGTGGGATGATTGCGAAGATGATTTGCACAAGAAATTCGCATACGCATGTTAAGTCTTATTAACTCCATAGAGGACTAGTAGAAAAGATACATAAATTGCTATGTACAAATGAAGATTTATGATTTAATTAGGGTTGTGTCAAAGTCATACGTATGTATGTACATATTATCTAAAAGCACAAGGAAATAAAAAATGATTATTAAATCCTGATTGGCATTGATCTTTCTTTTTTTCTGCTTTTTTTCTGGCACTGAGTTTAGATTTTAATGGAACATATTCTAAACTAAATGAAAAGGGTCCATTAAAATTATTTTGACTTTCAATCAATTATGTTATTATTTTTGATTCTTAGAATTTTACATATACTTTTAAGATGGATTTCTATGAAATACAAAAACTCAATTCAATGCAATTATGATTAGAATGAGAAGAAGCTAAATATGAGATATTTTTAGTTTCATATTTTCATATGTATGTTCTTCATATAGAAAGTACAATACACCCATATACGCAAACGTTGGCAAAACTTGATGAATACATTCGATTGGTGATTTCACACTTGAAACTACTGCAAATGACACTGACACTGTTGTATATGTATGTGTAATAATATATAAACAAATTAATGTAAGCATTATGTCTATAGAAAATACTAGTACTGTCGACACTAGTCAGAGAAGTGTTCCAGTTAGATAAAAGTAGCATTTGGATTGATCCCATTCGATCATCTCATCCAGCAGTTGCGACATGAATGGCAATTCAGTTGTGATTGTAATTGAAAAATTTCAATACATTAAGTGATTCGAAGGAAACAGTTTCAATTCAATTGTGCTTGGTACTGGAAAATGTCAAATCATATAATTTTCAAGACTTTTCAATTGGAAATTCTATTCAAATGTTGTTCAAATCATAGCGCTATTGAGTTAAAAGTTCTCAATTCACAAGTTTTAATTGAAATCTTTCAAATCGTAATGAATGGTGATTTGAATGCTATTAATCAATAAATCTAATTTTTGATTGCAAACAATCTAGTAACATATGGAGCCTTGATTACGATTTTCGTTAGATGGCGTAACATGTACATTTGTTATCGGACCATACTATAAATATATTTCTTTTAAAGCGCCATTATTAGAATTTCTTTTTCAGTATATGTCATTTTGTAAATGTGTAAACAACTAAACTTTACTGAGCTTCAAACATATCGATCATTGACCAAACAAAATCACATTTGCGGAAAGTTTTCTTTTTTATGCTTAATTCAAAGAAAAGTGCAACTGCAAGTCATCGATTGCTGTTGGAAACTTACAAGGAGCATTGTATATCGTTTAAAATGTGTGAGCGTTGATTTCGTCGGCAAAGCGGAATATTCATGGTGGCAAGCTTATGCTCTGTATTTGGTGTGACCAGCTCGGTGTTGTTTATTATGAACTACTAAAACCATCAATGAAACCATCACCGGTGGCTCATACTTTTGAACGCTGAAATGGGAATTGCTACTCCACCCGACGTATAGCCCAGATATTACTCCTTATGATTACTACTTGTTCCGATCGATGACACACGACCTAGGAGAGCAGCACCTCCATTCTTACGAAGAAGCCAAAAAATTGAATTGATTCATGGATTGCCTCAAAATATGTGGACTTCTTCCCACGCGGAATTCATGCTCTCTAGTATGTTTATTATGAAATGATGCGATGGAAAATGGAAATTAAATCGATTTTTTTTTCTGTGTATAGACTTTTTATTTTTAATCGAAGTATGCGCTTTGGTGGGTGCCGTAGCTCAGTGGTTAGTGCGTTGGCCTTCTGATCTCTAGGTCGTGGGTTCAATCCCCGGTTGAAGCATAATAAAATTTAATGTCGAAAAGATTTTTCTTTCGAACGGTACCCACCTGCCGGCAAGAATTGGCAATTTTTCCGGCAGTAACAATTTGCCAAAAATGCTTCTTAAAAGAGCTCTGTGATAAAACTAAGTTAAAGTGATGTCACAAGGGTTTTGCCGTTCGGAATCGGCTAATATAAGTAAGTCCCTTCTAATCCTGTCCAAATTTAACACGCACAACAGTATTGGAAGAGAAGCTCGATGGTACCACAATTGGCCTTTCTGGTCTAAGTGTGTCTTCTCCGAGAGAGGGCAGTCACATAACCTAACCTAATCTATGCGCTGATACTATCGATGGACTTTTGCCATTTCAGCGATAGCTCATTTATCTCTCTGCTGCAGAAGTCTGGTTCACGGGAGACGATGAACTGCTGAAAGGCACTTTTGACAGCATCTTCAGAATTAAATTTATTTCCCAGTAGGAAGTTGAGCAAATTCCGGTAGAAGTGGTAGTCGGTGGTTGCAAAGTCCAACTCCTGTAGTTTTGCCACAGTCATTCGTGTGAGGTCGCGCGTTATCGTGCAAGAGGATTGGGGTTAATCGGTATAGCAAGCACGGCTGTTGAATCGCAAGCTTCTGTGATCGATTCGCCCGGTTTCATGAAGCTGTGGTGGATTACACCGCTTCCAGATCACAAAACACTCACCATCAACTTCTTCTGGGAGATGTTTCGTTTCGAGCAGTGATTCGGTGCTTCATCTCGATACAACTACTGTGATGAACGCTCGCGATAGTCTTAATTCGATTCAAAAATGCTTCGCTTTTGTTGCGAGCAAAGAGCGAAAGACAAGCTTCGAGGCGATAACATTTTTGGTCATCGTTTAATTCGTGTGGTATCCACCTGTCCAGCTTTTTTGACCTTGCCGATTTGAGCCAAATGGGTTAGTTTTGTTTGTTTGGACACCTAAAACATCAATGATCAATCGTGTGCACTTTGAGTCGAATTCGATTCGATTGTGGTTTTCAGCACGTCGTTATCCATTTTAGTCTCAGGTTGTCAACGCGGTTCATTGGTCAGATTTAAGTCACCAGAACGGAACTTTACAAACTAACGGTATACTTGAAGTGCTTTGAAGTGACTTCAGTGCCAAATACAGCGTTAATATTCCCAGACATTTCCGCCGCTTTGGTTTCTCGGTGGAACTCGTACTTCATCAAAACACGAATTTTGCATTGTCATACTGATATCAAGAAAAAAAAGTTCAATTTTTTTTTCAAAATTAAAATGATTTATAAAAAGGATACCTTTTAAGCAAAAAACCAAAATGGCGTTCAAATAATTATTCGGAGTGAAGTTATGTGGTATTAAGATTGAGATTCCTCCAATCGTACCGTTCATACTAGACAATCCAATATATTGGACCAATTGTCGAATAGCTTCATACGGGGATGGTATTAATATGTATAATATCGTATATGGAAATTAATTCGTAGTTTTGCTATATCGCATTGTGCAGTTATTTAAATGGTACTCTTACGTATATATATATCTCATCTTTCTTCCATGACATATTATACATACTTGTAGTTTATTATAATTGAAGATGACTTGTACGTTGCCATATAACATATTTCTTATTGTTTTTCTTTTCTTTGCTGAACTATATCTTTAGAAAATATAGTTAACAATTAAATGTATAAAATAATGAAAAGATGTAAGTATGGCTGAGTATATAAATAGTGTGTGTGTGCGTTTTCTATACATACACACAAGAATATACATAAAGCTGAATCTAAGAATAGAGTGTAATTAATATTGTGCATGAATTAAAAATGATTTATGTTTGAGAGAGAACGTTTCTGACAGAACTTCTTTAGAAATATATCTGATTTTTCATTCAAAAATATTTAAAATAAATGTTCAACGCTTTTAAATATTCCTACACATACAAGAATGTATGTACATACATATGACTAGTATACATAGAACTCATACATATAATAGGGTTTCTATACATATTTCAAAATTATTCTCATTCAATGCTATACTACATATATGCTGAAAGTTATCATTTTGACATTTTTGACAGTTAAAAATGGCGGCATCGTTGTTGTCAAAAATATTTAACAATGTGTTAGATAAATTTTGCAATACAATGCTACTTTATTTCAATCATATACAGACGATTGTATCTACGTATTATCAATATAATGACTGACATTTAAAATTCATTTTGAATTGTTAAATCAAGTGTTAAATACTCATGCATTTCACATTTGCTGACATATACATATATGTATGGTATATATTAACATATTCACTTGTGCTATAAATATGAGTATATGATAGTATTGGCTATAGACAAGGGTAAACAAGGGTAAGGATATTTATATGTAGTGAACCTCTCAATTGAATAATTTTTCAAGGATTATATATACTATATTGCATATTGGAATTATACGTTCAATAAAGTAATACAGACAGTAATATACGTTCAATAAAGTTGTGGTTTTAACTATAGTTCGTGAGTTTTAAATTAAATTTAAAATTTAAAAATACATGTGCATATGAAATTATAATTATTTAAGGTAAGGAAGGCTCTCATAAGGCTCTTTAAGGCTCTCATATCCTTTCAGGTGATATCTTGGTCACATATGTCCATATAGACTAAATGCGGGTCAAGAAACAGCTGCTTGAATCAAATGAGCGCATACTTTAGACGCCGAAAAACACTTACTTCTTCCATTAAACAGTAAATAATAATTATATGTAACGACAATGAAGACAAGGATCTAGTTATATTATATTCAGTTAAGTCAAACATCTATCCTCAGACGGTGCAAGGAAGGTTACTTTGATTCAACTGTTGGTAATTTAGCCACCACGAGAAGAACTTCGGATTACATAATAAGACTGATATTGAAATATCTAAAGAAGCGATTTTAATAATAATGCGAAAAATATTCATTTTAAAATTCTATATTTGGAGGAAAAAAAAAATTTTCAATCGAAAATAGTAGAAATAAATCAATTCGAATTGAATTACATTTAGTAGTTATATACATACTATACATATGAATGCAATGCGCTCATTCTGCTACTACTTGTCTTCAATCAGCCCCTTTTTAATGGCAATATTTTATTTTACAAAACAACACAAATCTGTCATACATCAAAGTTTGCCATATTTAATTTCCTTTATACGAAATTAGTTTTTGCAATTTGTTGTTGTTGTTGTTGTTGTTGTTGTATTACTACATATTTTCTTGTATAGATGAATGTTTACATTTGAAAAAAGAAAAAAATAACTAAAATTGGGGGATTCAAACATTTGTATTCACCATTCCATTTATATATGTATTATGTTAAAAAATAGTAAAGAGATTCGCAATAGAGTATTCGTTGTTTTGTTTTTTTTTTTTCATGACAAATATTTCTTCTAACTTTGCTGTCGTAGTAACCATAATTCATGTTCAAACATTCGAAATAGAGTCATAAACAACATTTGATTTTTGGTGTGTTACTTAATAGTGAGTGCTCTATCGAAGCATACTTTTAGGAGGGTTGCATTTTTTTTCCTTGCTTTTATATTTTTTAGAAAGATTTCTTTTTTCTTTTCAATTTTCTATCTGTTTGTCGTTTGTTATGTGTAAGTAAGTCTCTAGATAATATCAACTACAACTGATATGACAGTAATATATTTTTGGTGAATATTTCTTTATATCTAACGAAGACATTGGCAATATGGCAAAGATGCTATGGTTTCGTGTTAAATGCTGTAAGTTGAGAAAGTTCCCCAACTTTTTTTGATTATGTATGTATTTCTTATATACTTAGAGATTAGTAGACATATATGTACAATAATAAAGATAAGCTTTAATGAATGTCTATGAATCAATAAAATTCAGGAAATGAAATAAAATAAATGAAATTTATTGAAATAAAATAAAATGGATGTAACTAAATGAGTGGCGGAAAAAAGTGAGGGTCCTTATATTTAAAACAGTTAGTGCCTATAATACTTAAGCGAAATTTCCGATATTTTGGATAGAAAAACTGTATTTTTTATTCATTGGTTTTTATCATATTTAATATATTATGACGCAATAATTCAAATATATAGCATCTTTGAAACATTTGCTATATACAATTTAGTTCAGATTATATTCCAGTTTTACTAAAAATGTAGCCAGTCACATGTTGATCGAATAGTGTACTTAGGTATAGGATTAAGAAAAAAAGAATTTAATATTCAATACTTTGCCATATAACATATGTGCACAATTTCTACAGCATTATCACATAAATTCATATTAATCGCAACCACAAAATTGCATGAATACAACCTCAAGAAATTTGCGACAATTAAAAGTTCATAACACTGCAATGGAAAATTATAAAAAATATAAATTTAAAATAATTAATATGATGCTGTACTAAATACTGATATTATACTACTATGCTGGTAATATACTAAAATACATGTATGTGAATGATATTTCATATTTGCGGTTATTATTGCTATTATTATTATTATTATACTTGTATATAGAGAAAACAGTAAGAGCAAGATGTTTTACCACAAAACTTAACAAATACATACTTATATGTACATATATATGTACATTTTTAGATTTATGTTATGTGCTAGTTTACCTTTTTATATGCATATTTATATTGTATTGCTTTAATTACGTTTTGTTGGATAATTTTAATAAATAATTAATGAAAATCATGCAGCAAATCTTTAGATTTTATTTCTTCTCGATAGTAACTACTTGTGACGATTTGGCTTAAGCCTTCATTGTTTTCTGTTGCCTAGTCAAACAAGTACTTTCATACAAAATCCTTCTATTGAGGGTTAAACCACGAGTGAGACAGACCGAGTCATCTTCTTGATGGTCATTTATATATCAATTTTTTTATATATCGAATTTTTTATTTAGATATAATATATGATGTGCTGATCCTAAAGCGTCAGAAGAATTTTTGTCTATATATAGTCAGATCATATGGTGGGTGCCGTAGCTCAGTGGTTAGTGTGTAAGATAAGACGCACAACAGTAATGGAAGAGAAGCTCGGCCAATGAGCCCTTTGGGGCTTTAAGTGCCACATATTTATTTTTTTTTTTTATAGTCAGATCATTATGGATATTGGGTAGGTAAAATGCATAAAACGATTAAGTTTAGTATATGAATTTAGCAGCGAAACTATTCTACTGTGTCCAAATAGTAAATAATAAAATAAAAATCCTAATAATTCTTTTAAATCTACTTCATCTGTTTGAACGTATTTCGACGGTAAAGCTTTTTCTAATTTAACAACTAGTGCAGGAAATTGTCACTAGGAATAGTCTACTATCATATGATGAAAAATATCTTCCCGGCCCAGTGGAAGGTTGCTGAGGTCAAGATGGTTCTCAAACCAGGGAAACCAGGCAAAGAAGTAAAGTCTTACCGACCTATCAGTCTCCTCCCAATCATGTCGAAAGTATTTGATATTTTATTCCATCAACGTCCAATGATAATAATTGAACACAGAAAATTAATTCCAAGACACCAATTTGGTTTTCGAAAAAAGCATTCCACAATTGAGCAAGTCCACAGGCTGGTTGAAAAAATTCAAAGAGCGCTCGATAGAGAAGAATTCTACTCAGCAGTGTTTTTGAATAAATCCCAAGTCTTTGACAGGGTATGGCACCAAGGCCTATTATCCAAAGCATAAAAGATGTTGCCTCTGAACGTTTATTTGCTTATAAAAGCATATCTTCAAAAACTGCTGTTGTACGTGAATTATGTCAATGAAATGTCTCACTTTCACTCAAAGCAAGCCGGAGTTCCACAAGGCAGTGTGTTAGATGCAATTCTTTAGCTGTTTTTTACTTCCTATTTACCTACAACTGATGATGTTCTCACTGGAACTTTTGCCGATGACACTGCTATTATCACGACTGGAACGAGTCCCATAGTAGTATCATTCAAGCTCCAAATCGGTCTCGATCGAATTTCGACTTGATTAAAGAATTGGCGACTGAAAGTTAACGATACGAAATCAAACCACATAACATTTACTATGAGGAGTGATATATGTCTCCAAAAATCAAATTGAAAAATATTTCAGTTCCCCAATTCGAATCTGCTAAGTACTTGGGCATTCATCTGGACAGACGACTAACGTGGAGAGCTCTCATTTTTGCTAAAAGGAAAGCTCTTGGTATACAATTCCGCAACATGTATTGGCTGTTGAACCACCAAACTCCCCTCTCAATCGAAAACAAAATCATCCTATATAAAGTAATGCTCAAACCGGTGTGGACTGCGAATTCTTTTAACCGCTCTTTGGTACGTAACGAACGCCCAAATTCAGAAAGACTTGAAAATCCACTTAGTGAAGGACGAAATCAAAGAGAAAGCTACAAAAATATCGGGAACGACTACAATCACATCCAAATGAGCTTGCCGCTAATCTGATGACAACATCGCGAATCTTTTAAAGGTTGAAAAGGAAAACAACGCTACAGCTTATGTCATAGCTCCCACAACATTAAAATAATTTATTAGAGAAGGATGTTCCACATGGAACATACCTTCCACATGCTATTATCTACCATAACTTTCCCTAGTTTAAGTCAAATTTGTGTAAAATGTCTATTATTGCATTTAGACAGCATAAAAATTTATTAGATAAAAAAAAAAAAATAAAAAAAAATATGATGCTAAATCAGTGCTAATAAAGTGGCTGCGAAACAATATGAGAGTTTCGATTTTTAATAGCCTAGACAGACGGCAGTGTTAATCCGGATTACCGGAGCACTTAATCCGAATAAAATATTAACCTGACAGACGGCAGTATTGCGGATTAACTAAACGGCTGATTGCTGTTTTATTAGGTTTGCTCACTTACATTAATATTGTTGAAAGTTTTTTGTTAGCGAACACACCTAATATTTTGTAAAATGGATCGAGAAAAATTCGCAATAGAAAATTTACCAGTGTTGCCATCGCAAATTGCCCTAATCCTATTTTATTTTGACAATTAACTCATAGAGTTAATGCAGATTAGCTGCAGTTAATGCCCGAGTTAATTCGAATTAACTCGGTAATCCGGAATTAGGCTGCCGTCTGTCTAGGCTATAAGAGTTTTCTGTCGATAATTCTGATTGCATATCAAATAATATTGCCTCTCAACAGTTGGAAGATATTCATAGTTTGATTAGTTTGATTTTGAAACAACTTTGGCTTGATGTTTTTGGGTTTCGATCACATTCTATTGAGGCACAAAAATACTCTTAAAACTATGTTCGTTTGTGCTTTTGAAATCCCTACAGTATCAACAAAATATCTAATTGTAATGTGTATTTGTTTTTAGAGAAAATTTTGGTTATCGTAACATCTAATAGAATATGTCATTAAACACACCGGTCATAATATTCATAATTGATTGTTTGTGTTGCTTGACTTAATCGGTTATTGATTACTGTCACAACCAACTGAAATATTCTATAATTTTTCTAATTTATATTCTACAGTAAATACAATACTTATAATGATGGCTTAACGTGAAGCCAGTCATTCTAAGACTCGCAATGGGTAAATTGATGCACATATTTGGATAGAACTGTTACAAATACAAATTGTAAATTGTTACAATAGAATGACAATGACAATATTATCAAATTAAATTTGTCAAATAAGTGAAAATAAATGTATACAATGATACAACGAATGCTAAGGACCAACACCAACTTCTTTTACATATTTACATTTCTTAACAATTCTCGTATGGACGTAGTATCATATTGCATGAGGATACCACGACCAAGCAACAACAGCACCATGAATGGTATTCGTAATTGTCGTCATACTATTGCGCGTAACTAACTGAGTGAATATTATGTATATTTTAATGTAAAATGAAATGAAAATTGTAATGGAGATATGTTTTTTTTTTCTTCCACCATTTGACTGAAAATTCATAACCTGAGTTGAAGTGAGCAAAATGAAATTATATGCAGTAAGAACTACAAATGAAATGAAATTTGTAAAAAGAATATTAAGTGTTGATATGTACTATACTTATACTGAAATGTAGCTACATATATATACTTACTATATAAGTAGGTATGTATGTAGAAGAAGTTACTTTGTGCAATATTATTTACAAGAAGCGTGTACTATGGCAATATTATTCGGTAGCATTAAAAGGGACATTTTTACAACGAAATTATTATTACACTTGTTAATACATATTGCGTTTTTAATATTACCCATTATATATGTAGTGCAATATGTATGTATATATGTATTAATATTGCATGTTCACTGTTTAACATTCACCGGTTGTCAAGGATAAATTGTCATTGTCGGTGTTGTCGTACTGGTATGATGTGGTTTGTTGGCCAGTAAATAATGAACACGCCGGGAAACAATTATTTTTATGGGAAAAGTTACCATTTTCGCAATAAAATTGCATTTTCATTCCATTCCATTCCTTTGTGTTGTCCTCTCATACAAACGACAATATTAACTACTTCAATGTACCCGTATACAAGTATGTAGATCTGAAAACTGAAGAAAATTGGGAAATGTGCCAATGAAATGAAGTATTGTAGCATATCGTAGCTGTATATGTAACTATATGAATACAAGTATGTATCTATGAATATATGCAAGATGAATATGAAGTTATTAATATGTATGTACGTACGTACGTACAATTCGTTAAGAGGGAGAAATGATTGGTAATGGCATAAGAGAATTGTATTGCTTGCATTTATGAGCAATTTATATGTTAACAAGGGGGCGAAACACAATTGGTGTGGGAAATAAAAGCGAATTAAAGTGTTATTTAACGTAACATTTCATATGCTGTCAGAACTATTGTGTAAACGTATTACATTCAAGTATGTTTTCGTATTTAATATTGCAATAATATGCAATAATCGATATTTTTTATATATTATTTGATGAGTAGATATAATTTCTACACTTCGTATAACGTTGCTGTAACGGTGAAAATTCGTTCTGACTAACAACGATATTATGGACTTGACAGAAAAATCCGCAAAGATCTTAAAGCTCATAGAGCAATTGGTCATATGGACACTGCTCCATCTGTTGTCTGAACAAAACTACATGATTTCACAGCTAAGGTTTGGTAAAAACTTAAGATATTCTCTAGAAAAACATAGCCGTCAGAAAATCTTAGAGGCAAGACTTAGAGGCAAGGCTTGAAAATGGTGAACAGGGTTGGGGCTGGGAATCATTGTTCAGAATTAAGACTAATTTAGTCCTAATTATTTGTCAATATTGCATAGTCTTCGCAGCAGATGTCTATGTGGTTAGAATGAATAGGACATATAGCGAATTAAATATATATCTCTAAGTAGATAGTTGAGCGGTGATTAAAACAATCGTCTTGTACTATACTATCTCATACAATCAATAATATATTGCGGCGTCAAAAAAAGAAATAAATGATTATCCAAAGGCAGAGGATATATTGGGTAACAGATCATAAGAGTCCAGTGGCGTATACAGGATTTTTTTTGGGTGCACCCATTTATGGGCCTACATGAAAATGAGACTGAACACTGGCGAAACTGCCAAAACTGTCCGTATTCGAATACATGCTTGGGCCAAACCACTTCAAGTGCTGGCACGCCAAGGATTTCAAACACCGCAACATCAGCTAGAAAAGTTTCTACAAACCTTAGCGTTGCATGTGGCACTAAGCAGACCACCTCTGCTAAAAACTGGTAAGACTGCTGCCATCAATAATTCTTCTTTCAGCACACAGCCTCCAGCTGTTAGGCCCCAAGGTCTCACAGATCAACAAGACTGTCAGATAATGTACTAAGTACTTCCCAAGATGCTCAATGCAGAGCAATGCTTGTACTCGGAAGATCGTACCTTCAAGACGGGCATATGAAATGAGGCCAATTGCTTCCACATTTATTTCCGCGAGAAATAAGCTCCTGTGGAACCACCAAAATCATGATTATGCTAAGTAATATCAACTATTTTAAGCTGATTCTTTCTCTCAATAGAATTGAGTGCTGCAAAATAGGGGAAACAATCACGAGACACTATATCACAGCATCAAATGCACACAAAATTAGTCTTATTAAAAATTAAAGATACAGGAGATGTAAGAAAACCATTGTAATGGATATCCTAGAGCATCGACTCTGTAGCCGTTTAGCTCTGGCCAGCACAAAACCGATCTAAACTCTCCTTAGCAGAAAGTTCAACTATCGAATTGAATCAGCAGTTTTTATATAGAAAGATTTACTGAAGTTATGAATATCGCAATTTTCAAAAGTCTCTACATGTTGTACTAGGTCAGTTGTTTTGGTATCATTAGGGACCCATCAAGGTCTATGTGTGTCTCACAATTTGGAGACAGCCAGTATAATCTAAGTTAACCTAACATTTTATTATCAAATGCTAGTACTGCGTTAAGGAGGTCCAAAAATGAATACTTGCAATTCTAAGGCACCTTTCCTCCATTATATTTGGGAATACTAAATTTTGACAAATTGTATAGCTATGAAAACTCTCACGAGAAGTAATTGATAGAAAGTTTAATTATTTGCGAGCCATTTAAGTAAGGAGTTTCTTCGCCCATGAAACGTTTAAACGACTTTCTCCTTATGTTAGAGCTATTTATTACAGGGATCTTGATAGTATACCAAAAATCTCATCACCATATTTATCTGACTTATGCAGTGATTTAAATGTTTTTAAATCTGTATAATTAGCCTCTGCGATATTTCGATTAATGTAATTTTCATTTTACATTCAAAACTTTAGATGTCGAATAAATATACATTTTAAAATATTTCAAGATGATTTCGATGTAAATTTTATATTATTCGCTTCATTAGTATAACATAGTACAATATTAATTGTCTTGAGATTTAAATATCCCAAGGTTATATAAATTATAATACAAGACTTGAAGCTAAATTATGAATATACCCTATGAATATATTAAAAAATTTTTGAAAATTTCATTTGAACAAAAATAATGCCAGATGTGTCATTTTTGATTGTAATCTTTTGGGTGTAAACTAATTTCACAAATATTCATTTACATTAGGTATTATTTACTACTGCAATTTTGAATTGCTACATAAATAGTGGTGAAAAATCATCATCATACATTTTATAGCTCAAGGCAAGGCATTGTTAAAATCGAAAGAGGGAGAATGAGAGAATGGGCCAATTTAAAATCATAAGCATAATTTTCATGAAAATCAAAATATTTGTACATATGTATCTATGTATGTTTAATATGTAAAAAAAAAAATTGAAGTACAATGACAATATTTAATTTAATTATAGCGTAAATCGCTTTAAATAATTTTCAGTCATTGCTGCAATCACATTAATGTTATGGGCATGATATTATCAGCATGTTGGGATTTTCGATATTGTGGAATGGTTGAATGCAACCCCTTTGCACGTATAACCATTTTATGAAGGGACACTATTTGATCAGAAATTCTTTTTCTAGTTTTAATTCACAAACGAATATTGGATTCATTACATTCACACGAAGCGATATTGTTTTCTTATTTCATATCTCTTTTAAATCACATACAAAAATCAGGTCTTAATCTTGTGTAGGCTACTATTGAACCACTTTTAAAATAATATTTTCAAAATAGATATTTTGCCAAATCATTATATAAATAAATTATTTTCTGTTTTGTAGCTGAGAAGTGGCTTGACGTCACTCACAATACCTCCTTAATAGATTACTGGAATAGCCACTCGCAGATGGTTTTTCGAAGTTTTTACAATACTGCCAGATATCTATGATATCTCCTCGAAATTTGTAGAATTCTAAGCACAGGATTTTTTGTACGATAAACGATGAAAATGTTTTTCTACTAGGTGTACAAGCTTAAATCCGCTGTTTTTCGGTAAAAAAAAAACACATTTTCTTTCATAGAAAGCCAAAAATTAATTTATTCAAAGTATTTGCCCTCATTAGCTATACATTTTTCCCATCTCTCGGACAATTTGTGTATACCATGCCAAAAGAATTCCTCATTTTTCGAGGCAAACCACTCGTCAAGCCATTTTCCGACGTCTTCATACGAATCGAAGTGCTGTTCGGCGAGCGCGTGACCCATCGACGAAAACAGGTGATAGTCAGAAGGGGCCAGGTCTGGTGAATAAGCGGGATGTGGTAGCACCTCCCAATTGAGAGTGTTCACGTAGTTTTGGACCAGCTTTGACGTGTGCGATGGGGCGTTGTCGTGGAGAAAAATCAGCTTCTCATGTCTTTGTTCATAACCAGGTCTTTTTACACCCAAAGCATCGTCTTGTGTCCAAAGCGATTTGGTCTTGGAGAAGAAGTTGCTGGTTGGCAGGGATCGACCTATGATTTTTTTCGTTTAGGATTCTCAAAGTATATCCACTTACATCGCAAGTCACCACAAGATGCAGGAACGTCTTTCTTTTTTGTCTAGCAAGCAAGATTTCGCATGTGTTTTGACGTCGCTCCATCTGCCTATCGTTCAATTCATGGGATACCCATTTTCCAAATTTTTGAAATTTTTCCCCATGGCTCGTAAACGTATGGAAATGGCTTGCTGAGTAACACCTAACTGTTCGGCAAGCATTTTTTGCGATTGGGTGTCGTCCTCATCCAAAAGAGCTTGCAAATCATGGTCCTCAACATTTCTGGGTATATTTCCACGCTTCTTGTCACTCAAGTCAAAATGGTCTTCTTTGAACCGACGAAACCAGTCTCTGCAAGTGGTTTTCGATAGCGCATTGCCTCCACAAGCATTCGATACGATTCAGCAGCAGATTTCTTCAAATTGAAGCAAAAAAGTAGAGCTTCCCGTATATGCTCTTTTTCTGGCACGAAACTAGACATGATTATACGAAGAAAAATGTATGTTGTTGTATGAAATCACTGATGATGTTTACTAATTGATGTAAACAGATGTCGAACTCATAAAAAACGCCATCTACGAGCAAACAGCGGATTTAAGCTTGTACACTTGGTAATTTTTTTCATATTAGCCGTTTAGAAAAGTTGTGAAATTTTATATCTAAGTGTTGAAAAGTTATAATAAAATCAAATAATTTAATTGAATTTTGTTTTGAGCAAGAAATTTCTTTTTTTTGCAAAATTCTACCAGAAAAGGACATACCATTGTGATCAAATAGTCTTGGAGTATTGGATGCGAAGCTCTCCCATCGGGATCTTCGGGCTATATAAGTGCCAAAATAAAGAATATTTAAATAATCGTTGTTATTAAGTTTTCATAAAATTTTTAATATAAAAAAAAATATTTTCCTGTACTTCCATCACAATTATATGGTCGTAATTGTCAGGTGAAATGCGAATTGGAACACACTTAAAGAATGATGAGATATATATATGAAAAGCAGAGATAGCGTGTTTTAATATTAACAACCAGACGGTTTTTTTGAACATTTGATGTATGAAAACTAATTTCGTTTTGGCCACAAGAAATCACTATCAATCCCCCTTTCAGTCAAGTCGGTCATGCACGAGTGGAAATAACGCAAAAGAATATATAGGTATAGTATTGTACATGAGTATTTGAAATATATATATTTCATTTTACTTAACAACAAATCTCCTGAGATGCTTATGCGGCGAGCAGCATGCTCGTGCATATATGTACGTACACATAGTATAGGTATATTGTCTGTACGCCATGCATATTAGAGAAGATGTCTAAAATAAAAATTTTCAGTAATGCGACTACAAACCTACGAGAATAGAATAGCACGGCAGGAATGCTTAAGTCAATGTACTGCAGTAATAGTTAATATATTAGACATATAAAAATGCGTAATACTGCATACAATATAGCAAAAGTAAAAGGGGCATAGAAAGTAAGGAAAAAAATGAAAAAAATTACTTAGATTAAAAAAAAATACCGAAAACGACACGTGCTCCTGTGGAGAAAAACGAACGTGGCCAACATTAGATTGAAACAGCAGCAGCAATAGCATTAACACTGTATAAAATCAATGGGGGAGTAAAGTAACAATCGTACATACATAAATATGTACATACTATGCATTGGTATACCAGCCACACAATTAAATTGTGGCTAAAATTATGTACGCTAAATTAAAACTTTTTGAAACATTCTGTATTCAATTATTAATAAGATGTCAGAATAGAAGAATAGCTTTCTCTAAAGAAAAAAAGAAAAAAAAAAAAAAAATTAAAATAAATTTCATCAAGTCTGAATTTGTGCACACCTTAATGGCACGTATATAATACTTTTAATAGTAGAGGGGATTGGATTTCAAACATATTATTAAGATCGGCGAATGGTAATAAAATAATACGAAGAAAAATATTGCCTTAAAAATTGAGCATTCTATGAGCGCTTGGAATAATAATCATAAAGAATAACAAATTGTTACAGAATATAATTAAAACAGTAATTGAATACAGAGAACCAAATAAAATATTGTACTTGTACTAAGAAACTTATATTAGAGGATTTAAAAATTAAATTCCATTTGTAATCTTTAATCTTTTCTTGTAAGACATTTCAATAAACAGAGAGTTGTGAGCTAGAAGTTAGCTTCATCTCTGAATAAAAGGGTGAAAGTGGATCAACTTTCAACTGTTCAACCGCGCAATTATTAAACTCATGTTGCAACCATTGGACTCAATTATTGCATCAATTTTGAAATAAATTACCACAATTTGGAAACACTACTCAGATGTCAGCCTTTGAATGATGAAATATAAAACGCCACATTTAAAAAAGTATGATGTTTGACTGACCAGAGCAGTCATGTTATATTGATGTGCATTCGCTGAGTCCAAGTCCTAGGGCTGATTTCTGCCATAACCCTCAAGTTTCTTGTATAGAATATTATTACAAAAGGTTCTGGCCTAATCATAGTCATTTGACGAGTTCGTCAGCTAATTCATTACCGTGAATTCCTGTGTGTCCAGGGAGCTAGCAGAGGCTGATTTTGTTGTCCTTCCCTAAATCACTCAATTTCTCGAGACATTCCCTTATTAATTTGGAGTCTATTTCGCCTAGCTTCCATCAATCGCCAGAATCTTTGCTTGAAAGATACTTGATACTCATGGGTTCTGGGTATTTCGCTCTAGGTCCGTATATGACCCCGCTCCTGTGTCACACTCGATCTTTGACCCATCATTGTACCACATAATTTTGTGTTTTTTTTAAGGGGGTTTGCAGTATCTATGTAGATCCATTGCTTTTTGTAATTTAATTTTACTGCAAAACGTTTCACGAAATTAAATTGTTCACTTGTTTTGTCCTATGGAAAATGAAGTGCACAGCATCTCTAGGTCCCATAGCCCATTATCTTACCCCGTCTTGGCTTTATCTGCCGCTACCCTTATTAAAGTTGCTTTTGCTATCTTCTTTTTAACCACGTGTAGCGGGGTTAGGTTCAGGATTACTTCTGCAGCTGCTGTTGGACAGACTCTGATTGCCCTGGTTATGCCTATGGACGCTAGTCTCTGGATTTTTTCCAATTTCGATTGCATTGTTTTGAGTTCTATTCCGGTATGTCATGCTATAGCTCCATATGTTACTATTGGGCGAACTATCATCGTGTAAATTAAGTATAAATTGCACAGTTCGCGAAAGTCACCAATAAGAGTGGACGTCTTTATTTTGATTTTTAGAAAAAAAAAAAAAAAAAAAACAAATAAAATAATAATATAATTTGCAAACATTTTGTTTACAGTATGAGTGTTCAGCGCTCTCCTCTCCGGCAACGGCAATCGCCTGTTAATGTGTGTGTAAACAATAATTTGCAGTCACCCGCGCAAACCCCTCCGATAAGTACATTATCAAATAAAACAGTTGATACACACTGCACAAGTGAAAGTAACAGTGCAAATCTTTTGCCTGCACATATTAAAAATTCATCAAATTTTGCAACAACAATAAATACAGACAAAAAAAATAATTTGTTCTATCGTGATATACTATCTCCCTCTATACCGTGGAGTGTACAATGTGCTTCTCCTGCTGTAACACCAACAGCTACAATATCAAAGCAATCAAATAACGGCACTTCTACTGAAGTGCATGACCCAGTAGTTAAAGCAACTAGTGCGATGACTAATAAAGAACCAGTTGCTGTTCAAACTGGTATTGATCGCTACATTACTGTAGTAAAGCGAAAGAGAAGTCCGCAAAATTCAAAACAAATGAATTCAACAAAAATTCAAAAGCAGAACACTGTCCCTATTAGTTCGGAAAATAGATACGCTCTGCTTTCAGGTGATGAAAGTGACGAAAATATTATCTCCAAGAAAAATTTCAAACCCCCACCCATTTTCTTGAGAGAACGCAACTCAGATAAGTTGATTTCTAGAATTACAAGTCTTATAGGACCAAAGAATTTCCATGTTGTTCCTATTCGCAAAGGCCAAATTGAGGAAACAAAAGTGCAAATCTACAGCGAAACTCATTATCGCAAAGTAATAGCGGAATTTGATGCTGTAAAAAAGAATTACTACACATATCAGCTAAAAAGTAGTAAGGGCTTAATCGTTGTACTCAAAGGCGTCGAACCCAACGTTGATATTAACGAAATCAAACTTGCCCTCCAGGAAGAAGGGTTTCAAGCCAAAACAGTATTCAACATTCTCAACAAGAGCAATATACCTCAACCGTTATATCGTATTGAGCTTCAGCCTGAAACAAAACCCCTAAAAAAAGGTGAAGTACACCCCATATATAAAATTCGATATTTATTGCATCGCAAAATCACAATCGAAGAACCCCATAAGAGAACTGGACCTCCTCAGTGCAGCAACTGCCAAGAATATGGACATACTAAGACATATTGTACCCTGCCAGCTGTTTGTGTGATTTGTGGAGATCTCCATAAATCAAACATATGCCCAAAATCTAAAGGCGATGCTAGCATGAAAAAATGCAGCAATTGTGGAGGTAATCACACCGCAAATTATAGAGGTTGCCCAGTATATACAACCCTAAAGCTAAATTTCTCCGCTAGCAATCAACCTCTAAAACCAGTTGAGCAAACTCAGATAGCCAACTCAAGTAAGAGACAAAATATTGATGCAACACAATTCTTCTCTGCAATCCCAAACAAGAATCAAACCAATTCATACGCTAGCGTGTTAAAACAAAACCCACACCAACAAAGCAATGTAAATAATGAGCAGAAACACTCACTGCCCACCCAACAGCCAAGTACCCTTGAACATTTGCTTCAAACATTGATTCAGAATATGAACCAATTCATGAACTCAATGCAAACAATGATGCAAGAAATGATGAAAAATCAATCGATGTTACTCCAAACATTGCTATCCAGACCATGAGTTGTCTCAAGATATGCCACTGGAACGCCAACGGCTTAAGCCAGCACCGTTTGGAGCTAATTCAATTCCTTGAATCCAGCCAAATCGACATAATGATGATATCTGAGACCCATTTCACTGACAAAAATTGCTACCAAATACCATATTACAAACTGTACACCACAAATCATCCGCATGGTAAGGCACGCGGAGGAACTGCCATATTGATAAAAAGCAGAATAAAACATCATGTTCTTGAAGATTTTAGTAGCGTCTACTTGCAAGCAACATCCATATGTCTGGAAGAATACATCTCTAAGCTAGTAATATCTGCGATATACTGTCCCCCAAGATACAGTATTACCGAACAGCAATATAAAGAATTTTTCTCAACTCTTGGTAGCAAATTCTTGGTTGCTGGCGATTTCAACGCCAAACACACTCACTGGGGCTCCCGATTAATAACTCCAAAAGGCAAAAGACTATGTTCAATCATCACTAACCACGGCTACGATGTTATTTCAAATGGTCAACCGACATATTGGCCGACGGACAAGAGGAAAATACCCGATCTCATAGACTTTGGAGTCGCCAAAGGTTTGCAGATGGAAAATATCTCCACAGAGTGTAATTATGATCTATCATCTGACCACTCACCCACGGTAATATCTATAAAATCACCAAGCCCCCAAAGCAATTGCGTTAGAAAGAAAATAGACTGGTTAAAATTCAAGAAATATATAAATTCCCATCTTCCTCTGAGTACTGTATTAAGAAATGGACACGATGTAGACTCAGCACTCGAAAAATTCAACCAGCTGCTCTCATTAGCTCTCAGCTCAGCCACCTGCACAAAGGTATGCAAGCAATCAAACTATAGCCCATACACACCAGCCGATATTGAATTGCTAGTAAGACAAAAAAGAAGACTCCGAAGAAAATGGCAAGAATTCAGATCACCGAATCTGAAAACACAGCTACAGCACTGCACTCGAAAGTTAAAGCAAGCCTTAAAAAATAAAATCAACAAAGAGTTAGAAGAGCACATAGCGAAATTAACACCTGGTGAAGCGTCAGACTACTCCTTGTGGAAATCAGCAAAAAAATCAAATCGGCCAATTCTCACTGATTCCCCCATCCGTTTGAGTGACGGTAATTGGGCTAGAAGCAACTGTGAGAAGGGTTTGGCTTTTGCAAACCACCTAAAAAGTGTGTTTACACCCAATCCACCCTCTTCACAGTCCTCATTACCAATATTAACTTCTCAACCTTGCTCAATAACGCTCAAAATTAAAAAAAAGGACATATTCAAAGCAATTTATAAAGATTTAAACCCAAAAAAATCACCTGGTCCAGATAAAATTACCGGTAAAATGATAAAAGAGCTACCTCCGGCTTCAGTAATTCATCTGATGCACATTTTCAATGCTATCCTTCGTATTAAACACTATCCCAAATGCTGGAAAACTTCAAAAATTATTATGATAGCAAAACCAGGAAAAGACCCTACAAAAGTTGCATCGTACAGACCTATCAGCCTCCTGCCTCTACTTTCTAAAGTATTCGAAAAGCTACTTGTCATGAATATAACTCCATTTATTAATCTCAACCAACTGATTCCTCAACATCAGTTTGGATTTAGAAAACAGCACGGCACAATAGAACAAGTCCACCGCATTGTAACTCTGATAAGGAACACTTTTGAAGAAAAAAAGTATTGCTCAGCTGTCTTTCTTGATATCACTCAAGCTTTCGATAAAGTATGGCACGATGGCCTTATTTACAAACTCAAACTATTACTGCCTGCAAATGTCTCCTCATTGCTTAGTAGCTACCTCACGAAAAGACAATTTCTCGTACATCACAAGGATTACACAACAAATCCATTGGATATTCACGCTGGCGTTCCTCAAGGAAGCGTTTTGGGTCCCTTACTGTATCTCTTATACACTTCAGATATGCCCAACAATAACTATACATTCATATCGACCTTTGCTGATGATACGGCAATATTGTGCTCTCGCTCTAACCCCATAGAAGCTACTAAACTCCTGCAGACTCATGTCGATTCTCTCGAAATCTGGCTAGCAAAATGGCGTATAAAAGTCAATGAATCAAAGAGCGTACATGTAACCTTCACGCTAAGGCTAGATACATGTCCCCCACTTAAAATTAATGGCCAATCAGTTCCACAATGTTCCTCAACAAAGTACTTGGGTATTCACCTCGACAGAAGGCTGACATGGAAAAATCACATAGAGGCAAAGAAAACTCAGATCAAGCTTAAAATGAATCAGTTATGGTGGCTGTTACACAAAAGATCAAAGTTGAATCTTGAATACAAAGTGCTATTATATAAAGCAATCCTGAAACCAATCTGGACTTATGGTATTCAGTTTTGGGGCACCGCATCTCCCTCTAATATCGAAAAATTGCAGCGAATACAATCCAAGTGTCTGCGAATTATTGTAAACGCGCCTTGGTATATGAGGAACGTTAACATCCATCGAGATTTAAATGTATCCACAATTTCTGAGGAAGTTGCAATGTCCTGCAGAAGCTACATTCAAAAATTACACAATCATCCGAATCCCCTTGCTAGGCAATTGTTGCTGAGCAAGGGGCATCGTCGATTAAAAAGAAAAGACACACTGAATATGCTGTAAAATTGCTACATCTCGCGACTCACCAAATTGTGATGGAACGTAGGGGATATCACATAGTTTTATTTAGTTTGTAAGATTTTAATACTTATTGTTAGTTTCTTGTATAAGAAAGATTCAATAAAAAAAAATAAGCTAAAAAAAAAAAAAAAAAAAAAAAAAAAAAAAAAAAATTGCTGGATTTCCAGCCCATGACTTTCCCTTCAGTATTTTGCATGTTATTAGAGCACCCTTTGTATTTTCTGCAATGAATATTCTATGTGCTTTCCATGTCATTTTACCGTCTAGAAATAACCCTTGATATTTTACCGCTGTTTGAGTGTTATGGTCTTCCCTAAGAGTTGTATGTTTCTTCATCAGCATAGTCCTGACATTCGATACGCTCTTTGGATGATATCGCTAACAGTTCGTCCACTACCAGTCTTCACATAAGAGGCGATAGAACACCGCCTTGTTGAGGGCTCCTGGTTGTGGTGATAGCTATTTTGCCCTCTTCGGCAAATGTTTCTGCCAATCTGGTGTGCAGGACTTCTCCCATCCAAGTGAATATCACCAAAAGTTAATGCCCTCTCTACCGCTTGATGTGAAGTGTTATCGAAGGCTCTCTTTATATGAAGGAAAAGCGCATTTGGCGATTTCTTTGCCTACTAGATCTACTAAGCTCTGAACGCATGTTCCGCATTTTTTATAGTTGTCCATAACTTTTTCAAGCGTTTTCAACATAAAAGATGTCAGACTTATAGGCTTGAAAGACTTCGGGTGTTTGGTGTCCTTTTTCCCGACTTTTGGGATGAACACCACTGTGATCAACTCCAGTGCGTTGGTATATATCCTAAAGCTAAACTATTACTGTAGTTGTGGATCAAGAACGATAATATTTCCTTTATGCCCTTTTGTAGAAGAGCAGAAAATTTACCGTCTGTTCCTGACGACTTGAGCGATTGAAAAAGTGGTGCTAGGACGAGCTAAAGAAAATTTAAGAGTGCAAGCAAAACATTAAAGGCATTGACTGAACATAACATGAACAATCATATTAATACTAGCAGGAATTACGATGTCACCAAACCAGTGACAATTGTAATGAGAAATCGATATTTATTCCTGATCTCTTTAACGGTGTTCAAGTGCGGGCGCAGTACAAGACTGAAAAAATATATCGGCCATCCATATTTCTTCCTTTCTAGATGTGAGGCATATATCGCACTCAAATCTGTTCGAACTAAAACACTCGATACTAATTTATATATTGTCCATCAATCCACTAACCCCAAATATATGATTACTTTTTCCCCCCACCATGACTCCTATATCCTTTCACATGTATAATATTTATTTGGCAATTCAACAGTAATATTTCATTATCAATTTATTATCAACCACTTAGGATCAATATTACTATAATACAATGGAAAAAAAAAAAATGAAAAGTAAGAATAATAATACTAAAAAAAAATGGAAATTCCATAGAGGCTTATTACATTGTCAACACAGTTAAACATAGAGCAATGGAAAAAAGCAAATCCACTTAGAAAATACATATTTGTACATTTGTTGTTGTTGTTGTTGTTGTTTTGCTTTTTACTCACTCAGCCAATGCATGAGTGACGGTTTATGATGCGCCCCCTTTTTTGCCGATAAAACTGAATATTAGAATACAACCCTTCATGAGCGAGAGACTCACTAACATATAGCAATATAATATGCATATGTACATACGATCGTGGTTGAAATTTTTATAGAGCGTCAAAATGATAAATTCTATCATATTCAGTTCACAATAAAAAAGAAAGCAAAACCTAAAATATATCAGAGGTGGGGTTATATGAATTTAAATTAAGCGTATTGCTTATAGTAGTGCTACTACCATACGCAATATTTTTTGGAAAAAATCAGAAAATATTTTTACATTGATGACAATACGTTGCCTTAAGCTTCGTCATCGCAAACAACAAAAACAATTCACTTTACTTCACTTCACAGCAAAAGGATAACCACCATATGTATGGTTCTGTATGGTAGAGCAAGTGTTAGAAGACTTCCGCTTCCGTTTGACGCGTGTCTGTGTCACTAAAACGTCGTCATATGAGCAAAACGAGACAACAACAACAAACACAGCACGTTATATTCGCCACGCATTCAATGTCTGCATACAGTCAATGTATATTCGTCATATCCATATATGTACATTCAAGTATTATTCTCGTATATGTCTCTCCGGTCTTGGTAAGTAGTATCGTATGTAGTTGCTGCTGTTATGTTGGTATATATATGTTGTTGACACTTTAGGGTTCTATTATATTTTCATTTCATATTTGCTAACAATATCCATGAAATTGTTTTTTTTTGTAGTGTTTTGTTTTAATATTTTTTTCCCCCTATAAAGCGTATAACTAAATAAAAACGGTAGCAGTCAGTAGTGGGGGTATACAAATGGGGGATTTTTCTATTCTATAGTATGTATGTGTGTGTGTGTGTGTGATTGTAGCAATGTAAATTTGAAAACTTTTCAACTATGCCGATTTGCTTTGTTCTTGGTTGTTTCGTTGGTTGGCTGGTTGTTTGGTTGGTTGGTTGGGTGTACCCATAAACACAAACACAAACCGGAACTTATCATTTAAATATATAAATTTTAATAAGCATAATGTTTGTGTGACGCGAATAAGCCAAGAAAAAAAGAAAAAGGGTTTCTAACTTTGCACTCTATGTAGGCATGTGAAAAGACCTTAACATTTATATTACTTACATGCGTAGATGATAGGCAGGTAGCAGTTTTGTATGTGCCCAATACAAAATGGCACAACAATTGAACTAATACACTACTTCATAGTATATCTAATTTAGAATACTTCGTATATAGGGTAGCGGTTAATCGATTTCCTTGCTATTAAATTTGAAATTTATTGAATAATACCCGAAGTTTAAAATCGGTTATTTTTCTTAGAATAATTTTATTATCGTGCACTAAGGGCATATTTTTCGATGGAGCAGGGCTTTATTTTGTTCGCTTCAAAATTCTTTTGTTATTAAAAATAAAGATTGTATATATTTTTTTATTTTCTATGAAAGCTTTTAAAAAACCAAACTCTCAACTTTTGCCGAATTTTTGGTTTTTGTTATCGTTATTATGGGTTCTGCCGTTCGAAACCGGCTAAAATATGAGGTCCCTTCCAATACTGTCCAAAATTTAACACGCACAACAGTAATGGAAGAGAAGCTCGGCCAAAAAGCTCTTCGGGGCTTTAAGTGCCACATATTTATTTATTTTTTTTATTATCCTTATTAAATTCTGCACACTTTGATTTTGAATCGTACTACTTACAATGAACTAGTTTATTTCTTAAATCTTCGGTTGATTGATGTTGTTCATTTCCAGCAAAGTTAAAGTAGAATTAGCATAATATGGAATAGCTACTAAGTCGAGGCAAAATATATCTGAATTATTGCGGTTTTTAAAAAGTAGTATAAATTTCGGCCAATATACTCTCCACCGTGAAAAATGGGATAGTTCTTAGACCACAAGAGGAAATAGCCTGCCAGATTAGGATGTCCTTATCACATTTTTCTACTTCTTCGCCTTAGACTGAGTGATCGCCTGAAACAGTTTTCCGATTTTGTAGAGGACTTCGACTTGGTAATATTTTTGAGTCCATTTTGACATAGGTCTGAAGGTCTACAAATGACAGTACACTCTACGGGATCTCGAAGAAATAGGTTGTACAATTTATAACGCCTTGTTTTTTCCCCACAATCTATTGTCTCTCACTTTATTTGGTATTTTTTGCTTTTGATTGTTAGTTTTTAAATTATGCTTTATTCTTCATTTTTGTATCATGGACTCGCTGGTTTCAGCTGTTTTTGACATATCTCTCACTGACCTTGTGTTTGCTTGATAAATTAAAATCAGTGCGCTTATTATAAAATCGGATTTCCTTCAAATTTTTTTCTTCCAATTTTTAGGCTTTGGGCACTGCGACCAAACGACATCTTTTGTACCCAAGCCCGTCTACGACACTAGAATCTCCTCTACCTTTTTAATGAAGGATAGAACTGATCTTGTCGAACTTTTGATGATTGAAGCTGATGTTGGGAAACTCAGCTGAAAGTTTTTGAGGCGAAGTCTGGCCAAGGCTGGTTATTCGCAAAATATGTGGATCGATGTTTCATCGTCCTCCTCCAGACAGAGTCTACATTTCGTGGCAGAGGATAGTCCCATTTTGTGGAGGTGGTATTTTAACCAGTTATGTCCTGAGAGATAGCCGGTTATTAGGCTATTGGGTTTATTCTGCTAAGACTAATTCTGTCAAAAGCTTCATCGAAGCTGATGAGAGTTTTCGCTTGGCGGAGACCTGTCGAATTTGTCCATTGTGGTAGGTATTTGTCGTGGTAATATTTTTCTATCATAGCTTTCGCCGATGTCCAGCTTATATTTACAAACTTAATAATTGTATTTTTTTACAACATTTACACTGATTTTATGTCATTTGGCCAGCTGCCTATATGAAATTCCTTTTTCAATACAGTAATTTGTGTCATCGTGGCAACTATAAAAATAATATTAAAAAGCAAAACAGCAATAAAAACGATATTTCAAGTTTTCTAATTGTAATATCGTGGTTAAAAGCCATAATATTGAAACTTGGTACGAAAGAAGAGAAGAGTTGGAAAATGGGTGTCATTGGATGAAAGCATTGCCTGTCTTTCATACAAAATAATGTGTTCGAATGCATGTTATCTGGACTTGTGAATGCAAACCGAAATCTTTCGAACTGAAAATTACTGTATTTCCTCGTAAAAGATACTTTTTGGAAATTTTAGATTTTGCGTGCTCAAAAATAGTCATAATACTATAATTGATATGATATCAAAATATCGGTATTTTGTACTAAACATTTTTTCACTCACTGGATTATATTTCTTTATCCGAACTGTGGCAATCGTAACTAGTTATAGTTACGAGTATTTTTGTTTTGGGATTATTACATGGAGTATGTATTTGGAGTAGACGCATTTGCTATTAGGTCTGCATAGGTACAGGAGACATGAGTACTAGTAAATATTTGTATAAAATGTACCCTTTCTATTCACATTTTCATTCGCTCAATATACCTTTTGCACTTTGTGGTGGTTTTATTTATAAGTAGTTTTGATTTTTATCATTATATTACGAAGCTTGAATGCCATTTTCTACATATTTTATTTAGTTTTTCTAACTTTTACCATGTGTAGTTATGGTTTTTGCCTATACGAGTACATATATGTATGTGTTATATGTTGTGGTTTGAAAATTGAATAAATTTTTGAGGGTTCAAAATGCGTAGATATATTAAGTATGTATGATATTATGTTGCATATTTGATGTGTGGTTAATTTTCAATAATGTTATCATACTTTTTGTGTTTTAGCAACAAAAGGTGTTGGCTTACTCTAGCATTGACGTGTGTATTAAATAAATGTTAAATTAATTTTTTATCAAAAAGTTTCTAAATACTTTTCTAATAGTTGTATCATCAAAGCATTATAATTTTCTTTTTATGAATACGTAGGTATTTTGTTCAAATAGTTTTTGATTAGTTAAATTAGAATATAAAATTCCAATTGTTAAATATTGCTATACATATCTAATTGAAAGATAGATGTAAGAGCTTATGATATAACAGAGTTGCTGAAAGGAATTTTCTTTTGCGTTGTAGAATATTAATAAAAAAATTTTCTAATATGCATTTTATATAATTTTATTTCTATTGATCTATATTTGGATCCTTCATCTATGGGCAATTTATTTTATATGAGTTATGGAGGTTTTAATGTGTTCAAATTCTCTTGGAAGCGATTTTTTGTTGCGTGAGATATTTCATAAAAACTTTATACAATCACTCAGCGGAGACATACGTTATATGCATGCTTCAAATAGGGACTACAAGCAACAAAGAATAGCTTATCTGCAACATATCCAGTGACTGAACTGTTAAGTGACACGTTTAGGTTAGGTTAGGTTATGGGGCTGCCTTATCTCTGAGAGGACACACTTAGGCTAGAAAGGCCCTTTGTGATACCACCGAGCTTCTCTTCCAATACTGTTGTGCGTACTAAATTTGGTCAGCATTAGAAGGGACCTACTTATATTAGCCAGTTCCGAACGGCACAACCCTTGTGACATCACTTTAACTTAGTTTTGTCACAGAGCTCTTTTAAGAAGCATATTTGGCAAATTGTTACTGCCGGAAAAATTGCCAATTCTTGCCAGCAGGTGCGTACCGTTCGAAAGAAAAATCTTTTCGATATCAAATTTTGTTATGCTTTAGCCGGGGATTTAACTCACGACCTACAGATCAGAAGGCCAACGCACTAACGACTGAGCTTACGGCACCCATTAAGTGACAGGTTTAAAAGTATGAATAAATATTTCATATAAAATACTTATAAAATATAAATTTTGAAATGGAGCAGACGGAGATGGAAGGAGTAGAATCTGCATGTTCAGAGAATGGGAGATCAACGCTTGGTAAAGATCGCGAGGGTTCAGAAACCAATGGCAGCAAAACTACCCGGTCGGCCGCCGAAGAGGTGGAGAGAATGCTGCACGTCAAGTTCTACAGAAACTTAGAAGAAGAAGAAGGAGGAGGAGCTTTGTGTATTGTTTTCACCAAATTTTGGAGTTTTCTGGTTATAGTTGTCGCCAAACTCGGTCAAAAAATTTCCACAAATAAGATTAGATGGTTGGACACAGTTTTCCAACCTATCTGTCGAGCTCATCCCATAATAATTCAATGGGATTCACATCAGGCGATTAGAGTGGCCATTCGATGAATTGAAGAGTGCCGCTGTCTTCTTTTGGATTTGATGTAGTTTGTGCAAAGTTTGGATTTGTGTTTATGGTTATTATATTGCTGATGCAGATGGAATAACGTTGTTCTGAAATATTTCATAGTACTGTTCTTTCCGTATTATTCCACCAAATCGTCTACACCATCATATAAAAAACAAGCCCATACCATCATATGGTAAACTTCAAACTTGACTGTAGGCTGAACACATCCAGATTGATATCGTTAGCCTGATTTCTATTGCAGAATATTCCTTTGTTCTCATTGATCCATCGACCAATTGACATGTTCTTGTGTCCATCTGAGTCATTTTTGAACATTTATAGGATGTAATAATAAGTTTTTGGCAGCAACTCAACGATACAAACCGGCTTCATACAACCGACATATCACCGTTGTTTCGGAGATTGGATTCGATAAGGTTTCATTAATCTCGGCTAGTAAATCTGTCACAGTTTTCAAACGGTAATGTTTGCTGGTCATTTGTAACAGACGATCATCATGTTTGGTTGGTTTTCTGGGTCTATCAGAGCGTGAGTCTGTCATCAAACGGGCCGTTTCAGCGTATCCTGTGAAGGTTGTGCGAACTTCTTTCAATGAAACAACCAACATTTGTGCAATTTTTCATTTGAGCTGATTTTTCTGTTGATATCTGCTTGTTTTTTTTGCCATTTTGATGGGTTAGATTACGTTTTACGTTAGATTTAAGCGATTTGAAACTAATTCAATTTTTCGTATCTCCAAAATCATCACATTTGATCAAATAAAACAACAAGAATAAGTCAAACATGCCCAGAATCATAAGAATAATGTTATTTCGAAGAAACATGTTTAAAAAAACGATCCTTGCCGAAGACATATAGTGAAAATTACAAAATATCGGTCATTTTTGAGACTTACCCAAACTTTTGCAGGATAGTGTAGCTGCTTATTGAATATGTCTTTCATTTCATTCAAGCATAGATTATAACAATGTAATATCGGAGCAGATTACTTTGTATTAAATTCTGTTGTTTACTTTAATTCTTGATGAATGATTTGATTTTTCATCTTTGTCAGTCTTTAAAGAGCTCTTACAAGCGTTATAGTATACTTTGAATGCTTTTGAAGGGAAATAGTGTTATTGAAAAAGATTTGACTTTATATGTGGCTTCCACTTAAACAAATTTCCAATATCGTCTTGTTTAATGCCTTTTCATGCACACATCTTCTCCATAGTGAAGAATGTATGTAAATTAATAAAACCATCTAATCATTCATCAATAGATACAAATCACCATGAATTTTGTGTACACAACTTGCATACGTATGGTCAACAAATAGCAAACTTTTTCATCTTAACTAGGTACATACTCGTACATATATTCTTACAATAATTTCGAAGTAATTGTTAAAATTCTCATATGGACCACATGATATGCATATCAAACCATAGATACAAAATTATTCACACCGTAAAATTTATGTAGATTCTTTTCATTTTGGCACATTAAGTTACACAAAAAAAAAATAGTAGAAAACCTAAAACAATTATAAAACTTTGTAACGCCCATTAAAATGGTAAAGTACTACTAAATATATGTAAGAAGATTATGAAGGAGAGGTGAAAGTACAAAGTAAATAGAAAACAAAAAAAAAAAAAAGAAAAAACAGATAATAAAAATCACCTAACCTGAACCGCAATTTTTGGCAAAATAGAAAAATGGATTTGTGTTGCACACAACCCTCATGAATATTTAAACATACGGGCAGACACTAAAAACAATATAGACAAATACACTCGTGCACAGAGACAGATTTTTGTTAGAATTATACATAGCATAGTTGAATGGGGCAAGAACTGAATATGGAGATGATACTATCATACAATATATAGAGTAAGGGTAGAGTGACATTATTCGTGCCAAAAAGAATCGATTCGTAAAAGAAATTTCACATGCATAGGTACGTGTACCTATAGCAAAAGGTATATGCTACATATAATGTATACAGCTATAAAATGTCAAAATAAAATACAACAACAAAAGTCTAATAAATTATGCAACAGTCAAAATACACATACATACACATATATATTCATATACAAGTATTTATGTATGTTGGTCGTATTTTAGAAGCAGCAATACTTAGTAATAGCAGCCATCACAAGGCAAATACATTTGTTCATATTGGCAATGCCAATCCCGGAATTCCAGAATGCTGCAAATTCCTCTCAACATGTTTCCAAAAAAAAATTGAATTATTCGCAATGGATTTTCAAATTTGCGGAATATAATTATTTTCATGCATTATTTCATTAGCAAGTTTATCAATATAAAAAAAAACTAAAAACTAGAATTCATGCCATTTTTTTTTTCGGAAATCTACTTAGGTTAGGTTATGTAGCTGTCCTCTCTCTGAGAGAACACACTTAGGCCAGAAAGGCCCATTGTGATACCACTGAGCTTCTCTTCCAATGCTGTTGTGCGTGTTAAATTTGGACAGCATTAGAAGGGACCTACTTATATTAGCCGGTTCCGAACGGCAGAACTCTTGTGACATCACTTTAACTTAGTTTTGCCAATTGGAAAAATTGCCAATTCTTGCCGGCAGGTGGGTACCGTTCGAAAGAAAAATCTTTTCGATATTAAATTTTGTTATTCTTCAGCCGGGGATTGAACCCACGACCTACAGATCAGAAGGCCAACGCACTAACCACTGAGCTATGGCACTCACTGAAATCTACTTAAGTAAATTAAAAAATCACTAATATTTTTCCTACTCATGGACAACAGAGAATGAATTCTTCCATTGCCAAGAGATGGCCAGATTTCCTAATGGTAACACAAGAGCTCCCATTCCGCTATCTTCTGTGGGTTACAGTGAGGAAATGTTGTGTGACAAGATGCATGTTGCATGTATACATTGTGGTGCTCCGCTAGAGATGAGCGTCATTTAAGGGCAAGTGCCGATTTGGCGAATGTTCCTGCGAGAGGCAATGGTGGTTTGACTGTCGGTGTAAGATTTGAAAGATATTGTATTGCAGCGAATCCATAGTGCCGTGTCCTTTATAGCCATAGTCCCGGCATAAAAAACGCTACAAAAGTCGGGTAATTGGCACTTAAGCTTGCCGCGTAAAGAATCAGAAAGGATTACACCTACTACCCTTACTGGATTTACTCTTAGAGTGAACCCCAATTTCTTTGTCAATACCCCTATTCTATTCTTCCATTGAGGAAATATGGGTTGAGAATCTATTGTTAAATCATGGTATGGGAATTATAGTGCACTCCCTTAGGATATTTGAATGTCCATATCTTGGTCGAGCCAGAAAAACTCGGGGGAAAAAAATCATTCCGGAGCATACCATACAAAATTGATGCTTTTATAAAATTCATTTCCTCTGCTTCTAGGTGTCGCCTCCAGAGGCAGAAAATGTATGACCGATTACCCTTAATTTTCCCTCCACTCTTAAGGCGCTCTCCCATACAATATTGATGTTTTTGTTGAATTTACTACCATCGCTCCCAGAATGTCCCTAGAGCGTTAAAATGAATGACCGACCTCTATTACCATATTTCCTCTCTTTATAGGTGTGCCTCTAAAAATTATCCTAAAAACATATGATAAGCGACAAATAGCCCAATACTTACTAAGGCTGAGCCCCTAATGCAGGGAAAGGTATGACCGATTGTAAAGGGTTATCCATTTTGCGGTTTCAAAAGTAAATGTAAATAAAACACATATAAAATATTTTTTATCATGATATTTCTTTTTTATTATAAAGTTTGAACGTTGACATTATGTGTGAAATACTACATCATTTAAATGACCACCACGCGAATTGTTGCAAGCATCGATTCTTTTGAGGTAATTTTCGACCACTTTTTGACACATATTGGGCGGTACCTCAGCCATAACGTGACGAATGTTGGTTTTTTGGTGCTCAAGAGTTAAAGGTTTATCTGCATAAACACGGTCTTTCGCGTAGCCCCACAAAAAAAAGTCAAGCGGTGTCAAATCGCATGATCTTGGTGGCCACTTGATATCGACGAGAAATTACGCGGCCAGAAAATTTCTCTTGCAATAAAGCCATATTCGCTCGAGTTGTGTGGCATGTGGCACCGTCTTGTTGAAACCACATATTCTCTAAGTCGTATTCTTCAATAGCAGGCAAAAAAAAGTCGGTTATCATATGACCATAACGCTCCGAATTGACGGTGACAGTCGTTCCATCGTCGTTTTCGAAGAAGTAAGGTCCAATCACACCTCCGGACCAAAGAGCGCACCAAGCAGTGACTTTTTGTGGATGTAGTGGCCTCTCTTCAATTACTTGAGGATTCTCAGAACTCCAAATACGACAATTTTGTTTGTTTACATACCCACCGAGTGAGAAATGTGCTTCGTCGCTGAAGAAAATTTTGTTCGAAAAATCGCCGTCCACCGCCTGTTGTTCAGGCACCCATTCGACGTATCTACGACGTTGTGAATGGTCAGCTGGCTTCAGTTGTTGTGTGAGCTGGATTTTATATGGATGTAGGTGTAGATCCAAATGCAAAATACGCCATAATGTGCCGTAATACAGTCCTAATTCCTGAGAACGACGAGGAATCGACACATTCGGGTCTTCGGCAACACTTTCACTTACAGCAGCGAAATTTTCGGTGGTACGAGCGAAACGATGATGCACAGGCCTTATAATATCTGTAACCGATCCAGTCTCTTCATATTTCTTCACAATTTTGCCAATTGCTTGCGTAGTTGGACGATTATGTAAACCATAATCTCCTCTTAAAGCACGATATGTGGCTGTGGCAGAATCACCATTTTTGTAGTAGGTTTTTACAATTTTAATGCGTTGTGCGATAGTTAAGCGATCCATTTTCGCAAATGTCAGACTTTGAACTGAAAAAAAAAGAAATTGTTTTAACAACTCAGTTTGACAGATGTCGAATTCTAGCCCTATACTTTTGAAAACGTGAAATGGATAACCCTTTATTACATATACTGTGCAAGCATTTCCTCCGAACATCTTAACCTCTTTTATCCATCCTTTGAAACAAAATGAACGTGTAAAAATAACTGTAAACGTGTAAAAATAACTCCATAGCTGCGCAGGGACGACCTTTACTGGAGTCGAATGCTAGACCGACCCTAGTTCGTTGTATCTTTCCAGTATTAACCCTTATTTAAGATCTCCATTCTATAAAAATATTAGAAAAATTGCTCGAACCTTAAGTAATGTGCGCTCAAATATTAAAAACGTGATATGAATAGAGAAAAAAAAAGTTCAGAAATAAAAGACGTTCCCCGCCACCACATAAGGGAAATTCCCTTATTGTCTTTACAATAAAAATTAAAATGCAATAATAATGTAGTGTTAACGGTATAAATAGAAAAGACAGACAATCAGACAGCAACTTCTTCAAATTTTTATTGGAATATGAATAGTTAAATATGTCATAGTTATAAGCGTCTATATCTTTTATTATAGCGAATAATGTTTAGTTTAAAGGTAAAACTATACGAAGACTTCTGAAAAATGAGTTTTTTAGCCTAAGTTCAGATATTATGGGTGTATTTAAAAGCCTAAAGTATAAAGCTTTTTGCGCCGCACTCGATGACACTACTTAACTCTATAAGTCGCATCAAGTTAGACAGTTTGGTTGTTATATGACGACGTTGTTTAATTTGAGTTGCCTTAAAATATCATATAATTATAGAAGTATTTCGAAATTTTGTTAATTTTTCGGTGGTTATTCCCGTCATCCTAGGACTTAAACCTTCTAAAATCTGGGGATCATTAAGATATCAGAAAATTGTGATCCCTAAGAAAGTATGAATAAAAACAACAACAACAACAATTACAATACTAATAAGAATATTTGTATGGCAACACTGTCTGTTTGTCTACTTTTGTTTGTCGCTAACTTTAATGCTGGACTTGTAACAAATGCAATATCATTTCGCATTTTTATGTGAGTTGAAAGTTGCTACATGCATACGATACATACTTAGTATGAGTGTATTTCTGTGAATATTCTAAGAAAAGTGACTTTGTATTAAATGCTGCGTATAAGTATCTACATATACAGTATATACGTATATGGAGATGGGTTGTTATTATTATTATTACTATTGTTGTTGTTGTTGCTATTATACTCTTTGTTTGTTGTGTTTGTGCGGAAAATGACATCAAACGCAGTGTTGGGTTCAAACTCTCTTGGGATGATATTTATGTAGTATTCGTATATATGGGATGATTCGTACATACGACAATGACAATGATGACGATGACGATGACGATGATGATGATGATGATGATGATGATGATGATGAGGATTGCAGTCAGACTGATTGTTTTCTTGACTATGTTGTTGTTGTTGTTGATGATGATGTTATTGTTTTTAGTAAATTGTGCGTTTTTGTTATTTTGCAAAGAGTGGAGAGTAATGAAACGACTACTCGCAGTCAGCGTTAGAGAGTACATTTTGCATTTTTAATAGATTGAGTGATATTTACGACACTTGCAGGTGCTTTCATTCGGAAAAAGAAAACGGGAGAAAAATAACCAAATAAAAACTGAAATCATAGAAAAATACAAGGTAGCAAATAAAATATTTGCACTTAAGTGAGTGTGTGTGGGGGGGGGGGGGGGGGTTGGTGGACAATTTGAAGGGTGGTAAGTATAGCATTGAATGCTGCAATTTATTTGGTTTGTGAATGTTGCTACGATTGACTTTTCAAAACATCGCTAACTTCATCGTCTTCCATCACCCCATCTACTATTTGCTACTATGTATTCAATATGGAAGATGCATTATTTAAGACACACGTGTACTTACGCATACATACATATATGTACATATGCATGTAAAGGCTATACGCATTTGTACAATAAAATTTATATTAATTCGTTCTTTTCTTACATTTCATGTGTGATTTTTATTGGTTTTTTTTTGTGCTCGTTTGACACGTGTTACAAATCAACGAAATACTACGAATATATTGTAACTATTTACCCTTCGAAAAGAGCAAAGAAACAACCAGCGAATACTTTTAGGTGTATTAGTCATATTGTTAATTAATTAGTTATACTGAAGGGAAGACAAATAAAATATGTGGTAGCAGATTAACAATATTGTTTTCGCATTGTCTTCATTATTATTATTTTGAGGGAAAAGAAAATGAGAATTTGATTTTGATTTTCATTAAATAATCCACTGAGTAGACGGAGTACTACTCATTAGTAATTAAAGAAATAAACTTTAACTTTTGATTAAACCCTTAGGATATGCTATAAATTTGAACGCGGATATTATTGTACAATATATGTTTCTTATATGATTACACTGTGTTTATGTGATTACATTGTGCTTATATGATTACACTTGATATGCTCTGGAGAGTGTTAACGATGGAAACAAGGGATAACCGTTGTTGGTAATTTTTGAAATTTACATTTATTGCATTGAGTTCTTGCATTTGACGACTCATAATAAGATTTAAGACACAAAAGGATTAAATTCATGAAAACTATGTGTTAGTGAATCATTTTATGGCATTTTTTTGAAGAACAGATAAAATTTGTGATTAATAGTAGGAGATAAAGGGTTAAACCTTTTGACAAAAATGCGAAAGTTTCAATAGACGGTAAAATCATTATGAATTCTTATAGATTTGTTACTCTACCAGGCCAGCAAAACCGCATTTTAGTACTAAGTTCGCTGTAGTATGTAGAGTAGCTAAGCAGCGTCGTTTGGTGCTGAGTTCTTTGTATTTTTATTCACTTACCCCTTAAGAGTTAACTTTTATATGCTCTGTGGAGATCCTAAACCCTAAGAAAATCATTTGAGCAGTTCCAGAGTAGTAAGCTTTTTAGATAACGTTAAGTGCAAATTATATGATTCCGCCATATTTTGAATATCAAATTGTCGTTCTAATGAAGAGACGTTATTAATTTATTCCACACTACCACTACCTAGTCAAGTCATGAATATTGGTACACAACTAAACGCATTCATTACGAATGCAAAATTGGGCGCATCCATTTCATCTTGACTGCGATTTGACGGTTGACATTTATGCTTCATCGCTACGTAAAAAGTGTTTGGTGTCAACTGTTTACAATCATGGAATAGGACGACAACTAAAATCGTATTGTTGTAGTTGGCCTACTAAAATGCAACATGGGAAAAGGCGGTACCTTTCGGACGTTGCCAATCACTCGGTCAATTTTATGTATCGTGCTGTGAAGTTGTTTGAGGATACTGGTGGAGTACGAGATCGTCAAAGATACGGCCGTCCGCTCATTGTGAACACTCCAAAAGCGATCAAAGCGGTGAAGAAACGAATCGACTGAAAACCGCTGCGAAAACAGAAAATCTTGTCGCGGGAAATGCAAATTTCGCAAAAATCCATGTCCATGAGGATTTGGGACTCAGAGCATATAAGCGACACACTGGACACCTGCACACGGCCACATTGGAGGAAAATCGCAAGCGAAAATCGAAAGCGTTACGCAGCCGGTACGCTCACAGACAAATTCTGTTTACTGAAGAGAAAATCTTCATCGTAGAAGAATCGTTCAATAAACAGAACGATCGTGTGTATGCTCGATCATCCAGAGAAGCATCTCAATCGTCCCGAGGATCCAAAGAGGCCACCATACCGCGTCACAAGGCAAAAACGACTCAACTGTGGCTAAAAAACAACATTCCGGACTTCATATCAAGGGATGATTGGCCACCTGATAGTCCAGACCTCAACAAGGATTACAAGTTGTTGTCCGTATTAGAGGGCATGGCTAGCTCTACTTGACACCCAAATATTGAGTCGTTGAAGCGAGCCCTTGTCCGTGCAGTGGACAATTTCCTCATGCATGAAGTTCTTCTCGCAATCGATGAGTGCCCAGATTGCAGATTGATCCAATGTTTGCAGATTCCTTCATGTGTAGGTTATCGCACAAAATTTGTCAATAATATGCTTTGTCTCTCAATCTAAACAATGACCAAAGGATGCACCGTTTTTTCGTGTTTTTATATGTCATCAAGTCCCCTAGTCTCAACTGGTACACAAATAGGTGTAAAGGGTCTGAACGCCAGAGTTGTGGACTCTATTGGTTTTCGTCGATTGACTTAAAAGAGAAGAAATGTTTGCCTTAGGCAAGTCCAGGGCTTACAGAATCAAACACAGCTTCTAATTCCGTAGTTCTTAACAAACCAGATTTCAAGCCCATAGGCTACATATCACTTTATCATAAAAATTTCATCCTCATAGAATGGGCTTATCTGAAACGATGACTTGTCGCCTAAGCTAAGAAGACGATGAAAAGCCTCAGCATCTGCTAGCATTAGCTCCCCCTCAAAGAAAAATAATCAGCACATCATGCAATAAAGTTCAATTTTAGGTATAATACGAGTATTAAAAAACTCATTAGATTTACTTAAATTCTGTAATTATCAAATAAATACTAATCTTCATCATCTTTTAAATAATTTCCAATAACATCATTCTCTTTAAGGATCTAATAGCTTATGACAAACAAATTTTACAGAATCTTCTATACACTCGTAGTTACATACAATATATATATTTTATATTTTATGTTCATCTCTAACAAGTCGCAGTGCCACAAAAATTAATATCATACCTAAATTCTAATGCATATACTTGGCTTAAAGAAGTAGAAAAATATTAGTAACGGTCATCAGATTATATACTTATTGTACTATTTATTGATAATACAATTATAATATGCCTTCATTTCACATATTTTCCGTACTCAATCTAATCCCAATATCCTTAGGGTGTGTATAAAAGTGCCAAAGTAGGGTATACCCCTATGAATAGAAAAAAAAGTCTTGAAATTTCTTTCAATTTAACTTTTGTTTAAGAGTTCGTTATACGGGTAGTATAAAAATGGCAAGCTACGTAAATACTTTTGTCTTGGAATTGAAATAAAATATCCACAAAAGTAAACTTCTGTGCGTTGCCTTCCTCATATTTTCACTCTCAATGAATTCTCTCTGCCAGTTAGATATCCAATTCAACTCTTAATAGTATCACCATAGACATAATCATCATCATCATCATCATCATAAACAACAGCATCACCATTATTATTCAATGTTAAATCAACAAGCTAAAAACGAAAAAAGTTTTTATTTTCATATTTTTTTTTGTGTTCTTGTCCTATTTTTTTGTTTTTTTGCCTGTTTTATTCCAAAAAGAGACATTAATTTAAGCCTTGATGATATTCAATTTGGATACTTTGGAGACTTGTGCATATGTATAGGTATAGCAACAACAAGAACTACTGAAGAACACGGCAAATGTTGATAACAATGAAAGAAATTACATTTGTATATGATGCTGTGTGGTATTAGGTATAATTGAATGTACTCGTATATTCGTACAAGTAATCGGTAATGAAAGTATCTTTTACGTTTGCTATGATTAATTCAATAGCATTCAGAGCCCAATTGACATTTTTTCCGATTGTAACAATAAACAGTGTTTTATTTGAGACAACTCGCTATCTTTATGCTAATTAAACGATATATACGTTACGTTACGTTTCCGAAGCAGGGTTGATATGATATATATTTTTTATTTAAATTTTTAAATATTTGAAAAATAGTGAAATAATTTTGCCGCAAAGTTTTCCTTTTCCTATTCTTCTTAATTATACTCTTTTTCGTTTAAATAAATAGATATCGATAAGTATCATCCCTGTACTGTAGAAGAAATTAAAGTAATTAGCAACATTAAACTTAGCGAGTATGCTAAGGTTTTTGGCGTCTATAGTTATACTCGATAAACTAAAAGCTAAAATAAGTTTTGTTGTTGTTTGACATTTAATTATCAGTGTTAGCTAAGTTCGAGTGTCGAATAAATCATGCTTAATATGCCATAAAAATGCTGCTGAAAGAGGTCTTTGACAAATGTGATGTTTAAAGAGTTTTGTTAGTCAAAATTGGCTAATATCATATAAGCATAACAATTCTGGAAACAACGCTGATTTTTATAGTTTCAACCAATTATTGTATTTACGAATAATTTTTAAGAAAATCAACTAAGTACATATATAATATATCCACAAGCTCTACGAAGGAGTAATTATTCATTTGTTGAAGGCTACATATTGCATAAATAAAATAAGATAATATGCAATTTTTACATCTTCCGAGGCGTGGATTCAATTTGTAAGTAATCGATAGAGATTTTCATTATTATTTGACAACTTAATATTTTATTATTAAGCATTGACATGTTAGTATCAACTTTTCGGTTTGATCTGAGCAATAATCCTTAAAAAAAAAATAAATAAATAAATACCTAATATAGATCACAAATACTTTCCAGATATTGTTCTTTAACAATTTTGTTGTTTTGATTATTTTTCTACAAAATACTCGTATTCACTACTCGTGTTCACATTGGATATTCACACAGCACTATTTAATAACTACATATTTATATACAAAAATTCCCAAAAAAAAAAAATAATAATAATAAAAAGAAAAAAACCACTAAAAATACATACTTACTTACTTACTTATGTGGCCATAACAACCGAATATCGATTTAGGCCGAAAATAACATGCTTCGCCAGCCATCTCTGTTCTTCGCTAGCTGGCGCCAGTTAGAAATTCCAAGCGCCGTCAGGTTCTCCAGTACTTGGTCTTTCCACCGGAGGTTTGGTCTTCCTCTTCTGCGTCGTCCACCAGCGGGTTCCGAATATAACACCTTCTTAGCTGGAGCGTGTTCTTCCATTCGCTCGACATGACCTAGCCATCGCTATAAAAATACATACATATTTAATATGTAGAAGTAGCAGAAAATGTCTAATTTTAGATGAAAAAAAAAAATATGTAAAAGAGATATGTGAAATTAGGGAAATTAGACATAATGTCAGTTGTTGACATAATGCCAGGTTTCATAGTAATATGGTGCTTCATAATTATATGAAAATATATAAAACCTTGAACTTATTTTAAGTTTGCTAACACTTATCACTGAGATGAGGTCAATAAGCATGAAAACTATTTCCAATGCAAATGAAATATGTATACTCTATACATAGGTAGGTATTGTGTATTTATGCTTTGTATATTTGATTATTCTACAACTATTTTTTCATACAATAATTTAAAGAAGGTATTCTCTCATTTTAAGTTTGTGGATGAGGTCATTTTTCGGAATCAATTCTATAGCACTTTTCGAATGCCATGCAAAAGCTTTTAGAAGAGCTTTGTAACAAAGCTCAGATAGTCTTCTCAGAAGAGCTCTGGGCTTTTCGAATAATACTCATATTTACTAAGCACGACAATGAACTATATATTGGATATACTCGTACTTTGTAAAGGGTTATCCATTTCGTGGTTTCAAAAGTATAGGGCTAGAATTCGACATCTGTCAAACTGAGTTGTTAAAACAATTTCTTTCTTTTTCAGTTCAAAGTCTGACATTTGCGAAAATGGATCGCTTAACTATCGCACAACGCATTCAAATTGTAAAAACCTACTACAAAAATGGTGATTCTGCCACAGCCACATATCGTGCTATAAGAGGAGATTATGGTTTACATAATCGTCCAACTACGCAAGCAATTGGCAAAATTGTGAAGAAATATGAAGAGACTCGATCGGTTACAGATATTGTAAGGCCTGTGCATCATCGTTTCGCTCGTACTACCGAAAATATCGCTGCTGTAAGTGAATGTGTCGATTCCTCGTCGTTCTCAGGAATTAGGACTGTCTTACGGCACATTATGGCGTATTTTGCATTTGGATCTACACCTACATCCATATAAAATCCAGCTCACACAACAACTGAAGCCAGCTGACCATTCACAACGTCGTAGAACAACAGGCGGTGGACGGCGATTTTTCGAACAAAATTTTCTTCAGCTACGAAGCACATTTCTCACTCGGTGGGTATGTTAACAAACAAAATTGTCGTATTTGGGGTTCTGAGAATCCTCAAGTAATTGAAGAGAGGCCACTACATCCACAAAAAGTCACTGCTTGGTGCGCTCTTTGGTCCGGAGGTGTGATTGGACCTTACTTCTTCGAAAAAGACGATGGAACGACTGTCACCGTCAATTCGGAGCGTTATGGTCATATGATAACCGACTTTTTTTTTTCCTGCTATTGAAGAATACGACTTAGAGAATATGTGGTTTCAACAAGACGGTGCCACATGCCACACAACTCGAGCGAATATGGCTTTATTGCAAGAGAAATTTTCTGGCCACGTAATTTCTCGTCGTGGCGATATCAAGTGGCCACCAAGATCATGCGATTTGACACCGCTTGACTTTTTTTTGTGGGGCTACGCGAAAGAGCGTGTTTATGCAGATAAACCTTTAACTCTTGAGCACCTAAAAACCAACATTCGTCACGTTATGGCTGAGATACCGCCCAATATGTGTCAAAAAATGGTCGAAAATTACCTCAAAAGAATCGATGCTTGCAACAAATCGCGTGGTGGTCATTTAAATGATGTAGTATTTCACACATAATGTCAACGTTCAAACTTTATAATAAAAAAGAAATATCATGATAAAAAATATTTTATATGTGATTTATTTACATTCACTTTTGAAACCGCAAAATGGATAACCCTTTATATTAAAAATTTTTTAAATGATATTCTATATAGCAGAAATTCAGATGAAATAATAAAAAAACATCCATAAAATGCCATTAAAATAAGCAATTTATTTTTTCTTATACATTTTTGCATATCATGCAATTTTCTCGTTATTATTACCGCATTGTTGTTGTATATAGTTTTCTCATACACAAAGTATATTTTCAATTTTATCGTTATAAAATTAAGGCACTGTCAAATAAAATTTACGCAACAAAATGAGAAAAGTTTATATACGATATTGTATATATTTTTTACCTCCATTTCCCTATATCTCTCACTAAATATTTACCTCTCTATCTACTTAATACTTTGTTTGAGCATAATGTACATATGGGAATGTGTTAAAAGTGAAGCCGTTAAAAAATGAACGGCAATAGTAGACAAGTTTGTAGGTGAGTTAAGTGAAAGAATATTATATAGATGTATATATAAAGTAGGTATGAACAAAGGCTAGAAAAAAAAATATACAAAAACAAAAAGTTCGCGAAAGTCACCAATAAGAGTGGACGTCTTTATTTTGATTTTTAGAAAAAAAAAAAAAAAAAAAAAAAAAAACAAATAAAATAATAATATAATTTGCAAACATTTTGTTTACAGTATGAGTGTTCAGCGCTCTCCTCTCCGGCAACGGCAATCGCCTGTTAATGTGTGTGTAAACAATAATTTGCAGTCACCCGCGCAAACCCCCCCGATAAGTGCATTATCAAATAAAACAGTTGATACACACTGCACAAGTGAAAGTAACAGTGCAAATCTTTTGCCTGCACATATTAAAAATTCATCAAATTTTGCAACAACAATAAATACAGACAAAAAAAATAATTTGTTCTATCGTGATATACTATCTCCCTCTATACCGTGGAGTGTACAATGTGCTTCTCCTGCTGTAACACCAACAGCTACAACATCAAAGCAATCAAATAACGGCACTTCTACTGAAGTGCATGACCCAGTAGTTAAAGCAACTAGTGCGATGACTAATAAAGAACCAGTTGCTGTTCAAACTGGTATTGATCGCTACATTACTGTAGTAAAGCGAAAGAGAAGTCCGCAAAATTCAAAACAAATGAATTCAACAAAAATTCAAAAGCAGAACACTGTCCCTATTAGTTCGGAAAATAGATACGCTCTGCTTTCAGGTGATGAAAGTGACGAAAATATTATCTCCAAGAAAAATTTCAAACCCCCACCCATTTTCTTGAGAGAACGCAACTCAGATAAGTTGATTTCTAGAATTACAAGTCTTATAGGACCAAAGAATTTCCATGTTGTTCCTATTCGCAAAGGCCAAATTGAGGAAACAAAAGTGCAAATCTACAGCGAAACTCATTATCGCAAAGTAATAGCGGAATTTGATGCTGTAAAAAAGAATTACTACACATATCAGCTAAAAAGTAGTAAGGGCTTAATCGTTGTACTCAAAGGCGTCGAACCCAACGTTGATATTAACGAAATCAAATTTGCCCTCCAGGAAGAAGGGTTTCAAGCCAAAACAGTATTCAACATTCTCAACAAGAGCAATATACCTCAACCGTTATATCGTATTGAGCTTCAGCCTGAAACAAAACCCCTAAAAAAAGGTGAAGTACACCCCATATATAAAATTCGATATTTATTGCATCGCAAAATCACAATCGAAGAACCCCATAAGAGAACTGGACCTCCTCAGTGCAGCAACTGCCAAGAATATGGACATACTAAGACATATTGTACCCTGCCAGCTGTTTGTGTGATTTGTGGAGATCTCCATAAATCAAACATATGCCCAAAATCTAAAGGCGATGCTAGCATGAAAAAATGCAGCAATTGTGGAGGTAATCACACCGCAAATTATAGAGGTTGCCCAGTATATACAACCCTAAAGCTAAATTTCTCCGCTAGCAATCAACCTCTAAAACCAGTTGAGCAAACTCAGATAGCCAACTCAAGTAAGAGACAAAATATTGATGCAACACAATTCTTCTCTGCAATCCCAAACAAGAATCAAACCAATTCATACGCTAGCGTGTTAAAACAAAACCCACACCAACAAAGCAATGTAAATAATGAGCAGAAACACTCACTGCCCACCCAACAGCCAAGTACCCTTGAACATTTGCTTCAAACATTGATTCAGAATATGAACCAATTCATGAACTCAATGCAAACAATGATGCAAGAAATGATGAAAAATCAATCGATGTTACTCCAAACATTGCTATCCAGACCATGAGTTGTCTCAAGTTATGCCACTGGAACGCCAACGGCTTAAGCCAGCACCGTTTGGAGCTAATTCAATTCCTTGAATCCAGCCAAATCGACATAATGATGATATCTGAGACCCATTTCACTGACAAAAATTGCTACCAAATACCATATTACAAACTGTACACCACAAATCATCCGCATGGTAAGGCACGCGGAGGAACTGCCATATTGATAAAAAGCAGAATAAAACATCATGTTCTCGAAGATTTTAGTAGCGTCTACTTGCAAGCAACATCCATATGTCTGGAAGAATACATCTCTAAGCTAGTAATATCTGCGATATACTGTCCCCCAAGATACAGTATTACCGAACAGCAATATAAAGAATTTTTCTCAACTCTTGGTAGCAAATTCTTGGTTGCTGGCGATTTCAACGCCAAACACACTCACTGGGGCTCCCGATTAATAACTCCAAAAGGCAAAAGACTATGTTCAATCATCACTAACCACGGCTACGATGTTATTTCAAATGGTCAACCGACATATTGGCCGACGGACAAGAGGAAAATACCCGATCTCATAGACTTTGGAGTCGCCAAAGGTTTGCAGATGGAAAATATCTCCACAGAGTGTAATTATGATCTATCATCTGACCACTCACCCACGGTAATATCTATAAAATCACCAAGCCCCCAAAGCAATTGCGTTAGAAAGAAAATAGACTGGTTAAAATTCAAGAAATATATAAATTCCCATCTTCCTCTGAGTACTGTATTAAGAAATGGACACGATGTAGACTCAGCACTCGAAAAATTCAACCAGCTGCTCTCATTAGCTCTCAGCTCAGCCACCTGCACAAAGGTATGCAAGCAATCAAACTATAGCCCATACACACCAGCCGATATTGAATTGCTAGTAAGACAAAAAAGAAGACTCCGAAGACAATGGCAAGAATTCAGATCACCGAATCTGAAAACACAGCTACAGCACTGCACTCGAAAGTTAAAGCAAGCCTTAAAAAATAAAAACAACAAAGAGTTAGAAGAGCACATAGCGAAATTAACACCTGGTGAAGCGTCAGACTACTCCTTGTGGAAATCAGCAAAAAAATCAAATCGGCCAATTCTCACTGATTCCCCCATCCGTTTGAGTGACGGTAATTGGGCTAGAAGCAACTGTGAGAAGGGTTTGGCTTTTGCAAACCACCTAAAAAGTGTGTTTACACCCAATCCACCCTCTTCACAGTCCTCATTACCAATATTAACTTCTCAACCTTGCTCAATAACGCTCAAAATTAAAAAAAAGGACATATTCAAAGCAATTTATAAAGATTTAAACCCAAAAAAATCACCTGGTCCAGATAAAATTACCGGTAAAATGATAAAAGAGCTACCTCCGGCTTCAGTAATTCATCTGATGCACATTTTCAATGCTATCCTTCGTATTAAACACTATCCCAAATGCTGGAAAACTTCAAAAATTATTATGATAGCAAAACCAGGAAAAGACCCTACAAAAGTTGCATCGTACAGACCTATCAGCCTCCTGCCTCTACTTTCTAAAGTATTCGAAAAGCTACTTGTCATGAATATAACTCCATTTATTAATCTCAACCAACTGATTCCTCAACATCAGTTTGGATTTAGAAAACAGCACGGCACAATAGAACAAGTCCACCGCATTGTAACTCTGATAAGGAACACTTTTGAAGAAAAAAAGTATTGCTCAGCTGTCTTTCTTGATATCACTCAAGCTTTCGATAAAGTATGGCACGATGGCCTTATTTACAAACTCAAACTATTACTGCCTGCAAATGTCTCCTCATTGCTTAGTAGCTACCTCACGAAAAGACAATTTCTCGTACATCACAAGGATTACACAACAAATCCATTGGATATTCACGCTGGCGTTCCTCAAGGAAGCGTTTTGGGTCCCTTACTGTATCTCTTATACACTTCAGATATGCCCAACAATAACTATACATTCATATCGACCTTTGCTGATGATACGGCAATATTGTGCTCTCGCTCTAACCCCATAGAAGCTACTAAACTCCTGCAGACTCATGTCGATTCTCTCGAAATCTGGCTAGCAAAATGGCGTATAAAAGTCAATGAATCAAAGAGCGTACATGTAACCTTCACGCTAAGGCTAGATACATGTCCCCCACTTAAAATTAATGGCCAATCAGTTCCACAATGTTCCTCAACAAAGTACTTGGGTATTCACCTCGACAGAAGGCTGACATGGAAAAATCACATAGAGGCAAAGAAAACTCAGATCAAGCTTAAAATGAATCAGTTATGGTGGCTGTTACACAAAAGATCAAAGTTGAATCTTGAATACAAAGTGCTATTATATAAAGCAATCCTGAAACCAATCTGGACTTATGGTATTCAGTTTTGGGGCACCGCATCTCCCTCTAATATCGAAAAATTGCAGCGAATACAATCCAAGTGTCTGCGAATTATTGTAAATGCGCCTTGGTATATGAGGAACGTTAACATCCATCGAGATTTAAATGTATCCACAATTTCTGAGGAAGTTGCAATGTCCTGCAGAAGCTACATTCAAAAATTACACAATCATCCGAATCCCCTTGCTAGGCAATTGTTGCTGAGCAAGGGGCATCGTCGATTAAAAAGAAAAGACACACTGAATATGCTGTAAAATTGCTACATCTCGCGACTCACCAAATTGTGATGGAACGTAGGGGATATCACATAGTTTTATTTAGTTTGTAAGATTTTAATACTTATTGTTAGTTTCTTGTATAAGAAAGATTCAATAAAAAAAAATAAGCTAAAAAAAAAAAAAAAAAAAAAAAAAAACAAAAAGAGAGGTAAAAAAATATATAAAATTCTGTCTACTTCCGATATACGCTGGTGTATTTGTTGCAAAACTTTGTCAATAATTTTCGTCCTGTGCAACATTTATTGTTGTCACTACTGTTGATATTATTGCATGTTGTTGTTGTTGTTGTTGTTTTGCTGTTACGTTTTTGAACATTGCTTAGTTAGTTGCCATTGCTCAAGCATTTCCTGTTATTCTAGCACATTGCTCTCCTTTTATCTGTGTGTTTCCAATCATGCACATGCATAGTATGTGGCAGTATATGTGATGGCAATTTTTCGCCCATATATGTATTTTAGTGTGTGGTCATTGTCATTTTATAGTTTAACAAATTCCACAGAGCATTTTTTTCACGATATTCAGTTATTTCAAGTTTTTTGTGTTTGTTTGTTTGTTGGTTTTCTTTATTTTGCAATTTATTTATTTAACACTGTCAAAGTTGGAAAATTGGGAATTGAAAATTTTCCAAAATGGTGTCAGTTCTTTCGTTCTCTGTCTGAAGATGCAGCCATGAATTAATAGATTATTGACTTTTAGTAAAAGATGAAAAAAATGAATATGAAAGAAAATACATAGCTTAGTTTGCACTTTAGGTGGATATGTTTTTATTGAGATAATTCTATTTAGTTTATATCACACTTATCACTAAAAGTGGCTTTTCGAAGTGGATATCAGCTGGCAAAAGTTTTCCGGTTTTTGTATGAATGTATAGTACACAAATTTAGCTTAATATGAAAATTGATTCATTCGAAAAATTTTGAAATTCGTGTTTTGTATAGAAGATTTCTTCATTTTCTACACCTACTATTGACTACTTTTAGCTCTATACACTTTCCCCAGCGATATTCTATAGCTTCGATACACTGTTTATATGTAGTATGAACTGTTGTAATGAATATTAAATTAATTTCGCGCTCGTGAGTCGAAGCATCACGTCTCATGTTCTCTGCCAAGTGTGCACACTGGCTGTATTGATGCTAGGCTCATCCGGTTGGGGGGGTTCGAATTTGCAAAGCACATAAGAGGCAGATCACTACAAAAAAAAAATCGTGCACTTTAACCTCGGCAAACCATTATGACGAATCACTGAAATAATTTTTTTCTTTTTAACAATCCATATATATACATCTATATTATTATTCTATTGCTTTTTTTTTCTTTATTTAATTCATATCTTATCTTCTTCTTCTCCCGTTTTTTTTTTTACAGAAGTTTCTTAAAACTATACACTGTGGTTAGTACTTAGTCTAAAAGGAATTTAAAACAATCCGAAATTCCCTCTTACAATTTATTTTTCTTCTACATATACATATATGTATAGGCAAAATTAATTGTAACCCCGTAATTCCATAATTTCATACCTTACTCTACCCTTCGCCATGCCGTTGTTGTTGCCAGATCGATGTGTTGAAATTCTCGAATCGTTAATTTTCTTACACCTCTTCTCTTCTCTTCTCTTTTGTTTAGAATTGTTTAAAATTTTTAATTCTTGAATATTATATATCTTGTATTTCATTGATATATGTATATATATACATATACTCTCGTGTTCTTATTTTTCTGTTCCATTGGGGTTTTTTTCCTTTCTTTAATCATTCACCTTCTACCTTAGTTCTTTATAATTTCGAATTGTTTATCGAATCACATTATTTTTATCACTACTTATAAACATTGTTATTCACTTTAGTTCTTTCAATTATGTGTTAGGTATGGCAATTACACGTATTTAGCCCTTAGATCCTTTCTTCTTCGAATTGGTTATTGAACCGCATTATTTCTGCCACTACCCATAAAAACCTTGTTATCCCTTTTTCATCATTTTAATTAGGTTTTAGGTATCAAGTATTATTTGAACGACGAATTACACGCCGTCGCCTTTTATTTTTTTCGCGAACTGTACTTAATCGTATTATTTTAGTTTTCCTTCCCGGTTGATCATTCTTATATCCATTAGTGTATTATCACGATATGTATTAAACATCGAAAGAGCAGAAGAAAGAAAAATTTACATTTAATTTTTTTTTTTCACTAACTTTTGGGTCGTACTGCATGACCACTCATTTTTGACTTCGATGTAATACATGCTCGACTAACCCCCATTTCTTAATTGTCCGCTCTTATATATGATCATTGTTCACAAGCATCAGATGGTATTGGAAGAATACCGCAAGAATCGATCACGCCACTTAAATTTGTATTTTGTTTTTTTTTTTTTCCTGCCATATACACCTTCAGCTTCTTCACCTCACCAACACAGATCCCCTTCTCTGCAATTGCACAGGTATCTTCTTACTCTGTTACACCAACCAATGATCTTGTATGATCATGATTATCCATACTACGAAGGGCTCTCTTAATTGACTGGACAGTTACTCCCATTCTCTCTTCCTCTCTAATGGTAAGTAAAGAGATTAGATCATCCGAATTATAGTTATTCATACTATTCTTGAATGGAAGAAGACACGACATATACTCATTTGTGAGAGGGAAGAGAAGAAGTGAGGGAGAGAAAAAAAAAAAGATCATACGATTTATGCATGCCATTATAAATGCACGCAAGGGAAAAGAATTAACAGATGTACAACCAGAGATGTGGATGTAAAATATATACAGTGAGCAGGAGTTGGTCGATGTGCGGCGCATGTTACACTGTGTAGCTCATTAAAATAGCCATCTACCGCAGACTCCACCTCTTCATTGTGGGCAAATCTTCCCTTTTGGCTCAGATGTGAAGTGGTGGACACATGTCTTATCCATGGTTACGAATCGACGTAAAAACTCGGCTTTTTTACTGTGATACATCGCCAAAGATCTATAGAAACATCTTCACGACGTTATTTTTGTTCTATTGTGAGGAAACGCGGCACCCACCTTGTACACACCTATTTCATCTCCAAGTTTTCGGTCAATATACGATGAATAACACTTTTTGAAATGCCTGTAATTTCACCTAGCTCACGCACCTTCAGCCGGTGATCATCCAATACCATTTTGTGGATTTTCTTAACCGTTTCTGGCGTGGCCACCTCAATTGGTTGACCACTACGGTGTTCGTCTTGGCACCTCGTACGATCTCTTTTAAACTATGCCACCCAATATTTTATGGTCTTAAACGATCGAACAGACTCCCCCAGAGTATATTCTAGATCGGATTTAATATACGTTGCACTGAGACCTTTCAAATGAAACTATTGAATTACATAACGGTGACTAATTTTTTCCATGCTCCAAAAAAAAAAAAAAATACTAAACAACGTGGCGCCTTGAAACTTGAAACTTGTTTTATAAGGTGGCCACATTTTATCAAAGTAATTTTTTTTTAACTACTGCCGCCATCTATATGTCAGGAAATAGCAATCTCAGCAATTATTTTATATCATTTTTTCGCGTTTTAGGCATACAGCGTGTAGCAGCAAGACTTGTTCTAAAATAGCTGAATCGTTTGCAAAAACAGAATAGGAAGCAGGTTGCTTGAGGACACACTTTCTCAAGCCTTTTGTGATCGCACGTTTAGTAACTGGTGATGAGGCATGTGCCTACGAATGCATTAAAAAGCGTTTTGAAGATTGGCCAAGCGACTTCATACAACATCTAGCAAATTCACCGCAATGTACGAGAGTCTACTGTATGTTATTTACAAAAATAATTTAAGTATTCGTGTATTATATGTGAATATTCATAGAATCACAGAATAGAAGACAGAATCAGTCTGTCCGCTTTCAAATTCTATTATTATATTGATTATATTTTATTGTTATTTGATTTCCTTTGCAATTGTCTTACATAAGTTATACTATGAATTACTGCAATCAGGTGTTGGAGCTGCAAAATTTGATACATAGATGCCTCTTGTGTTTAATTTGTGAAAGAAATTTCTAATAGACATATGCTGTAGTAACCATGCAATTATTTTTTGCATTTGCAATGCATAGGATGTAATTGCAATTGCAATTTTTGTAAGACACAAGACAACAAATTAAAATAATATGAAAACAATTTATTTATATTCGAAATAAGAAATAGATGTTGAAGTTTCGAAATGTAGATAAACTAAAAGAATGTAATAACAATAATAATAATAATAATAATAATACATAGTAATGATAACAACAACAACAACAAGAATATCTTAAAAATTACATAAGGGATCAAGGGATCTTCACTGACTAACTGACTGATAGACAAGATGGATGGGATTTAGGGTGAAAGAAAGAAGCTTGGTTGCATTTTTTTCACTCTCTGTCGCTCTTACGCTCTTGTTGTTCTCTCTCTCACTTTCTTTTTGTCACTATCTCTAGCAATGTCATGTAAAGAGCATCTCACGTCGTAATATATTTCTATTGTTCATTTGTACGATGCGATATCATAGACGCAATGCTACCCTGTTCTCTGTGAATATATAAGAGTACATTGTATGAAATGACTATAATATTTGTTAGTATGCATATATATGTATGTATGTGTTACTAGGCTTTGGTCCTCAAAATCCCAAAGCAATAACTTAAAAACGAAGACAAGCCAACATTCGAAATTTGCTACAATATTTTCTTGTTTTTTTTTTTTAATATTATTGTACAGTAGTATGTGTATTTGTAAGCGTACTAACATGTGTTATTTGGACATTGTTGGTTGGTCGCCTTAATAAATGCCATCACCTTTGTACACCAGCTAGTTTCAGAGCGTACGTACCAATACGTAAAAGGAGAAATTGCAGAAATAACAGAAAAACTATGTGCCTACAATAGTGAATGGTGACAGTAAGGCAAGCAACTGCCATGACAAGCATAATTTAACGCTTTCTCATACTCACTACCATTAGAACATATTCTCCTTCAGCATCTATATACATATATACGTATATTGTATATGTATGTGATTGCATTTTGTATGCGAAATAGCGAAAGAAATCGAATTGTCATGAAATGAATTGAAATGCAATGCAATGAAATTGTAGAATCAATAGAATCTTTTTAAGATAAATCGAATGATGAAGATAAGAATATATTGGAGCGAGCTAAAAAGTGATCAAGTGAGAAAGTGAGTTTCGAAAAATATGCAACTACGTAGATGTGGGTAAAAATGAAAGAAGACAATAATATTTTTATATTTATTGATATCATAATCAAAGTAGAAGGAAGGAAATTGCAAGAAGCACAATAATATACGAGCATGTATGTGGCAAAGGAAACAGGAAATGCTAAGCAACAACAACAACAACAACAAGTAACTGTGTTGATAGAAATAACAATAGCATATTCATTATTTTATCGATGGTGTAAGTTGGAAAACAGATGAGACCCAATAATAAGAAAATAATAACCAATATACGTATATATGGATATGTGAATGTCGTAATAGTCTGTGTGTGTAGTACATAAGTAGAAATATTTATATGACATAGCTGGTGAGAAATTGTGTATTTTTATAGTATCGACTATGTTGATAAAATATAATATTGAAGAAATATATTCACTAAATATATTTTATAGAGGCATTTCCTAGGAAAAATAATAAAAATTGCAAAATTCTCGTTCGAAAATTTATTAGACAAGTTGTTAGTTTTTTTTTTCCTTAAATATGGTACTCATCTAGAGCTATAAAATAACTAAAATTGGTGTCATATTCTTCCATTTATCTTTGTTCTTCCTCGCGTTGTTTGTTGAAAGTCGCATTTGTGATTCAGGAAATGCCCATATGAATCAATATCAATGAATAATACTATACGTAAATTATATCATAAACAGTGATAACAATTGGGATAAAAACTATATAAATGTTATATATGTACAATGACCATGATGATATTATAACTTTTGGAGTAGGTTTCTTAAAAATAGTAAACTTATGAGAGTCTACTGAGTAATTGAAGAGAGTTACTGAGAGAGTAACAATTTCATCACACTTAGGTTTCAACAAGTCGAGGGTTTCACGAGTTTTTAGATGATAGCCTTAGTCCTATTTTGTTGGAACAACATTTCGTCTAGATCATTGTTTTACATATTTTTATAAAAAATCTCTTTACAACGAAATTATATGGCATTTATACTGATCCTAAATTCTTGATAGGTTAATAGGGGATTTTTTGAAAAAAAATTTAGCTTTAAAAAGATTACAAAAAATTTTTTTTTTATAACTTTAAGAAACTAAATAATTTATATAAATTGCTATATACGAGTAAAAAGCTATAAAATTAGTTTTCATTTATTACCTATACTGTAAAATAAAATTGCGATGTTATTGAGTAAATTCGATTTCAAATGTGATCTAAGTTTTATACGAAGCAATTAGTTATTATTTTTTCCTTCATGGTGGTGCTATTCTGCAGTTATGCCGAAATTACATACTTGCGCATTGCATATTTTAATACAGATCTAGTACATAGTTATTAAATATACTCAGTTCTTTATTGTTTTCTGAGAGTTAAATGATAGGCGAGAATGAAACAAAAAAAAAATGTTCACCGAGGTCACAACAACAAAGCTGAAAAAACTAAAAAAATTTATATTTATCCCCGAGCAAGAATAAAACTCAAAAATTTTTTTTATTAAGTAACTAAAAAATTGAAATCAAGAAATAAATTTTTCGGTAGAGTAGCTCAATGGTTAGTGGGTTGGCTTTCTGACCTCTGGGTCGTGGGTTCAATCCCCGGCTGAAGCATTAAATTTCATATCGAAAAGATTTTTCTTTCGAACCGTACCCACCTGTCGGCGAGCAATTGACAATTTTTCCGGCAGTAACAGTTTGCCATGGAAAAGCTACTAAAAGAATCCAGTAACAAAGCTTAGTAAAAATGATTTCGCAAGAGTTCTGACGTTCGGAACCGGCTAAAATAGGTAGGTCCCTTCTAATACTGTCCAAAATTTACCACGCACAATAGTAATGGAAGAGAAGCTAGGCCCTTCCGGGCTTATAAATCCCACATATTAATTTTTAATTATTAATTAATAAAAAAAAAAAATTTAATATAAATTTAACAATAATTTTGATTAAAAATTAAAAAATGTTAAATCTAAAACTAATTTTTATCGTTGATCAAACAAACTAAAATCACAAAATAATCATTAATTAATATATAGGTTATATATAGGTAATGGAATCTTGACTCCAACTCATATAGATAAGTTAAATCAAACCCACAGCAATTATAAGATTTATAAATAGTCTAGAATTGTTTTAGTTGGGCAATAGGCGCACAAAGGATCTTTTAGATCTTAATGCATTGAAAAGGCTGAATAAGTAATAATAAATAATTAATTAAATTAATTTTTAAATATTGCTTATAACAATTTAGGTCTCTGGTCTTTCCATGATGAAATGGCAAAAAATACTTAAATAAAAATGGCAACCTAAACTCTGCTTAAAAAAAAAATAACACACACGCAATGTAATTACTCTTACAAATTTTAAAAAATGTTTCAAGAACTATATATCGTATATATATATTTGACATGAATAGCACCAAAGAACTGAGCTTTTTTTTCAGTCGTGACCATGAGAATTCCACTTAGAATTACATTCGACAACTTCATATTTAAAATAAAATGATTTTATTGTATTGAGTATTGTATAAAAGTTGAAGATATTAGTAATGATTGGGATTTCTTAAATTTAATTTCAACATTAAATTATTATTTTCTGAAATCATTAAAACATTGTGCTATATCGATAATAGTTGTTTGTATGTATATAATAGGACATGCTATTTGCTCTTTGAACTATTTCTACATTCACATGAGTATAGTTTATGATTTTTTCTGTTATCAGGAAATACAATTTAAATTGTTGATTTTTACATACTGCAAGATTGTAATACATATGTACCTACAGATACACATACCTGGATATGTAATTTATAACAAGGTAACCAAATTTGAAAAATTCTATTGTTGTTGTAGTATATATATCCTATTTGAAGTTTGTATTATTGTATCAACATTATTCTATGTAGTTACAGAATTTTGAACATTTTTGTGGCAATACACAATGTCAACATATTCGTATGTAGTTGTACATATGATCAGCAACTATTTTTATATATACTCTTACATATGTATGTAATATCAAATGTGTACGCTATTCTAGTGCTCACCTATATACATAAAGATTTCAAACCGAAAAATTGTGGAAAATAAATAGGAAATGTATGTACATAATATTTACATTTGTCTTGTGGTGAACCAAAAACCAAAATCAAAAATAAGAATAAAAGAAAAAATCATATTCAAAACTCTAACAAATATTTCAAGCAAAACAGAATGACAGTGTTGATATATAGTAGAGTATGTAAATATGGTTTTGGGTTAGCAATGTTGAAATAACCTAAAAAAAATGAAATGTAGGTGAAATCATTATGCTTGTATCATATGTATTTCATAGAAAATATTTCAACTAGTTGTGTGTGCTGCTGCTGCTGTTATATGAATTTTTGAGGAGTAAAATTTTATTTAGAAATATCTATTCTTTCCTTTGTACATTACTACTCGTATATTCATTGCTAATTTTATGGAGATTTAACAGAAAAGATGATAAAGTGATTGATGGATGTCTAAGGTGGTTGATTGGTGGTTGCCTGAGATTTACTTAAAAAATGCTCACTTCTTTTTTCTCACTTATGGTTTATCTCATAGTAAATCTCATAGTAAAACAAAAGCCCTAATTTGTTGGAAAAAAAAAACATTCAAGCATGTCATTGTTTAAATTTTATAATAAACAAATATTTTCTCTTACAAATTTTGAAGGAGATGGCAGCTTTGGTGAATTGGGATGAGCCGTTGAAATATGATGAGTACAGTTTATATTGGAAAAGTAATAACTAAGCGCGACATAGATAATGAGAGTTATATTAGATATTTAAATATTTAGATGTAGATTTTATGTAGGTCTGAAGAATATACGTTTCTAAAAAATATTTAATAATATTATAAACATAAAAAGACAACAACAATTCAACAGTGAGTGAGAGTGAGAGAATTAAGTTCTATCGACTGTACAAATTTTAAATGAATATATTTTAAAAGAGCTCTGGCAAAAAATACGAATCATAAAGTGATTTGTGATGGGGGAATACCCATCAATGCTCAGTCAGCTAATGTGTTACACTGGAAGTTGGTCACATTTTCACTAGAAAGTATTGGGAGCGCAAATTAAAAATGCGGGATTTACAACAGATGGTGTAGTTCGGGATATAAGCATCAGACAATACTGAAACTATATTCATGTCATAACCTCATTCCATAGCTTTCATTTTCAGTATGTGTCATTTGCCCGGAGTGTAAACAACATAGTTTTTTTTGGCTCTCAATATGTCAAGTTTTGTGCCCACAAAACAGTATTTACGGGAAGTTTTGATTTATTTCTATAATTTGGAGAAAAGTGCAGCAAATGACACATACTGAAAATGAAAGCTATGGAATGAGGTTATGACATGAATATAGTATCAGTATTGTCTGATGCTTATATCCCGAACTACGCCATCTGTTGTAAATCCCGCATTTTTAATTTGCGCTCCCAATAGAAAGTTTTTGCGTGGCCATTTCCTAACTTAAAAAATACCACACGGGCGCCTAAAAACATCACAAACTTCCAGGAAATATCATTGGACTGCAAGCTTGCATGGTAACGCAATGTAGAGAATGGAATGAAAAAGTCATGCAACGTTATACATATATGCATGTAAAATGGTGGTTGGATGTATGTAAGGTCTCACTTGCACATTGGTGTTACATCGAAATAGTAAGACTACGGTGTTTCGTTCTGATGACCGGCAGTAGAAAAAAATCATATAACAAGCATATAGAAAGGTACAGCGAATCATAGCATTATGCAATTAGCACAACTCTAACAACGGCTGGCCTTAACATAATAAATAATATGCACCCTGCAGAGCAATGTACTGTATAAGGTGAAGTTTAAAGAAATCCATTATTTCTGTGTGAAGTTGAAGGCTTTATTTAATATAGATAGAATGATCCAATTAAGGTTTAATATGGACTGTTTCCTTTGATAACTTATTACCATTTTGAAGGTTATATTATATTGTACCTTTCCCATAGAATCCCTCGTCTCCATTGACAAAAATATTAAACATCAGATTTGCAAAAGCTTCTCTTGTGGAGAATTTTTCTTCAGCAAAATCATTCACCATAGACAGTCACAGTTGGTAATCACATAATGCCACTTCCGGACTATAAGATGCATCTATAAGAACCTCCCATCCAAACTACCGGAGCGTCTGACGAGTCAATTTCGATGTGTGTGGCCTCGAGTTCTCTTAATGAAGTACAATTCCTCCTCCATTCCTCTATTGGCCAAAGTAGGAGAGCAGCTCATAGTAGATGATTATCACACAATATCACCAAATACACAGCAAAATCTCCCTAACCGTCAACTCTGGTTTGGTCTCCTTTTGTGTTTTCACTTGAAGTTATCGGAAATTCGATTTATGAAGTTTTTTTTTTATGTATTATCTTGTGTGGCATCCACACAACAAGATATTTATTTATATCCAGCTTTATTCAAGTAGTTTCAAATGGTTGTTGGATTTGTGCTATGTTTAGCTCCTGGGCAATCGAAGATGTGCTTAGATGACGGCCGAGCTCGACGATTTACACGATTTGATCGATATTTTCGACAATTGACCTTTCAGAGCGTGGTGCATCTTTGGTATTACCATTCGCCTTTATCGAACAAATATTGTAAAATATGGAGTATTTTCTCTTTGCAAACAAAACTGAGTCAAGTAATCACAAAACTCTTTGCGAAGTTTTCTATAGTATGAAATCGTATCTAGCGTAACTCGATCGCACACGTACAATGCATGATACAAATTACTACCCAATTCTACAAGTATTTCATCATGCCTGTTTTTACATATGGTGCCGAAGCTTGGACAATTTACACCTCAGTTGAGAGAATGCTTGGAATTTTCGAGAGAAAAGTTCTTCGCAAGATCTAGCATGCTTGATACGGCCTAAATCGATAATCAGTTGTAATGGCCACAGAAAAAAGTAAGTAATTAAGTAAATTGTTGCTGCAAAGTCACCAATAGCAACTTGTCATCATATTCGCAGACTCTTCGCTTACAATTCGATAAACCCGAATTAAACGGTATTCACCGACAACAGCATTCCGACTATCTACTTTGGAAAAATAATTAAGATCATTATTTAAAAGGTGCGCTGAAGAAAGGGATGAAATAAGGCTGGGAGACTTTTAACATTTATACTGATGGCTCAAATACTATTAGGAACTAAATACTAGGCAATCGTTCTAGTCGTTTGATCAGTATATCATATTTTAGGCAGAGGTGTTGGCTATAAGTTGTATCCAGCAGTTGCGAAAACTCGACTAAAATACTTGGAATTTGAAAGGTTTGGAAAATTAGAGAAAGTTTAAGAGGTCGGACTAAACATCCTTGTCAAAGGAATTTCAACTGGTATCGCTGAGAAAAAATTAAAATTAAATATGTTTATTTAAGTAACTAGAACATTTTATTGTGCAACAAAATTTGTTAGTATGTATTCTATCATCTCAAGCATAAATTGAGTTCAATTTCGACTTCAATCATTAAGAGATAAATCATAGCGGTGAAAAATAGCAATGTTGTCCAATATTCATAATAGTAAATTTATTAACTTGACATGGTCCATAAACTCTCAAAAGAAATTGTAAAACATCTGAAAGGAGTTTATTAAATAGATTTCAATCGTTACGACAAAATTATTGCAAAAATCATTAAAAAAAAAATCTCCTTACAGTCGGCTGGGGCCGACCAAACTATACCCTGCATATGTAGATTTATATATAAAAAGTTTACTCGAATATCCAACTTTTCTTTTATTTCCACTTTTCGAGAAACAATTTTTGCATATACTACTAATTTACACCCGAAATATGGTTGACTTTGACGAAGTAAAAGGATTTTAAGATAATTCCGAGGCTTAGTATGGGAGCTATATAAAAAGTGGGCGTGGCTTACCACTTTCTAGTAAATCCAACTAATTTTTCAATGTTAATCCACACCTTAAATTTGGTGTCCTACGTTGAATAGTTTCTAAGTTATGGTGGTTAACATTTTTGTTTAATTTCCTCAACTTTGTATGGGAGCCCCAATAAGAAGTGGGCGTGGTACGCTTATTTTTCGCCAGATTATTTCCGACTACGATATTAATTTAAGTGTCAATTATGGTTATTGTAGACATAAGATTGCCTAAGTTACAGCTGTTTCAATTTAAAATTTGTATGGGGGCTACAATAAACACTGGGCGTGGTGCGCCCATTTTCTGTGAGCCTAGTTGCTCGTATAATACTAATCCATACCCTAAGTCTCGTTGTCCTAGGCAAAATGGTTTGTAAGCTATGGAGCTTAAAATTTTAGTTTAATTCACTCGACTTTGTATGGGAGACCCATGAAGGAGTGGGCGTGGCACACTGATTTTCTGCCAGATTTTTGCCGACTACGATATTAATTTAAGTGTCAATTATTGTTATTCTAGACAGAAGATTGCCGAAGTTACAGCTGTTTCAATTTAAAATTTGTATGGGGGCTACGATAAACACTGGGCGTGGTGCGCCCATTTTCTGTGAGCCTAGTTGCTCGTACAATACTAATCCACACCTTAAATCTCGTTATTCTACGCTGAATAGTTTGCAAGTTATAACCGGTAACATTTTTTTAATTTCCGCAACTTTGTATGGGAGACCCAAAAAGGAGTGGGCGTGGTACATTGATTTTCTGCCATATTATTTCTGACTACCGTGCTAATCTAAGTGTCAATTATGGTTATTCTAGACAGAAGATTGTAGAAGTTACAGCAGTTTCAATTTAAAAGAAGTACAGACACTTTGTATGGGAGCTACGCTAGAAAGTAGGCGTGGCTCATCCACTTTTGGTGAGGTTATATAGTAGTATAATATAACTCTATGTGCAAAATATTGTTGTCCCAAGTGGTATATTGTGTGAGTTATAGCAAGGTAAAGATTTTGAAAATTTCGAGGTTAGTCGCTTTGAATGCTTGGTGTGGGCGTGGTTATTGACCGATCATGCCCAATATCAATCCCCTCCGTACCCTTGGATCATAGATTACTTATGCCAAATTTCATCGAAATAGCTCAATATTTACTCAAGTTATCGTGCGAACCAGCCAGGTGACAGACAGACGGACGGACGGACGGACGGACGGACGGACGGACATCGTTAAATCGAAAATTTAATCGACGCTGATCACGAATATATATCCATGTCTATATCTCCGGAGATTCCTTCAAGTGGACACAAACATCTGACCGAAATGAATATACCATGCATATTGCATTATGCAGGGTATAAAAAAAAATTAAAAATAAATAAATATACTTATAAGCCCGGAAGGGCTCTTTGGCGGAGCTTCTTTTCCATTACTATTGTGTGTGTTGCCGTGGCTCAGTGGTTAGTGTGTTGGCCTTCTGATCTGTAGGTCAGAAGCATAACATGCATAACAAATTTAATATCGGCAAGCAATTGGCAATTCTTCCGACAGTAACAACTTGCCATGAAAAAGCTTCTAAAAAGAAATCTGTGACAAAGCTCAGAAAAAGTGATGTCGCAAGGGTTCTGCCGTTCAGAACCGGCTGAAATAAGTAGGTCCCTTCTAATACTGTCCAAAATTTAACACGCACAACAGTAATTGAAGAGAAGCTCGGCCAATGACCCCTTCGGGGCTTTAAGTGCCACATATTTTTTTTTTATTATTGTGTGTGTTAAATTTTGAACACTATTAGAAGGGACTTTCCTATTTTAGCCGGTTCTGAATGGCAGAACTCTTGCGACTTCATTTATTCTGAGCTTTGTCACAGAGCAATTCTTCCATGGCAAATTGTTATTGCTGGAATAATTGCCAATTTCGATATTAAATTGGTATGCTAAGAAAATGTAAAATTCATTGTGTTATATTAAATTAGTGTTCATTTATATTTTATGCTATTATTTTATCTTCAATCTCTTAGTATTGACTATTTCCTATTTAATTCAAAAATTATAATAATCTCAACTATTTTTGATTAAATATTCATATAGTTATAGATAATGTGTATTGAGGCATTTATAGATATATGTAAAAGTAATAATATTAGAGCACCTCTAAATTATTTACATCCTTGAACATTATATGTATATTTTGATTGTGAACAACAACAATTACTACACTCAGAATAATATGAAGAAGAAGATGTGGCTGAATGAAGTAAGGGGTAATAGAAATATTAAATAATAACAAATTACTATATAAATCGCTTGAGCAATAACAACAGCAACAACAGCAACAAGAACAACAACAGTAATCTTACCAAAAAGGATATCCGACCAAAAATGCAACCAAAGCAACCTAAATGTTGTTTAAATTTAAGCTTCAAAATGCAATATATATTGCTAGAGATACTACAATATGCAAACAGACTACGATATACATAATATACTATATATATACGTACTATTTGCTATTTTATGCTGCAATTGCTGTTGCTGTCAAAATTTTGAATAGTGATGCGAAGCCATCAACAACCACAAATATGTATGCAAGTATTTTCTAAGCAAATGCCAACTACAACAGCATCGGATTTAGTATCAACTTTAGTTATAAATACAGTAGTAATGGTAACGTAGCAGTAATCTTAGTTGAGGGTAGATAGTAAAAGCATATAGGCGAGAGATGGATGGTGGATGGTGTTTCATTCGTTAGCTATATGTAGTATATATGTGTGTATGTGTATATAGTTGTGTGATGTTTTGAAGAAAATTGTCTTCCTGTATGAATTTCATAATTTCCTCAGCCGTCGCTGCAGTCGCAGTCGCAGTCGTATAAAGAGTAACCAATTTCCTTTTGGATGATAAAATTTTAAGTTATGCATTTTTGTTTTATTTCGATATATATATATATATGCAGATAGTGGTATATGATAACAACAACAACAACAACAACAACAACAATAACATGATTTAGTAATATATAGTATATATTTTTATATATGCATATGTACGATATAGATATTTAAGTACTGCTTCTTCTCACAGCAACTTACAACTAACATATAGTTGTTGCTACACATAATACAAAGTATTTGCTACTTAAGAGCCTTAAACTTTAAACTCAAAATAAAAATTTTCCTTTTGAATAAAGCTTAACTTTAAAATTTTCATTAGATTTAATATAATGTCATCGATTTTGTGACGTTGAATGCAATTCTAGTACACATACGTATGACACTTTACATATGAGAAGATTTTCTTATTTTGATTTAATAAAAGGATTCTTTATAAAAAGGTTATCTTAAATAATCATTTTCAATGATATCAATTTAATTATAATTTATCGATTTCTTTTTTTCTCTTTTTTTTTGTAGTATGTCATGTCTCATGATCTCAACATTTCACTCTTCAATTGGTCGCCATATAATTCCCATCTACTTTAATTTAACCTACGTTCACCACTCGATATATACAATTTCCGGTTCTGGTTCTTCAATCCATATCGTATTTACTATATTTGCATTTCATTATTTGCTGATGTCATCAAGTAAATCTTTCGTTTTATGTACTATTGTACATTCTCACTCTAAATATTTACTTGATGTTATTCTCTTATTCAGAATGACCCAAAAATATATATGTATAATGTATGTGTATATGTATGTATGCGAATTGTTGTAAAGGGTGTTTGTGTATGATTTTGATACATTTAAATTGAAATTGTTTTAATTTATTCAATTGATAATTTGAAAAGTATTGCATACTTTGAACTCAAGATGTACCCCGCGACAGCAATAAAGCTTTGCTAGACATTTTTGCAATATATAGTAGGTGATATAAAACGGTCTCTGGGGTTTTTAGTAAATTTTTGAACGAACATTTTCTTTATTGAAAATCAATTTATGACTTTTTGCCATTTTCGAGTAGCTTATCGATGAAAACCTTGGCCAAGTAATTTTCAGCGGCTCTTCGGCATGTTAATTTTTTTGTTTACCATCAAGAGAGTTTTCCAAAGACCGAAATAAATGGTAGTCAGCGACGGTGTAAGATCTGTGATATATGGTGGATGCATCAAAACTTCCCAATCCAGTTTCGGCAATTTGTTCCGAGTCATCAAAAATGTGTGTGGTTTGGTAATATCATGATGGAACATAAATTATTTTCTGTTGGTCAATTCTGGCCGTTCCTTGTCGATTGCTTCGTTCAAAAGGTTAAGTTTTGCACGTTGAAGGACTGAATTGACCATTTTGACAGGTTGTTGCAGCTTATAATGGATAATTTCCTTCCAATCCCACCAAACACTCAACATAACTTTGTGTCCTATCAATACAGGCTTTGGAGTCGTTTGTGGAGGTTCACCGGACTTTGTTCATGAGCGTTGGCATTGAATATTCTCGCATTTCAGCTATATTTTTTATCACCCGTAATGATTCGATTAAAAAATGGTTCGATTTTGTTGCGTTTCAGTAGCGTTTCACTCGGTAAACAAATTTCTTTGCGTTAATTGATGTGGCAACCAAATATCGAGCGTCTTTGTGTAGCCTGCTCTTTTTAGATGATTCCAAAGTATTATGTGGTTGATGTTTAGTATCTCAGCTATTTTCTGAAAGCCTACATGCCGGTCTTGCTTTACTATTTACATAATTGTATAGACTTTTTTAGTCACTGGTTGATAAGAGCGGGCTGCATCTTTAACAACGACGTTTCAAGAGCGAAATCAAACAAACAATTCCTGGGTTCTGTGTTCACTTACAGCATTCTCACTGTATATTTTACAAAAATTTCCCCATAGTTTTGCAGCGCTTTTACCTTTTTTAATTGTGAAAAGAGCATCACATAACATATTTCTTCAGATTTTCAGACTCATTTTCAAATCAATATATAATAACTTTTTACACGAGCGACGAATTACAGAACTGTCTTTACAAGAAATGTAGCCTGAAATGTCATCGTTAATCCCTGTTTGACACAATCGGATTAATGTTGCCCGATATAAGTTTAGGCATCAATACCATGTAGTGACAAAAATCGCGGACATTTTTTATATCACCCAATATTATATAAATCGACTACGAGTTGTCGTAAAGAAAAAGTGTCTTCCAAGAAAGAAACAAACAAAAAACCTGTTTTGATTCTGAAAGTATAAATTGGAAGAACACCCATTTCATAGCTGTTAGTTTCAAGTAGACAATATGTATATTTACATACAACCCTTTAGTTGTTGATTATACGACGTTCTCTATTGGTGGCGTGTGCACTTTGATTTGCTATCTAAACTTGAACTCTTTATTATTTTTATACCCTGTATTCAAGTGTAAGGGTATATTAATTTCGGTCAGACGTCGGTAATCATTTTAAGGAAGCTTTGCGAAAGCATAGAGCTACTTATATTCTTCATCAGTGTCGCATCCATAGTTGATTTAAAGATGCATGGAGTGCTAAATATTATCAAAAGCAAACGTGCACGATCATTGAACCCGCATCGATCAAATAAAGATGCTAACTTCGGAGTAAATTTTCAAATTTAAGTCCCAACAATTTGTTCAATATTCCTTCTAGCACAACAATATTTGAAAACTAGATTAATAGAATATTTGATTTAGCATCAGAGCTTCGTTTAGTGCAACCATATTTGGCACGTAGGTTCATATTATAGTGGCCACTCTTCAAACCCCGTAAAATTAAACGTAAGACAGTCATATTTGAAAAGTGAGATACAAAATGAACGTATCACATACACGTTGAGAGTATAAATAAGTCGGTCCATGCCTATTATAAGGTAAATTGTTTCTTTTACATATCAATGTATTTTCACAATTTTGTTTTTTTTTTCGGTTTTTGATGTTGAAAATGTAAACAATTTTTTATTTGTTTATTCTTGTAGGTATGTGTGTGTGTGTGGCTAAACGGAAGAAGAAATTAAGAAAAAATGAAATAAAAATTGTTTGCAAACGAATTTTTTTCCTTTATTTGCCATACATATTGTATTTATTTTCATTTTCTTTGAAATATACCCTTGAAATGAAAGTATTGCAAATCGAAACAGGAAACACCTTATTTGAGATTGAAATAATAAACAACAGCTGTGAAATGGAGTTGAAGTATGTCCTATATGTTGTTGTTGTTGTTGTTGTAATGTTTACTATTCACAATTGATTGGCAATAGTGATGTAGTTGTGTAATCAGACATATGAGTAGACAGTTAGTTTATTTCACATTTTGATTTGTATACCAGATCTTGGCACTTATAGAAATGGTAACAATTGTTACCAATATGAAGTGCTTACTTGTTAAGGGTTGAGTTGTCATACATTGTGAAAAAAAAAATAGGAGTTCATACAATTGTAGTGTTTTATTTAAGTATTTGTGAATATTTTCTAAATAGATGAACATAGAAGTATTTTGTTTTTCAATATATTTATTTTTTGCTCTTCGATTCATTGTAAAATATTCAACTTAAAATTGTATGGCAATGAAATGGAAATACTATACGAAATCATACCAGATTATAAATTTCATAGAATTTGTATTAATATATTCTTATAAATTTGCCATTTACATTGTATATTTTCAAAGTTAAAGCATCATTTCTTATAAACAACCCTCACTAAATCACTACGCACATACAAAAAGGTTACACACGCTCTTGTAGAGATATTCAATCAATTTGCTTATTAAATTAATGGGCAATTGCTGACTTACAAGTACCTAACATATATACGAGTATGTACATATTTATTTTACGAGTATTTTGCTAGCATAACAACAAAAAGAATCGAAGGATGTTATATTTATTTGCAACATATGGTTTTTAGGAGTTAGGTAAGCCTACATTATTGATATTATTTGTTGTTGCCGTTGTTATTAATATGTATACAACTTATTTGATTGTCAATATTTTTATTTACACTGTTTTTTCATTATTTGCATGTATGTACTACTCGTACTCGTACATTTGCAAATTGAATGTATATCCTTTTCTATACATTTTTTCTTTTAGGCTCAGATTAAAGGAGCAGGTGTTTCATTACATTGCTTAAGTTTTTTTTTTTTTTTTTTTTTTTTTTAGCTTATTTTTTTTTTTATTGAATCTTTCTTAAATACAAGAAACTAACAATAATTATTCAAATCTTACAAGCTAAATAAAACTATGTGATATCCCCTACGTTCCATCACAATTTGGTGAGTCGCGAGATGTAGCAATTTTACAGCATATTCAGTGTGTCTTTTCTTTTTAATCGACGATGCCCCTTGCTCAGCAACAATTGCCTAGCAAGGGGATTCGGATGATTGTGTAATTTTTGAATGTAGCTTCTGCAGGACATTGCAACTTCCTCAGAAATTGTGGATACATTTAAATCTCGATGGATGTTAACGTTCCTCATATACCAAGGCGCGTTTACAATAATTCGCAGACACTTGGATTGTATTCGCTGCAATTTTTCGATATTAGAGGGAGATGCGGTGCCCCAAAACTGAATACCATAAGTCCAGATTGGTTTCAGGATTGCTTTATATAATAGCACTTTGTATTCAAGATTCAACTTTGATCTTTTGTGTAACAGCCACCATAACTGATTCATTTTAAGCTTGATCTGAGTTTTCTTTGCCTCTATGTGATTTTTCCATGTCAGCCTTCTGTCGAGGTGAATACCCAAGTACTTTGTTGAGGAACATTGTGGAACTGATTGGCCATTAATTTTAAGTGGGGGACATGTATCTAGCCTTAGCGTGAAGGTTACATGTACGCTCTTTGATTCATTGACTTTTATACGCCATTTTGCTAGCCAGATTTCGAGAGAATCGACGTGAGTCTGCAGGAGTTTAGTAGCTTCTATGGGGTTAGAGCGAGAGCACAATATTGCCGTATCATCAGCAAAGGTCGATATGAATGTATAGTTATTGTTGGGCATATCTGAAGTGTATAAGAGATACAGTAAGGGACCCAAAACGCTTCCTTGAGGAACGCCAGCGTGAATATCCAATGGATTTGTTGTGTAATCCTTGTGATGTACGAGAAATTGTCTTTTCGTGAGGTAGCTACTAAGCAATGAGGAGACATTTGCAGGCAGTAATAGTTTGAGTTTGTAAATAAGGCCATCGTGCCATACTTTATCGAAAGCTTGAGTGATATCAAGAAAGACAGCTGAGCAATACTTTTTTTCTTCAAAAGTGTTCCTTATCAGAGTTACAATGCGGTGGACTTGTTCTATTGTGCCGTGCTGTTTTCTAAATCCAAACTGATGTTGAGGAATCAGTTGGTTGAGATTAATAAATGGAGTTATATTCATGACAAGTAGCTTTTCGAATACTTTAGAAAGTAGAGGCAGGAGGCTGATAGGTCTGTACGATGCAACTTTTGTAGGGTCTTTTCCTGGTTTTGCTATCATAATAATTTTTGAAGTTTTCCAGCATTTGGGATAGTGTTTAATACGAAGGATAGCATTGAAAATGTGCATCAGATGAATTACTGAAGCCGGAGGTAGCTCTTTTATCATTTTACCGGTAATTTTATCTGGACCAGGTGATTTTTTTTGGGTTTAAATCTTTATAAATTGCTTTGAATATGTCCTTTTTTTTAATTTTGAGCGTTATTGAGCAAGGTTGAGAGGTTAATATTGGTAATGAGGACTGTGAAGAGGGTGGATTGGGTGTAAACACACTTTTTAGGTGGTTTGCAAAAGCCAAACCCTTCTCACAGTTGCTTCTAGCCCAATTACCGTCACTCAAACGGATGGGGGAATCAGTGAGAATTGGCCGATTTGATTTTTTTGCTGATTTCCACAAAGAGTAGTCTGACGCTTCACCAGGTGTTAATTTCGCTATGTGCTCTTCTAACTCTTTGTTGTTTTTATTTTTTAAGGCTTGCTTTAACTTTCGAGTGCAGTGCTGTAGCTGTGTTTTCAGATTCGGTGATCTGAATTCTTGCCATTGTCTTCGGAGTCTTCTTTTCTGTCTTACTAGCAATTCAATATCGGCTGGTGTGTATGAGCTATAGTTTGATTGCTTGCATACCTTTGTGCAGGTGGCTGAGCTGAGAGCTAATGAGAGCAGCTGGTTGAATTTTTCGAGTGCTGAGTCTACATCGTGTCCATTTCTTAATACAGTACTCAGAGGAAGATGGGAATTTATATATTTCTTGAATTTTAACCAGTCTATTTTCTTTCTAACGCAATTGCTTTGGGGGCTTGGTGATTTTATAGATATTACCGTGGGTGAGTGGTCAGATGATAGATCATAATTACACTCTGTGGAGATATTTTCCATCTGCAAACCTTTGGCGACTCCAAAGTCTATGAGATCGGGTATTTTCCTCTTGTCCGTCGGCCAATATGTCGGTTGACCATTTGAAATAACATCGTAGCCGTGGTTAGTGATGATTGAACATAGTCTTTTGCCTTTTGGAGTTATTAATCGGGAGCCCCAGTGAGTGTGTTTGGCGTTGAAATCGCCAGCAACCAAGAATTTGCTACCAAGAGTTGAGAAAAATTCTTTATATTGCTGTTCGGTAATACTGTATCTTGGGGGACAGTATATCGCAGATATTACTAGGTTAGAGATGTATTCTTCCAGACATATAGATGTTGCTTGCAAGTAGACGCTACTAAAATCTTCGAGAACATGATGTTTTATTCTGCTTTTTATCAATATGGCAGTTCCTCCGCGTGCCTTACCATGCGGATGATTTGTGGTGTACAGTTTGTAATATGGTATTTGGTAGCAATTTTTGTCAGTGAAATGGGTCTCAGATATCATCATTATGTCGATTTGGCTGGATTCAAGGAATTGAATTAGCTCCAAACGGTGCTGGCTTAAGCCGTTGGCGTTCCAGTGGCATATCTTGAGACAACTCATGGTCTGGATAGCAATGTTTGGAGTAACATCGATTGATTTTTCATCATTTCTTGCATCATTGTTTGCATTGAGTTCATGAATTGGTTCATATTCTGAATCAATGTTTGAAGCAAATGTTCAAGGGTACTTGGCTGTTGGGTGGGCAGTGAGTGTTTCTGCTCATTATTTACATTGCTTTGTTGGTGTGGGTTTTGTTTTAACACGCTAGCGTATGAATTGGTTTGATTCTTGTTTGGGATTGCAGAGAAGAATTGTGTTGCATCAATATTTTGTCTCTTACTTGAGTTGGCTATCTGAGTTTGCTCAACTGGTTTTAGAGGTTGATTGCTAGCGGAGAAATTTAGCTTTAGGGTTGTATATACTGGGCAACCTCTATAATTTGCGGTGTGATTACCTCCACAATTGCTGCATTTTTTTATGCTAGCATCGCCTTTAGATTTTGGGCATATGTTTGATTTATGGAGATCTCCACAAATCACACAAACAGCTGGCAGGGTACAATATGTCTTAGTATGTCCATATTCTTGGCAGTTGCTGCACTGAGGAGGTCCAGTTCTCTTATGGGGTTCTTCGATTGTGATTTTGCGATGCAATAAATATCGAATTTTATATATGGGGTGTACTTCACCTTTTTTTAGGGGTTTTGTTTCAGGCTGAAGCTCAATACGATATAACGGTTGAGGTATATTGCTCTTGTTGAGAATGTTGAACACTGTTTTGGCTTGAAACCCTTCTTCCTGAAGGGCAAGTTTGATTTCGTTAATATCAACGTTGGGTTCGACGCCTTTGAGTACAACGATTAAGCCCTTACTACTTTTTAGCTGATATGTGTAGTAATTCTTTTTTACAGCATCAAATTCCGCTATTACTTTGCGATAATGAGTTTCGCTGTAGATTTGCACTTTTGTTTCCTCAATTTGGCCTTTGCGAATAGGAACAACATGGAAATTCTTTGGTCCTATAAGACTTGTAATTCTAGAAATCAACTTATCTGAGTTGCGTTCTCTCAAGAAAATGGGTGGGGGTTTGAAATTTTTCTTGGAGATAATATTTTCGTCACTTTCATCACCTGAAAGCAGAGCGTATCTATTTTCCGAACTAATAGGGACAGTGTTCTGCTTTTGAATTTTTGTTGAATTCATTTGTTTTGAATTTTGCGGACTTCTCTTTCGCTTTACTACAGTAATGTAGCGATCAATACCAGTTTGAACAGCAACTGGTTCTTTATTAGTCATCGCACTAGTTGCTTTAACTACTGGGTCATGCACTTCAGTAGAAGTGCCGTTATTTGATTGCTTTGATGTTGTAGCTGTTGGTGTTACAGCAGGAGAAGCACATTGTACACTCCACGGTATAGAGGGAGATAGTATATCACGATAGAACAAATTATTTTTTTTGTCTGTATTTATTGTTGTTGCAAAATTTGATGAATTTTTAATATGTGCAGGCAAAAGATTTGCACTGTTACTTTCACTTGTGCAGTGTGTATCAACTGTTTTATTTGATAATGCACTTATCGGGGGGGTTTGCGCGGGTGATTGCAAATTATTGTTTACACACACATTAACAGGCGATTGCCGTTGCCGGAGAGGAGAGCGTTGAACACTCATATTATAATCAAAATGTTTGCAAATTATATTATTTTATTTGTTTTTTTTTTTTTTTTTTCTAAAAATCGAAAGAAACACGTCCACTCTTATTGGTGACTTTCGCGAAAACTGCTTAAGTGGAATTCTTTTTTGAGTGTGTTTTTTTTCACTTATTTTTAATATGTAAGCAACCAAGTTACAATAATGATGGGATAACGTGAACAAAATGTTTTTGGTTGAGCATTTAAGGTAAATTATTGCCGCTAGTTATTGTATTTAATTATTAATGATTGTATTATTAATTGTGATATTGTAAGCTTGAATGAATAAATGGACGAAGCTCGATGGATTGCTTTCATTCGGTTTGAAGAATTTATTTGTCTTTGATTTATAGAGGTTTTCATGACGAATGTTGTTTTGTTGTTGTTTTACATTAATATATATTGTATATAGAAATAAATGTTTGCAGTTTTATATAAAGAAGAAATTCATTTAAATAAAAGACTAAATGGTTGTAATTTTTAAAAACATAGCATATAACATTGAAGTAGTGGAAATGTGATTACTTAAACGGTCGTTAAAGATGCGTAATGACCGCTTTGCTACTAGAACATTTTCTGATATTATTCTATTGGGATATAAATAGAAGAAGTTGGTAATTATTTGCCAAAGCAGATGAAAACCTAGTCCCTGGTGTAATGATGAAGTGTTGGAGGATCCGACAGCATTATGAATTTCCAAGTACCAGCCAGCGTACATGTAGTTAGTAAAATCAACTGTGGAATGCTCTACAAGACGTAATCCCTGTCGGGGCTAGGTAATCAAGTTGATAATATGTTGATTTTTTAAAAAAATTTTAACTCAATATCTTATCAAATTCAATGAAACAGAGGTGGTACCTCTAGGGCCGAAATAGCCTAACTTCAATCATCATTCTCTTTATTCCATAGCTTTGGAACAGTTATTAGTAACTCTGCCGTGAATACCCGGTGAAGCCTCCATAAACATCGTGAAAACAACAAGATAGATGGGGCTAATAATAAATGAAACAAAGACCATATCAGCAAACTCACACTCCATCCAGCATAAAAAAAACAACATAGCACAATTGAACAAGTACACAGACTTATAAATTATATTCACAATGCATTCGAAAAAAAAAAAACAAATACTGTACAGTTGCGTTTCTCGATATATTTCAAGCTTTCGAGCGTGTCTGGCATGACGGTTTACTCTATAAAATAAAGGACACCCTCCGATAAGTCGATATTTATCAAGCCCTATTTCGAAAGTCGATACTTTTTCGTCAAGCAAATTGAAGAACAGTCTGAATTCTATTCAAGTGCAGCTGGTGTACCTCAAGGCAGCGCCATGGGTCCCATTCTATACCTGCTTCACACATACGATTTATCAGCCTCTGAAGGATTCATCTTTGGCACTTTTGCAGACGACATTGTAGTCCTCGCAATGGATACCCTTCTATAGCTAGCTTCGGCTAAGCTCCAAAAAGGGCTAGACAAGATCACTCAATGGTTGAAACATTGGCGAATCAAGTCAAATGAAACCAAGTCTGTCCAGGTTATATTCACCCTTAAACGTAGCACCTGCTCACCTGTAAAACTCAATACCTAAATAACTACGCATGCACCTCGATACCAAACTAGCTTGGAGAATATAATTTCAATCTAAAACCATACGTATGATTACAAATGCCCCATAATTATGTCACAAACAATCAAAATCATCGAGACTTGAAAGTCCCAATGGTTTCTGAAGTAATCAAAAAGCATGCCAAATCACACAATCAAAGGCTCCAATCCCACCCTAACCCACTAATATCGGCTCTCACTTCCAACTCCATCAAATTTACCTGGCTGAAGAGAAATTTAACAACAAGTCTCATTTGCTAATGGGTGAATAATAATAAATGGCTGCACCACTGGGTGTTGACCATAAGTGATTCATATTCTTATGTTTATTTTTACTTTAAGTAATTAAGTATTGCTGAATGTTATGAAAACAGAATGCAATACAAAAAAAATTCTAATACCGTCCAAATTTGGCACGTGCAATCAAACTGAGAATCGATATTGACCAAAATTCCTTGAGCCTATACTATCAACTATTTTGCGTTGCTTTTATACCTTAGACTAATAAAATGCAAGGGAATTTTGGGTTTATGCTTCGGTTTGTACTTCCAGTAAGTGAGCAACGGAAATACGTTAAACTATAAATACATTATAGATCAGAATCGCAATTTTTGTCTATATCGCAAGCTGATTGAAATCAACAAATAAGGTTTTTTTTCACCGATAAAGGGACTGAACTGATATACAACTATAATCACATTCAAATCACGCTCTTGTCATATGGTTCGTCACATGATTCTGTCTATATCAAAATATCATAGAATTAATCTATGATATTTTGGGAATTTTATATTCGACCCATCTAATATCTAGCCTAGGAATAGTGGGTGCCATAGCTCAGTGGCTAGTGCGTTGGTCTTCTGATCTGTAGGTTGTGGGTTCAATCCCCGGCTGAGGCATAACAAAATTTAATATAATAAATTTAATATAATATCGCAGATTTTTCTTTTCAACGGTACTCACCTGCCGGCAAGAATTGGCAATTTTTTCGGCAGTAACAATTTGCCAAAAATGCTTCTTAAAAGAGCTCTGTGACAAAACTAAGCTAAAGTGATGTCACAAGGGTTCTGCCGTTCGGAACCGGCTAATATAAGTATGTCCTTTCTAATGCTGTCCAAATTTAAAACACACAACAGTATTGGAAGAGAAGTTCGGTGGTATCACAAAGGTCCTTTCTGACCTAAATGTGTCCTCTCAGAGAGAGGGCAGCCAAATAACCTAACCTAATCTAGCCTAGGAATAGAAAAAACGTCACAACGAAAGTTTTTCTACAATATTTTTTTAGCAAGCTTTACCAGTGCAACTTGAGATGTAACTTCAAGATGAGTAGATTTCCGTGACAAAGGTAGTCGAAGCAGCCGCATACATTATTGGAAGCATTTGCTATCCTCTCTCTTGTGGCTTTCAATAGCAGCCAGAGTTTTACAATGAAATATCGCTTGAATTTAACATTTCATTGAAATATTATATTAAAAGTCATTCGATCTGATTCCAAACAGTCAATTGCATTCCATACCTTTAGCATTTTTCCAACGAAAATTTGCGTTTCTCCAGAAGAATAAAAAAAAAAATTTAAATAAATATGACAGTTGTACGAGCTCAAAAATACACGTCATTTGTATTGTTATGCGCTGATGTTGTTTTCATTCACTTTGCAAACATTTCAGACATTTCAAAAACTTTCAACAGACATGATACGGTCCACATTTAACTAAAAATATGTGTATATGAAATATGTAAATAAAAACAAACACACACATAAAGAACTCCAACTTACCAACAAGCTATAGGTACATAGATGTTTGCGTATATTTAAATAAATAAGTGTATAAAATAAATAATAACATGTAAAAGAACTTCCATAAAAGGTTATAAACATGACATAGAAATTGTGAAAAAAAATATGTTTTTATGATTATTATTTCATTTCATTTTTCTGCAGCTCCTGTTGGATGAAATAAGATACAATTTATATAGGAACTTTATACAAAAAGTTGGCAAGCATAACTAAAGCTGACATATTTTATTTGTATTTGCATGCAAAAAAAAACAAAAAATAGACATGTTATATAGTAAATATATATATATATACATTCTATAATAATAAGAAAAACAACAAATACATATGTATACTTACATATAACAAGAATAACACTTGAACTGTTTACATGGAAAAAGGTTTAAAATATCATCATGCCACATAGCTACATAGAAAGTAGTAAAGTGAAATGGTAATAGAGTAAAATGAGTGAAAGAGTGAGTTAGTAAATTATTGAGAAATGAAAAAGTGTAAGTGAAAAAGTAATAGAGTTTGTCTTCTTCATCAACTGGACAATGTGAGCTATATACCACCATTCATGATATTCTGTAAGCAAGATGTATGTGACATTAGCGGCAACACTTTAACTAAATTTGAAAAGTTGTTCAATGTTCTCAACGACAGTAGTATACTTATGTAGGTACTTGGAAAATTTCTATATGGTATTATATTGTATAATATATGTATGTATATGTGCGTAGTAGATTCCTCCAAAGAATGTACATACTACATACATATGTAAATATTAAGTAGAAAAAATATAAAAAAGTAATACAATAAATATGTAAAAAAACACATTAAGGGATACTTTACCAATAGAATATATTGTATTAGAAGGCAGAATGATCCTGATGGTTGGGGATGGGGGTGGGGGTGGGTCAAAAACATATGTGTCTCTGCTAATGTCTTAACTCTATTGTGTAAGTGAAAGTTGTTTTGTGACGACTATAATAATGTAGGTACTACTATTATATAACTGTAATGGAGAACAAGGGAATCTGGGACTATTTTATATATTTCCCATATTTGTTGTTCTTTCTGTGTGGGGATGGAAACATATTAAAATTTATGTTCAAATTGTTATATGAATCTCTGTAACTCTGTATATGTATATAGTGGTGGACACATATAAGTTAAGTCATATGCTTCTCAAGCATAAGTATGAGCAGCATTAGTATGAAATAAAATGTCATTTCGCATAAATTTATGTGTAACATATTTTAAGATTTTCTCAAGTTTTTGAAATTGTTTTATTACATAGTTATATTTTATTTTGAATATTTGCTTCCAACCAACTTCATCCCCCCCTTCCAATATGATAATATAAATTTATTTTTAATAACATTGGATTTTGGGGTTTTGAAAAATAATTCAAATTTCATTGCAATAACATTGTGAGTATCATTCGATTTGGTATAAGCTTTAAAGTGTAATGTGAGAAATAAATATTTATATAAAAGATGGGAAACATTTTTCGCAAGGTTGATTTACATAGACAAAAATGGGACGACACCGTTGGATCACTTAAACCAGCAATGACGCCAATGTTTACGTCATTATCTACAATTCAAATCTTTTTGAGTTCCATATATTGGCTGTACGACGCATGGCATTCTCCCTAAGAGGGTGACGGGTGTGACAATCCGCGGTTACCCTAGTCAAAAACCCAAATCTAAGGTGGAGCAGCATATGTCGACAGATGCATGGCCGTGGTGGTGCACGGTAATTAATATTCGATCTCAGAATACCTGCCGCCCTTCTGTTTTAAGCTAGGCTTCCCTTGGCAATCTGGCGCTACCAAGGGTGACTTTTACTCAGACAACTAAGCTGTCATCAAATCTCTCTCCTCATGGGAGTTCTCCTTAAAATAAGTCACCGAATGCTTACTTCCTTTCTGCCCAGAACCTTTTTGCGGCATAAGCTCGGCATCGGTCAAAGCAATGATAGAAAAAAATTATCACGACAAATACCTACTACAATGGACAAATTCGACAGGTCTCCGCCAAGTGAAAACTCACATCAGCTTTAATGCAGCTTTTGACAGAATTAGTTTTAGCAGAACAAATTTACGCCTAATAACCGGTTATCTTTCAGGACATAACTGGTTTAAATACCATCTCCACAAAATGGGACTATCGTCTGACATGGAGCGTAGACTCTGTCTGGAGGAGGATAAAACATCGATCCACACCTTTTGCGAATGCCCGGCCTTGGTCAGGCTTTGCCTCAAACCCTTTCAGCTGAGTTTCCCAACACCAGCTTTAATCATCAAAAGTTCGACAAGATCAATTCGATCTTTCATTAAAAAGGTAGCTTGGGTACAAAAGATCTCGTTTGGTCGCAGTGCCCGTAACACTTGTGGTTGGTCCTCAGAGGTATCAGCCTTAGGAGCCATACCTTCTAACAGACCTCGGTTTGGTTTCGCGTGGTCCAATTGACGAACAAGGATTATGTCCTTGCTCCACGTCAGATTAATTTTCATATTTAAAATTTGTTAGTGACCAAATTAATATTCACCGAATATAATAGAATATATTTTGTACAAACCACTGAATCAAAATCAATACAATTTATCGCTAAAGTTTTACAAAAAAAAAATTGTGTTGTTTTATTTTCAATGAATTTATATTCTAAGAATAACACATTGAAACATGTACTTGTAGACAATATAAAAATTAAATATATATATATTTATATGCAGCCAATAATGTGAGCTAAAAATCAAGTCAATTGTGAATTGAATGAGCTAAGCTTATGTCACCATAAAAAGGAAATAAAGAAATAAGAAAAAAAAAAATAAAAAATAAAAAAATAAAAAATGGCAAACAAATATGCTTCATTGGTTTCAAATATTGTATTACCATTAGGTTGCGTCAGACGTTGGCAGTAGTATGTAGTATGTACGATATATTTTAAATTTGTCTAAATTCAGAAACCACATTCCCTTTTGAGCTGCCACTTTGATTTATTCACATTGGATATACATAGCTTGTGTAGAAGTGATACTCAAAGGTGAGAAAAGATGTTTTTTTGCGTCGGTACACGATGAAATTCAATAATAAAACACAAGACAAATTTTAACATGAATTTCGTGTTTTATTGCCATTGCTAATAAATTGCTTGTATATATAATCGCGTGTGATGTCTGATGGGAAAGTTGTCAAGCGTTAAAATAAACTTCATTAAATGTTCAACATGATTAAAAGAGTATTTACAAATCAAGGAAGAGTTTTGGTTTACGCACATTCAGGTGGTTGAGTTATATTTAAATATTCAGATGTAATTTTAGATGTGATTTTTGTATAAATATATCCATAGTGATAGTATATATAATGAAGTTAAAAGCAATTGAAAATAATTTTCTATGTAAATCTTATTATATTTATACAATTTTAAATTTAATTTGTAACTTTTGATGTACCATGGCTAGGTCGAAAGTTTAAACTAATTTTACTCATAGATTACTTTTCATTTTCATTTTTAGTTCACGTCGTCCAAAGAATTATTATATCAAGATGGAATAGAATGCCATAGAATGCTCGATATTTATTTATGTCATAACATTCAAAGGTCGAAAGATGCTAAATATCACCAAAATGGTTAATACAACCCTGATATCATCTACGGTAGGCAATTTGTGCCCATCTAATAATGGTCTCTGTAAATAATAATATGCATGAACGTCTACATCATATCTTTATTTTTATTTCTTTCTCTCTCTGTCTACTTGGGCAAAATATGAATAATATTACACACATTGACAATCACAAAACAATGTTGCAATTTGTAATTTTTGCAACATTGTAAATAATTTTGAACCCTTTTTTACAAATGAATGCTCATATGACGGAATATATACTATATATCGTTTGTACTCGTATGTATTTGTACTATATTGTGTGTATTTATATATGAAGAAATTATCGTAAATAATACCCCTTGGTGTTGTTAACACTTTTGGTGTTTAATTTGTAACATGTTTGAATGCACCAGTCAACGGTATGTAGCTACATATGAAGTGATACATGGAAGTGACAAAGAATTTGTTAATTTTTTACAAATATACTATATTCTCTAATATTGTAGAAGGAGTATAATCATATAAGCTATGAGTAAATATGGGGTTAAATGTGGTTTCTCTTTACTGTTTTGTATGGGTAATGGAATAACAATTCACACCTTTGCAAGGTTTCACTTTTTCCTTATTAATTAATTTAGTAAAAAAAAAAAAACACATTCTCGTAGAACAGTTTTGTGAGGGGCAAGGTAATTAAAAAAAAAAAAGAAGCTTTAAAATAAATACAAAATTATTGCATATGGGCGCTTTTAAAAGGGGCGCTTGCAATGTCATAGAGAGAACTCAAGATTTCAAGTACTTATAGGTAAGACTCAAAAACTGCGATAGGGCGGTTGTCCTATTTTAGAGACAGACTTATACAGGGTGATTTTTTGGCAACTTTCTTTTTGGCAACACTGTTTTTGGCAGCTCAGTTGGCAGCTCAGCTGTTTTCGTGTAACATGTTACTGTCAAACATGTTCAGTTTGGTCTATAATTTAACCATGAATCGACTAACAAACGAATAACGTCTGCAGATTACTAAATTTTATTATCGAAATTCATGCTCGGTTAAGAAAGTGTATCGTGCAATTCTTATATTCAGCAACGAAGCTCATTTCTGGTTGAATGGATACGTGGACAAACAAAATTGCCATATTTGGTGTGAAAAGCAGCTAGAAGCATTGCAAGAATTGCAATGCTTCTCGCTGTGGATTACGGTGTGGATTATGGGCCGGTGGCATCACTGGACCGTAGTTTTTTAAAGACGACGAAGGCAGGAACGTTACTGTGAATGGCGAGCGCAACAGTGCGATGATTACAAACTTTTTTTTGCCCAAAATCGATTAACTGGACTTGACTGACATGTGGTTTCAATAAGACAGTGCCACATGCCACACAGCACGCGAAACAATAGCCCAATTAAGAGGCAAGTTCGGTGAACAGTTTATTTCACGTTTGGGCCGGTCAAGTGGCCGCCTAGATCGTGCGATTTAACGTCTTTAGACTATTTTTTGTGGAGCTATGTTAAGGCTCATGTCTGTAGCGGTAAACCCGCAACGGTTGTCGTACTGGAAGCCAATATTGAAGAATTTATTTGTGAGATAGCGGCCGATATGTTGGAGAGAGTATGCCAAAATTGGATCCAGCGTATGAACCAGTTCAGGCGCAGCCGCGGTCAACATTTACATAAAATCATCTTTAAACATTGAATTATATAGATCGTTCTATCGATTCAAATGAAGATTTCATACATTTCTCTAAATTTTATATATTCTTTTTTGTAATTAAGTCCGCAAGCTCTTAAGGAATCACCATGTATCAGCACCGAACTAATGCGGTCGCTCAATGGATTCCTCACTACAATAGTCCATTCTACAAGAATAGAAATTCAACACAGAAATGAGTACCCAAAAGAACACAATGACATCATGAGTATTAAATGATTTCCCATTTGCCATATATCTCTCTATAAGTAGAACTCTCGTATGCGGTCTTTTGATTTTTTTTTACCAAATCACCTACAACCTCCATTCCTCATCAAATATGATTTAACACCTTGAACACACTCGTTTTAATTAAAAATTATTTTTGCAAGTATTTTAATTTTCTATCAAGGAAAACACCTTGAAAACAACTCATTGTTGTTTTTATTAGTGTTAGTTATTATATGTGTGTTGTTTTAATTTTGACAATAAATTCATAACAATACAACCAGATTGCATACGTACATGCACATCTCATACATATATGATTCCACACAAAAAAGGGGAATAACAAATGAAGACCAAAAACAAAAATAAAAACAAATATATTTTTGGCAAACTAGTTATATGTCACTACTTGGTTATAGTTGTTGTGCTTATTATTAATGTTTGAGAGTGTAGTCTGTTTGAGCGTAAAAGAAATTTGTTATGCCAACAACAATAATTTTTGCACCTGTTTCAATGTGACTAGTTATTTCCTTGCGTATGCTTGCAATACTTTTACTATTTCTCTTTGTGTATATTATTATTGTTGTTGTTTTTTTTCTTTCTATATTTCTTCTATCATTTACTTGCGAGTATTCAAATTTATATTTCTTTGCATACACTTGAAATCATTTTTAGTATGTTGCCATGGTGTTATTGTAGTTGATGTCATATTAATTATTTGTTATTTTATTTTTGGAATTTAACATTTTTCCATATGTAACACATTTCATATTTATATTTTTTTTCTAATTATATGTAAGTTATTAATTTTTATCAAATGGTAAACTACTTGATTTCAAGCATTTTCTCAAATTTATACGTATGAAATTATTTATTAATTAGTAGCGTTCTCAGTAGATCGTAAAATATATATTCTTACCACAGTCTTTTGTTTATTCAAAGTAAATAAATATAAAGAAGTCCATTTTCCAAAGTTGTGTATGAGCTTGTGTGAGCTTGAATATAATTTGTAGAGAAATTTCTTGATATTAAAACGAATTTTTTATTTTATTGTAATTCACTGATTTTGTTTATTACTCTGGTCTTACTACGAGTCCTATGAAGTTGTTCATATGAAGTTGTGAAGTCATATTCATTTCAGACTGAAAGAGCTGGTTGGTTGCAGTGAAAGTCTTCGAATTAATGAAACACTTTTACAGGTGGCATTTTTAATAATTAGCATACAAAGATAGGACGATTACTAAATAAATATTGTTAGTATGTTCGATGCATTTTCACATAATCTTATTGTCTGCTTGGTTCTACTGCTGGGGTAATTAATTCTCTCTAATTAAAAATATCATTAGCCTGATGCATTTCAAATATATGTATGTACATATTCTCTTCATCGTAAATTAATCGAATCGAATTTGTAATAGAAACCCAATATAATTTGTTAGCCAAGTTAATAGAAAGCTCATTATTCATTTATATAGAAGAATGAATAAATGTATAGGTACATACTAAAATATGCTGGAATTGTAATAGTAGGTGCATATATAGGTTGAATTAACATGCCTGCAGATTACACAGCACAACATTTATTTTGGGCTTGCTAAATAAGTTAGATTCGATTAGTATAAATAGGAAATAGAAAAACAAGTTTTTCCATGGCAAAGCAGAGGACGATTGTCGAAAAATTACGGAAAAGAACTATTGTATTTGTGTATTGCTATTGGATTTCGTCCATCATGGCATACTACGGTAGATTTGATAAAATAGATATTTTTGTTATTAAACCATATGTTTTACATCAATTGTGGATGAAAGTGCGCAAAATATAGTTTAGACACTTACAGTAAAATTTTACGAGGAATAATTTTGTAGAACATTGTAATTCACTAGCTCTCTCACGAAAGGTGGTCGTTTTGACCCCTCTTCTGAAGAATGTGATTAAAATGGCATTTGGGAGATCGCTAGAGGGTTGAAATGTTCCAGAAAATTATTTGCCAGAAAATTTCACTGGGGGTATTCTCAGACAAAATCTTCATACGAAGACTGTAAAAGTCAACAGCAAACAAAAAACAAATATATCCCCTTGAAATATGCAATGTTTATGTATTCTTTTATAATTTGTTCATAAATATAGCTCTAGCTCTTTTCAAGGGTGATGATTCAGCGCTCAAGGCATCAATGTCATCATCATCGCTATCATCAGAAACTGAACATCTGATGTCCACATGTGACTCCGCCATAAGAAAAAAATTTTGTCTGAGAATGACTTTTTGCATTCTCATATATATGAATCTAGGATCTATATGGATCCAGGTCTTTCATCCTCAGTTAGAATAATGCCATTCCCACAAATACTCTGTCACTGTGTAATCGTTTAACTTTGATGTCGTTTATCTAATGCAATTTTGTTAAAATATGATATTTTAAACATTTTGAGAAACTTTATAAAAAAGAAGCCATGCCTTACAAAATATGCATCTGTCGCTAGGGCAATACGTCGGTCCACAATAGAAGTATTTGAGTATACATTGGTACTGAATAAAATTAATCTGAGGATGACTTGGCTGGACGAGGATCCAACGTTGAATTTTATGGACAGGAATTTGTAGTTTCTGATGCTGATATTTTTGAATTATTTAGAGATAGCGGTATACATAGTGTGCGTGGTCAAGAAGTAAATGGTTGAATTTTGTAACCAAACCCATACATAGCACATGAACTATGGGACCAAAAAGTAGTCAGCTAATTCGGTTAATTCCCAAATAATAAATATAATAGTGTACATCCAATGGTTCAAAGTTTGTAAAAATTTTTTCAACTTTCGAATCAATTTTAACATGAACTATAATGAAATTTTTAAAAATTAGTGAGAATTTACTGATTTTTCAAAGCTTTTTTCAATTAGTTATGATTTTAAAAAAAATTTGATAATTTCGGAGCTACTGGATTTCGAAAATTAGCAACCCTAATTAGGACTAAGTAGAAAAAAATACTCATAAAACTTAGATTTTCTTTCATTTTCTTTCAAATTGATCTGTTTGATACAATATTTACTATTTCACAATATTGTTGCACTGTGTACTTGCCAACTTGTTTCTTTGTACGTACGTATTATAATATTGTGACGATAATAACGACGACGATGGTATTGTTATTGCAGTTGATGTTGATGTCATTGCATTCTAAAAATCAGCCACAAAAGCTGTCTCGTTCATCAGTTACTCACAAATGTATTCCTTGTTGTTGCTGTTGTTGCTGTCTTTTCATTCATGCATCTACTTACACATATATATAAATATAAGTATGTAGTCGTCGTATTTATATTTTTACGAACGGCGACGCATGTGGCATGTCCTTGTGGCTTATTTAACCTGTCTGAAGGGTGGATTACAAATAACAATAGTAAAAGTAACAACCGCAACAACATCAGTTATAGCTACATAAGAATATGTATAGAGCAAGTATGCCAAATGCACTTTCTATGCTCTGCGACTTACGACTAACAGACATACCATGTAATATAATCCCTATTTGTTTGTCGTCTACGGTACGTATATACGTATCTCAATATAGTCGTATAGAACATACATACGTACTGTTTTTACTTCCTCATTATTGTCCTCCTCATACTTTGTTACAGTACGTATGTTAGTAAGTAGTAAGTAAGTAAGTAGTCTCGTGTTTTTTGTTTTTGTGAAATTTTATTTTAACGCTTATTTCAAGTTTAGTTTTGCGTTACACGCGCACTTATACTTATTACCGACTCATTCCTAAAAGACAATACCAATACCAGTCACTACACCACACCACCACCACCATCACCAACATCATTATCATCATCAGTATTATCATGCATAGTGTAGAATGCATGTATTTTTGAATTCAGTGCCACTAAACGATAACCGCACCGCCCTCAATGTTTTACAGCAATTTCATTTTTATTTAACGCTTACACATTTTCAAATGCACTTTCATATACATACATAGCTGCCCGTACGAGTATATGTTAGTAAATATGTATATGGATGCAGCATTTGTTATTGGTGTGGTACGTATTCATTCATCCCTTTGGACTAAAATTTCTACTTGATATCGTCGTTTTAGAAATGTTTTTTTTTTTTTTTCATATATCCCTTCGTATGCGTATGCGGATGTATGCATTTTCTGAGAATTGAGGGTAATTTTTTTGTGGTTTGTTTACCAATTACACTTGACACCTCTTCTGTGGCTATCACACGCATGCACATACGCATTTTTACGCAAAGTTCGAAAGTTAATGGAACACACACATCGAGGACAAATACATACTTACGATAGTGTGATTGGTGTGAAGGTACGATATTGTGTGGAATAAATAGTCATTGAGGTTGTTGAATCAGACAAGGATGAAGGTTAAAGTACAATAATACGTATGTAATTGATTGAAAAGTGAAATTTTGTTAGGGAATTCACAAGGTGTCACATATATTCATAATAATGTCATATTGTCATAACGTTATACAATTTTTAAATAGCATTTGGAATAGAAACTTCAAGGTGCGACAGTTATGCATTAAGACTGCCTCTAGAAAACAAAATTAAAACACGATATCTGCTAATTTTTCGGTATATTTATTCGAAATATTCTCCTCCTGATTCAATACACTTGTTACATCGATTTAATAGTGATTCAAATGCGTGTTCCAGCTCATTTTTCGGAATTGCCTCCAGTGCCCTCGTCGAAGCCCGTTGTATGGTCTGAATGTCATCAAAAAAGCATCCTTTCAACTTCAATTTCAGTTTTGGGAACAAAAAGAAGTCGCACGGTGCCAAATCAGGTGAATACGGTGGGTGATTCAACACACAGATCTGATTCCAAGCCAGAAATGGACGAACAATGTGTGCTGTGTGATTCGGTGCATTATCGTGCAACATATTAAAATTTCAACATCAAACGAACACGTGTTTTGTAAAATGACTGTCAATAAACATTAAATGCCAACCAAATGCCATGAAGTTTTGACAGTTATTAGGGGAAGGTTGAAGCTTCAAAACGCATGTACTCACACATAGATGGCGCGCTTGGTTGCTGAGGTATGGTTGAAGTTTTAATACATAATTTTAGCACCTTGTATGAGAGTGTATTCACAAACATTATATTTTTGTTCAACTTGAAGCTATGACACCTTGAAATTAACTAGATATATGTAGGCGATTCATTTGGCCTCAATTTGGTTACAGTTTTAAATTGCACGAAAATATGATGCATGTGGACACATCGTCATAACTGTGTGACGAGCTGAGCTAGCTGAGTTGCATTTTGTGACGATGGTTTTGTGTGGAATTAACAATGATAATATCAGTTTAACTATAACTATAATACCATGATAATATCATATGTGAATCCCTTAATTATGTTAGCGTAGCGTGTATAAGATTTATTGTATGCTTTTTTTTTCGAAAAATTAGTTTCAGGTTTGTGTGAATAATTCGAATAAGTCACTCTCAAATTCTCTTACTGCAAATACAAAGTAATGGATTCATTTTGCCAAATTCCAAAATTCTGTTCAATTTGAAGCTGGTAACGAATGAGAATGAACTACACACGTCAATGTGTAGCCGCTAAAATATTGTTCTATTTGAAATCCATCAATGAAATGTGAATAGGATGACTTTATAATTTGTATAGAGATTCTATATTTTGTGATCTAAATTTTGACAGTATGATGCAAGATTTATAAAATGGTGCATGGAGTGCATTAATGTTGAAAAAAAAGTGGAATAAGATCGATATTCTTTTATTTGTCAAAAATATTTTTCGATATTATGGCAACAATTTTTACAATAATATCGAAATTGTAAACTTGACATTTAATTTTGATATTATTGCAAAAGTAAGGACATAAATACTGTTACAATATTGCATATACTCATTCTAATAGAAGAACTGAACATTCCACGTTATTACTACATGGCTTTTGAAATATAACCTATAAAGCATTAGTTCGAATGCCGCAAGCCATCAAAGCTGTCAAACCAAGAATTCATCTAAATCCGCTCCAAAATCCAAAATATTTTAGGAATGATTTTTTTCCCCATAGACTGTTATAATAAATGAAATAAATCGAAAATCAGAAAATCATGGTCCACAGATGAATGCCTCGAAAAAGCCCACGAGTCGGACTTACTTTGAGACTTGTGACTTTCAAACACCGTACCGTACACTTGCCGACCGCAAAAAAAATTGCACGCTAATAACTTGCATAGAAATATCTTCTTTACCGATGAATAAATACAACATACCGGGCAGGAAAAATTTAACAAGCAAAAATATAGGGTGTATGCTCATGTATGCTGCATTATATGTGTATGCTTCATATAAGAAAGCATCTGAACAGATTCCACAGGTCGAAAAGTTTCATCTAAGCTAAAACAACCCAAGCATGGCAACATAATAAATTACCAGCATTCATTTCCTCTGAAGAATAATCCTCTGGAAGTCCTGATTTAAATCCATTAGATTATAAATTCTGGACAGTGCTAGAGAACATGGTTTGCCTCAAAAGATACCGCAATGTATTTATTCTCTTAAGACAGCTTTGAATCGTGCTGTGGCCAATTTCCCAATGGTCGAGGTGCGTGCGTTTATTGATGATTGGCCATTCCGACTTAAGGCGTACGTGAAAGGCAACGGGGGACATTTCGTATGAATATTTGCTTTTTGTATATAATAAAGGGTTATCCATTTTACGGTTTCAAAAGTAAATGTAAATAAAACACATATAAAATATTTTTTATCATGATATTTCTTTTTTATTATAAAGTTTGAACATTGACATTATGTGTGAAATACTACATCATTTAAATGACCACCACGCGTATTGTTGCAAGCATCGATTCTTTTGAGGTAATTTTCAACCACATTTTGACACATATTGGGCGGTATCTCAGCCATAACGTGACGAATTTTGGTTTTTAGGTGCTCAAGAGTTAAAGGTTTATCTGCATAAACACGGTCTTTCGCGTAGCCCCACAAAAAAAAAGTCAAGCGGTGTCAAATCGCATGATATTGGTGGCCACTTGATATCGCCACGACGAGAAATTACGCGGCCAGAAAATTTCTTTTGCAATAAAGCCATATTCGCTCGAGTTGTGTGGCATGTGGCACCGTCTTGTTGAAACCACATATTCTCTAAGTCGTATTCTTCAATAGCAGGCAAAAAAAAGTCGATTATCATATGACCATAACGCTCCGAATTGACGGTGACAGTCGTTCCATCGTCTTTTTCGAAGAAGTAAGGTCCAATCACACCTCCGGACCAAAGAGCGCACCAAGCAGTGACTTTTTGTGGATGTAGTGGCCTCTCTTCAATTACTTGAGGATTCTCAGAACCCCAAATACGACAATTTTGTTTGTTAACATACCCACCGAGTGAGAAATGTGCTTCGTCGCTGAAGAAAATTTTGTTCGAAAAATCGCCGTCCACCGCCTGTTGTTCAAGCACCCATTCGACGTATCTAAGACGTTGTGAATGGTCAGCTGGCTTCAGTTGTTGTGTGAGCTGGATTTTATATGGATATAGGTGTAGATCTAAATGCAAAATACGCCATAATGTGCCGTAAGACAGTCCTAATTCCTGAGAACGACGAGGAATCGACACATTCACTTACAGCAGCGATATTTTCGGTGGTACGAGCGAAACGATGATGCACAGGCCTTAAAATATCTGTAACCGATCCAGTCTCTTCATATTTCTTCACAATTTTGCCAATTGCTTGCGTAGTTGGACGATTATGTAAACCATAATCTCCTTTTAAAGCACGATATGTGGCTGTGGCAGAATCACCATTTTTGTAGTAGGTTTTTACAATTTTAATGCGTTGTGCGATAGTTAAGCGATCCATTTTCGCAAATGTCAGACTTTGAACTGAAAAAGAAAGAAATTGTTTTAACAACTCAGTTTGACAGATGTCGAATTCTAGCCCTATACTTTTGAAACCGCGAAATGTTTAACCCTTTATATATCAATAAATATACAAAAATTAAAAAAAAATTGGTCCACAAATTTTTATTACGATATTTTTAATTTTGTACCAAATATAATATGTGTGTGACAATATTTCTATTCATACAAAGTATTTATTTCGATATTATTGCAATTCTGTACAACGATTGAGCAGTGTTTATCATGAGCACCTGCTAGATTGACTTTATCTCGCGACGCACAAAGCGTAATGTATCAAATTGAAGCATTGATAAGCGCCCCGCAGGATTGGAACATCGGAGACCAACCTCCAGGTTCCTACGGTACCAATTGGGGCACATTGAATGGACGTAATACCCTCCTTGGTGGGGATCGAGGCCTACCTAAAACCTCTTCTGATCTAAGGGGTCGGCACAATGCAACTCCATATCGAGTATTCCTGCCTTTTGACGTGGAATACTCGACCAGCGTGTTCTTTGGGTTACCATAACCACCACGAAAACCTCCTTATGTGTCTCAATATTGAAAAATTAGTGCGCCAGCCTAATTGGGCATAATTTCATCGGTTTGGTTGCCGATTATATTAAATTAATAACATTTCTTCAGAAAGGCAAGAATTTGCATTTGTAAATGGTAGAGTGATAACTATTTACTTTATTATTTGTAATTAAGGATTACTTAGGATAACACTTGACAATGCGCAAATTTCGCCATTTTACAGATTAAGAAGTGTTTTTGTTTTTCTTCAATATCACGCATTGCCCTAGCGATATAAAGTCATTATATTGTAAAAGCACTAATGTACATATTTACAAGATATGTTTCTAAAGTAGTTTTACTGACTGAATTTTCCATTACGTCTCTTCTTCGTAGCAGAATAAATGGATGGAGGCTCTCAATGAGGTTAAAAAGCAATCGGTAAATAATTCAAATTAATAGAACTAAGCTGTTAACTATGAACTCTGCTCTTACAATTGTTTATACTTTTAATTTGTGATGAAATCCAACACAAACAACAACAACAACAAATAGATAATATGCCATACTAAAGTCTATTAAATTATGAGAGACTGAGAGAACAAATTAAGTAGCAATGTTCAAAGTTTTACCACAGCATGTTATTTATGCTTTCATCGCTCTAGCAAGATACTATAAAAGTAAGTAACATTTTGCAATAATCGGATGCTCTTGAAATGTGAAAGGAAAAAAAAAACCAAATACTATCGTAAAGTGTAAGTTTTTCGGCCATGCATTAGACATAGTTTTTTCTTTCGTCCTTTTTCTGAACTATAACAATAACAGCAGCAGCTTTGTAAAACAACATTACATTACCAGCATTATTATTATAATCATTATCATCTTCTTTGTCGTGTACACAGTCACTGTTTTACACGTCCATCTTTCCGTTTTGCAACTTATGAGTCATCAGAGTAGTAACAGAGCCATCATACTACACAAACACGAACTACTTACTTAACGTTGCTTGTTGAAAAATTTTATGCGTTAATCTTGATTTTAATAAATCTTGAAGTTGTTGCCACCTTCTCACTCTTGGTTTATTATTATTATTTTATTTTATTTTATTTTTTCATTGTCGTGCTGACAACTTCATTGGTTAGTAGCTGCGTGGTGATGCACAAGGGACTCGACGAGTGTACGACTGTATATACTCGTATATCTTGATGATGTGTACCAAGAGACTGTATTCCATTGCAGCGTAACCTTCTAAATGGGTTACAATTAGACACTACCAGTTTAACAGCATTAGTATAAGCCAATTTGACTACTACTGTTTGTACATACGATATATTGTCTGTGTATTTGATGCTGTGTGCCAAGTCAGTAGTCATGCTGATTACTGCAAACTACTGATGTTCATTTCATAAGGTCTTTAGTACGTGGGTCGCTAATGGTTTATCCTTTTTATTACTTGTGAGTAGGGTGGCAGTAGTGAGTATCTGCACCACATAGTAGAGTTAAGCAGAAGTTCATCTGCCGTGGTTCAAATAGTTCCAGAAAAATATATTCAATGTTTCCTTATTGCTGATGATTTTCCCTTTTTTTTCGTTTTTTTTGTTATTGGTTTGCAACCAACAACAATACAGACGGACGATAATTACACCCGACATACTTGTGCTCAGGAATTTCTGAATGCGGAAGAGAAAAAGTTCCAAGTTTTAAGTTTATTAAGATGAAGCAGAAGAAGTCGACGACTACGACAACGACGACAAAAAAAAAAAAAATGAAATAAAATAAAACTGAATTTCAAAGCGGAAGAGTTAAATTATGCTGGTATGGTAGATGATGGTGGTATACAGCAGTTAAGATGATTAATTTCATTTGCTGATCATTAATTTAATTTCTTGATCAATATTAATTTTGTTAAATTAAGTGCTACGGTTAAGTTTGTAATACTACAGCATACCTCCATAAGAGTAAGTTTTCTGAACGGCTCTATATATGGGGTTGATGGTAGTATGTAACTTACTTAATTGAGATGCATTTTTCTTAAACTTATACGTAATAAATTCAATCAATTTATTTTACTAGATACTTATTGAAGTGGACAGCATTCCACTCTTGAGTTTTAAATATGCGATTTAAAACAAGAAAGGCATTCGATATTATACTTTGTACTTTGATTAATTCATTTGATATTATTTTATAGTTTGGATTTCATGCAATCAGAAATATTCTTAATATAATATTCATACTACTGAATTTGGATATTTAAAACGATTCTTGAATTGCGCTAAAATGAAACTGAACCAATTGGAAGAAATTTTTTTATCAATCTTCTGGTAAATTTTGTCGGTTAGGGGCAAGTTTTCTTCAGAAAAATTTTCAAGTAATATTTTTGCTCAACTGCCATGAATTTTATCTATCGTTTGATATCCATATCATTACACTGCGTGAAGTACAAAAATATTTTTGATGTTGTTTTTGTTGCAAAAAGGTGAGAAATTGTAAAAATCGATTTCTCGAAAATTTGACGTGATACAGACCTCTGGTGGGTTGATGGCGACGAAGAGTCATATCGAAAGTCAGATCTCTAGCTAGACATACAGTTTCGCCGTAAATACTAAAGTTGGTTATTATTGGTTGAGGTGAGTGCTTCAATTAGATCCACTTGGAGCAACCTTAAGCACATTTTGAATTAAAAGTGGTAATCTGTCTCTAGGAATGAAAGCGAGTGAATGGCCCAACATGTATATTATTACATATAGCCTAGGATCATGGATACTTTCAACCAGCATATGTTTAGATTATTCGACGAAAAAATCATACGTAAGGCCTTTGGATCCATTTGTCTACTCATCGAGTATCAAATAAAGTACAATCATAAGCTGCATGAGCTTTGTGCCGATATCGGTTCGAATCGAGTGAATTAAAGAACCGAGCATTTTATGCAAGTAATGCTGCAAAGCTGCATTTTCCAAATGGCGCCTGCAATATTAAACCCAAGTCAGTGGGCATGGGGACAAGCTTAGTTAAGTATTCTACAGTAGTAGTTTTCCATTTTGAGAGGTAGTTGGATTGTAAATTGATTGTCTTATGGCATTAATGATTGAAAATGTTTTCGGCAGCATCAATCGAACATTAGAGGCCGTATATCACCAATGTTTTGCACGATGTCGCATTTCAAAGCTGTAAAAATTGCTGGTTTTGTCACGTAGATACAAAATAGTCAAGAGGGATCCAATAACATGATTTTGGAAACCAGTGCATATCTGCGTTTCTGAAAATAATCTTGTAACCAAATACTTTCTTCAGTAAATCAATGCTTTCGCGGCTAGTATAAGGCATCGTTCTGTTGAAACCAAAAGCTTTTCAGACCATTTTCACATTTTTAAGGAACACAAAATTCTTCGTGATCAAGATTTTCTTCATTTTAGAGGACCACACAGTGCATTTCTGGAGGTGCGCTCGGTAGTTCACCTCTGTTGTCAGATCCATGGTCACCCGTGCATCTCTCACATGGCGGCCTAAAGTTAAAGAAAGGAAAGCAGCAACTGAATTAAGCAAACTGCACCGTCTTGATTGTCTCAATATCACAGCGGCAATGAAAAGTTGTCCCACTGATGCTTTAGGGGTGTTTCTTAACATCCCACCATGTATGCTTAAGTACCCTATTGCGGTGGGTTTCTGGAACATGTTTAAGACATGCCCTTAATTGGTCCTGAGATCTTCTGTGGACTTACAAAAAGTCACACAAACGAAGCTGTGGTACAATGGACAGAAAAGAAATTTCCCAACCACTTACGTTATGCCGGACATACTTGCGAATTCTAAGTGGCTATTTCAGAGGCCATTTTAGCCTATACAAGATAGGTCTCTCTAAGCCTGATGTCTGTAGGTTTTGTGAAATGAACGCTGGAAGTTCAGAACATATCCTCTGAGAATGTCCAGCTCTTGATAGACAGAGACTTCACCATTTAGGTGTTATTGTCGTGCGTCCAAACAAATTATGGAACAATAAAAATTAGGCAGTGCTTAAATTCATAGAAAGTCTAAAATTTACGGGTTAAAAATAAAAGGCCATGCAGAATACATCTTATTTGGTCGCAATGCATCTTGGTCTCTAATAATAATTATAATCAGGGATGCTATAAATGTGCTTATTAACAAAGCTTTTGGGATAGAACCGAGCCTCATCATTGAATACAATTTGACAATAAAACAATGTCACTGACGGGATTTAGGATTGCAAATGGTAGGTAGGTAGGTAGGTAGAATGGCTGCGACCCTGGTCGCTCAAGTAGCAAATAAAATGCCGTTTTGAGCCATAAATCTCGCTAAGACCTACTGAGTGTTGAAGGATGTGTTACAACCAGCCGGAGTTGTTTATGAACTGAAGTATATGGGAGATCTCCATTTTAGATACCTGTCCTAGGTTATCGAAGAAAGGTCTACCTAAGGATGTTAATCGGTTTCTGGATAAGGCCGGGCATTTGCACAAGAAATGCTCTACCGTCTCCTTAGCGGTTATGTCGTTGCAGCTTCTGCAGTGGTCGTTGTGCGGGATACCCATTTTCTCCGCATGTGTACCAATGGCCCAGTGGCCTGTGCATACTGCTATTATTTTGTGTGTGACGGCCCTAGATCTACTCAGAAGGCTCCTTGTCCTCTTCTCGCTGTAGTCTGGCCAGGTGGCTTTTGAAATTTTGCAGGTCGTGGTGCTAGTCCATTTCCGCAAATGGTGCTCGCATGAAATGTCACACAGTGATGAATAAATAGGCGGTTTAACTTATAGAGTCATAATAACTGTAATAATGTCATAGCTTCTGCATATTGGGAAAAATGTGTGAAAAAACGCACTGTCAGTATTACTCAAATTTTAAGGTAATCGAAGGTAATGATTTTTTTCAAAATCATTACCTTCGATTTTTGCAGAGCTCATATAAAATACAATACACACAATATATACACTACATACTACCTACGCGTACATTCATGATGTTATGCTCAAAATGTTATAAAACAATTGTAATTGCAGCGCGCTAAACAATCGTCACGCTTTTTACAAAATGCCATTCGGCATAATGACATAAGGAAATGGTTGAAAATAAAAATTTAATTCATGTAATTTATATGAGAAAATAAACCCTTTTTTTTTTATTTATATAGTTCCGGACATTTCGTTTGTTAATTGCTTGATGTTATCACAAGTAAAGTTAAGCTTAAAATTATGCATGTAATAAATATTAGAAAATTTCTGTTAGAGGAGTAGTACACAATGTGAACATATTATGATGTACGTTAGGTAGGTACATATATGCTTCTATATAGCAGAAACGTAAGGATGCTTGCAATAATTTGTAGTTTATTATTATTGCATTGTATGCTCCTACACATACATGCATACAAAATATTAGGTAAGCACAATTAGTACATGAGCTTATAGTCTGTCGAAATAGGTTTGACAAATTTCATTAATTCCGTGTAATGTTCATCAGGGTTGTTGCATCTAATGACAATCAGAAAATTTCTTTTACGTTGTTTCTTTCTTTCGAGTTTATTAAACAATTTAATTTATTATTGTCTGTTTTTTTTTTCGCTCAACCACTTTCTTTTATGTGTTTTTTCTTCTATTCGTATTACCTTTTTGCATTTGCACGTATGTATTTGCTTCTATTTTTTTTTTAATAAACTAAAATTTATGGTATGTCATTAGGCTTTTGAAATTAATCAACTTTTTTTTTTTTTTTTTTGGCTATAATGCAAAGATATATGAATCCGCGCATAGATTAGATTACGTAGTTGGGTTATTTTTCTTCCTACTTTTTATTTTTATTTTTTTGGTAAATTATGCCGCACATTTGTAGCTCAAGTGTAAAATATTTTATTACACGCACAATTACACATTTTTCTCGGCGCTACATTTTTCCATTGCGGTATATTGAATTTTGACAATGGAAAAGTATTTAGTAACTGTATGAGTTTGTCATTAACATTTCTGAAATTATCTTACTAAAAGTTTGAGTGGTTAAATTGAAAAAGTAGATTGATCTTTTGAATTAAAGGTAAAACATCTTTCTGTAAACCGAAAATTTCATTACAAAAGTTATTAATGGAATGAGATAACAGTCTAAAAAATACACCTCTGTATGAAAGCTCAAATTTTTGTTTTACGAGTACCCAAAAGTGCCGGTGAAAATGTGTTACAAGGACGGTCCCAGAACTACCCGACCTGACATGTAGATGGCGACAGTAGTTTGAAAAAAATTAATTTGGTGAAAAGTGGCAACTTTATAAAACATATGTTTTAAGGTTCAAAGCGCCACGTTGTTTAGTATTTTTTTAAATTTTTTTGGAGCCTTCGTTGTTGGGTGACAGAGTTTAAACGACGTCGTATGAGGTGACCACGCCAGAAAAAGAAGTTAAGGAAATCCACAAAATGGTATTTAATGATTGCCGGCTGAAGGTGCGTGAGCTAGATGAAATTACAGGCAATTCAAGAAGTGCTATAGATCGTATATTGACCAAAAATTTGGAGATGAAAAAGCTGTGAGCAAGATGTGTGCCATGTTTGCTTACAATAGAACAAAAACAATGTCGTGAAGATGTTTCTATATAATGTTTGGCTATATTTCACAGTAATAAAGCCGAGTTTTTGCGTCGATTCGTAACCATGGATGAGACATGGGTCCACCACATCACACCTGAGACAAAGGAGCAGTCAAAACAGTGGACTGAAAGGGGAGAATCGTGTCCAAAGAAGGCGAAGACAGTTCAAACTGAAAACAAGGTTATGGCTCCTTTTTTTTGGAATGCACGTGGAATAATTTTTATTGATTATCTTCAAAAAGGAAAAACAATCAACGGCGAGTATTATGCTAATTTGTTGCAGCGTTTAAGTGATGAAATTAAAGAAAAAAGGCCGCATTTGGCGAAAAAGAAATTGTTGTTTCATCAAGACAATGCATCAGTTCACACATTTTATTCGCCAGATTTAGTTCCTTCGGATTATTTTCTATTTCCAAATTAGAAAAAATGGCTTGGTGGTAGAAGATTTGCAAACAATGAAGAGGTTGAGTCTATGGTAGATGGCTAATTTAATGAGCTAGATAGTTAATACTATAAACAGGGTATCGACTCTATAGAATATCGCTGGGATAAAGGAGGAGGGTATAGAGCTTAAAGGAGATTATGTTAGGAAATAAAGAAACATTTTCCCAAATTTGTTGTTTTCTTTGTTACGTCGGGTAGTTCTGGGACCGCCCTCATATCTCGTATTTCATTTTGATCCGCAGAGGAAGGCACAAGTTTATCGAGAATTCTGCTAAATTTTGCTAAATGTTAATGCAAAAATACTTTTTATTTTGCTGAAGTTGGTCCAAACAATTCTCAGAATCATTGAAACGTTGTTGTTGTTGTTGAAGCCTGCAAGCCTTCGATATCTTTGCTATCTCTTGCAATCGTATTTTGCAATTTGCCAAAACGATTATGTGGATTTTTTTAGTGTTTTGCGTGATCACCAGCGAGTTTGACATGTATGGCCACATTTGAAGTCAGCCAACCACTTCTCTACTATTTGTCTAGATGGAGCAGCGTTTAAAAATCACTTTTGAGGTCAAACTTGAGCTTAAACGTAGTTTTTTTCGATAAAAAAAGCAATGAAATAATTAAAACGCCAAATTGCTTTGAACCCATTGTTTTCAAAATCACAAAAGTAGCGTCACTGAAACCATTGGAACTTGTGATCGGATTGCAGTGAAAATTTAACAGGTTTCTTTTGAAGGTTGGTAGCTCTTAAGAATCATGCAGCCCTATGCATTTTTAAGCCGATATGTTTATATGTTAACGTAGAACCCATGTTGAATTATGAGCTTTGGCATAGAGCTCTGCATGAACATTTTTTTCAAGGCAAAAAAAATAAAAAATAATAATAATAAATATTTTATCTATTAAAACTCACGACAGTAGACCAGGATAGCCAGGAAATTAATTATTGTTCCTTCATGTTGGCTTCCATATATTGCATCCCATTTATTGCATGCCATTTATTGCATCCCATTCATTGCATCCATTGATTAGCTGTAAAAACTGTGAACTTGTATTGTATTTCTCTGAACAATCAGTCTGGATGTAGGGCATCTTTTTTCATTTGATGTACTTTGTTTTTTTGCAATGATTCTATTGCCACTTTCCACATACGGTTTGCTGCTCTTTATCATATCCAAGGGAAGGGGGGAAAACATATACATATATGTTAAAAAGTCGTCAAACATACTCATATGAGATCATAAATTTGCATTTAAAAATGGGTTACCTTTGTAAAATTACCAACCAAAACGTTCTTGTGTTTGTGTTGTTATTACTTTTTTTTCTGGTTTGCTGGGTTAAACAATTTATTCTTTCTGTTTTTTTTTTTTTTGGTTCTAAGGAAGTTAATGTCAAAAATATACATATACTTAACATATACATATGCATGTCTATCATATGTGTTTATGCTATTTTCCTGTTTTACAATTTTCTTATGCAATAGGTATACACACACATATAGGAAAGGTAGAGAGCGGCAGCGCGTCAACATTTGAAATGAGCATAATTTTTCTTTGAGTAAATTGGCGAAATTTGTTTATACATAATATATAGCATGTATGTATGTATGCACTTATATATTACTGTAGTAATATTGGAGAGAAAAAAAAAAGAGCAGTAAACGACTATGTATATATGTGTGTGTGTGTGCCAACAGTGACAAAGAATACGGTTAAAATGGCATTATGCAGAAATTTGTCATTTGATAATGTGAGTCTTTGCCGTGGTTCTTAGGTTCTTGCTGCTGGTGTTTTAAACAAATTTATTTTTTTGTTTTGCTGGTACTAGTATCATAAGGTATCACATATATGTGTAACATAGCATACATATAATATAAAAATGTAAAAGTAAAGAAACCAAAGTAAAGAAACGAAAATGAAAAAAAAAAGAATGCAAGCTTATATGAGACTTCATAAAAATTCCTGTTTCACGGAAATGTTGGAATTTTTATGTTTCATTTTTATAATGGAATTTTTTAATGTTGCATGCCATGTATTATGAATATAAATATGTACATGAACATACTATATATACTATGTATAGAGTATATTGTTTAAAGTGATAATTAGGAAAATGTAGAAAAACGAGCAAAGAAATATATTTGGTTTTTCTTTGGCAAATTTATGTGCGATTTTCTTTTTTTTTCCCTTAAATAAATTAATGTCCTTGTAGCTTTAGTTGATGAGCTGAGTCGTAGTTACATACGACTATGTTTAGCATCTAGAAATAGACTAGGGGCTCTCTATAATGGTTCTTTAGCTTTCACTCATTGGTTGTGTCGTACTAAGCTACTGAAAATATACCAATATTAGTATTGTATAAATAAAATACTATATGTAAATAAGAGCAGCACGTTTTTGCAAAAGTATTTTTTTTCTAGCTGTTAAAGGCTAGTAATAGATGTCAGGTCACAAAAATTGAAAAATATATGACCGATTTAATTTAATTTTATCATCGCAATATTTTTCTAAAAATATACTTATGCCCTATTTTCATACGCTAAGGCAGCGTCCTAATAAAATGAACTTCAAAGCATCAGAAAATTGACAAAACTCTATAGATGCTCAGGAACTGTTCCTGCACGGATGTATTGTAACTCTGACCTTCCTTTAGTTTTATCTCCCTAGTATTTTTCCCGAACATACTCATACTCTATCTCTACTCCACTCCTTAAGGGGGCTGCCATATAAAATGAAAGAAAAACACGTGAAAATTTAGAGAAACTACCCCATAGCTGCTCAGAAAACGCCACTACATGAGTGTAATGTAAATACGATCAATATTAGTTTTATTTTGTCAATATTTTTTCCAAACTCACTCGACATCTTAAGGGAATTGCCATATAAAATGAACGCAAAAGTACAGGGTGATTTTTTAAAAGCCTTCTGATTTGATTAAAAAAAAAGCACATAACATTTAGAGAAATGTATGAAAACTTTATTTGAGTCGATAGAACGATCTATATAACTCAATATTTAAAGATGATTTCATGTAAATGGTGACCGCTGATCCTCAAATGTTTCATACGTTGGATCCAATTTTGGCAGACTCTCTCCAACATATCGGCCTGTATTTCACAAATAAATTCTTCAATATTGGCTTTCAGTGCGTCAACCGTTGAGGGCTTGTCGCTATAGATATGAGCCTTAACATAGCCCCCATGATCTAGGCGGCCAATTGGGACATTGTTTCTCGTGCTGAGTGGCATGTGGCACTTTCTTGTTGAAACCACATGTCGGCCAAGTCCAGCTCTTCCATTTTGGGCAAAAAAAAGTTTGTAATCATCTCACGGTAGCACTCGCCATTCACAGAAACGTTCCTGCCTTCGTCGTCTTTGAAAAAGTACAGTAAAATGATGCCACCGGCCCATAATCCACACCAAAATGCTTTTCTTTGCACTTCAGACTAAATATGGCAATTTTGATTGTTCACGTATCCATTCAACCAGAAATGAGCTTTGTCGCTAAGCACAAGAAAGGGCACTTTCTTAACTGAGCATGGATTTTGATAATAAAATTCATTAATCTGTAAGAGTTGTACGTTTGTAAGTTGATTCATGGTTAAATTATTGACCAAACGGAACATGTTTGACAGTAATATGTTACACGAGAACAGCTGAGCTGCCAAAACAGTGTTGTCAAAAACAAAGTTGCCAAAAAGAAAGTTGCCAAAAAAATCACCCTGTACTTGCAAATCCCACCGCTCCCATGGGGCCGCCAAAGGGGTAACATGTAAGCAAAAATTCCTAGTCATTTTCAATTGAGCTTAAATAAGTATAAAATCTGATTATTATTCGAAATTGTCAAGTAACATTTTCATTTTTGTCGTGTGACAGATACTAATTGGGATTGGCACTGACTAAATGAATCATTTTCCATATTGTCTAGAAGTTGCGTAGAATAAAACTACTGGAAACAATGCGCTGTCGTATCCAAATTATTCAAATTATCAAACAATCAATTGTTCAAACAAACAAACTAATTTGTGTGAGTATTGAGTACGAATATTGAGAAGATCATTGATGAACAAATTTGTACGGCGAAATTTTGAATAAGAAATTTGTTAATTTTTTGCTCATTTAGAGAGGTGAATATTAGAATAAGCTTTTTCCAAGATATTTGAGGCAAACAATCACCAATTTGTTGAGTACATCGTCTATATACACTTTTCACAGCATTGTATGACTGTTGTTTGAAATTACTATTAAAATAAATTCAACGCCTAAACTGTATACTAAGAATATAGCATGATTATAAAGGGTTATCCATTTCGCGGTTTCAAAAGTATAGGGCTAGAATTCGACATCTGTCAAACTGAATTGTTAAAACAATTTCTTTCTTTTTCAGTTCAAAGTCTGACATTTGTGAAAATGGATTGCTTAACTATCGCACAACGCATTAAAATTGTAAAAACCTACTACAAAAATGGTGATTCTGCCACAGCCACATATCGTGCTTTAAGAGGAGAGTATGGTTCACATAATTGTCCAACTACGCAAGCAATTGGCAAAATTGTGAAGAAATATGAAGAGACTGGATCGGTTACAGATATTGTAAGGCCTGTGCATCATCGTTTCGCTCGTACCACCGAAAATATCTCTGCTGTAAGTGAAAGTGTTGCCGAAGACCCGAATGTGTCGATTCCTCGTCGTTCTCAGGAATTAGGACTGTCTTACGGCACATTATGGCGTATTTTGCATTTGGATCTACACCTACATCCATATAAAATCCAGCTCACACAACAACTGAAGCCAGCTGACCATTCACAACGTCGTAGATACGTCGAATGGGTGCTTGAACAACAGGCGGTGGACGGCGATTTTTCGAACAAAATTTTCTTCAGCGACGAAGCACATTTCTCACTCGGTGGGTATGTTAACAAACAAAATTGTCGTATTTGGGGTTCTGAGAATCCTCAAGTAATTGAAGAGAGGCCACTACATCCACAAAAAGTCACTGCTTGGTGCGCTCTTTGGTTCGGAGGTGTGATTGGACCTTACTTCTTCGAAAACGACGATGGAACGACTGTCACCGTCAATTCGGAGCGTTATGGTCATATGATAACCGACTTTTTTTTGCCTGCTATTGAAGAATACGACTTAGAGAATATGTGGTTTCAACAAGACGGTGCCACATGCCACACAACTCGAGCGAATATAGCTTTATTGCAAGAGAAATTTTCTGGCCGCGTAATTTCTCGTCGTGGCGATATCAAGTGGCCACCAAGATCATGCGATTTGACACCGCTTGACTTTTTTTTGTGGGGCTACGCGAAAGACCGTGTTTATGCAGATAAAGCTTTAACTGTTATGGCTGAGATACCGCCCAATATGTGTCAAAATGTGGTCGAAAATTACCTCAAAAGAATCGATGCTTGCAACAATTCGCGTGGTGGTCATTTAAATGATGTAGTATTTCACACATAATGTCAACGTTCAAACTTTATAATAAAAAAAAATATCATGATAAAAAGTATTTTATATGTGTTTTATTTACATTTACTTTTGAAACCGCAAAATGGATAACCCTTTATTATAGTACATATTAATCCCTCTTTAATCCCATTACCAATTCCAAGCAGATGGCAATAACATACATACAAATATCATATTTAATTTCTGTAATTATAACTACGAATAACATAAAATCATAATAATAATACAAATCAATTTTACCAACTACATATGGAATGGAATGTACATATATACCAATGCTTACATAGCAATATTGAGGTGAAATTTATCAATAATCCACACAGATGCACTTACACACAAATTATTACAAATCGTGTTTAGCATTGTAAAGGTAATCCAGGGAAAAGAACAAAAAAAAGTAACAAAAAAAAAAAAATAAAAAATAAAAATCATAATAAATTTCATCATCATTTCAACAAATCGCAAGGAAATCGCATTTAAGATGCCAAACCGTAGTGTGTGAGAAAAAAAAAAAATAAATGAAGCACCACAAAACCAAAATTACAGCCCTATATTGCAAATGCTAGCTAGCGATGATTATATACGAGTCTCATATATAATATGTATGTATGAGTACCTACAAAACTCCCTAAGTTCTACGTGAATGCGTCGCATCGTTCGCTTATGAAATACAAACAATATCAAATGCGAAAATAACCTATGTAGTACTCATACCCATACATACACACATATACCTATAAACGCAGAACACATACTAAACGATTAATATTCATTCAATGTCGCGCGTATATCACTTTTTATTTGTTCAGTGTGATGTTGAACACAACAAGCAGAACTATTAGAAGAAGCCAATATTAGTATTTATGTACTCGTACATGTATATGTGCAAGTGGAAGCAACAGCCATGCGAGTGATCGATAGGAGGAAACGAAGAAAGAAAACCTCATACGCCAATTACAACAATTTGAAATTTGCTTGTGTGTTACACTAGCACACCTCCTCTCAAATGGAGGTTACTAAAGAAAAACTAGTCGTGCATTGTATGCTCAAAAGACGAAATGGCAATTTTCTGCAAAAACACATAAACTCACATACACACTGCCATATGCATTCATACATACATACAAACATGTATGCCTAAGTAAAGTATGCATTGCTTCTAAAGGAGAAATAAGAAAGAGAATATGAATGTGAAAAATATAGAGGCAAAATAATATAATGATTGTAGTCTTTGTAGAAAGTGTACCTGCCGTTACGGAATACATACTACATATATGTGTGTGAACCTCTAGGGGCGAAAGGTGTTGATTCATGCCGTTGCTTCGGTTATGGCAGCAATGGCAGAAATTCCTACGTCTCATTGCTGTGTTAGGAGAGATGAAAAATTGCCATCGAATATCATCGAGTACTCATCTGAACATTAATCGGTATTGAGTGAGCATTATGATTACATTTGGAATGTATGATATCAATATAAGGGGGGATGCAAAATAAAGGTATTACCAAAACTATTTTCTGGCAAACCTTTAACGTCCATTGGGAGAACATTCAAAAAATTCATAAGAATAAATATAAATAATAAAATTATTCTTTAGGTACTAAAATAATTGACTCCAAGATATTGGAAAATATTTGATAAAATTGCTTAGCGAAAAGTTCGTACGATCTAACATACCTTCAAGGTGCCTCAACTCTATGAGCTATAACTCAACTCAACTCAACTCTATAACTGGACGATGGAAGTACGACTGGAGGTGAATCCAGATAAGACGGGCTTAGTACCTTTTACAAGAAAATACAAAATTCCGGAAATTCAATGTGTAAGAGAGGGCGATGAAAGCTCTCAATGCCTTATACGCATGAAGGAAGATGCTCGGTAAGACATGGGGCTTATCTCCCCGTCTAACACATTGGATTTACATGGCGGTGGTTAGGCCAGTAATGCTGCATAGTATTTTAGTATGGTGGACAAGCGTTGATAAGAAGACATACGTCAAGAAACTAGAAAAAGTACAAAGGGTCTCAGAGCTGTGTATAACTGGCGCAAAAGGCACCACTCCTACAGCAGCATTAGACAAACTATTAAACTTACATTCGATAAGGCTAGTGACTAGGAATTTTGCGCAGAAATCGGCACTTAGACTTATGTTGACAAAAGAACTAGTACAACGGCCTTTTGGTCACGGCAAGATACACAGCGGTTTAAACGCCAGCTCGGACTACGTTATTCCCCAGGTCAACTTCAATAGTGGGCCCAGGGTAGTGATAGAGCAAAACGGGTGGCGGAAGGGCATCAACATGGATTGCCACTTCTACAACCTGTTCACCGATGGATCCAAAATGACGGAGGGTGTTGGGGCTGCAGTGTTCTGTTATATAAGCTCCCGGATCACTGCAGCGTCTTTTAGGCTGAGATCTGCGCCGATATCAAGGCAACAGCGCTCGCGATTGAACGCACTCCTCGTAACTCTCAGGTTAATATATTCATTGACAACCAAGCAGCCATTAAGGTAATAGTAGCTGCAACGACAAACTCACAGTGTAGAACTTGGATGGATAGACTATGCGTTGACAGACACGTCACCATCTATTACGTACCGGGACATAAGGGAATTGAGGGGAATGAAAAAGTGGACGCACTTTCAAAAGCTGGCGCAAGGCTGTCTGAGGTTATCTCGTTACACATACATCTTCCTCTTTCCACGTTGAAAACAGAGATTGACGTAGCAATGATTCAGGAAGCGGAGTCCTTGTGGCAGGGATTAAACTCCTGCAAGATTGCAAAAATCATTCTTCGCACACATGATAGCAAATACACCGACTACATTTTATCACTCCCAAGAGAGGATTGTAAATTACTGGCTGAGGTTCTTATGGGACACTGTCTTACTCCGTCTTTTAAAATTGTTAAGTTAACTATTTTGCCTATGAAAATATATTTGAATAATAAGTATAATATATTTTTGAGAAATTTATATTAATAATTCACTTAATTTTTTGGACATTGTTTTATATATATTCATTCTATTCATATACGACTTTTTTTCTATAGAAATTCTACATGTAATATCATTTCTTCATAATCATTAATCGTTCGTGAATCTATAGGCACCTCCCGTCTACACCTTGATACCTACTCATGTCGGATATTAATACTTTGATACGATGTATGTATTCGTATATCGGAAATATGGCAATTTGAGGTGTATATAGACAAAAACAGAGATCATGTTCAAAGTTCATGTTGTTGTGGTTTTTGTTGCTTACGGACATTTCTTCTTCTTGTGCTTGTGAAGTGGTTTTGAATGATGCTGCACAAACATTTAACTTGGTCAGCTGCCAGGTACATATGTACATATATGTACTTGTAGGTATTAACAAGTATTTCCTTTTTACTTATATTTTTGTTTTTCGAGCCCTCAATGCTACTTTTCAGTTATTTAATATTGATTGGCTAATGTTGTTGTTGTTGTTATTGTAGTTTCATTGTTCATGTTGTGCTCTGTGTAGATTGTTTTCTCATTGTTGTTTGAATTGTTGAATGTTTTATTCGAGATTGGAAAATAAAAGTTATGGACAATGAAATAGATTGAGAAAAAAAAAAGAAGAAAAAGAAATATTTCGAAATCAAACTTTGAATAGAAAATACAATATATGAAAAATACGATATATTTTGCAGACTTGACATTGATCAATATCAATCGCCTTGTATATACTATGTAATTTCTTTGAATATTTGATTCTCGGTATTATCATAAGGCAGCAGAAAGTGGTAGCCAGTGTTAATACAATAGCTTTGTAATATAGCCTTTAGAATAATCCTAGTTTTCAGCATGGAAATCATTGCTTTGTTGATACATCTATTCACTTGTAAAATTATTGTTAAATACTTCCTTACCAAAGGCCCATTCAGTACTGAAAAAAATTACCATACAGTCGACCGGTGCTAGTCCGAATTATACCTTGCACATGCAGATATATCGTATATAAAATGTTGGCTCGCATATCTATATTTACGGAGATTTCTGTTATTTCAGTTGCATTCCCCCTAATAATTCTACATATAATTTTGCAAATAATATAATAATAAACACCTCAAAAACAAATTGAATACGAAGGATATATGGCTGATCGGTGCAAAAACTTTTGTTGTTCTACTCAAAGTAGGAAACTAAATAAATATTGCTATTTAAATTATTCTTAGCATATAAAATCCCATCAAAATATCTTGATCGTATATCCATAGTATGTCGAAATATCAAGTTGGAATCATATGGAATATTAAGCAACTAAGAAATCCAGTCAATGTCAGTTACCTCTCGAATTATATCTATAATTCTTGTATTACATAGAGATGATCACAGCAAATAATTTGAAAAAAAAAATACAAAAAAGGAACAACATAAAATAAACCCAAAAAGAACATAGAGAACAATAACAACAACAACAATAATGATGATAATAAGAACAACATACCGATTAAATATCAACAAACATTACTTTGTTGTTTCTTCTAAGTCACTTTGTATGTATATGTATGTATTGATGCATCTATACTATACATCTATTCCTCGATACTTGATGCTTGGTGGCGCACGTATTATAAACGATTCCTTAAACGTTTATCCTTTCTGGCCAAAGGATATTATCGAACATGCGAATGAAAAGCAATGAAGGCGATTGAGCGCAAAAGAAGTTCACAACAATAACAACAATAGCATTTGCTTAGGTGTGTCGTTTATATATCGTCTACATGCACAACATAGTATACTTGTATATTATAAATATGTATGTATGTATGTATGTTGTTGAAAGGTGAGCTGTTTGTATAGAAACAATATGTAAATGGTGATGTAGTCGTAGTCCGTCCGTCCGTCCGTCTCAATATTGTTAGATAAATGCCATATCATTGGAAATTTATTTGCGCGATGTGCAAGAATGGCTCATTTTACTCTCTCACACTCTTTCGCTCTCTCTCTCTCTCTTTCTTTCTTTTTCTCTTTCTCTAATTTTTCCAATGAATAGCTATTCTCGAATGATAGAAAGAGAATTGAGTTGGAAACGATTACTACTACTATAGACTGTAGACTGCCTGGCATGTTTAGACGATAGGTTGGCTTGGTGTCTACGTTTGACTATACAATATTTATTTGCTATGTCGATTGATGTTCAAATTTCATTCGATTGTTGTTGTTGTTATGGACATTATTATTACTACGACTACAAATACCTAGTATAATAGCGCAACTGTGGGTCTTATGTCTTTTGTCATGTGTACATATGTATATATGTATACATACACATATGTGGATACATATGTACAAGTATAAGGCAATGAAATACCCTTGTGCTATATGTTTTTATAACATATTTGTAGATGTTGATTGTGAGTTGCGTTTTTTTCTATATATGGAATTTTATTTCAATTTCCATTAAGCACAAATACTTTTGTTATTCCAAAAACGTATTGTATTAATATTAGGTTGTGGATTACACGACTAATAGCAATTGAGGCAGCCAGTCAGTCGAACTACTTAGACGGCATTTATATATTTTCTTTAAACTTCGTTTTAGTAATAAATTTGTAAAGATGATTATGGAAATTATTGCTAACAAATTTGATTTAAATATTTAGCTTTTGAAAGACTCCTCCCCCCATTTCACACATCGAATATAGGCAGCAGTTATTTACGTAAAATAAGCGAAGAGGCTTTATACCTATGGGGTTTGTCACTAAGTATGATGGAACTAAGAGTTAATAGTTAATGTTTAGCGTCCGATGATATTGAAAGAATGAAAGAAACTGCTCTATACTAGAAGGTGTTGAAAGTGGGGCCCGATTATTTTGAAGTCTGTTATATTTGTAATTCAGCCAAAGAGGCTACCTACGTTTTGCTAGACACAGACACAGAAACTTGAATAGATAATAATTTATCAACTAATAAATAATTTAGCATTCTTTGTCCGAAATAAATCGATTCGTCTGCTTAGGTATGTATTTTAATCTCACTTTTACTATGTACGTACCATCATTTTTATGTGAAATTATTTTACGCATTTTATTGTTCTCTCATTTAAACTCATACTGCAGGAGCCATCAGATTCTTTGCTATGTAGAAAGCTGCGCACATATCTATGCTATAAGTTTACTAACTGCTAACTTATGTACGGCAAGGAATGCATCCAAATCGAAAGCTAATTAAATGTAATCTAAGCGACGTGTCATTATTTCAATTTTCAGCAGCAAAAGAAAGAAAACAACAAAAGAATAAGAAAGAAAAATGGAAGAATAAGAAAAGTTAAAATATAGGTACATAATGCTTATATGTACATATACACACAGACACACACGTAAATATGTACATAATTTAGAATACGTATACGACATGAAGTGCTCGGATATTCTAATAATAATAATATCTCATTGGTTTGGTCGCTGCTAGAGAGTGTATAAATGAATGAATGAATGAATATACAAAACTGTATGAATGAATGAATGAGCAAATGAAGGAGAAAAATATGCAGCATAAAGAGAGGAATACCACCAAAAACGAAATCATTTGATTTCATTCTATGTGTTTACTTATATACTTGTATGTTGTTGGTGTCTATATTACCCATGCTACTCATTGATATTAAGATAGACAAAGTAATTAATGACTTTTTAAATATTCATACGAAAATAATCAGCATAAATTAATTTGACGGCGAATTTTATGAGTTTGCAAAAATGAAATACACTTTGCATTTAATTAGATTGTAAATATCGTATATGTAAAATGTGCTATTTATATATGTTTGATCAAAAAAGAGTAATAAATAAATATTTTTGAAGGAATGAAATTTAAGCCGGCTCATTGATGGTATGAGACTCTAAAGAGATGATAGTTAATTAATTTCTTATTTATATAATAAAGTAAGCGTGCGAAAAGGCATCAAATTATGAATGAAATGTATTTATATTCTGATTTGATGCCATGACATAGCTAAAAATTTTGTAATATCATTAAAGGTGATTGAAATTATATTATGTATATACTATTTACTAAAAAAGGGTAATACAAAATTTAACAAATTTAATGAAATTCAATCATGTGTGAATAAACTATTTAAATAGATAAACTACATCGTAGATATTACAGCACAGCAGTTTGATTAAAGGCACAGTAACACAACAATGACTTTGAAAACATTATTTTTTTTTTCCGTGAAAATATGAAGAAAAATGAATAAATTATTTTATATAATTAGGGATCACCTCAATAATATGTAATATTGTACTACTAACTTTCTCTTCTTAGTTCTTTTCGAATTAAATCGAAGAAATAATTTTTGCAAATCGCCTTTCTTGCTAGTTTTGGCAAGAAATATTTAAAACTTCCAATGCTGTGGGAGTTTTGAATACTGCTAGACGTTTTTTCATCAAACTAATATGGTTGTAAAAATCATTTAAAATAAACTTGTTTTAATAATCTGTTGCTTAAGATATGATTTGGCTCAGTTAAATCATACCAGTTTGTTTAATGAATCTTCATGAACCCTTAACGAATCTTATTTGTTCGCCAAAATAGCACGGCACATACAATTTTAAGTCATTCTCCCAATTCGTCCATAACCTTTTTAACAACTCAACAAACTTGTATGAGAGCTAAGCTTTTTTCATGTCGATGTGCTCGACAAAATGACGTTTTTTCACAAAAAAAAAAAAAAAAAAAAAAATTAATAATAATAATAATAATAATAAAAATCAATTAAAAATTTAAATCAAATATAAGTCAAAACTTCATAACGATATCTTGGCTAAAATTAATGGAAAACATTTTAAAATCTTTCAATATTTCAATAATAGGCAACTTTGTTCAGCAACTTTGTTTAGAAACTTTGTTTAGCAGCTTTCATAATAACAGACTGCATTTTATAAATTAAAAGACAGTAGAATTCTTTACCGATCAGAGAGCACAAGGCAATAAAAATTGAAACAAATTCTAACGTATGAAGCCTTTGATTCATCAACTATCAACCAAATAGTCAGTCATTTGGAGAAATCCACACTTGACTCTATTAAGTAAAATCCAATGTTGGGTTCCACATAAGAGTCATGTACTACGATATGAAATATGCTAACGAACATTCGAGTTTGTGCTTCCTATAATTTCATTGATCGTCTTTTGCATACTATCCGTGATTATAGCGAATCTTCAACTAATATTTGGAATCATCAAAACATGAGTTAGCAGCAAATTTCTTAAATAACAAATATTGGAGATTTGATCTTTACTATTAGCTGCTTGGATACGATAGTCTGATCTTCATCGATGATGTCATTGCATGGATTTGTGGGTGTTTCGATTTATTAGGAATAGGTCACTTTGTCAAGCCATTATAGTGTTATTAATTGGTGGATAAAGGCTGCACATGTGATCTTAAACAGAGATTATAAAATTACCAATACGATATTGTCTAACACTTAGACTACTCAGACTGCTATAAAGTATTTGTGATCTGATATTTATCATAACCAGAGACCATGGCATACTATTCTCTCTTGACTCGTTAGCATCATGAGATTTGCTTCAATTTATTTTGTTTTTTGATAGATTTAAAGTAATTTAAAAATTGATATCAAGCGCAGCACAATGGAGGTGTTACGGCTGAGTGCTGCGGTTGCTTCGAAGTCTTGCAAAAAATAAATAGTCTAAACAAAAAAGATGACAAAGCAAAATGACAGGAAAGTGCAACAAGTCTAGTCAATCTGATTGAAACTACATCAAAAGCATAGGTAAACATTGATTGAAATACGGGATATATAAATTGGAGAGGTGTTCTGCAAATGCTAAACAAGCGAAAACGTAGAGGAAGAATTGAGAACAATTGAGATCCTAAACCGACCAATTAAGCTTACCAAAAATATTCTGCTAGCCTTCATGAAACCATAAAATATTCATAAATTTCGAAGTGAAGTTAGTCCACACAGAAATCCACTGTTTCTAAGTAAGTTGTCATCTGACAAAATGATTTATAGAAAAAATATACCGAAAATAATTTTATGTCATTTCGTGAATTATTACACTCAGACTCAGTTGAAGACTTGTAAGCTAAAACGACTTTCAAAAACAATTAAGAAGACAAAAGAAATATCTTCTATATTTTCAGTTAATATATGTATGTACATATGCATGTGTACGATACTTTAAAAAAATCAGCAAGATTGTGTATATTTTTATATTTCTTTGTTCTTTCGAATGTAGAATTAGGGACAAAAAAATTAAAAACTAATTCAACGTAGTACCTTTTTTTTTTTACCAACATAACATATGCAATTTTTTTTTTGTCACTACTCACTCCATATGCATGGTTGGGTATATGTGCAAATAATGGGTAAATATGAAATGTAGTAGTAATTGCAACATGAATGTATACAATGTCAATGGCAGTGTCTGTAGTATAATTTTGTATTTTATTTTGTTGTTGTTGTGCAAAAAAGAAATGAGTTGAATTTGTTTTCTTCTCTTTTTGTTAGCTTTGTTTTGTTTATAAATATGAAATTCCCATGCAATGCACACATCGAGATATTATACGAGAACAGATAGACAGATAGAAATCGGAAAACATGCCAGACAGACGCTTTGATGCACTTGCTTCTTTGTTTCAACTTGACTGAATTGTAGCAGACATCTCAAGTTGAATGCATATGTATGTGTACATGTGTTGTATTTTGTAAATGCATTACAAAATACGACTTGCTATTGGAATTAAGCTTCAAAGTGTACACCTTAGTACTAATACGTGTGTATACATCCCTCCGTCCCCTATTATTACTCTATGGGAATTCTCTGTCTATGTGTTTGTTGGTTGCAAGTTCAACGTATGTGACAAAGTCGACTCAAATATCTTAAAGATGTTAATACAGCCGCAATGCATTACAATGCAATTTAATGCATACTAGACACAGACTAGTATTTACTACGAGTACACACAAACGAGTACATATGCACGAATGCAATTTTGCAGACAACATACATCTGCTAGTAGTGTGTGCGGCTTACGTATGTACGTATGATAACACAAACTGAAAATTCTTTCTTTGTAATGAAGTAATTGAGACACACACATACACATTCGCTTATGATGACGATGTCAATGATGAGCAGAATGAGCAGAATGATGAGAACAAAGTAAGCACTTAACATTTTATGTTGTTTTTAATTATTTGCACAACACCATCATACCACTATTCTCTCTCTCTCTCTCTCTCTATCATTTTGTTTTTGAATCCACCAATTTTGTTGCAACTTCAAAATTTCGTACGAGTATAATATTTTATAATTATATTACAATTTCGTTTTTTTAAGTTATGCCATTTTTGTTGGTTTATTTTGTCTATAAAATTCTTATTTATAGCTTGTGGGTGTTGATGATTATGTACTACACTTGTTGTTGTTGTTGTAAGCTATTATACATTTTTAATGAGTTTAAAAAAGCAAGCAAACAAAAAAATGAATAAATAAACAAATAAGAAGAAGAAGAAGAAGAATACACTGAGCTTAAGATTACAATGAACCTATGTATATAGAAAATGATATACAAATATGCGTAAGTGTTGATTAATTTTGAATAGCGTAATGAAAGGAAAAGCTGAAGAATAACTTTGAATTATAGTTTTTTAATTTTTAATTTTTTTTGTAATACTTTTCATTAAAATAATTTTTTTTTAAATATTTTTTTTTCATTATTTTATTTTTTGGAAGAAGTACATACAATGATGATTGATACTTTGAGTTTTTCAAATATTATAATGAAATAAATTTTTTTAATCAGTTGCAAGCATTTCTATGAGTAGCTTGAAGAAAGTGGTCTCACTGGCTAACATGAATTACCTTTAACAATATGAATTCCATCAACAGACTATATTACTTTGTAGCCTTTGTTTCTTTTTTACTATTTCAAATTTAATGGAATATGGTGTATTTGGCAAATCTGAAATCAAGCAGAGAATCTTAATATATTTTAAAATATCAAGGTCGAAAGTTTTGAGAGTTGCAAGACATTTTCCACTTTAGATGATGAAGAACATCGAGTTTCCATCATCAGTTGTTTGCGTGTGTGTGGCACTTATAGGTCCCGAAGGACCCTTCGGTCAAGCATCACTACCAATACTGTTGTACATGTTAAATTTTAGTACAAGACAAGTAGTACAAGACAATAGAATTCATTGCCATAACTCAAAAAAAAAAAAAATAAAATAATGAATTCAATTCAAAATGTAATTTTTATTCCGTATATTTTCTTCAAAAAACTATGTAGACTTGAATGTTTTTAACATACTTGGCGAATTATGATGGACTTGGCACATCTGAAATTACGCAGATAATCTTAACATATTTTCAATTAATAAGTTAGAAAGGTCTAAGAGTAATAGACATCATCCACTTTAGTTGGTGAAGATCATTGAACCCCCCATCCTACTGGATGATGACTTTATATGAGGATAACTGTTTGGCAGAAGAATGTGTTTAACATTTATAGGCACCGAAGGGTCCTTCCTGTACTGTTGTCCGTGTTAAATTTTTACCAGTGCTATAAGACAATATAAATTTATCGTCATAATTTAAAATAAATGTGAGTACATTTTTTAAATTGAATTTAAAATTTGTGCAAAATTTTCATATCATTTAAATTTTGACCAGTGCTACAAGACAATAGAATTTATCATCATAATTCAAAATAAATTTGAGAATACTTTTTAAATTCAATTTATCATTTTTGCAAAATTTTAATATCATTTAAATATAATTTTTATTCTGTTAAAAATTCTGAAATATCTAGACTTGAATGTTTTCAACACACCTCAAAAAATGACGAATTTTTTCTTTACATTTGAATAATAAATTGTAAATATCAATCACTTAACATAGCAGCAGTACAAATAGCAGCCACCCAATATTCTGTTATTAACATTTGCTGTTAATCAATTAAAGAATGTTATTAAATGTTCTCTCTTTAGATGTTCAAAGAATAAAATTGACGTCTGCGTATTGCAATCAAAACAAACTGAAATTAATCTCAAACAAAATGCAAAAAAAAAAAAAATGCCGGTAAATCTGTTTCCACTATTTTCTTATTTTTCCCTCCACTTCAATTTGTTTTCAAATTCAATACAAATTGCACACAAAAGTACAAGTGTTGCCATTTCAAGAGCAACTCTCTTCTACTTGTTGTTGGAGTTGTTTTTAGTACAAAAGGTATTCAATCATTCGCAAGTTCGCAGATTGAGAAATGAATATTGAAAAAAAAAAATTTTAAAATAAAAATTGAAAACTTGTTCGCATACTGGACGACGATATGTAACATTATCATCGCCATCGTCGTTGTCGTCGTCGTCGTCGTCGTTGTCGTCCTCCCTACATTGTCGTGCATCGTTATCGTTGGAATTCGCTGCAACAAGCGAACAACTAAATGCCCAATATTAAAGCTGATACTAAAACTACACGGTACAATGAGGAATGTATTAAGTAGAAGACGACGATGAAGGGATTACATACGATATACAATATATATATATATATATTTATTTGAAGTGTTGTAAAATAAGAAACCAGAAAAATAGCTCCCACCGTATGGATGCGACGGCATGTGGCATGTTGCATGTGGATACATACGAGTACATGTGGACATACAAACGCAAAATATACATATACACATTCATGAAAGTGTTGCTTATTGCGAGGAACTTGGCAGGCATTCGGCTGTTAGAATAACAAACAGTATGTGCGGCAATTGCGAAATGGACGGTTCGTTTTTGCGGATAACAAAGTGATAGTTTTCGTTTTTCACTTTCGTATGGAGCTTCTAAAGAAAAATGCATTAAAAAAAAAAATAAGTAGCGTAAAACGTGTTTAATGAACGTACAACTAAACAACAATAACAAGTAAATTTCGTATTGAAATGAATATGAAAGAAAAAAACGTTTGAAACCATTTGAATAAAGAAAAAAATTGCTCAATTTTTTATCATTTAAAGTGATGGAATTAAACAAAAATTTTATTTAATTTATTTTAAAAGTTTTTATGCAGTAAAATAAAAATATTACCAAATAATATGTGGTAAAAATTATATCAATATTTGTGAATGTGTATAACCAATGAAACATATAACAAGCTTATAACTCCTAAAACATAATAGAAGAACACAAGATGCGTGTATACGAGAGCAGCGACTGACTTCAATTCAAAATTAGTCACAAACAGGTTATGAGAATTTTCAATATATACAATATGTATTTGGTATTTTCGTTGTTGTTGAACTTTTCAAAATCTTGACACTTGAGCAATTCCTATTTTATATTTATATTTTCGCAATTGACATTTTTACTATTTTATACAAAAGTCTTCAAGACTGCGACAATGCAATTGCGTCTATGTGTAATATGCTTTTGTCTCGCTGATCATACATCTTATTATATTACGTATATATAATACTACACTCTTGTTGTACGTTCTTCAAATGGCCGTTTTAGTTGTCTGTAGTATTTTCGGTAATAGCATTGTGTGTGTGTCTGTTTTTTGCCATGTCAGCAATTTTTGTGCAGCACTTTACATTACTTCACTTCAATCGTATTGCTTGCTAAAGCCTTTTTTTTACTTCTATAGTATGATGCTTTGGATTTTATGACTTTTGCTGTTCTGTTTCATTTTCAGCTTGGCTTCTTGGCTTCTTTCGACTTATGTATGTATTTTGCAAATACAATTACTCGTATGTACGCTTTCGAGAATTGTGTTTTATGACTCCATTTTTTGATTTTAGTGACTTTATATGTTCATATGTTTAAGTTTTGTTCGTTAAATATAAAAGAAATGATGATCATTTCATATTGCAATCATTTTATTATTAAATGAAAATTTACTTTTTAACGATTTTTGATTGACCGTCGTACCATTATTTGTTTTATATTCATTTTGTTGCACTATAATTTTACTGTAACAACAAAAACTGTTTTTTTTTTCAATTAAAGAATAAATTAAATTTTATGTTGTTATTAAATTTGATGGAAGTTGCTGATTGTAACAACATGGAATATGATCACTTCAAACATGCATTTTTGAATTTCTTCATATCGAATTGTCGTTTCTTTAACTGTATGAGAATTATAATTATTCAAAAGCTATGCAATTATTGTAATGTCATTTGCGATATTTCTAGTTGGTAGTTCTTTCGAATATGTCAATAGTTAGGAGATTTGTTTTCGGGGTAGAAACGCGAGTAGATGTGGATATGGTGAAGAATATCGTAGAAGGTAAATTCTGTTGGCATTCAGACAAGTGATGTCTATTGTACTAAGTTAGGTTAGATTGATTGCATAAAATCATAGATGTTCTGAAGAAGATTGACACATATTATGCCATATTTCATTTAATGAATCATCTATGATTACATTTGAAGTTGAGCTTGAAACTATTAGTCCAGCATATAATTTTATTTTTTTTTTAAAATATCTAAAATATTATCTGCTAGCAGGATTTAACAAATGTATTAATAATATTAATTTACAGTTGGTTGTCTTAGTGTTATTTTCCTACGATATATTTGATTCCAAGAATTATTAAAGTCATAGTTATAGTCAAGCGAATCGTGATAATGACAAATCATTGTATTTTATTAGCTACAAAGAATTACTAATAATAGCAACACTAGATGATAAACTAAAGTACAGATGACAAAGTGGAAATTACAAAATTTAAAAATATTTAGATATAAAAGAAAACATATTTTCAATGCTCGACTTGCTATACACAATGGAGCCATATTAACTTCAATAATATTTTCGAGTATTATTTTAATTTTATGATTTATTTAATTATGCTTAACTGGAAAAATAGTTTCATGATCGACTTTAACCTAAATAATGTTTTCGAAACTTATTTTTATATTGTGATTTATGATTATTATGTGATATTTTCTAGTTTGGAATGCTATAATTAGTAGACAAATTTTCTCAAAACAGTTTTGTTCAGAAGTGCTATATTTCCATGACTAGTTATGTTGTTAAGATTGGCTCTATGGCATATATTTCAATGTTGGTATCATATTATTATCACTTCGAGCATTATTTTTCCATTCTTTGAGTTTTAAGGTAAAGCAAAGATATCATCACGTCTAAAGGGGCGAACAAATTTATTGATTTCTTCTAAAGAAATTTCAAAATCTACGTGTGCATAACAAATCTAAGTAACAAAGCTTATGGTCGGCTTAATATTAAATAAAATGACATCTTATAAAAGCAAAAAGTTGTAAATAAATACTACATATATTGCTGTCTTCCACTAACGATTGTTTATATTTATGAAATGAACAAATATATTGTCCATAAATTTAAGCATGCATAGTGTCAAGTAATCATAATTCTGGAAATCATCATTGTGAACATCATTCACTTCACAAATCACAAAATTAAAAATGTGACAAAAAAATAAAAAAAAAAAAAATCGTTGACTATCGTTCAGCGAAATAGTAACTGGAAAACTTATGAAAACTTAAAGTTTTCATAAAACTTCTAACTATAAAATATAGGTACAATAGTTCTTCCATCCATATATTCCATCAAAATCCATATAATGGATTTTGGTACTGAAATTCAATAAAAAAATTAAAGTCATTAATACAAATAATATTTAGCATAAATTGTATTATGAAACTGTGATTTGAGATAATTCGGCAGCCTTGATCTTCTTTCAGATCATATGATCCTTTGTTGTTATACGTTAATCATGTGATTAAATGCTCTCACAGTAGACAATCATCATGGAAAATAAGCAAAAAATCATTAAATAAAATAAAATGAAATATCCACCTCAACAATTGTGCATCATTGACTTGTTCATGTAATAAAAAACACTTTACGCGCCAACAACAGTCATTGAACTTTTCCAGTGCAGCAACTTTTCTTAAAATACAGCTCTTTGTGAAGCAGAAAATTGCACACCTGTTTAATAATTGCATATTAAGTATTTTTTAGATGCTTCAAACAGACATATACATGCATATTTTATATTGACGCCAAAGACCAAACTATTCTGTACTATTATCATTGTGTTCTTTAAAAAAAAAATTTTTGGTTTACAACTTACATTGGAAGTCGTTAAGAAAATACAATTTTACATAATTACTAGTTGTGAAAATGTAATAGAATTGAAGAAAGAATAAAGAATAAAATGAAACGCGACAAAGCAACATAGACGACGATGACGTAAAGATGGTGGTTGCATGCAATAAAATAGAAGAGAAATATAAAAAAAGCCAAAAAAGCAAAAAAAAAATGAAAAGACTAGAAGTACCAGCAAAAGAATGTATAATAAAAAGAGAAAACAAAAAAAAAAAAAAAGAAAAATTAAGATGGTAGAATATTCACAACAACTGTAGCAGCATGCCAATGACGTCATTATAAGCTTCATTGCAATCTGCATTCCTCCAGAGACGTTCTTATACCTTATATATTGAGATGTTGCAACATATACTTACTTGCTGCCATTGCTACAGACGATGATGATGATTATGACGATGATGATGATGATGATGAGTTGGTTGAAGCATACGAAATGACACAGGCCAATATTGTATAACTACATTGTTCAATGGAACTGTGAATGGTGAATTCAAAAAAGATAGAGAAAAGCAAAGAAAAAAAAATAAATAAAAAGAAACCATCGAAAAAGCAGTAAAAGCACGTTGCAACATCAAACGAATTTTTTGGTCATTATGAAATGGTGGTATACAAACACACACACACACACACACACATACAAAGCAATAAGCAAAAAAAAGTTTTGCAAAGAGAACAACAGAAAAGGTGAAAAAATATGTGCTAAAATGCAACTCTGAATGGACATAATGCCCACTTCTTTACTGTCGGTTGGTTACTTGTTATAATGCCGCTTTTTCTTTTCGTCTGCATTGTTAATGTTGTTGTTGTTGCTATTATTGCTGATGATATATTTAAGTAGTCGTCGAAGCAGCATAGTAGCTCATGAAAAAAAAAACGATTATGAGCCATATAAAGAATTTGTCATTTTTTTGAATGTTCTTTATATGAGAAAATCTATGCTGGTATACGTTCAATTGAAAATATCATCGAAATTATATGTCGCAAGAGTTCTGCCGTTCGGAACCGGCTAAAAAAAGTAGGTCCCTTCTAATACTGTCCGAAAATTTAACACACACAACAATAATGGAATAGAAGCTCGGCCAAAGAGCCCTTCGGAGCTTATAAGTGCTACATATTTATTTATTTTTTTTTTTTTATATGTGATCGTGAAGTGCATTAATAAGAATCAGATGCAAATTGCTAACATTTGAAATTGATACACGAGCACAATTGATACTGTAAAGAGCCAAATGAGCCGTTTGAGCTTCTGATTGGGCCTTGTTGATTTGAGACACGAATGTGCTTAAAGACGTAATATGAAATGTTTTTTATTCTTAGTTGTTGTTGTAGTTTTTGTTGTTGTGATTTCGAAAAGTACATACTTTGGAAGTAGCAACTATTCGCAACATATGCTTTTTTACTTTTCTAAAAATCGGTGTTGCCATTTTTGCATTATTTTATTGATGCTCTCTTGTTGTTGCTGTTTGGGTATAAAAACTACATAAATACCCATATGAAAAAGCTGATGTACTGGTTTTATTTTATTTTTGTTTCATTATTTTTATTTAAGTATATCTTATTCTTCCTTTGTAACAATAAGCAAAGCAGCTGTTATTGGTTGCATCATTTAATCTATGTGTGTGTGTGTCTGTGTGAATAGCTTTAGAAAGAGAGAATAAGAGAATTATTGAGATACAAAGGCAAAATATATTTGTATGTAGGTATGCTATGTATGCTACAAGAAATAATTCTTTTCAGGCTTCACTATGTCGTATTGATATCCCAACGAGCGACCAACTGCTCAGCTTAGTTCAACAACTATTGACTAAGTAAATGTGATCTTATTGTTATTGTTGTTGTTGTTCTCTGCATTTAGGTTTTAAAGTTTATACATAGTACATATTGAACAAAATCTGGTTTGTTTTTTTTTTTTTTTGCAATTGCATTTTGCATCTTGTTTTAAATTTGCCTTCTATATATACCTGTATACTGTATGCTCATATATATGTATGTTATGTACATAGGTCTGAAAAAGAGTTTCTTTGTGTAAAAAGCTCAACTACAAGTTTTTCATTTTGCTTCCTTTTTTGTTTGTCAGTGAGTTGAAAAATCTCAAATCTTATTCGTTTGTTTTTTTTTTTTATTTTTACTTTAAAAGTGTTGTTGCAATACAATATATTTTACATATTTGTTGAGCATATATAAAGTTAAAGTTTCATTTTAATCTAATTTGACAGGATTTTTTTTAAAGAGACTTTTAACTTTTAACTAAAGATTTCACTATAAAATTTAATCATTTGACGAAAATATACATTAAACCATAGTAGCAATTCATCAATAAAAATAATAATTAGAAGAAAATTTGACGATACTGTACAAAGCATATTATAGTAGGTAATTTAGAAAATTTAACATCGATTTAAATCATACATAGTTTTATTATTAAAAATCTATTGACACCCATATTAAGTTTAAACCTTTACAAACACATATTTTGGATTATCAATAGGTTTGAGTATAGCTCTAAGAAATTTGCCTTGAAAAAAGCATATCTAGGCAAATAGTTTCATATTTTTTAAATTAATTGCTGGGGATTTTAGTGATTTTTGTCCACCTACCATGAGAGAGTTTCGAAAAAAGCAATTATTAAAATCGAGTGCTCGAATTTTGTTGACATTATCCATTGAATATAATTACGATATATTCGTAATTATCGATAAATTTATATACAAAAGTAATAGAATACAGTAGGTTTTAAAAACAATATATTAATAATAATAATAATAAAAGAATATAATAATATATTATTTAGTATTAGAATACAAGATATTCAATACACTGCGACCTAAAAGATTTTTTGTGCGATTATTTCCGAACTAAAACAATTCAAGACTATTTATAAATCTTATAATTGCTGAGGCCTTGATTTTACCTATGTGGTTTAGAGTCAAGATTCCGTTACCTAGGTAACCAAGTCTATGTCATGCCGCCGCTGGGCAATTGCATAGAATATGTTCCGATGTTTATTAATCCACATGACAGAGTCGACAGGTATCATTTTCTAACACAACTATTTTCTTCATATGGTCGATGAGTCTACAGTGCCCAGTGAGCAGCTCTGTGTAGAGTTTTATGTCATTTCTGCTGAGGTAAAGAACAGCATCCACCTTAACATGTGTGGTATCAATGAGTCCCTTCGACTATCGCATACCCGTTTGAGCTCTCCAGTAGTCGAGTAGATCACGTTTCCCCCCTCTCACATATCAAGTTGTTTATGGCTCTGGTCAAATGAAAGGAGTACTTGCGCTCTTCCTTTGCAAGGGAGTCGCCAATTTTGTTTCCCTCGTGTTTCTCATGTCCCGGCACCCTCATGAGTGTGACAGGATTATTTGCTGCCAGAGCATTGAGAAGTTCAAAACATTCCCAAAACAGGCTTGATTGAAACGAGAATTATGCCAGGGACTTTAGAGCCGCCTGGCTGTCCGAAAGGATGCATATTTTGGTACCACGGGTGCCCCTACGTATGCATTCTCTCGCACATATCTCTAAGGTATGGACCTCCGCATAAAAGATGGAAGCTCTTTTCCCTATAATAATATACCAATACAATAAATTGTTAAAATATTCTTTACCTAAATCGATATAACGACGTAGTAAATGATTTGTTAGAATTGCGTTTTTCTATTCGTCATACATTTATTTTTAGCTTTGATAGAAATAACTACCATATAAAAAGTAGGAAGGAATGTATTGAGTAAAATATTGTAAAAATATGTAATTTAAATAGCTTAGCTATAACATTATTATATGAAATTAAGTAATTTTGTAATTATTTTGAAATTATACTCAATTTATTTATTGTATGTTATTATATTGTACTACACCTATGTTGATGACGGCAATAACCATAAAAAAAATAACTAATGGAAGCATGTAAATAATTTTTATGGGTTACATACACTATGTAAATATATGAATGTGAAATATATATTGTAAACTTTTCGGTTTTTTCTCTATTCTTGTGGGGAAAATTAAATAAAATCAATGATGGCTATAAATCTTGTTCACCCGAGAGACCTAACTAATTTCAAAATTTATGAATATTTGTTATAATAATTCGAAAAATACAATTCTAGTATTTATTTATATTTTTTTAATAATTTATATTTATAAACAATTATTTTCTAAATATGTGTATTTACATATTTTTTTTTTATTCAAATCAAGAAAAATAAAAATAATAACTCAAATAAAGTGGAAATATTTGTACTTGTGCTTAGTTAATGAAAATAAATTTTTCGTTTTATTAATTTTATGCGTTTAGTGCTAATATTTTTGCACTTTTTGTTTTTGTTCATTGCTACTACTGTGATTATATTACAGTTTCCCCTTATTTGTTACTCTTTCACTCTCTGATGGATTAAATTACAATGTGCACGTTTGTTAAAAGTTCAAATATACGAGCCTATAATAAAGTAATTTCAAGTTTAACATTTTAGTTAATTAAATGTCAAGAGGTTTACTCACAATTATTTATGATATTGTGTGTGTTTTTTTTGTTGCTATATATATCCAAAAATTAATTACATATTAGATTCTCATTAGAAATGAGATGTGCAATTAAGAAAAAAAAAGCTTTTCTAAATTTTAAACATTTAAAAAAAAAAAAAAAAAAAACGGAAAAAAATTTTTTTTATTACTTGCTTATGTATTTAATTATATACTTGCAGACTTTTGAAAAGTTAGTTATACTCACATTTATGTTTGGTCTTCATTTTTCAATACTGTGTATTAATCATCAAAGTTTTATTTTTTTCTCCTTTGTTGTAACATATACGAATGAACTGTATTTGTATACAACAAGTCCTCTAATAGCTATACTTTTGTAACTATGCGTATAAGCACGCGCTTAATTGTTGTTAATGCCTTTTTAATTGTGTCCATTAATTGTTGTCGTATTATTGTTGTTGTTATTCATAACATAGGTTCAAACTAATGTTTTTACTTTTTATTATGTTGGTTTTTTTTTTTTTTTGTTATTGATTTATATATATTTTTGTAGCCATAATTTTTATGGGTGGTTTCTACAGGTGTTATAATAGTACAGTCAACTATCAAAAATAAAATGGTCATCGTAATTTTTTTCTAATGTATTTTTTATGAAATTTTACTGTTATTTTTTTGGGGGGATGTATTTGTTTTTGGGAAGCAACTCTTCAATGAATCATCTGTATAAGATCCATAGAGTACGTACACTTTCACAATATTCGAATGTATGAGAGACACGTGTTTTAAGTTGACATTGTTCAAAAACTTTCTACATTAACCATAACAATGAATACTAAAGGGTTAAAATATTCAATAAATGAATTTGTTATACGATTTTATGGTACACATATAAAATGAAAATTCTACATGTAATTCTATGTACATGCAATGTATTTTCCTACTCATAAAAAATGTAATTTCTGTTTAAATATAATATGTTACCAACAAAGGAATTTTGTGAAAATCCCCAGAATGAGAAATATTATGTTTCCAAAATTTTCTATTAATGTATTTTATGATTTACCCAACATCATACATATACATATGCATTAAATAAAAGGAAATTGTGCAAAAATGTACAATAACAATAAAATAATTTTTCTTACAGTTACGGGTATAGTTAGTCATTCAAAAATAGTCAAACAAAAAATGTATTTTTTCACAAACTCATACTCATTTCATTGTTTTTGAAATGGGAAAAAATAGTCATATTGCAAAGTATATTCGGTTTTGTTGATAAAATTAATATATTTCGAGTTTTTGTTAAGAAGATCTGAAATTGGCCTATTTTTCATCACATTTTTTATTTATTTATTGGAATTAATTGGAAATTTTAGAAAAGATAATAATCAAATGATTAATTTTTATGTAAGATGTCAGATCTAGTCAGATCTAATTTATATTCATGTCAAAAGTGATTTGAGTAAGTGTTCAGATGGAAGAGATTGACAAGATCTCCAAAAATGTGCGTTAGAAGGTTATAAAAATTCGTATGTATTTACATTACTTTTTGTGAGATTCTCGAGCTTCAAACTCAAACTAAAAAAAATAAACCAGACAAACTTTCAATAAAAATAATTTATATGCAATTAAAAAAAAAAAAAAATGTGCAACAAATAAAATGCTCTCTACTCTCGTAAGGGTATATGCAATTCGTCGTGAGTGTATGGAGAATTATATGCTTATATGCATACCCGAATTTCAGCTCACTGAGAAAAGTTTTTTATATCCTTCTTGAATATATATTTATTCTCTTCCAAATTATATTTTAATTCATTTTCATACACGGTGAGATTAAATTTTTTCCGATTTTCAGGATTCAAGGATCAGACCCATAGATGGATTGTATACCTAAAATGAAGAATAATGGGTAACTTTCTGAATATTTCCCCTTCTCGTGATATAGTGGTTTCACTGTTTCAATGTTTTTAAGTCTTAATCATCATATGATGGGCAATATATGGAAAACATTTGGAAACTTCTCTATATTTCCTATGGAGGAAATCTAGCCCAAGTCAAAATAAAATATTCATTCCTTAATTGTATTTCGGGGCATATTTGTGGCAAGAAATTGTATTTTTATTTCGTAAGTGGCAGAGCCATTCAGATTGCTTTCTTCGGATAATATGTAGCTCAAAATAGAAAAAAGTCGTCTGAAGATTTTATTGAAAAAAATTAAATATAATTCCTATGTTCTATGTTTTTAGTTATATTTAGCAATTTTTATAATTCTGAAAAATTATAAAAAACAAAAATAAAAAAATTATAAAATGAGATTTTCAATTATTTGAGAACCATTCAAATAAAATTATTCTTTATATTGTGTGAAGAAGGTAATGCGGAATTTCTAATAATATCCGAAGTATAGAATTGGATTTTGAAAAATAGGAGAAAAATTAACTTTTTTTTCAGCCATTGAACCTTCTTTGAAATTACTTTTGTTGAGAGTCCTCATATGATGATGAAATGTGAAAAAGACGTTGAAATCTAGATTGCGAATAATTATGAGACGCATCATTATTTTAGATATCTGGGCATATTTGAATTGATTTTGGAATCCTGTAGGGCTGTTGCAACGTGTTATTGTAATTGTTGTGGGCATGAAATACTTGGTAGTTCAATAAGTCAGTAAAAAATGAAAGAAGGAGTAAATTTTTTAACAAAATATGACTTTATTTTTCAATATGTATGTCTTCTTTTAGTTCAATATACTTCATGCAATGATTTTTCAATTTTTCTATCCCTTTCAAAAAACATGATTTCTCAAGGCCTGCAAAATAGGCGTCCGTAGAAGCTACAACGTCTTCATTAGTCTCAAATCTCTGCACAGTCCGCCATCTTTTTAGGTATGGAAACAGATAGAAGTCGCATGGAGCCAGATGAGGAGAATAAGGTGGATGATCAAGCAGTTCAAACCTAAATTTCTCGATTTTAGCCATAGAAACTGCGCACTTCTGAACTGAATTTTTCCTTTTCCAAGGTAGTCAGTAAGAGTTACACCTTGGGAATCTCAAAAAATAGTGACCAACACCTTCTCAGCCAATTGTTGTGTCTTCGGACGTTTTGGAGCAGTTCCACTGGCCGCAGACGATTGTTCTGATTGTTGATTGCCCTCATGAGTGTAATGATGAATCCAGGCTTCATCAACAATAATGAAACGATGCTTAAATTTAATGGGATTGCATTTAAACTTCTTCAAACACTAATTTGAAATGCGCACGTTCAAGTTTTTCATTGATTCTGAGTTCACACGGCATCCTTCTTGCTGCAAACTTTTTCATTTGTAAATTATTATGCAAAAATTGAAACTGTCGTAACGGTTGATAACCTCATAGCATGAGCAAACTCACACACTTTGTTTTTTGGATCATCCAAAGCCATGTTATGCGATTTTTCAATGGATTCTTCAGTGGTAACCTCAATTGGTCTTCCAGAATGTTCAGCAACACAAGTTCCAATTGCTGGAGAAGAGTCCGGATAATATTTATCATGTTTTGATTTGGTTTCTGATATAGTTTTTCCACACAAAAAATAATATTTTATCAAAACACGAAATTCTCTTTTTTTTCATTTTTTAAAAAGATAAGACTTTCTATGCTATTTATAAAAAAAAAAAAAAACCATTTCTGTTGCTTTGATTGACATGAAATTTTGACTGTAGTTATTTGAGGGTTGGTAGAATAAGAAAAGAATGTGGATTTGGAGCTAGTGCAGATGGTTGGTATAACTTTCACTGCCTTATTGAACCACCAAGTATATTTTACTATATCTTAAACTATACTATATCATTATCTTCATCATCATCACCATCAACATAATTATTAGCATAATTTGCATTACAATGCTTTTATGATTGTCATTATCATCATAATAAGTATTATTGATTTCGACATTACCCATTCTTCTAGTACCAGTAATAGCATCTACAAATGTATACAAATTCATATTGTGTACATACAAACGTGTACGAGTATCCTTCATTATGACTTATTATTTTCCTTCATTTTGTCGTTTATTTCAGCATTTATTTTTGCTTGTTGCTCATTCTTTTTATTCATTCTATAACTATGTGTATATGAGAACAATTTTTTTTTGCCAGTTACGAGTTTTTGAGTCATCCATTGGTCATACATACACAATATATACTTTATACTTGTAGATATATAGTATATGAATCGCTTTTATTCCCAGTCATTTGTTCATCCGTTCGCGAACTGTCTTTTATACATTCACTAGTAGGAGCAGCAATAACAAAAGCACCAACATATAAGCTAGCATTGCTGAACAATATTACCTATTTGTATTTAGTTGGTGTTGTTGCTTTTACTATTGTTGTGTTTCTTCTATTATGTGTGTTTTTTCTTTTTTTTGTAGCATACTTTACGGATTTTTTGCGGTACTAATGTGCATATTTGATTGCGTTCGCAGTTTACTGATGACGCTGTTGTTGGCCCATTTGACTTTTGGTCATTTTTATGTGGTCTTTTGTGTAAGTACACATATGTATATATTTTATATACATATGTATAAGTGTATTTGGCTGAATGTTGAACGATTTCAACGCCAACGTGCACATTGCCACGGTCATAGAAGTTGTTATGGTTGTTGTTGTTGTTGTTGTTGTTGTTGTTGTTGTTGTTGTTGTTGTTGTTGTGGGGCGGACGTTGTTGTTTAGTGGCTAACAGCACTTGCTCTACCCGATGTGTTCTTCTTATTTTCATTTCATTGCCTGGTTAGATGCTTTGGTTAGTTGGTTTCAGTGGGGTTACACACATCAGATCGGTTCATTGGATGAGTGCCTGTCTGTCTGTCTGTCTGTCTGAATGTTTCGCTATCAGTCTTAGTGTCAGAGCTCCACTAGAGATTCGACTAGGTTAACTGCTATGCTCTTAACACGTACAGCTCCAACATATATGTACCTTACACACAAACACACACACACACACATACACACTCAAATACAGAGTGCCGCTGTATAAAGTGGCAATTTGTCTACGACTAGTTTGTGTAAGCGCCTCTTTTAACGATAATGATGATTGCTATTTGTTGCGTTTTTGTTTTAGCATTGGTAGTAGTAACAACAGCAACATGAATATTTAAAAAAACAAACATACATTTGCACATAACTATGAAACATCACTAAATGCCCATTTTTGTTGGTCAACCAGTCGTCTTATTCATTTTAATGTTAAGCTAAAGTATGTGAGTACATCTAATACTAGACATTCCCGGCGGTATAGCGTTTTGCTTGTCTCTTCCTCTTTCAGTTTGTAATGGCATTCCATTTATTTATTTTCTCTTCTTTTCATATTTTCGTAATGCTCACATACTTAAGTATTGTATATTGTATGTGTGTGTGTGTGTGTGTGTGTGTGTGTGTGTTGTAGAGTGCGTGTTGAGTTTATTTGTTTTTTTTTGTATAATGGACAAGTAAGTACATCCGTTTGTTTGGTTAGCTGGCTACCCTATAAGTCATGCACCCAACAAGTGTAGGAACCCACCTACCTATGTCGCAGCCCTTAGTTCGATGGTTGTTTTTATTTTTATTTTTATTTTATTTTTTTTTTTGCTACATGTTTGCAAATAGTCGTGTGCTGTTAGTACAACGAAATAGTCTAGACTATTTGCATTTGGATGAATATTAGGTGAATTGCTTTAGACGCAATCATATATTTTTACCATTTACATATCAGTACTCGTACTCGGACATTTAATTCGTTGATTTTATTTTCAATCTATGCTATTTGCTTTGTTTATTTATGTACAAATGTGTATGCACATTGACTGCTGACTTTTTGATTAATTTTAATGTGATTTTAATGATTTTGACCTTAGTCGTTGTGATAATGAATGTGATTTCGAATATGTAAAGTTTGTTTTTGAAAAATGTCCAACCGACTGTCTAAATAATCGTCAAGATACGAGCTTGACAATTCATCAACACATTGAATAGATGGTGCAACTGAGTAAGCTTAATGAGCAAGAGTCCGAAAACTTTTGAAACACATTGTTTTGTATATACATGTAGAGGATCGTAATGAAACGAATACAACTCTGAATGATTTGTCATACGGTCGCTATTTGTTTAATTTAGGATACAACTAGAAATTTTACCTCCGTCGATACAATGGATATATCTTACTAACATTTTCTGGCGACAATATATTACGCCTTTCTTTTTGGATGACACAAGAAGAAGAGAATGTTTTCACTAATGATGGTGATCCATTGATGATGATAAGTTAGAGTTTAAACTACTAAAAAGAGGCTCATCATTTGTCCCTGAAAGAATTTAACAAATTGGTAAATATTTCCTATCAAGCAAAGTATTTCGGGTACTGATACTGGTACTGGTACCGGTTCAATGAATTAAGGAGAAAATTAGAGCTGCGGAAAATGTAATCATCATGAGTCGCATTATGAAATTCAGTATTTAATAGCGGTAGTAACTGTAGTAAGATTGTTCAGAAGTTCGATCACATTGCTATCAACTCACTTTCAGAGCATATTTATGAATTTTAGCTTGAAGTTAACTATGATATTATCCAAACTTAAAATCAATGGTTTGTGTTCGAACCACTTCATTAGGAATATCACTTGCTTCGTAAGAACTCATCAAAATTGTGTTCAATGCGATTACTGATTCAGCTATTCAATAGCATTTTTTTATTTGGGAAAAGTAAGAATTTAACCATTAAATTGTGCCTACTTTCGGCAGTACTCGCCCGATTTTCTCTTTGAGTAAAATTATAAAATAATTTCTAATGAAAAGCTTATAGTTTGATGTCACAGAAATTCGGAAGCTTGTGGATTCTACATATACTAGCCAAACCCAAAACCAAACCGCTGAATTACAATGATATCATATTAAAGTATTTTCATGGGAAGTTGTTGTACAATTATACTGAAAGAGTAATTTCGACAAGATTCTTCAAAGTCAATAGTACCAGCTTAAAATTAATCAGTTATGGTGGCTGCTACACAAAAGCTCAAAGTTGAATCTCGAATAAAAAAAAAAAATAAATATGTGGCACTTAAAGCCCCAAAGGGCTTATTGGCCGAGCTTCTCTTCCATTACTGTTGTGCTTATTAAATTTTGGACAATATTAGAAGGGACCTACTTATTTTAGCCGGTTCCGATCGGCAGAACACTTGTGACATCACTTTTTCTGAGCTTTGTCACAGAGTTCTTTAAGAAGCTTTTTCATGGCAAGTTGTTACTGTCGGAAGAATTACCAATTGCTTGCCGACAGATGGGTACCGTTGGAAAGAAAAATCTTATCGATATTAAATTTGTTATGCATCAGCCGGGGATTGAACCACGACCTACAGATCAGAAGGCAAACACACTAACCACTGAGCTACGGCACCCACATCTCGAATACAAAGTGCTATTATATAAAGCAATGCTGAAGACAATCCGGACTTACGGTATTCAGTTATGGGGCACCGCATCTCCTTCAAATATCGAAAAATTGCAGCGTATACAATCCAAGTGACTGCGAATTATTGTAAACGCGGCTTGGTATTTGAGGAGCGTTAACATCCATCGAGATTTGAATTTACCCACAATTTCTGAGGAAGTTGCAAAGTCCTGCAGAAGCTACATTCAAAAATTACACAACCATCCGAATCCCCTTGCTAGGCAATTGTTGCTGACCACAGGCCATCGACGACTAAAAAGAAATGACACATTGAATACGCTGTGTAATTGCTACACCACGCGACTCAACAAATTGTGATGGAACAACGGGAATATCATATAATTTTAAGTTAGTTTGTAAGATTTGAATACTTATTGTGAGTTTCTACGAATGGTAGAAAGATTCACTAAATTCTTAGTATTTAAACATAAAAATAGTACCAGCAATATATTTTTTGAAGTATCATTTAAAGCGATGGACGATTTTTCTAAATTTCCAATATCAGTTTAATACGGATGTATATATTATGTATGTATGTGGCCCTTTGTTCCTCCTTGGAACTATAGGATTTATATATATATATATATATATATATATATATATATATATATAATATATATATATATATATATATATATATATATATATATATATTATATATATATATATATTATATATATATATTATATATATATATATATATATATATATATATATATATATATATATATATATATATATATGTATTAGTCCATTACATCCATAAGACTATGGTCATTGAAGTCGAAAATCATAATTGTAGAGCATTTCATCATTTTATTACAGGTTTTATTTACTTATTTTTTTTATAAATATGGCTCTATCAACATACAATTCATATAACTTATGACTGTACTTTAACTATTCGATGCTCAGCGCCAATAAAAATATAACCAACGATCTTCCAAAGGCATTTTTTCTCTAAAACTTGAAGCACACTCTCGATACTATTTCATCACAAAAGCTTTATAAATTAATTATAACTTAAATTTGGCACCGAAAGATTTGTTAGAGCCATTCACTGCACAAATAATATAGAATAACTCAATTTTTTTAAATATCTTGAAATTGAGTGTCAAAGCAATTAATTTATCAGATACATGAAGACCAAACTGTGTGAACAACGTTTTTCCATGCCTGGAGAAGTGATTGATATTTGTAAACGTCATATTTTAGAGATCTCAAATTACTATGATTCTAGAAGATAAAAAAAAATTTGTTTTTTGTGAAATTATTTTCAGAAAGCAATGAAAAAGTATTCAATGTATTTAATTTGTTCATTTTTTCTTCATTTATAATTCATAGATATCTAGTAAAGTTCAAATAAATATTGAGGTGAGTGTAATATTTAGGTAATATTTAGAAAATATTTCATTAAAATACAATTTTTATTTGCTTTGCTTATATGAAAATGGGTGAAGTAGTCTTCTAGGCATGTGTTGCCAATCTCAGTAGCGATTATGTCGAAAGTAAAAATTTATCAGAAAGAATTAGTTGTAAAAAAACTGTACTACAAAGTTTAATTCAAAACTAGAATACTAAAGCTACTCGGCCTAGACTATAATTGTGAAAATTTTGCATATTATGTAAATTAAATTTCTATAATCTACACGATTATTTAACTCATTAATATTTGAAAAACAATTTTACTTGCAATAATATTAATATTTCAAATAATTTGACAGAAAATTATAAATAAATTGTTTCAATAAGTTAGAAATGTCAATCTATTTGGAATATCCAATTAGAATGTTTAAACTAGAAATGTTATATTTTTATTTAAATTGAAATAACATATGAAGAATAATGATATTGATATTGATATAGCTATTTGATATATAGATATGATATATATAGCTTCTGATTTTTTTCTTTTTTCAATGAAAAAAAGTTTTTTAAATATTCCAACATAATTGAAATATTTTATTAAACCGAAATTGCTACTCAATTGTCACTTTGTTTATATATAAACATCCAGCTCTACAAATAATTCTATCTATCTGGAAAATTTTGTTTTTGGAAAACAACAAATCAAAGATAATAATAATTAAGAAGAAAAAAGTCAATAAATATACTCCATATATATACTATTGAACAGATTTACTCAGATGTCATTGCCATGTATAAAATAATTTAATTTTATATTAGAAATTTGATATACTACTTGAGTACATCAATTACTCATACAGAAGCATATACCTTATATCTACATATATGTATGTATATATGTATGTATGTATAATACATACGTATTGGATTACAAGCAGAAATATCATTTAATGAATGAATGAAAGACTTAAAATGATCTTAGTGTGTGTATAAAAAGCATAGTGGTGAGAAATATGTGTATATATAGTACGAGTATATCGTTTGGCGTAAAGCAAACTGTAGTTAGAGTAAACAATGAAAGCAGCTAAAACAATTTTAACTTGCTGTCAAAGTGACAGTAACAGCATACATAAATACATACATACATATAGTTAAGTACATAAATGTTTAGGTATATCTATATATATAGAGAGATACTCAATCATACATCGTACATCTCGTATATCTGACAATGGCTTCTTCATAGTATGTATGTTTGTATTTTTTTTTTGCTTTTTAAATTATATTTATTAAGTCATCGATTTTTGTGAACATTTAAAGCGAAGCAAATGTATTCAATTCACATACATATATGTATATCGAACATATACACACACACACATTCATGGGTCTATGTGTGAAAAAAGCATATATGAGAATCGATTCGAATCGACAAATAGTCAAACATTTAGTTGAGTTGAACAGCAGTCGGGCAGATTGGCAGCCAATGAAGCAGTCAGGCAGACAAAATAGGAATAAATGAACGTAACAAATGCGAGGTATAATAAGGTGGTGCTGTTAGCTATGGTTGGCACTTTGGTTGATGTGATGTGATGTGATGTGATCCGATATGTAGTCTCCCTATTTTTCCATATCCCACATTTTATTTTGCACATTTATGTGTCTATATATCTATCTATATACATAGATCGATAAACGTTTTTGACCATTGTTCATTTATAGAACACATACGACTACGATATGCTTGTCGATGGTCAGTGCTGTCTGTCGACCAATATTATCACACACACACACAGACACATAAAACTACACAAATATTACATGTATCGATTTATCATGACAACGTTATGGCAAAATAATATCTCTACTGATTACTTTATCTTGTAGATATTGTGAAATGAGCATTTATGTACAGGATAAAGCCACTATGAATGCATCAGCATCAGCATCAGCATCATCATCGATAGAACCATTGTTCGCGCGCCATTATTTGTATTTCTCTTGGTCGATACCTCGATACGATTTCTTTTTTGTTACTGTTTTTGGAAGAAAACCCTTTCTCATGGACTATACATAACATACATACAAACAATCGAGAAGCAATGGCGCGTTCATTTGAAACCGCAGCGTTTTAACAGCAGCTGACGTTCGTTGGCCACAACTGTACGTAGTACTCTCAGTTGTTGGTATCTTTATTGTATGGTTGGTAGTTTGTTGCCCGTATGTAGGAAGCTGAATAGCACAGTCACAGCTGTGTATTACGTTTATTACTTTATACCGCTATTTTATTTCACTTCAGATTGAATTCATAGTTCACTTCGACATTCACATATACTGGAGTATATGTTATGTGTGTGTGTATCTCTTGCTCATACACACACATTCATATATCTTTATGAGAGTATATCGTCGTTGTCGTCGTATGTTGAAGTCATGTTGTAAAAATAGACATTGAAACTTTTCTGATGAATGAATCGATGAATAAAGGCAAAAAGGAAAAGCAAAGGAAATTCAGTAAATAATTGAAATTATTGATATGCTATAATGTGCTGCTTGCTACTGCTGATGATGGCGGCGATGATGATGATGATGATGATAGTGATGATAATAACGGTGATTGTGGTGGCAATGCTTATGCCATTCATTGCAAAGCCACATAATATAATGCACTTTTATGCATCTATGGTTTTTTTTCGTAGATATGATATATACAATAGTTATTACTTGATCTTGTAAATGTATAATGAATGAATATTGTATGAAACTACTTATAGAGGAGCACTCAAATTTCACAGATTAAACAGATTAAAAAGCACTACAGTTTCTGTGCAAGTATATTATGAGCATTTTGTTATTGTAATAATTAATTGTTATAATCGACTTATGACTTCCGTCTGAGTTCTAATAATCTTCTTTCTACATAGAGCGTAATTTCTGTTCCTTTGAATGGATATTTAAATACTAAATTAAGCATCTCATACAACAGTTAATACAATGTCTTAATACTATTTTGGTTACTAAAAGACATGTTTATTTTGTCCATTTTTGGTCGTAACAGCATACATAATCGATTGTCAAAATAATGCCTGACTAAGAATAATTGTTATAAATTTGTATTGGAAATTCTATATGATTGGCTGTAAAGGCATAAAATTCATAAAATTTTAGGCTTATGCATATATTTTATCAATCTTCTTTGTCTTGTAAGGTCCTCCAAATAATTTAAGAGAATTTAAGAGCACCAGAATCGATGTAAAAACACCGCCTATACAATTGGTGATTATTTTCCTCATTCTGTTTTCTTTTTGAGAAGTTAACATAACTTGTTATACCACTCCTGGATTAAGAAAATACTGTTGTGATTGTAAAACATATCAAAATGGAGTTAATTCAACAAATCCACCAAAATTACTAACAATATTGCCAATTAGGCTCTCAGTTTATGGGCATTTGGTCCAAATATAAACAAAATTTCGCAAAAATAGTCATTGAAATTCTATAAAAAAATTTAGGGAAAATATTAAAAAACTAAACGAAAAAAATTTTTTGTTACTTAGGAGGACCAGCTCCATCAAAAAAATTGTCGCATCAATAGGCATTTTTAACCGTCGATTAATGTTCAAACACGAATCAAAGAGTTAACTTTATTTATCACTGTCACTGTTTAAACTATTAGTTAACTAAATAGTGAATAAGGGTTAGTTAACTATAAAATACTACCAAGAGATAATTATGTCTGATCTTTGAAATTTATAAATTGTGATGAGTCAAAACTTATATATTTCTTTACAAATATAAAATTTAAGCAAGTTAATTAGTTAAAATTGACTTACTGCGGAAGAATTAAGTGTAATACCTAATATTGGTTAACTAATGCTTAACTATTGTCATTCGGTGGTCCAAACAATCATTAAGTAAATTCGGAGAGAAAAATAATGTTGGTTGAACTCTTATCACTAAGCAGCCTGGAAGGCAAGGTTTAAGCCAACTTGTGGCCCACCGACAATTTCCCTCCCCATCTCTTCACAGCCAATGACTGCGTATTTGATTCAAGTTCAACTCAATCGGGTAATTTATTCCACAATGAGCGGAATGGGACTATCAGGTCAATGGCAACTTGTCTAGGTGAGATGGTAATAATCACTGCATCGTTTAGACCGTTATTAAAGATTTTTCTTGCACGAAGTTAGGTTAGGACCTCTTACTGCATTTCGGACTCTCTTAGATCTATTCCCAATCAGCATTAGGTTTCCACTCGCTCATCGCGTTATCCGTATCGACCAATTGTAGGTGTATATCTCTTTTTCAACAAATATATACAATAATAAATACAAAAATGATTGTATATGAACTATTTTCCTTAGCAAATGTGCGTAAATGAAAATCAATTATCATATTAATGGGCATAATTTAAAATTTGAAATAACAATAATTGTCCCTTTCAAATACTCGTATCTATATGCTTCTGTTCGAATAATTATAAAGCCTTTAATCACATTCATTCATTGAATGAGACAATTCACATTCACAAAAACTCTTCTATTTAAATATGTATTGTTAGGATTGTGTTAGGGTTGATTGCCGTGTAGAAAGTACTACAATGGTAATAAGCGTTCGACACAGCATCAGTTAGCATATTTTGCAGAGTAAGTTGTATTTATATGGTATGGCATGGTATATATTGTGGATGGACATTTGAATGCAATGAAAAAAACATATGGTATGGTGTGAAAGGCGTTCCAAATGGTTCCCCCTTTATTTGTCTGCTTGAATTATTGTGCTCAGTTTATGTATATATATTTGTTTAACTTTTAAATGTAGACCTATGTACCAATGTCATTCTACATATACTATGTATGCCCATTGTGTCTTCACTCATTTCCCCGAATACAATTTGTATTCGGTATTAAATCATGTTAGACGTGTGCGTTTCTACATAAAAAATGGAAAATAAAGCATTGAAAAAAAAACGAATTAAAGAATATGAAATGAAACAAAATGAATTGAAATGGAATGAAGTGAAATGAAATGCAAAAATACTGTTCGTTTGTTATGTTTGGCGTGTTGGTCCGAAATAAATGGATTTTCATCTTTTATATTTAATCATCAATGAGCTTAAGGATAGAAAAGGAAACATGGAATATATTTTATATATATTTTGTACATTCAAATATTACTCATTATAATATACATATGTACATTCATATATAGGTGTAAATGTATATTATTGTATTATTACAATCTAAACTTCTGTACGAGTTGCTTTTGCACAACACCCATTAAAATCATTAACCAATCTACAAACCCACACAGAATCCATTAGGTCTCTCGCACCACTCATATACCGCATTACCACATTAACCATTTACCATTTTTCACTGAAGCTAAATTCACCAAACCCACCCATTATGTCGCTGTCAATGATGTTGTTGTGCCACGATATATGTATGTGGCTTACACGACAAGCATTTATCTATGTGTCGAGTATGTATGTATATATGATAGCTCATCAGTGCTCATCATTATTATTATCATCATCCACAACATGATTATAAATAATAATAATAATAATTATTATTATTATTATTATTATCATCATCATTATTAATATTGTTAGTATTCGTTTGTTATACTTCTTACCTAATACCTTACCATGTTTTGGTGAAATTATGTGGTGCCAAAGGGGTTTTCTAATGACTGAGTATTTGAGTGTGTATTTTTGCTTGTTTTACTATTTTTAATTATCAAACATTTGTCGAGAATATGTAAATTGATTTATAATTGATTAGTAATTTTTGGATTTTTGGAAGTTCTGCTAGATATTATAATTTATTTGTTAAATTACAAATATTTTCCAATGAATATTTCCTTACTAACGCATTAAAATGAATTTTAGGTTTTCAATATTGAGTTGTTTGCCCTAGGCTGAAGACTAGATATGATTTTTTTTTCTTTTTTGGAACAATAAGAAATCAAGCCCAGCACTAAGTCATTTATTGGTCCATTGTACTGAGTTCGAAGTTCCATTTTATTGTATTTTAAATCTACCCATTCTTTGAAGAAATCGGAGTAGATCCTGTGGTGCTAAAGACTCAAGACTTTTCGCTCTCAGCACGTCAGTGCCAAAGACTTCAAACCTGATTTGAGCGAAATCAGGGCAGACACATAAAAAGTGGTCCGCCATCTCATCTTCTTCTTCACAGGCTGGGAAAAGTGCACTGCCTCCTAGTCTTACCTTTTCCATGTGCTTTGCCCATAGAAAGTGGCCTGTTACCAAACCGGCTAGCATTCTGCAATCACTTCTACCTAGAGATAGGAGGAAATGCGACCATTTACCAGATATGTTAGGTAACATGAATTTCGTCCATCTGCAGCCTGCAGAATTATGGACTAGATTTGCTCAGAAGTTGGCCGTTGCCTTGATGGCTCTAGCGGGTAGTGGCAAAGTAGACTCAGGGCCGATTAAATCAGACGCAGAACCTTCTCTTGCTAATGCATCAGAGGGTTCATTGCCTACGATTTCAATGTGACCAGGGACCCACATCAGCGATAAACTATTATGTCTTCCGACATAATTTATTTGTCTTGCAGAACTTCACTATCTTGGAAGTGGTGAAAGGGTTGTCCAAGGCCAGCAGCGCAGCCTGACTGTCACTGCAGACACAAATAGACTTGCATTTCAGCCTCATGTCCACACTATATTCCATCGCTTTCTGTATTTCATTCACCTCTACCTGCAAGACAGATACCAAGGGCAAAAATACAGTTGAGTTCCATCAGTTTCCACGAAGACTCCAGAACCAGAACCCTCTTCAGTCTGCGAACCATCAGTGAAAATGCGGAAGCAAAATCTACTGTTCTCTGCCTCAGGGTTTGACTTTATTCTACTTTTTACCGCATTTCTAGTACGATCGTAGACGGTTTGGAGTCCCAGGGCATAGACAGAGCTAAAAAGTAGATAAGTTAATGCAGTTTAAAATGGGAAAAAATAAAATTATGTATATTTAAGTGGGTGATACATTAAATAGTGGGTGTGGTGTGGTGGCTTATATCATTGAAATTTTTCAGAAAAGAAAAATGTCATTGCTTGATAATCCGATTAATAAAGACAAGCTCATTTGCTTATAAAAAATTGTGGTATAAAGATAATTAAAATTAGGACAATTTGAATAAAATCTTAGACTTCAATGTTTACAAACAAATAGAGAATCTTCATTTATACAGATATCACAGAAATGTCTAATTCAAATAAATCCATGATAATAATAATAATACTAATAATTGACAGATAGAGCAACTCTTTTATATAAACACACCCTATAGTTTCAACAATAGCAATAAAGTAAAATAAAATAAAAAATAAAAACACGTGTGCATGTCAAATTGTGAATACTTATGGCATAAATAATAATAATAATAAGAAGAAGAAGAATAATACTGAAGAAGTTAATATGATAAACGTATATTTGTATACTTTTGGCTGTCAAAAAGTTTACTTTCAAAAAGGATTAGCTACAGCTAAGTATGATAGCATGTTTAAATAAAAGCATAGCATACATGTAGGCATATGTATGGTTGTTGTCAGATTGTTGTTGATTGAAATTGAAAATGTTATTCTATGAAAGTAGATATATATTCAAATGTTTAAGTATTCAGATATGCCAAATTCAATTTAACAATAAAGTACTATATGCATGCATGACAGTGTGTGTTAGTCACATTTAATATGATTTGTACTATTCATATCCCATTCCAAGGCTATACTGTAAGTATGTATATACTTACACGTACATTACATATATTTCTAATATTAAGCGTGAAAAATTCAATTTATTATGATCTCCATCATCAATTTTTCATTGATAAATTGTATGCTCTTCAAGGACAGCTTAATTGTTATCCTATTTTTAGTTGAACGTAAAAGGGTTTTGTGTGTATGTGTATGTATGCGCAAGTAATAGAAAATAATTAGAAATTTTATTGGATATTTTAAAAGGTTTTCTATTAAAATCCGATTTAATATCTTCTAAATATTTATATAAAAAAAAAAAAAATATACATGCATGTTCATATATGAAATATTAAGTATGAAGAAATCAGATGCATTAAAATATGTATGTATTTCATCCTTCCTTCTGAATTACTTTTACATACTAAGGTATCATTTTAAAATTTATTTATTGTTATTTGTTGTTGTTGTTGTTATTGTTGTTTTAGTAAAATTCTAATTGCTTAAACTTGTCATATTAGCCACGTCAGCAAGTTTCCAAAAACAAAAATGCCATATTCAATTTGGTCGTTTCAATGAAATTTCTACAAATGTCATATTTCACACGTACACATTAAATACATACTAATGAATTCCCTCTGGCAAATGTGAGCATCGACAAATCGACTAGCAATATGAATGATTCGTTTGTAATACTAATTTTAAATCGATTCTTCCTCTGATGAGAGAAATTGAAAATTATCTCCAACACCTGGTAATAACATGGACTACATCAGGCAGTGGTGTACTGGGATCAATTGCGATACATTTTGGTATAATTTATTATCTTACTACATATGAATGCATGCATGTGCGTTTAGTCCCATACATATTCAGCTCTTTACATACAAACATACATATAAACATGTAGTATTTACTTGTTTTAATGTTGTTTTATATATGGAATGGGCCATAAAGTTTTTCACCTTATTTCCTGATTTTCATTCAAAAAATTCTATTAAAATGTGGATGAATGTTCTCCATCCATTCGGATTGTAATTTGTCCCCTTCTATGTTATGCATGTATGTAATATGTGTATTTTGTTAATAGTACTTATCTATCTATCAATCTCTAGTTAGAACTATTGCAAGTATTTAGTGCGACCGTATAGAATATTCACATTATTAATGCATGAACAGAAATTTTCAATTTACCAAACTTTGATTTTGGGATTTTTGGGTTTTCCATTGTACTGTGTACATTGTATAGTTGTATTTGCAGAAATTGGTAAGGGATTAAATAAAATCTAAGTATTATAAATTTTTAATGTTATACAATACTAACATTAAATATTTAGTATTTCAGGACATGTATGTACGTATATTTGAAAAAAAGTAAATTAAAGTAAAGTATTTAATTGATGTTTTACATGCATTTGCATTTAGTATTTAGTTAAGTGATGCTTATCACGCTATATAGGTGTATTCTGGGTTTGGGGCCATTTCAAGGATATTTGTATTTTAACTGCTATTGTATTGTATACAATTTTAATAAGTTCTTTTAAAAATGTATTGATTTTGTAAGATTTTCTATTAGTATTATTATTTGCTGTTACGCCGTATCGTGGGCGCATAGTGCTACAGTAAAAGATTTCCATTGATTCTTCATAGATGCTCCTACGCCCGGACCCGTTTGGCCGACCTCATCGTTTCTGTCCTGGTGGGTTCCATTCAAGTGCCATTTTGCTAATAGAGTATTCCGGATTTCGGAGTGTATGGCCTATCCATCTCCATTTCCTCTCTCTTATCTCAGGGTGGATTGGTTTCTGCATTCCTCATCTTAGCAACTCGTCATTGGATATCCAGTTATTGGGTTACCAAATTCTCAGAATTGTCCATAGGCAGATGTTTACAAATATCTGCAACCTATTAGTTGTTTCTCTGGACACCAGCCATGTTTCGAAGTCGTATAGAAGGATTGTCTTTACGTTGGAGTTGAAGAGTCGTATTTTTGTGGCTTTGCTTACTTGTTTTGAATACCAGATATTTTTGTCAACATCACCTTTGGCTCCTCCATCATGTGAAATTAGACCGCCCAGATATGTGAACTGGGAGACTTCTTCAATATTCTCATTATAAACTTGAAATTATGTTGGTGGGGTGTTGATGTTCAAAGTTCTTGTCTTGCCAACGTTAATCTTGAGGCCGACATTAGCTGCCTGTGTTGCCAGAGCATCAATTTTAGTTTGCATATGGTTCTTCTGGCTGGAAAATAGAATGATGTCATCGGCGTAGTCTAGGTCTTCAAGATGCTGCATATGAATAGGCTGCCATAAAATAACTTTGTCAGGTTTCACTCCAATTGCCGAATTTAAAACATCGTCAATGACGATAAGAAATAGTAAGAGCGATAGAATATATCCTTGCCGAACTCCTGCAGTGGGATTTATTGGATTTTATAGTACTCCCTCATACAGGACTCTACATTGGACGCCCATATATTGTGTTCGAATAAGTCTGCATAGCTTATCTGGTATCCCCTTTCGGCTTAAAGCATCCCAGATATTCTCATGACGCAGTCGGACGAATGCTTTTTCCAAAAGGAACTTAGACTAATAACTTATTGTTCCCGAATTAATATTTTTACTGAAACTACAGCAAAAGAAAAGATTTTCTATAGAACTATGTATAATTTTGAATTTTTGGTACCCACATTTTGAGTACGAAAAGCAATTTACCCTTCGTAGTGATTTTGTAAGATTTTCTATAGAATTTCGAATTCTGCATAGATTTTCTAGTCCAAAAAAAAAAAAAAATATTATTATCGTACATACAAATTTAGTATTCCTAATATGTTTTAAATCTTTTATGTAATAAAAACTATGATCAAACTTAGAAATTATTTTCAATCTTGTTCTTTTAGCATGATACAATTTTCATGAGATGTCATCTCACCCCATAATTGCATCATGACTCAAGATTTTAATGTACAAATATCCACATATGTATAAAACTAATGCTATGAAAAGTAATTAAATCAAAGAAATTTCCAATTCAATTATTTAATTGATATTAAGTAAACTCAATTCATAAACACATTAATTTGCATATTATTTGAACACGTCCTTGATCTATATAAAATCGTTAACCTTCTTCGTCTAACTCTCTTACTCTATGTTTTATTTATTTCGGAAGGCTTGCTCATCATCGTTAATGTATTATATCATAACATATTTGAAGTTGGTTGAAATTTTGAATTTAAAATGAATTATAAAACATATAACATATATATAAAGGATATTAAAGATGTTTGAAATATTCATGATAAATTGGCTGATGTGATTTAAATGATAAAATATGAGAAAATTTTTATTTAAATTAAATAGTAAGCCACTGCCACTAACAGACTAACTATCCTACAATTTATTAGCATTAGAGTATTAGTCTTGCTTAAATTATACATGAGTGAGTAATGGCAATGTTTCCAATAGTAAAAATTTGACAATAAAAAAAGCTTCTCTATAAGAAAGTTTCGAAAAAATTATGTCATAGAAATTCTGCCATTCGAGTTAGAGTAATATAGGTACCTTTTTTTTACTGCATTCTTCATGTTTCTCTTACTTTCTCTAGGTTTCTTCACTTATCAATGGCTTTGTATGGCAACGTCTGGTTTTTTTTTAATTCTGTGATGCAATATACGTATCCAAATATATCATGAATTTATCAAATAGTCTTGTTATGCAATGCCATGAATTGAAAATAAGAAACTAAGTACTTGCATATATTTAAATAGGTAGATCAGGGCTGGTTGGCCGCTTGTACACTCTACGATTACTTTCATATTTTTCCCGAGCTTTGAAAAAACGAATGAACTAATTATTTGGAAGGTGTTACTATTGCCTGCATATAGGGCACGTTTAGAATTTAAAAATTTATATTATCATCATTTATAACAAAAATGTTCGTACACTGTGGAACAAAGTGACCAAACTGCTCTATAAATGGGTTAAGTAAGCCGATTCTGTGAAATCAAATAGTGATCAATTGATGATCACGCAACAGTTTTCGTTTCATCAATAAAAATCCATATATAACAGACTTTTAAATTCATTTTTCTGCCTTTTGTCAAAAAATGTTTTAAACTAGTCTGTTTAATTGCAAGCACTTTAAGCCTAAGATCGGATTAAGATCGGATAAAAATTTAATTCTTGACAATTCCTTTTTCTGTATTACTCAAAAAAAGATTGTGCGATAAAGAAAAGCAACAATTCTTTTTATTCAAGAATTTTTTTTTTTAATCGCAAAAATTTTACAAAATTTTTATTTTGATCAGTTATAACTCTGAGAGTTTTAGTTCAATCACTACAGGTTCTATGTCATTAAAAATGTAATTTAATTGTATTTCGAACAACTGTTTGCGTTGATTGCACCCAACAGTTTAGTAATAAAATTTTTTGAATGAAATGATACCCCAAAACATTCAAAATTACCGTTATTAAAACATTTTTATAAATGTGTTTTGAGTTCAAGAGGTCCATACTAACTCTCCCCTATACATGAATTTCTTGGTATTTTTTTTTAAAGGTAATTAATTTTAAAGTAGTTTTATTTATTTAGCTTATTTAATGGTTTTTGAAATATTCTAATTGTAATAGTTAATAATTTTAAATGTTCAAACAACAACAACAAAAAATTATGAGTTTGCCAATGCGACGGAAATTTATCCAAATGAATGAATTCACCTACTATTGCTAAGATTCTTAACTCAATTTCCGCCCCAAAAAATTTATAAAATTTATTTCAATGAAAGTATTTTCCATCACTTTCTACAACTTTTGTCCATCTTTCTGGCAAATGAATTTCTGTAAATGAATACCATCTCGAAGCAATCCATTCGTCCACCCATTTCCGCACTTCTTCAACATTTCGGAAATGTGTACCAATCAAGCCGTGTTGCATCGATCTGAGCAAGAGGTAATCAGAACGCGCTGTATGGTCAGTACGCTGGGTGAGGAAGAGTTTCCCATTCGAGCTCGTAGTACACCACTCCTTGCTGATCCCACCAAATGCAGAGCATTACCTTATGACCGTGGATGTTCCGTTTTGACTGTGATGTTGATGGTTGTCTTGGGTCCATCCATTATTTCTTCCATTTGGGATTCACTTTTCATCGCAAGTCACAATACGCCCAAAAAAACTCCTCTTTTTCTGTCTGGCAAGCAAGGAAACAGCGATGTTGAAACGATTGTGAATAGCATTTTCAGACAAATCATGTGGTACCCATTTTCCTTCCTTTTGGACCTTTCCCATGGCATGTAAACATTTAGAAACAGCTGCTTAAGTACCACCTAGCTAGTTTCCAAGTTCTTTCAACGTTCGAGCTGAGTCTTCGTCTGTTGACTGCTTACATCTCCCTCTAACGTTCGTGGGCGGATATTAAGTTAATGACCTAATATATCATATTAACACACACATAAATTCGTAGACAGAGAGAGAGAGTGCCACTTGCCACTTTTATCATTGTTCAACAAATAGTCTGCCAACATGCCACACTATCCCCTATATATTCTCATACGTATAAATATGAAATTATTTTGTAAATTTCTTGTAAATTATTTTCTAGTATATGCATGATTGTATCTTAAATATGCCTATGGTTAAATTTATAAAGCAGCTTTTTAATGTAATTCAATGAATTCAATTATAATTCGCCCCCCAAAAAACTATTAAATAAATATAAACACATGTATGTACAAATACGCACACAAGCAATCGTAGTGTATATTGTTGTCTGAGACATGCTCTGTATGAAGAAATATGATTTAAGATGAAATTTTGTATTATTGAAATTTGAGTGTGTGTGTGTGTTAGTGAACAAATGCACAAAGAGACGTGTTAAATGGCTTGAAATGTTTTGATACGTGTAGGACTATAGCATTTTTGTATGGCGTTGAGTTGATTAGGTTGAACATATGTACATATGCCCTTTGAATACATGTATATTTGAATAAATATTATTATACATTTAATTAAATAGAGAGCAAATCAACCATTAAATATGCTTATGTACACATACAAATATATCATGTGAGTGAGAAATAGGCAAAGATATGGAACAAACTTATCCATTCACATTCATTCATGGATAATAGTAAATACCAACGAAGCTTGGTTGTTTAGAAATATACATTCAATTGAGACAAATACATATATTAATGTGATTGAAATCAAATGTGCATGTACATTCGCATGTACTATTTATGTAGATAAAGGAGCGTACGCATGCACAAGTACTAAAGAGTACTCAGAAGTACTATATATAGTGGCAGTTATCACCTCCCACAAAAAGTAATAGAGCACAAGAAAAAAAAAAAAACCCAATCACAAACATATTGAGCATGTACGCGTCGCGTATGTACTTATGAGATGTGTATGTTTGATATGAACCATACCATAATATCCACAATGAAATATATGCCTATACGGTGTCCTGTTGTCATTTACTTATCATAGATAACCTCGAAAAACATATTCGTTCACACAGTCAACTGTTTTTGTTTATCTGCTTGTGATGTACATAGTACATATACAATAAATGTTGCACGTTATATTGTCGCAAGTCGTTTTAGATATGATGATGATGATGATGATGATGATGGTGATGATGATGATGTGACATCGTGATGTTGTGCCTGATGTGATAATCTGCAGGAATTAATAAATAAACCATTAACAAATAAACTAGAATGAGTGGCAAGGAAAGAGATAAAGTCAGAACAACAGAGAGAAAGAGAAATATTTGTATGTAAAGTTGAAGCCATAGTGTACATATAGTGAGTGGTGCATGGTGAACACCGACAACCCTTATCACATTTATCATGAGCAATTGCAACAACAAGTATAATAATAACAATAGCAATAACAACAACAACAACAACAATACTAAATATTAATTCAGCATGCTTATGTACGTATGCAAGTATAGAATAGGCTAATGCAACTTGGACATCAAACAAATAAAACGTATGCATAATATACATAAGACGTGATCACCTCCAATATAAACAACAACCAGCAGCATATGCCAGTGAACGGCGCTCATACTCGTGTATTGTACTATGGGACATTTTATTTACTTTTCTTGGTGAAATTCTAAAAAACGATGTTTCAGAATTTATTTGTTAATATTTTGATACATGTTAATTTTAAATATAATTCTATACGATTCTCATGTTTATCAGAAATATTTTTTTTTTTTTATATTAACCCTCTGTGACTAGTTATAATATGTTAAAAATTGGATTTCTTTCAGAAATCTTAAAAAAATATATATATGAAGTAGGATGATGCCATGGTAATATATCCTATAAATATTGTAATTTCTACAAATGTTGCTGGACACATTAACATTTTTCCTCTGATTTTCTTTCACTGATTTTTTAGTTCGTTTGTTTAATTTTTCTCGTGATTTTATTTACATACCCATTTTGGGTTTATCCCACAATTACTATAAAATAAAGAATATAAAAACGTTCTAAGATGGATTTTATCGGCAATTTTTGGTGTGCAGTGCTGGTATGAACGTAACGAAATTGAGTAAGCCAATAGTGGATGAATTAAATCCATGGTAAAAAGTCCTAGTAATAGTTTCCAAACATTTTTTTTTTGGTTTTCGTCATGGTGTTTTCCAATTTTCATGAAAATGATCGTGGGCTTCTTTCTTCAAATGGTTGTCACAACATAACTATTTGACAAATCTGACTGAAAGTTTGAGTTCGTTTTTTCGGAAAGATGCTTCCTAACAAGTAAGCTGTTCTTTTAACGAATACCGTTATACCAATTTCAATTTTCAGCGACTTAATGGCCCACTCGGAAGTCTTGCTATTTTGCTAACTATGTACACATACATAACTTAAAAGTTATTCAATTTTATTCGATTTTATATTTTGATGAGATATTAGAAAGTAGCGATATGTGTATACTCTTATAACGGTACATTACCTTTTGCATTCCTATAAAATCTGGCAGGGGAAAATTCCAAATTTGTGCTATGTTTCGTATATTTAAAATAAATTTAAGGCATTTTCTATATGAAACTCTAAGAATTTGTATACAAAAATTGTAACTTCGTTTAATTGTGCTATCAACGAGATACAACTTTTTTAAAACTGTATAATAAATTACGAAGATATTAACATTTTAGTAAATACACTTAATGCATTTGCATTAAGAAAATTATTATTGAGCAGATCATAGCAGAGACTTTGTATGGGAGCTACATTAAATAGTCAGTAAGGCTTGTTCATTTATTTCAAAGTTATTGCCCTGTGGGGTCTATATTTTAAGTACTAAATATGATTGTCTTAGAAGGAAGATTAAGTCAATTATGGCGGTATGCCTAATAACATGCACTATGTGGCCCAGTTCCAACATTTTTTCATGTTTTGGGATGTTGTGTAATTTATGTTTGAAATAACTTAGAAAAATATTCGTAATGTATAAAATAAAAAAAAATAAATATGTGGCACTTAAAGCCCCAAAGGGCTCATTGGCCGAGCTTCTCTTCCATTACTGTTGTGCGTCTTAAATTTTGAACAGTATTAGAATGGACCTACTTATTTTAGCCGGTTCCGAACGGCAGAACACTTGTGACATCACTTTTTCTGAGCTTTGTCACAGAGTTCTTTTTAGAAGCTTTTTCATGGCAAGTTGTTACTGTCGGAAGAATTGCCAATTGCTTGCCGACAGGTGGGTACCGTTCGAAAGAAAAATCTTTTCGATATTAAATTTGTTATGCATCAGCCGGGTAATGTATATATGATATAATATTTTGTCTACAAAAATGAGTGAAATTTCCCATAGTGCATAAAAGTATCGTTTATTTGTTAGTGCATTCATGCGTTCGTTCGTTGACTTTCTGCAAACATCAGCACATAAATAAATAAATAAACAAATAGACAAACAAATGAATATAGAAATGTATAACAACAACAACAACAACAACAACAACAACAACATGTTGCCATTGCCCACACGCAATAATCAACAAATGGTGTTCGCTGAGCGGATGTTGAATTTAAAGCAAAATGCAACAACAACAACAACATGAACAACAACGACAAATTAAAATTTGTTGTTGTTGTTGCTGTTGTTGTTGTGGCAAGAACATTTATTTATTTGGTTTAATGTCGAATTGTCTGAGGGTACAACTACACTCGTAGTATGAGTGGTTATGTACATATTTGAACGTTTTGCTTATCAATAGTCGACAATCGACAAACAGACATTTCATACGTACATAACATACGTATGTACGTGTTCAGAGACATTATCAAGTCCATTTGCAGGCGTGATTACTATTTGATTTGTATGATGTACGTACTTACTTAGTACCTAACTACATACAATGATAACTCACACACTCGTCGTATGAATGAACATTTTGGGGTAATGTTTACTTTTATGAATGAACAATAAATTAATATGATTATTAGATTGATCATTAGTAAATTTTCTTATTAAAATTATTAATTTTGAAATTTTCAAATTTTTGATATCATAATAATGCTTGCATAGCATGGAAACTAATGTGACATTGTAACGTTGAGATTTATCGCATACATTCTATTCGGTGCGTCTGTGTATTATTTCCATTCATTTTCTATACACTGGTTGTATGTAAGGATGTTTCACGATATATCTATTGATTTCTGATTAAAATTCACGCGGTTTGTATCAGTTAGGGTCACACCTTTTGGAAAAGTTATATTTTGTAGTTATTTGCTTTTGGTTGATAACAATAAAAAGAGCATGTTTCACTACTTTGTTTGTCATGATAAGTTATATTCAATGTATTTTCAAATTCAATGTAGTTTCAAAATATTCACGAGTGACAGGTTTGTCCGTATAATCGCAATCTTCAATATAGCCTCCCAAAAAGTCCTTAATGTGATACCATTGTATGATTTTGAAGACCAGTCGACAGCGCACAAATCTTGAAATCACTCGTCTTCGACACTTCTCTTGCAATAGTGAAAAAAAGTTGGTAATTATACTGTCATTATATAGAGCATGGACAATAATTGTGGCTCCTTCATCTTTCTTGATAAAATAGGGGTCTGTCGTTCCACCAGACCAGAATATGAATATCAGACAGTCACATTTATGAGATGCATAGTCCTCTCCTAAGGCATTCGTAGGATTTAATTTCCCCGAATATGGTCAGTCGGCTTATTCCCGTATTCATCAAGAGGGAAATGAGTCTTAGTTCAGCACCCAATGGATGTAGCCCTTACCCAATTCGAATAGGCCTCAATTAATTCATCAGATAAACTTTATAAGGATAAAAGTGCAAGTTCAATTGCGAAATTTGGTAGAAAGCTGCGAGCAAGCCCAAATTTGTATGAAATCGCAGAATCGATGAGTTTAGATCATCCATCATACTTTCCATCATACTTGGCAGAGTACGCGCTGTGATAATATAAGGACCTTGGAATATTTAAATGCTGTATAATGATAAATTCATTCAACCTTTATTTTAAATGCAACATTTGCCAGAATAGGCTGTAGAACAAGACAAAAATTTTCTCAAATCGTGGAATCGATGAGTTTAGATCGTCTGCCATACTTTAAATAATTGCAGCAATGTTGTCGGTAGTCTGCGCTTTGGTAATACAAGGATTGAAATATTGTATTATGAGTAAAGTAGCTTTAATATTAGTTTTATTCAACAGAAAGCAGCAAAATGTAAAGTGAAAATGTATGTGGACTATGTACTATGGACATACATATATTGCCCAGAAACTGAGTTGCACAGTTTATTATTCCATATTTCTTCATTTGAAATATTATTATATAAAATAGGTATTTTTTTCATACTGAAACCCTACCGAGATTGAAGCAAATTATATTTTGATGATGGAATACAAATTGACTTTTACATACGATTGATGTATGGGCACATCCCAGCAATGTGATATTTCAATATTTTTAAGGTCATCACTAACTTGAATCATCTATTATTTTATCATGGATCACAACAATATTTTTATTGGCAAATTTAGGATGATTTTGATATTTAAAAATAGTATTTTGTCAGGTGGCAACACTTCTTACTATTATAAGTTTTTTCCAAATTCTACAATTATTATGTGATTTTTGGTGATTCACTTTATTTCAATCAAGAACTCTTGGATATATTATAGCCATAAATCTTTCATCTTACAACTTTTACAATTAGTTAGATATTCAATATCAATTCAATTTAATTCAGTTCAATTCAATATTTTCATATTTCGATTTTAATTTTAATTTTTAAATTTGACGATATTGGAAAACCATCTATAAATATTTTTTTCTATATCCCACAAACCATCGAAAGTAAGCTAATATCTTTATATAATTATATTGTAAAAGTAAAGTGGTACAATTCCTCTTTTTCATTTACTTTGCAGTAGTAATTCATATGCACCGTATATGCCATCAAGGTATACTACTCTTATCCTTGACAATGACATTGTTCTATTTGTATGTATACATTTATTTATTATGTAGAGTCACTGTGACAGTGTATAGTGCAACGCAATAACAACAACAACAACAATAAAACAAGCAACATTAACATTTGAATGACATCCGTGCATTTTCCGCAAACAGAAATGAAACAAAAACTAAATTCATATACGCCACACGCATTATGAAGAGTTACATTCTTGACTATATTCCGGTATCAAAAAATAACATACTTGACCAAATATACTACTGCATGGTGTAGTCTGATTAGACCAGATTATATATGAACGGGTTTTTAATAGGATTATATTGAGTATACTGTCTTTCGACATAATAATAGTGGACATTAGAGTGGTTTCCAAATGATTCAAGGCAATTAAATTTGGTTTAACTGATGGTCATATACTCATTATTTTACGATATAATACATAAACGGATTCCTTCTGTTAGTAGTTAATAGCTGCGGGTTTAATAAATGTTGTAGCACTTTAACTACTCATATTTCGTATGGGGATCAAAAATACCCACATGTATATACAATACGTATGGAACAATAATAAAAACAATTTCAGTTTTACCTTCTAACAGCACAATTTACTTCCATTAAAATCAAATTGCAAAATCGTGCAGAATGCAATGTTGAATGTGGTCGCACCATGTTCCCATTTTGTATTGAAATATTTCAAATGTACATACATACATACATACATACATACATACATATATACATACATACATACATACATATACTATATGTATGTATGTACAATATGTATGTACCAGCATCAGAATTGCATCCGCCATACTTACATATTGACATGGCGTTATTGTGATTGTAATTTTCACGAAAATTGCAAGCTTCTCTTGTTGGTATATGTATATGCACATATATATTTTTTTTTAAATAAAAACAAATGTAAATAGAATAGTGAACAGGAGAATACACAACAATAAGTGTAGTGAAATGAGTGAAGAGATTATCGGTTAGGTTGGCATGGGTCTTTAAACATATACTATATTATACTATATAAATATATTAAATTGGATCAAATTAAAGATATTGGCATCTTGGCAATTGACATCATAAAGTTAGAATTGGTCTTTTGAGTGATTGATTGGGAAATATGTCAAACAAATCGATTATAACTTTAGAATTGTCTTACCTTTGACTATAACTACCGGCCAATAAGTGGAAATTTTGTCTTACGTATGTGTCTGTTAGTTTTTTTTAGCATTTTCGAATTAAATGACGAGATAATCCAAGTATCATCCGGATTTTAGAGGGTGCCTAGGGGAATATTTGGAAATTAGGTGCATGCCTCAACTCAACCATCATCTCAATCGACCCAACAATCCCCAATGTAACATAAGAATATAAAATTAGTAAATGTTAATAATGTTGTTGTACTCATTGCTGTTGTTGTTGTTATTGTGAAAAAATAAAAGAACTGTTATAATGTAAAAAATTACTACAACTACTACTCGTATTTACCCTTTTTTTTCTCGAGGGGGGATTTTTCAGTTCGCTTCATACAGTTCGCTAAAGATACACCTCATTTGAGACCACGCCCAAGTAGTATTATCTTACTATGCTGGACTTGCGAAACAGTACACCTACATACTAAACCCTTAACTCCGACTTCTATAGCTTGTTTCTGTTCTGCGGGACCGCCGTTAAGCACTACTTCGCATTCGTATTTACCCTCCGTCGTCGGTGTTGTCTTTTATATGCTTCACTCAGGTTGGCTTACTTCTCAGAATTTGTTCCATTGTAAATGTGGATTTATATTTGGTTCTTGTGGTATTTGTTTCCAATCAATTTCATCAAAAATAAATATCAATAAAGTCTTCGGTGTGGTTTAAAAACCGAGTACTTGGAAGGATATATCATTTGAAGCGCTGCGGTGAAAATTTCGAAATAACATTTGTGTCTCAACTCACTTATCATTCCATTCCAGCCGAAAATCTCCTATGTACAAACGAATATGAAATGAATAAATGCTATTAATGCTGTTTTACTACATACATAATAGTTTGTTGTTGTTGTTTTTGTTACTGTTACAGTTGAACCCCTTAATTTTCGCTTGAGTTGTGTACTCGACCTTCGCAATCAAAGAGTGTGCGTATGGATGAAATCGTCATTGCACCAGCCCACCCATCCATATCCACCATACCACGTGCATAAGTAACAAGCAGAGCAGAGACAACAATTCTCTCTTTTACACCACCCCGTCTGGCCACTTTGATGCCCTAATTCATTCTATGTAACATGCATGCATGCATGTATATACATATAAAACCACTTTCGCTTAATTTCTATAACCACCCTCCGATGTTGTGCCATCAACACCCCATCATCTGTACCGACCGAACGCCTTTATCAATACTGTTGGTCCTTAATGTTGGTTTGACGGCAACATGCATGTGAACGCGAATGTAAATGTAGAGTACAAATGTATGTATCAACTAGCAGCGGCAGTGGCAGCAGCGTGTTTGCATGGCACTCGTACCAGCAGTAGTAGTAGTAATCGCAGCAGTGCCATAACAACGGCGACGGTGTTCATGTCAAAAACACCCGCTCTGTTGCATCATTTACACTCTGCTGGTCGTTTGTTTGTTCGTTTATAATATTTCCGTTGATTATTTGGATGATGTGTGCAATGCTTCTATATGAGTACTTACCTAGTAGTCCGCTCACTCCATTTTGCCACATGCACCCATCCATCTTGTTTGGACTGCTATTCACTGATTTCATACATTCCTCCATCGTTGTATCATAGATTTTGTTGTTGTTGCTGTTGTTAATCCTTCACATCCCATGTAAAACCTGCCCGATTTGCTTATTCTGCCAATACAATATGTATTCGTCGCCATCGCGGCCGTCTCTGAATTTCGCCTTCTGTTTTTCTTCTTCCTCTTCCTGCAATCGCTCGTTATTTTGGCGTGTTTGCTTTACAACGTATTTACTTGTTTGCAAGGATTAACAATAAAAACAACAACAACAACAACAACAACAACAACTAAAAACAAGAGTAATAATGCAAAGACCAAGAACCAAAAAAACGTACCTGTTATCGTTTCTGTTGCTATTGCCGTTGCACGTTTTACTACTAACATAGCGCGCATTTACCCTCTGTCGTCTGTGTGTTGTATTTTTATTCTTTGTATGCTTCACTCAGTTTGACTTATTTCACAGGATTTTCATCATTGTCATTGTGGGCTCATATTTGGTTCGTGTGGTGTTCACTTCGGCAAGAGCAGATCAGAGCATTTTCCATGCCAACATTAAATGCATCGCATTACACATTTTCTATTAACTGCAGCCAGTGTATTGCTGACGTTGTTGTTATTTTCTTTCTCGCGAATTTTACTGCTGCAAGGGATTTCTCGATTTAGCTTCGTTGTGTTTTTTTTTTCTTCCTTGGTATGTGTGTTTTGTTTTTTTTTTACTGCCCTACAGTCATTCATTGTTTGGTGTAATTCGTTCACGCTTTTCATCATCATCGTCATCATCATGTTTTCAATTTTTTTTTTTGCATTTCTTCTACTACATACGTACGAGTATATAGAATATGTATTTGTAGCTTATGATTCTCTTTGGAACAACATTGTTAAGAATTTTAGAGCTCATTCTGTTTTCTTGTGCCATTTGTTGGCAATGTACTATGTTGTAGAGTGTAAGAAAACGACAGTTTTGAAAGAAATTTCTTTCTTTATGAATCTACTAAAAATTTAAGAAATCCATTAATATAAACAATATGTATTTAACAAACTTTCTTACTGTGGAAGGCAGTAGCAAGTGCCTGTTATACTCGTATATGATATACTGTACAATATAAACAATGAACATTTTCGAACTCATGCGATTTATTTTGGTAGGCTAGAGAAATCATTAAGTTATTGCAGCAATCGCTAGAAACCCTAACTGCATTAGAATTTAGCAACAGGAAATCTTGATAAACTTGGGTAATATAATTTCATACTCTGGACATTTTATTGCGACCTCTATCTGTGAGAGATGATAAAAATACTTTGGAACAAAACACATCCAAATAAGGGACATTTCTTACTAAACTTAATTTCTACTTGATAAGCATTAATTAATCGTAATGCTATTCAAATGGCAAATTAACAACAGAGAACTTTTAATAACAGAGAAGTCCTACTTGGGATTTTTGAGCTTCTTTATGATTACAACATAACACTTAACAGAGTTGCAGCATACAGAGATTTTGAAGAGAGGAATAACATGACCAGGAGAGCAAACGCTGTAACTTAACATAGCAAATTATATTGAAATAAGATCATATAATTACACATTTATATGTGATTTAGGAAATATTTTTGTGAATGAATTCTATCTATGTATGTGAAATAGAATTTTTTATGAAGAATTTTTACTATTATTCAATATATATGTATGTACATGTGTATGGAGTACTTATGAGTATACTCCATTCACGCAATGCATATATTTATAAATATAAGCACTTGCTATCGTTCGTTCGTTTGCTTCGTTTTATCGAAGCATTAAGAATGTATTATAGAATTTTTGATTATTAATTATGAGTAAGAATAGAGGTTCGCCAATCGTTTCTGTATGGAAGGTGTTCTTGTCATTCTATGTCGACCATGCTAATTGTTTAAACGATTGTCTTAATATTTATGGAACACATTTAAATAATTCAATTAAATTAATTGTATCGGTTTTTAGACAATTTTAAACAATTAACATTTATATATGATGGCGTGGCAGTCAGGCAATGACGTCTATTTCTAAAATATTCCCAATTCCTGATCTAAAAATGGTTGGTACTAAATTTCGTTGTACCAAATTTTATGTGTGACAATAGATAACAGTTTCATATAAGCTGCATTCAAGAATAACAAAAGTGCTTCGATTCCAATGATATTTTATACTCGTAGTAATTCAATTCAAAATGAATTTCAGTTTTCGTAGTGAATCAGTGAATACAATAATATTCAAATACAATATTATACTTCATAAGAATATTGAAAGAAAAATTCAACCAAACTTCTTCGAATGTCCTAGAAATTTTAAGAAATCGTCCAAATTCGTACATCGTTTAAATGGAACAATTGGGACATAGGTAATGGTCTTAAAGAGCAGATGAATTATTCTTTTAGGTACTTAAAAAAAAGAATGGTTTATTTTTGATTAGGCGTATATAAAAATAGAGTAACAGCAACAGTTATGTTACAGTATGTTATTAAAAACAGAGCATACATAAATTGTTGTATATTTCAAAGGGACATATTTTTTTTTATTTTCTGTGGACTTGTATATTCTGTATATAAAGATTTTGTCTGAGAATACCCTAGTGAAATTTTCCTGTAAAAATTTTCCTAGAATATTTTAACCCTATAGCGACCTCGAAAATGCCATTATATTCAGACTTTCTAAAAAAAGGGGTCAAAACGACCCTTTTGCGAAAGAGCAAACGGGTTAAAATGTTCTATAAACTTATTCTTTGTAAAATTTTACTATATGTAGCCAAAGTACATATTTCGCTGCGCTATGAATTTTAACCCTTTTTTCTACTTATTCTAAAAACACTCAAGAAAGTTCGAACTGAGAATTCAAAAAGATTTTGAGGTTTTACTATATGGTTCTAGGTTTCTCATCGCATGAGTGAAATAATAACATATTATCTTCTAAGATTTGATAATAATTTTATAATTTTATTTTACAAATACCATAAGTAATTGACTCTCGTATTCTTTATGGATTAAAATTAACTACAGCAACCGACGTTGATTTAATTATATACTCTACTCCTTTCAATATATTATAATACAATAGGTATATGAAAATATGTAAAATCTAATAAACTAAACAAATTTTGCTGTTCTACAAGAAGCGCAAAAAAAAAGACCAACCAACCATTATTGTGGTTTTGCAAGACATACTCCTTTTGAGACTAGTAGTAGTAGTAGTAGCATGAAGGGCTACACAAAAATGTACTCATACATACGAGCATACCAATAAAATAAGTTTAGTAAAAATTCCTTAAGACCAAAAACAAATAAAGTAAACAGCAAGTAGTTCGACTTTTTGAAAATTGTGGTCACCTAAGAAATTTGAAGACTTTTTTTTTGTTTGTATTGCCTCCTACACTAACTATCTGCACTACACGGCACCAATAACGACAAGAGAGAGAGAGAGAGAGAGAGAGAGAGAGAGAAAGAGAGAGAGAGAATGAAATATGGATGAAGAAAATGAAAGGATCGTAGTTGAGAATTACTTTGTAAAATAAATAAATACAATATGCTGACTGAATGACGAAGAAGACTGCCTGAATAAATTGTCTTACTTGCTAGCCCTCCCGTTGGTTTGGCTGTCGTTAGGATAGGTATTTGTTTGCGTTTTTTGCCCCAAACTGTCTGGCTTGTTGTAACACCTCTTCTGCTTACCAATTCCCTCTCCCCACCTCTATGCCACATATTGTATGTCTGCCTTTTAAAGATGAGTGACTTATGTCTGGCACATGTATGCAATAATTTACAAAGAGGTGGCTTATGTGTATATGTATAGGTATTATGTGTCAAAAAAGTTGCAACATTGTTGATTTCAATTTGTAGAAAAGTACGACCACAAAAAAAAAAAAAAAAAACGACGAAAATAAAAACAAACAAAAAATGGGGAGATTCGAATATGAATAAAAGCCAAGCAAAGTATAACAAGAAACTATGTATTGAAATATGTAATGTCCCAACATATACATACATATGTTTGTATGTACGTTTACATACACAAGTGCAAACAGTGCCTAATGAGAGTAGAGAAAAAAGTGGTTTTTAAGTGGTGACGGCAAGCACATATATGCATGCGTGTGTGCGTGCTGCACTTGCACTTGCATTGATGCGAACAACAACAACAACAGCAATAGGATTAGATTCAACAACAATTTAAAACAACAAATGTGGCATTACCCTTGAAATATATTTGCAACATTGTTTTTGTTGCACAATAACGATGGAATGCATTGAAAAGTGTAATGAAGTGTATTCTTGCATTCGAAGGGAAATTCAGCAGTGATAGAAATAGTGTTGCAAAGATTATTTAACGTCTTTATAAATTATTTATTGAAGCACTTAGCTTGCTATGAAAGAATCTCTATTTAAAAATATTTTACCTTAAAATTCGTTATTTTATTAAAACAATTATTTTATTTGGCCATAAAAATGGTGCTGCATTAGCAACACTGTTTACCGAAAAGCACAACAAAAATAGGAAAAATAATTATAATAACAAAAACAACATATGTCACAAGTGATAAGGATATTTTTGGGATATTTGTATATTTTTCATTGCTCACAGCGTTTGCGCATTTTTCTCTTTCTCACGAAATATTTATTTTGCTCACATTTCTCTCTCTCTTTCTCTTTTGTTTCTTTACAGGATAGAAAACATTTCGTCGGCTCATTTCAATTCTTACACAGCAGCATCATTGACAATATTTACACCTGTGTATATTGCATACGAAGAGCAATCGTAACAAATCCCATATATAAACACCATAACGTTATCGTTACACCATCCCACATAATGTAGCTAACAACGTACGTTATTGTCAGAGACTAACGATGCAACAATAACACGGAGAATAACGCGAGTACTATTCGAGTATATTAATATTGGTCTATTCATCGGTGGTGTCACTTTTGCACACCAGTGTACTCTCACGAATGAGTTCGTCGTCCATATACATACACATATGTATGTATGTTGTGTGAACAACGAGTCTATTCCTATTAAATGCTTATAACGGTGTTTATTTAACTGTAATCCTCATGCTCGTATAAGTCAGTTCGTGTTTGAATTTTATCGCAACGAGTACCATACGGACGTGAGTTGATGTAAACACAAAAAATACAAATATTGTGTATATATACGATTATTATTGTACTACGTGAATTTATCGCATTCAAACGGTTGGTGTAGTTTAGATACAAGCGAAAAAATATATTAAATTAATTATTAGAAAATTTCCAATAAAATATTCTCAAATGATAGTAAATAATAACAAACTTTTGAAAATGTCTCACGAACAAAAAAAGAATTCATTTAAGCTCAACTCGACTCGTTATACGATCTCATGATTTTACTCAATTAGCAATTAAATACTTGTAGATTTGTATTAAAATCAAATAATCAATGTCATCCTTTAGCAGTTCATTGATGGCATTGATATGAGTGTATAAAAATTTATTTAAAAAAAAAACCCATAATATCTAACAACTCATATTGAAAGTAAAGAAACCCACCAACGGGAATAAAAAAAAAATGTGCTCAAAATTTTTTAGACAACATTCAACACATTTGCATTGTGTTATATATTCATCAAGAACAACAATAACAACAATAGCAACAACAATGGCACAAATACTATTATTACCATTACTCGTACTCATACTGTCTGTGGATTATGCCTATTCGGATTATGAGAATACATGGAATTTATATTATGAACAACCATGCTGTATGGGTTCACTGAGTGGTCATCACATAAGACATCATCGAGGTAAGTTTTTAATTTTAATATTATATAATATTATTATATATTATATATTGCATTATTGTTGACCTATCACTTTTGATAGTCTAACATCCACTTATCTGAAATTTATTTTTAAATTCATATATGTCAAAAAATTCAACATTTTCTGCCTTATGGAAGGATATATACATATATATCCACCTGAAAAATTTTTTTGAATATTGGATGAAGCTACTGTATACAATTATATTTTATGTCGCTTTGTTTGTGATGTGCCAACATATGACAATCGGTGTGATATAATAGCATTATGAGATGTTCTGAAAAATTTATAAATTTAGTGAAATTAAGCCCATGTGTATGCTCTACAATATAAATATGTTGTGGAAGATTTCACACAAAAATTTTTCATAGATTTTTCTAAAAATTATTGATGTAAAGATCGATATGAGTTATTGTTGAACTGGACTATGACTATTCTGATGACAAATAACAACTTGAAGTTTGTCATTATTACTTGTAAAGATCGATATGATTTATCGTTGAAATGGACTATGACTGTTCTGATGACAAATAACAACTTGAAATTTGTCATTATTTCTTGAACATACATACACTATAGGTCACTATTTCTGCACGTGTTTCTATTGGCATAGAGTCATTTTTGGTACAAAAAAAAAATATTGCACACAACAAATATTATCACAACAAACCAACAATGGCCAACGAGTAATTAGATTTCGTCGAATATATTTTCATTGCAACAATACTGTTTGCTCGCAATATACAAATTGTTGCTTACATATTTTAGGTAAAATTATGAAATATTTTACAAGTAATTAATATGTTATTAGTTATTTCGTGTTGTTATAAAAAAAATGATTTATTCCAGTTTTGGGGATTTCCTTTGAAGAGAGTTTAATTAAAGACATTAATTTGTCTAGCAAATTCTATTCGAACAATTGCAATATTGTTCGATTATTTTGTGCCATTTTTTTACGCATAACCAAAATTCCATTCGCACTGAAATGTTGTGGGCGATAGTAGCCCTCTCATGAAGGCAACTCCACGCTATTAAGGACATTCTCAAGTACTGAAACAAATGGTATTTTCATGTTGTACCATAAATTTCAAGCTTTCTGATCCACTATGTTCACTTTCTCTTATGCTAACTATTTATTTAATATTTTCATGGCGCTAATTCTAGCTTTTTTAACAGTTTGGGTGAATTCAGATGGCATCGACTACAACAATATTAAAAATTTATTCAGCAAGTTTTATTCGGTTATAAAATAAAATACCCACATGTCAAATTTCTTTACATAGTCGAAATTCTTTAAATGGTTTACAATGTTTAATACATAAAGTCAAGTTTATCACGTCTTTTTGTATGAGTTCATTAACTTTTTCAATATATGAACCGAGCTGCACATTAAATTTTGTAAAACAGAATTAAGTACACCAATACTGAGTTACACATTATGTACGTAAACTATGCAAATATTCTCTCACGACTGTTTTGTGCCCTTTGTCAAAAAAAAAAATTGAAAAGTTTTGATCAACTCCTCTTAGCACATATTATTGCACTAAAGCGTTTATCACGCTAAAAAAAGCAGCTATTAAGGTAGCTTAAGGTAGACCAGATCCACTAAATATCAATGGATTTAATCGACTCCAATGTGGATACTAGCAAAAATACGAAAATACTTTTGGATCATATAATAATATTGTCTAATATATTGGACTTTTGTGAAGATTTCCTTGTCATTTCATGTCTCCCTGTTAAAGCATGTTGGAAGTTGCAGAAAATAAACATTTTCTGCTTAAGAAAATGAATTAGAATCCCCAGAGAGGTATATTGAAAGCTCACATAGAATGGCTTGAAATAGTCTTTATTAATTTTTTTTTTTTATAAAGATAAAATAATGGCGTATCTAAGGTCATCAATTTGTTAATATTTCAAAGTGTGTTTATATTGATTTGATTAGAAATATAGAAACCATTATCTCACGTTTTCTGCTAGCAGACTCTAAATTATTGGCATTCTCATGGAGTATTGTTGTCTGCCCTTTGCCTTCTTGCATAATACACATAAATCTATCATTTGCATCCAGTCATATCTTGTTAAAAAATTCAGTATCTGTAGGAGTACTTTTGTGCCTATGATTAGTGGTGAAATGCTATTTCGACGACATTCCATTTGATTAGCAAAACTTCAAATAATACCATACTATTCTATACTACTTGTCTGCGTTCCTTCTATGGTATGTTGCCATATATAAATATAAAGTTTAAGAATATTAAATTCTTACTTAAAAATAAAGCTAATTTGTTTGATAGCATTAGACTATCAACAAAAACAAAGTGAGGTCTTATAATCCCTTTTACAATTTTTTTTTTTGTACTGAAAGGTAAAGAAATTCTTAAAGATTTTTGGAATTGATTTAATATAGCCCATCATACCATGTGTCATGTATGTGTATGTGCTATGTCTTAAAAATTGCCTCATTATTTTGGTATTTTATAAAGAAAGAGAAAATTGCAAAAAGTCCATCCCATTAGCTTAGCACAAATACGATTAAAGCAACAACCAAATAAGTGTGTATGTACTACACACAGCTCAAATATACTTTTTCTTGTTACCAAATTCTTATCTTTAAATAGCCTTAAATTTTGTAACTATGTACATAGCATATATACAAACTTATGAATGTTTGGAGTACAGGAAAAGAGAGAAAAAATAAAACAAAGTCTATAGAAATAACACTTGAAAACTAATTAATCCCTAATAGTACATACCGAAAGAAAAAAAAAAGTAGTAGTAAAACAAATAACAACAAAAAGTAAAAACTTGAAAACTTTAATTCTTATTGTTTTTTTGGTTTGTTTTAAAGACGAAAAAAGGTTGGTAGCAAAGAATATCAATATTCCACAGAATAGTAGCAGAATGGTTAAAAGCATTTTGGAGTGGACATGACGAAACGGAATTAAGGTCTGCTGAGTAAAATCTAAGTCTGAAGTACTACTCTTAGATTTGCGCAATATATATATTGGCTAGAAAATGCTTAAATAAAAATAAAGCAAAATGTGAGACTCAATATACCAATCGAATGAAAGAAAAGCATTAAAATTGAAGAAAGAAAGAACGAAAAAAAGAAGAAAAGGCTTAAGTATTGTATTGGTAGTGTAAGAAAAAGCACAAATAGCAGCAGAATCAAGGAGAAGATGTACGCGCCGAAAAAATAAAAATCCCAAATCGTTGAGCATTCATTCAAAACCAATAGAAAATGGAACTCGAAACAGATTTGGTCTACTATGTATTTTAACAATGCACATAAGTAGGTAAAAACATTCACACAATTTATAGAGAAACAAAACAAAATCGAAAAAAGACGGAAGCATAATGTTTATGGAAAAGAAAATCCGCTTAAAGCTAAATTATTTTGTTAAAAGATTTTCTATTTGAACGGTGGTACTTACTTCTAACTATATATGTATATATACTCGTTCATACTCATTGAGTAAAGCTACAGTAAAACAGAAAATTTTACGTGCAACAAAAATGAAAAAGTTGTGCGTTTTGTTGCAAACATAATACAATACAACAACAAATAACAACAGCAACAATAATAAATAAACAAAACGACCATACAAAATAAATGAAATAAATGGGCGAATGAACTTTTTCGTTACGTCTTCTATTCAATGTGTTTCCTTTTATTTTTATTTTTCGTTTTGACATTTGCCTCTATTATTATTGTTGTTGTTGTTACGCGAAGGTTTGTTTATATGGCCAAAATGAAAGGAGAACTTAGTAAAGCATACAAAATAACAACAACAATGATGAAGGAATGACAAGAAGTTTCAGTTTGAAAATTCATTTGTTCGTTGCGAATTTTGTTGTTCGGTTTGAGGGACAAGTATGTAGTAGGTGGCCTGTTATAGCAAAAGGGTAAAAAGTTGTACTACATTATACATACCTATACATTACATTCATTTTGAGGTATATACATATTTGTATACATATGTTCATTCACGAAAAACGTAAGCAGCTTTTTCTTTAATAACTTGTAATATACACTCTTCTACAACAATATGTGTCTAAATGTCTTTAACGAAATTCTATGCGAAAATCTGAACACTTTGAAAGCATCGAAATCGTATGAGTTTGACTGGTGAGAAAAATCTGTAGGCAGTGAATATTTCCTTTACTTCCAATATGTAAAAAAATGGTTTTATCTAATAGAAAATATAATAGCGGACGTGACGTTACGGTTGCGACAACTTTTTCACACATTATGAAAACAATGGTATATGTAATTTCTTAGAATAATTTCTATTAAAATCATATAAAGCTTACTTTGTGATAGCAATCATTATATATGATTGCTATCACATTATCATATTCTCCTCATATGATAATGAGGAGAATTGTCGATAATATGCCAAGCAATTAAGTTTTAGTGTTCAAAATTAAAACAAATATTCTTACCATTCAGATTTTTCAGTTTTGATCATTCTGAGAAATATCCATTTGAGAACTGATAATGATATTGGGTTGGCAACTAAGAAATTGCCGATGTTTTCAATCTTCAAACAAAAATAGGTGCAAGTTGCTTCTTAAGTAATGGAAGTGTGACAGCTAACCAATATCGGAAAGAGAATATCATAATATTGACAAGCAATATGAAAAATATGTATATAGTCCAAAACATCCAATAGTGAAAGCAGCACTTACTTAGTTGCCAACTTAATAGTTTTGGACTTTCCCTTAGTGTCAAACTCGACTTAAATTACCCTGTATGTATTTTCTTATTTAGAAAAAAAAGGTCACCCAAAAATCAAACAATGTGATCTACAAGATTGTTTCTGCAAAAAAAAACCCCTATTTGAGCCAAAAGAATGCTTGCTTTTCTTAGAAAATCTAAGGTACGAAGGCGGTCCCAGAACTACCCGACCTGACATATACATGGCGGCAGTAGTTTGAAAAAAATTACTTTGGTGAAAAGTGACAACCTTATAAAACTTATGCCTTAAGTTTCAAGGCGTCACATTGTTTAGTAGTTTTTTGGAGTCATCGAAAGTTAACGACCTCAGTGAATTTGTAAACATGGAAAAAACTGGTCATCGTTATGGAATTCAATACTTTCATTTGAAAGGTCTCAGTCCAAAGAATATTAAAGCCGAACTAGTTTCTACTCTGGGCGCGTCTGCTCCTTCGTTTACGACCATAAAATATTGGGTGGCAAAATTTAAACGAGGTGGTACGAGCTGCCAATTGAGGTGACCAATTGAGGTGACCACGCTAGAAACGATTAAGAAAATCCACAAAATGGTATTGGATGATCGCCGGCTGAAGGTGCATGAGTTAGGTAAAATTTCTTTGTTAGGTCGGGTAGTTTTGGTACCGCCCTCGTATAGTAAAACTAAAAAAAAAACATAGATTAATTAAATTAAAACTTTTTACAAATTATAAAGAATAATTTTTAACTTCTCCAAAAAAAAATCCTTCATACCATACATCTATCTTCAAGCTCATGCTGAAGGTGCATGAGCTAGCTAAAATTTCTTTGTTAGGTCGGGTAGTTTTGGGACCGCCCTCGTATAGTAAACCAAAAAAAAAAAAAACATAGATTAATTAAATTAAAACTTTTTACAAATTATAAAGAATAATTTTTAACTTCTCCAAAAAAAAATCCTTCATACCATACATCTATCCTGGAGATGTTTAATTTATATATAAAAAAAAAAAATCGAAAATTAAATAAAATAGGATCTGAGATGACGAAAAAAAGGAAAAGGAAGAAAATAACATCAGCATGAAATTTGATTCGATATGCATTTAAAATTATTCGTTTAAAAATTCTTTCTTTAAATGATTTAAGCAATGTATATAACTATATAGCTACCTCTAGATAACTATGTACTATGTATAGAATACACATATGTCAAAAATAAGTACTCATGTCGTGCACCCGTACGCATTTCATTATGCTCTTTTTGTTGCTTCTTGCTATGGCTTGTACATTTTATTTTTCTTTTAAATTAAAACTAATTTTCTCAATTTAAACTACTTTACAAAGTATTACAACATAGTACATAATTCCTTTCACTTATTCCATGACTGTCAGCAGTAACCCACGTAACCCAGCCCATACCAACACTGGCTGCCAACACTTGAACGAATGAATACAAATGTATGAAAAAGCACTTTTATCAATTTTTCCTTGTTTGTGTGTGTGTGTGTGTGAGTTTACATGTGCTGGTTACTATAGCTTCCACCACCACCACCATCACCACCATCATCATCAACTTCATCATCATCATTATCATCAACATCAATAACAGTACGCAGTACCAGCACAGAGAAACTTTTTGCAAACATTTTTCTGTTGCTGCTACTACGATATAAGTATATATATTTTTGCTTTTATTTTTGTAGTTCTTGTTGTTGTTGCTGCTGCTGTTATTTCTATTAACAAAAAATAAAGTATGTATGTTAAACGTGAAAATAAGAAAAAATATAAAAAAAGAATAAAAATTGAAAAAATAGAATGAACGCAAAAAAAAAATTAAACTTTTTTATTTCAAAACTTTACGCACATTTTATACACTACAAATACACACACACACAATCGCAGATTATAGTCACATGCACGCACAGTTGCTCAATTTGAATGAATGTTCTACGTTATACGTTGAATTTGTTTTGGGAGTAAAGGCTAGTTTTCACTATTTTTGATACTGCTACATGTTTTCAATTATGCCTTTCATCAATGTGTTTTTGTTTTACATTTGGGAACAATGTTACATGTCTATAAACAAATAGTAGATATACACATGAGCATATGGTCATATGTATGGTTTTATATATACGCTCATATTAGAATGATTTATTTCTTAATGTTTATAAAATTCAATATCAGTTCAATATTTTTTTCTCTGATCTCATTCGAACCATTTAAATTTGTTGAAAATTTATGCGAAAGTATTAAAGGTGGATTTTGTCGAATTTAACGTTTTGATACAGCAATGCAGTGATTCTTATGAAAAATTCGCATTGTACTACCTTCCAAAAGATCTTTATAGCAACGCTTTAAAATATCATCAAAATTTAACGCACATAATGATACTGTTAGAGCAGCTCGCTCTAATATAACTCGGATATAATTTTATAACAAATAGTTGGTGCCTTTTTTTAAAGAAAATTATTTACTATTTTTACATCACAATCAAGTCATTCGAAATTTTTATAATGAAACTTACCTTTTTTAGTTGGCAATTCGTCATGTTATGATGTCATAATATAGAGTCTCTCCGCTAAAGTTCATAAAAATATGAAAAATATGTGCAGAGTGGCTGATATGAAGTGCTGCTAATTTAAAAGCCACATTTTTCTGCAAATAATTCTTATTGTTTACAAATTACAGAGAAAAAAAAGAATTGGAAAGTAAGTACAATTTAAGAAACTAGTCCATATGTGCGATATCGCTACCTTCAGCGCCAACTAAGACTTTAAGGCATTCAACAAAAATATTGGACACTGCACAAATACATGCCTGTATAATTTGCTTCTATTTTTGATAAGATATTGCATTGCACGCGTCCATGCTTTGGCATTTTTCGACTAACTTTGGCTTTCAAAAGAGCACACATTCAGAGTATTCAGAGTATATGCCAGCCATTTCGTCGAAGAAATAAAGGGTGAAATCTTAATTTTAGCCGATCTTGTCTCTATGAGATAGTTCTGAGTCTTGTTGAAACATTCAGGATCACCACCTGTTATGTTTACATTTTTCAAAAGACGCTAGAGAGTTATAGAGTTTTGATGTGAGCAGGCTATTTTTTTGCCAATAGTGTAATACTTTGCTGGAAGACTTCTGTATGTCATCAGTCGACAGCGAGTTCTACACTCATACACCTTCTACAAAGGAGGAGAGTTTTATTGATATTGAAGGAGACTGGCTTTAAGTAGAATGGCCGGAAGAATATGAAGTTCGTGGAATCAATCAGCTTGAAGCTTATTTTCCGATTTTACAATCACTGTAATCTATTTCAGACAGAAATATTCTTTTATAGAAATATTGTACAATAGGCGCAAAATTGGGTCAAGTGTAATGCAATATCAATAAAGAATAGTTCCTAATAGAAGTATCAATCAATTCAAAGGAAAATATCCACTGGGAACTAGTGATATTAAAAAGGAACTGTTGATAAAGGCAACCCGAATTGTCGGACATTGAACAATGTCGCCTTCTGGAAATCCAGCTTAATACATCTTACTTGTGTTCGAAATCAGTTATATTGTACAATTCAGATCATGCACGTGAAAGTGAAGATTAAAGAAAATGGATTAAAATTAAGTATACTAATTTTTTTAGAATACAGAAGTATCATAAGCCTCAATAAGAACATCGTTCAACATTTTTAGGGTACCAACTAGAAACGTTGTGCTAAAATTACAGAAGAAGCAATTGATTAATGATAATTCGTTTATGGGATAAAGCTCGTAAGATGACAATCTCTTAGGAAGAAAAAGTCATAATTTTTAATTTATTTTAATCGAATTTAATTTTAATCTAATTAAAACCAAATTTACTTAATACAATATATTTGCAAGTAATTTCTACCACTATATAAAGTTCATAATATTTTGCTTTTGATTTAGCACAACTTAAATACAAATCATAATGCGAACAATGTCAAAGTCCAGTGGCGAATGAAAAATAACTATTTTATTAATAAAAACTTTGACTAATTTGGAAGATATTGAGCAATAATGAAACTTAATTTTGTATTAGTATTAGTATGTATTTGTATTAGTAATTTAATAAGATTTCGAAAACGAATCAGTTTCAGCAAAAGGTTTAACTTATTAATCGACTAATCATGTTATAATTCATTCATATCTCTAAAATTCGCGATGTAATAAATACAAACAAAAACATGAATTCAATGTTATAGATTAAAGGTATTGGCATTGGTTGAAAATATAAAAACTGTTTCGTGGTCAATGCTCAAGTAACTATTAAATTAAAAATTCATAAATTGAAAAGATCACAAAATAAAAATTTCAAATCTAAATATTCGCAAAGAAAATGCGTCTTATATACTTAACATATACTTACTTAAAAAAAAAAAAATAAAAAAAAAAACAGCTAGAAATAATAGCTGCTGTCTGTGTTCGTTAATTATATTTCCCAATGGGGATATTCTGCTATTGTATGAGATTAAACTACCACACTGAATACTATTACAACAACTACAGACATACACTTACATGTTCACAAACTAAGTGTACTCGTATAGTAGCATCAGTAGTAGTAGTAGTAATAGCAGTAATAGCAATAATTACATACATACATATATACTATACTTACAACAATAACAATGTGTCTGCACCATACAAATATCAGCAGCTAATTCCGATTAAATGAAGACGGAAATCGCTCCCTAGGCGTGTTTTGAGGTTAAAATAAAATAGCGAAAACAAAAAAAGCAAAGAAGAAACAATAACAAACATAAAAAAATGTCGGCAAAACCTAAAAGAATAACAAAGCTCTTTTGCTAACCGTAGGAGACGGATGTTATTACTGAGGGGTCACCGCAAAGCATTTACTTCATACCCAAACATAGAGAAATTGTGAATATGATGTTTATACTTGAAGTGAGCTTATGGCAGCCAAATGTCGACGTAAGAAAATATTTTAAACACAAAAATTAAAAAATACACACACACACACATATATTCGTACATAGAAAATATTATATACAAAAAGAAATAAAAAACAAAAACACAAGAAAAATAATCAAGTGAGTTTCTTAAAGTAAAAGCAGTATGGTAGTTATCGTTGTTGTGCCGAAAAACTTAAATGTTTACGCTGTTAATTAAAGAAAAACAAGCAAAAAACAACGATATTTTAATACCAGCTATTATGGCATACCCAAGCGGCGCGTTAAGAGCAAAAAAAAAGGCGCAAAAAGACATACACATACATACATACACCGTATAACTAAGCGTGTATGAGACAAATACAAAGAGCAACAAAAACACTGAGGATACCCCTTAGCAAAAAGAAAATGTAATAAAGTCTCAAAGTTTAAATGGACACACGCGAATTGTGTGCTGTAAAAATATAAGTAAAAGAATGAAAAACAAAAATGCAAACGGCTATGAAGATTTTATATTTGTACTTGCTTACATAGTTGTTAAAACTGATAGGGTAGGATATAGAAATAGACAAGAAACAGACTTGAAATAAATTGTTTGTTTTAAAACTTTAAACATTTTCAGCAACAAGACAGAGAAATCTAGAGAGAGAGAGAGAGAGAGAGAGAGAGAGTGCGAAACCATGTTTATAATCATCAAGCGAAAGGAGTAAAATGAATGAATCTACAACATAATGTGTTTTATTTTGTTTATTCTTGTTCCACGAAGTATCCCAAATAATTTTGGGGGAAATATACAATAAAGAATAATAAAAAAACCCCACAAAAAAAAAAACAATGACTACAAAACAATAATTATGAACAACGAAAAAGTTTTCAATAAAAACTTTGGCTACCTCCCTTCATCATGATCACTGTTAGGAGCAGCTAAAACTACTATTATTAACTAATAACACTACTACTACTACTACTACCACAGCTACTGGATATAAAATATGCCACTAGGAAATAGTAAGATTGATTAAAAATTGATTTCCTATTTCTTGATTATCTAACCTTTTTTAAAATCCAAAAAAATGTTATATAAGGTCTAGTAAAAAGAAATCCAATATTTTTGCATTAAATTGAAGGTTTTATTTAGCATAGTTTGAATGATCCGATTTAGGTCAAATATGCACCATTTGGTTCGATAACTTATTGCATTTTGAAGGTAATTTCATAATGTCACGCTCATAGAAGCCCTCGTTCTTATTGGCAAAAAATGGGGACAGTAGATTTTCACAAGCTTCTCCTGAGGCGAATTTTTCATCAGCAAAATCATTCGCCATAGAAGGGAACAAGTAGTAATCACTTGGTGCTAGGTCCGGACTATAAGGTGAATGAATAAGAACCTCCAACCAAGCTCCTGGAGCTTCTGGCGAATCACTATCGATGTGTGTGGCACAATTCCTCTCCTATTATCCAAAGCTGGCCGCTTATGGGCGATTACTTCCTCCACACGGTCCAATTGTTGACAGTACAGTTCCGAATTAAGAGTTTGACCGTAGGGGAGCAGCTCATAGTAAATTATTCCCTGCCAATACCCCAAACACATAGCAAAACCTTCCTGACCGTCAATCCTTGCTTGGCCACCGTTTGCGCCGGCTCACCGCTATTCGACCCGATAGTTTTCGCTTGACGTTGTCGTAAGTGACCCACTTTTTATTACCAGTAACCATCCGTTTCAGAAATGGATCGATTTTGTTGCAATTCAGTAGCGATTCGCAGATGGAAATTCGGTTTTTTGCGTTAACTCGTGTGGCACCCATACATTGAGCTTCTTTTTGTATCGAGCCTTATTTAAATGGTTCCAAACGGTTTTTCGTACAATGTTTACCTCCTGGGTAATAGAAACAGTAGTTACATGTCAAATTTCGGCAATTGCACTTCCAGAGCGTGGTGCATCTTTGAAATCAAAATTACCAGAACAAAATCGATGAAACCAAAATTGCACGTGATTGGCTGTTACAGTATCAGAACCATAAACACTATTCACATTTTCACCCGTCTGGCATGCGTTTCCGCTTTTATCGAAGAAAAACTGTAAAATATGGCGTATTTTCTTTTTACTGGTATGCATCTTTGACGAGTGCTCAAACAATACTGTTTCAAGCAATGACAAAACTGCCTGAAAAGTTTATTTAGTACGAAATCCTATCTCTCTAACGTCAACTAGCATAACCGCACTTACACAACGCGAGATACAGTTTTCTAAAGCCATGTATTGGAAAAATAATGGATTTATTTTTACTAGATATTATATAATAGATCTTGGAGCAACTTATTCATGACTAAAACTATAGAGGTATTCTGAGTGGATTAGATTGATAGATATATAGATAGTTGACACTCATAGGTTTCAAACTTTGACAGATATTCCTTTTCAGAACTCTGTGATTCGAACTGACCTCTTTATATTTCTCGATTCCGAATGGAAAAACTATTATGACGTCACTTATTGCTTCACCTAACGATATAAGTAGTTTCTTTGTAGCAGAGTTGAGCTCTTTGTGGAAAAATTAACAGCTCAGTTAATCAAGAGTTACACATTTTCTTACTGGGTTCCTATGCTACAATTTCTACTACTATGTACTTGCCCTAGTAAATAGAATAACTCTGTACGAATATGTATGTTGTATTAACTATGTATGTACCATATGTACTAGTACATTGCTATTGTGTGCAAGTATTTAATCTGCGAGCGCGTCTATTTTCATTTATTTACTGCAATGTAGCGTGTACTTCGCATTTTGAATGTTTTCTTCTCTCCTTTTTTTTTATTTGTGTTTTTATTTTACCACAATTACGTGTACCAACCAACATGGTTTTCTGTAGTAATATAAATGTATGTAAAAATGTGTTCTATGATGATATGCACGTATGTAAGTACTTATTTATATTATTAGTAGCATTATTGCTGGTATGAGAAGAGTTATAAAAGAAAGTAATTAACCAACAATTTAAGTTGTAATTGCAATGAAAAATCGTATCGTAAAGTATTCTTTTGTCGTTGTATGTACATATATAGTTCATTGAGTCGCGAATATAGGATTAGATCCCTATGTTATTTTTGCTTTTTTATTTTGATTTCATTTTTTTTTGTGTGAAAAATTCAAATAAGAATTATTTTAGCATAGACTTGAGAAGGTGACTATTATTTATTAAGGGGAATGTGTCGAGTACTACTTACTATATTATGTGAAGTATTGATATTCATTTAATGAAGTTTTACGTGAGATGTTGTATTTTCTATTTTAAGCGACAGTCATTGTAAAAATTATTATAAAAAATTTACTTATATATATTTTGAAGTGCAAAAAAGTGAGTGGGAAGAAGCATTTTTTCATTTTGGAATTAAAAGGGGAAGTGATTTTTATTTTGAAGAATAATTCCTATAGCTTACATTCTTTAATTAAAGTGGTTGCTATAGAATCATTATCTCGAATATATAACAGGCCATTCAATAAGTCTGTAGGAAAAGTATGAAAAAAAAAACAAAGTTTTGACAAAACTCGACTTTATTATTCAACATAATTGCCTTCGAGGGCGATAGAATGAGTATAGCGATTTTCTAACTTTTCGATACCACTTTTATAATACGGTTTGTCTTTCTCGTAAAGTAGGCCTCAAATTCAGCAATTACTGCACACATCGGACTTAAATTTCTTTCCAGAAAGTATTCTCTTGTGATCTGAAAGCAGGAAAAAGTCGCTGGGGACTAAATCTGGAGAATACGGTGGTTGGGGAAGCAATTCGAAGCCCAATTTATTCAATTTTTTTCAGTTTTCATCGATTTGTAACACACGGTGCATTGTCTTGGTGAAACAATATTTTGTTTCTTTTGCAAATGTGTCCATTTCTTTACGAATTCAGCATTCAATCGGTCCAAAAGTTCACAATAATAGTCGCTGTTATGGATATAGTCGATGAATATTATTCCGTTCGCATCCAAAAATACAGACGCCATTATCTTACCGGCCGACTGTTGCGTCTTTGCTCGTTTTGAATTCGATTCGTCGACTGCTGTCCACTCAGCTGACTGTCTATTGAATAGTGGTGTATAATGGTAAAGCCATGTTTCATCCAATGTCACATATCGACTATAGAATTCGGTTTTATTGCGATTTAACAGCGCCAAACACTCCGTTGAAGCATCGATACGTTGTTGTTTTTGGTTGGCAGTGAGCTCACGCGTAATCGTATAAAATGGTAAATACACTACGATCCGATATCTTTACAATATCAGCTAGCTCATGCACCTTCAATTTGCGATCGTTCATAACCGATTTGTGGATTATTTTGATGTTTTCTGGAATAACAGCCTCAATTGGGCGTTCAGCAATTCACTTTTCTACCATTTGTCTCGATGGACCAGAGTCCGGATAATGTTTATCAAGCCATTGTTTGGTTTGCACTGTACTTTTATTTTCATCAAAAAGCAATGCTTTATCAAATTACGAAATTCACTTTTATCCATTTTTTTTTTTTTCAATAACAAAAGTTGCTTCACACAAAATGCTATAACTCACCAACTAATTATCAGATTGTTGTAAATTTTATACACGTATCATTAGAACTCAATAAGAATCATATGGAAAAAATTCTAGTAACGCCATTTATGTGTCTCTCCTACACACTTATTGAATGGCCTGTTAGTTATGATGGAAACAAATTAACATTTTTTTTTATTCATTTCACTGCTGTGACTTCGTGGTAAGTTTGACAGACTTATATTTTCAGAAAGAACAATTTGTATGTACTTGTCAATTCTTCGAACAGTGAAAATTTGTCTTCAAAATGCTTCTTAAAAAATCTACGATGACAAAGTTGATAAAGAGTTATGCCACAAAAGCTTCACCGGCTGATATAAGCAGGTATCATCTGTTATTGTATATGCTTCAAAGTAGAAAGTGAAACCAGCTTTGCGTAAATTTACCAGATATGGTTTCATTTGATTGAAAGAGAGTATCTAGTGGTTCCTTTGTTGAACACTTCTAGTAGATTTGGTTTGATTCAATTTATTGAAGATAATACAACTAGAACATTAACCCCAATTACCCCTATAAATATCATGAAAAATAGAAGCTTTGATAACAAAAATCTTTGCCAAAAATCAGACATTAGTTTATTATGCCTACAATGAGTACTAATTTAATTAATTTCATTCAAATCCTTTGAGTGGTTTTTGAATTACAGTGATGCCTTTGCCTTTGAAAATAGACTTACTTAGTTTTGGAAAAAAACATGTTAACATTTTTACACTTACCCTGCATATATTCAGAGAGTTCATAGATTACGGGGAATACTTGAAAAATTCTGAGTATCCCTTATCCCCTAAAAAAAGGCATCACCACTGCTGTGATAATAAAATTTCGAAAAATTCGTTCATTAATATTTTACAATTAATGTGTTTTACTTTTTAGAGGCTAGAAATATTTTAGTCAAGCTGAAAAATTTCAGCTATAATGTATATTCAAGGTTTTTTTTTCGGGTAAAACTTAATAACTTTGAAGTAAGCCATTATGTGTAATTATACCCTTCCAGTCGTCAATTCTCTGAACTCAATAAATTAAAAAGCAATGCATTAATGTTGTTTTCATTAGTTAGAATGTGATAATTTCCTAAAAAAAATGTCTGAAAAATTACCTTGAAAATATCCTTGAAAAAAAGGCCTTGAGATTTAAGCTAAAAATCAGGTATTCAAATTCAACAATTTCATTCTCATTTCGATCGATATTATCATTTTTGGTTAGTTAGTATGGTATATATATATTTTTTTCGTTAATTTCACGCTAACTAATAGTTAATTTCGATTTCACTACAATTTTCAATGAAATAATGAAATGTCAACAGTAAACCACCATTCATTCCAAGGCCAATAGCAATGATAATTTGTTTCACTTGCTTGGTTTTTGTTTTTTTAATTATTTCTTCTTTCGCTTAACACAAGTTGATGTTTGTTTGTTTTTGTTTTTTTTTTTTTGTATATATATATAGTACCATATGTATATGCTCTTACCAAATAAAATTTTATGCAATTGTGGTTTTTTAATTAATTTGCAAGCATTGCTCTACGTATCATCGGCATTGTTGTTGTTACAACAATTCATTTACATATGTGTGCACTTATATATGTAAATGCTTATACTATAGTTTACCCTATGTTCTTAGCGTTGCTATTGCTATTGTTGTACTATGTAGGTGTTAATGCTATTGCCATCAATATGTTTTCATATTCACACTCTCAAATATACACAAATAACCACACAAATTATTTGCCTCAGTATATATACTCGTATATTTATGTATATATTCTGAATCAACTATATATTATGGATATCCTTAAAGCGCACACCTAGTAGGAAATTTTGCAAGGGCATAGAAGAAGTTTCTGCAAGAAGGCAAAATTCAGGGGAAGATCTATTGATTTTAATGTTATAATAAACTGTATTGTATTATTTCCCTCAATCCTTATGCTTGCTGGTCATATAAGAGAGATCGTCTGCAGTTCGATCGACTTCACATGATCGACTACTATCTACTGGGTATGATAATTTGAATGCATGAATGTCTGTATTTGGGTAAGTGACTTATATAATGAAGAATTATTATTGGCATTACACTCGTACATATGTTTGATTATACTATGTACGTAAAAACATATACGCGTATCCATATATTTTGCGTGTGTGATGCTCTTTTATTTGTGTGCACATTTATGCGTGTATGTATATATGTACTTGTGGTTTGTGTTCGCTTCGGTTCCAATTTAACAATATTCAAAGTAAATTATGTAGGTACATACATATAACTATATATGTATGTACCTTCCATTCATACTATATGAATTTATTTCTATAGGTACGTACGTATACATAGTACATACAACACATACATATATCCGAAAATAGGGTAATGAAGTTATGTTTGGTATGTTAAAATTTTTTTCGCATTGTTGTTATTTGGTTGTTTGGTTACCCTACTGGATTATTGGCTGATTTGTCGTTGTCATTATTATTGTCGCCGTCATCATGCTCGTAGTTGTAGAATAATTTGGGTCACATTAATAAATTTTCATTCTGTTGAAATTTATCATTACAGCATATCTCCCAGTTTTTTTTATTATGAGTTTTAAAACTTAATTGGTTGAATATTAAAGTTTAATGCTAGAATATTATAAAATATATATTTTAGCAGTATAAATAAGTATAAATTTTAACGATATTTAATATTTTTACCTAATTTACTGACAATTTCATATCAATTGTCATTCGTATTGACATAAAATGTAGAAATAAATCGTTTAAAATAATAATCAATAAATACTTACGAACAATTTATTAATACGTTAAATATATTCGTTAAGTTGTCACTTAAAGACCCAAAAAAAAAATCTTTAAATCAGAAAATATGCTTAAATAACATACATATGCATATATGTATGTACATATATATTATATTCGCGATATTAATACCTATACAATTGAAATACCTATCTATATTCATACATACCTACACATATTCATTCACTGGAAATGACAAATAAGCCAACAATAAAAAAAAAAAAATATAATAATAACAATGCTACCCACATACACACAAATATATTTATAGAAAAACATTCACAACCAAAAAAAAAAAAACGGGAAAAGAAGTAAGAATAATAAGACCAATACCGATACCGACAATCGCAATGGTGGAGCATCATCGACATATATTGTTAGTTAGGTACCTAATGTAACCTAAGTACTCACACCAACAATCAAATATGTACATAGCTATAATAAATTTAAACACACACACACTCACACACACACACGTATGCACATTATCTCACATAAATATTGCCAATAGTAAGAAATGTTCACAGATTCGTTAGCTTTCCTTATTTCCGGTATGTGTGTGAATAAGTAATGCCAATCCCGTCTTAAATGTTATCATCATCTTCATCATTCAAATGGTATCCAGCTCTAGAAGAAGCTTCTTTAAACGATCTAACACAAAACTTATAAAAAATTATGACATATAAGCTTAGCCATGTATACGAGTATGTACGTGATATAAATCAACTCATTCTCAGAAACTTGAACATATTTTATGAATAAGCTATCAAAAATGTATAACTTATTGAGCTGTTTATTTTATTATTATTAAGGCTATGAAGCACTTCGACCTGAAGATCTTTTGTGCAGCATTATTTCCTAAGTAGCAGACCTCAAGACTATTTATAAATCTTGTCACTGCTGTGGAATTGATTTTAACTAGGTCCTTGGGAACTATGAATCCGTTGCCTAGGTAGTTTAGTCTGCATCTACCCACAGCTGGGTAATTGCAAAGAACGTGTTCTACTGCTTCCTGCTCGTCAATGAATCTTTTGCCTTCTTCTGCATCTTCTGCATGCCTGTTTGGACTCTCCAGTAATCGGTTAGACTACTTTTTTCCTCTTCACATATTAAGTTAATCATGAAGCTACTGTTTACCCACCAGAAGGGTTCTGGGCCTATGAAAGGAGTGTCTGTGCCCTTTTTGACCAGTGAATATGCCATTTCATTGCCTGCATGCCCCTCGTTTCCCGGTACCCAAATTAATGTCACAGAGTTCCTCTTTGCTAAGGTATTGAGAAGTTCAAAGCATTCCCAAACCAACTTAGATTGGAACGAGAAATTTATTAGTGATTTTAGAGCTGCCTGACTGTCTGAAAGAGTGCATATGTTGGTTTCTCGAGTGCCCCTACGTAGACATTCTCTGACAGATAGCTCTAAGGCGTGACCCTCGGCCTTAGAGCTGTTTGAAGGATTTCACTGAATTACATATTACATATTTTTTCAATTATATGATAAATAACTAATTTTTTTCATATGTCATTATTAAAAAATTTAATTAGAATTGTTTTTAACTTTAAATGAATTTTAACCAATGAAACTTTACTACTGATATGGTACTACTTATTTATTTCATAGGCATAACTATATTTCTGATTATTATTTGATTGTTGTTATGTAATTCTACAACAAAATACATTCTTAATAAAAATAAATTAAAAAATTTTATGCTATTTTAAAATTTTCATAATTTTAAAGTACGTTTAAACATTGCACTAGATCTCTGACTTGCGCAATTGCCATTGAAAAATCGTAAAAATACCGATATCAGCAAGAAGCCCAAAAATGGCATCCCTAATGTGAAGATAGCAGTAACTACATACGTTCAGATATGTTGGCGTGTGTATTACATGTATATATACTTCCTTATTGTCTGGCATTTATTTGTTCCTTTTTATTTCATCTGTTTCTTGTTCTACGTTTTCTTTGATATCTTTGTCTTCCTCCTCTTCTTCTTCTTCTATCATAATATTAATATCATCGGTAAACCACCTTATTTCACTCTTTTTATCTACATTGCACAATAATCGAACATTTTTGCTGTCATTGTCCTCAGAGCTATTATTTCTAACGCATAATATGTAGTATATGTGTGTTTCTATGATGTAGGTGTATGTGTGTGTGTGTATTTGTATTAAACACTTGCGGCTGTTATTATTGTTTTTGTTTACAATTTCTATTTGGTTCTTTGTCGACGTATTTTTTTTTTGTAACAATATTCTATATATACATATATAGCAGATATTCAGGTGTATGTGTAAATATGAAATTATTTGTCTATATGACATATGAATGCACATATATCAACGATGTATACCTATAAATAGATTTTATTATATTCTGTACAGAGTACAGACAAATTTGTGGGATTTTAAATAAATTTTTTCAAAATTCACAAAATTATGGCTTCTCAATAATCTCAAGGTTAAAAAAAAATATATATATATATATATATAAAATGAAAAATTTAAGCACGTTTACAAGCAATAAGTTCTTGGACATATATAACATATATATCTGAACATATTGTATATACCAGGTGTACAAGCTTAAATCCGCTGTTTGCTCGTAGATAGCGTTAGTGAACATATTGAGCCATTATCGACTGTGCATCCTTTTTTTAATGAGTTCGACACCTGTTTACATCAATTAGTAAACATCATCAGCGATTTCATATAACAACATACATTTTTCCTCGTATAATCATGTCTAGTTTCGTGTCAGAAAAAACGCATATGCGGAAAGCTCTACTTTTTTTATTCAATTTGAAGAAATCTGCTGCTGAGTCGCATCGAATGCCTGTGGAGGCCTATGGTGACAGTGCGCTATCGGAAATCACTTGCAGAGAGTGGTTTCGTCGGTTCAAAGAATGCCATTTTGACTCGAGTGACAAGAAGAGTGAAAATAGACCCACAAAAGTTGAGGACTATGATTTGCAGGCTCTTTTGGATGAGGACGACACCCAATTGCAAGAAATGCTTGCCGAACAGTTAGGTGTTACTCAACAAGGCATTCGTTTACGAGCCATGGGTTCTTTTTTTAATGAAAAACATTTAAGCTTGTACACCTGGTACATGGTTTAAACATTTTTATTTTGTGATTTGAGAACTTCAAGATTTGTAATTTGTGTATAATTACACAGTCACACGAAAAAAGCCTTTCGCACTAGACGTCATAGATATTTTTAAAAGTACTTGAAAAGTCCCTGAAATCCAATCCGAGCTTAATTTGACTTGGTCAAGTCAGAAATTCTATTTTGAGAACACCTAATTTAAAAAAATTGTGAAAATTGAAACATTCCCCAAAATACCTATAATTGATTCTAGGGTACTGCAAAGTAAATCTGATTCTCACTCACTTTTCTTGCTCAACATTTATCCTATAAAATTGATATTTTTATAAAATTTGATCGTCTAGCTCCCAAGGTGCTCCTAAGGTGCTTCCATTTTTGCTAACCACCATTAATCTCTTAACTTACTTTAACCCCACCTTTACACGTTAGAGAGAATCCTCTAGAAAATTAATTTAGAAGTGTAGGAAAATAGGCAACTATCCCTATAATTGCCTTGGAACCGTGCCTGGCGCCAATTATCTTCCTGCACAATATATTCTTCGACTCATCCAACGATGCTCTTCCACTCCATTAAAAAGTTCAGAGCCAACTAATCAGAATGATTCTAACGTTGATCTACAAAATAATCACTTTTTCACAAATTATTGCTTACAACATTATTTATGAGATTGTTTATCTAATCTAATATGCCATAGCTTATTGTTTTGCGAAAAAAACTTGGCGAATTAAATTACGAATATATATTTTCTATTTCTTTGTACAAATATTCATTTGTAGATTCATTATTGGAATACCCTCTCTTAGAGTATATAAATTAAAATAGCATAACTACAAAAATGCCTATTTGTGTGGAAGTGTGTGAGGCTTTTATGTGGGATGCATTTGACTCTGCTGCTATTTGGTAAACATGAAAATGCTTAATTTCATATTTAACAGTTAATTTCTATGCAAGACACATACTTATCTATAAAATAAACATATTCATACTCACACAAATGTCTGCGTATATACCATATAGCATAGTATAGAAATTGTTGCTGTATGCTGACAATATGATATTGCAATTGCAATTGTTATGCACCCTCGCGCTTGTATATATTTGTATAGTATAATAGAATAAAAAAAAAATAATAAAATAGAGGATAGTATAGGATAGGAAAGAGTGAGCACTATAAATAACATATAAAAGCATAGTAAAGCAATTTAACTTGAACAATCTGCTGTAAATTACTGAAATAAAGAATAACAACAACAACAGCAGTCGAAACGTCGAAATCTTGCACATAAACTGGTCAGTGTCAGTGTCATTGTGTATTAAAGAGTATTAGTCCTTTCTCATAAACAGTTCAGAGTATGGTGTGGGGGGTGGTGTATTTTGATGCTTTTACGTATATCTATATACAATATGTGTGTGGGTGTGGGTATGGGTTCAACCCCTCTGGCAAAAGCGAAAAATACGCCAAGAATTTTATGAAATATTTCTAATATTTTCAACAAAACATATTAAGAAAAAGGAGCAAATAATAATAATAAGAATAATGGCATGCTACAGCTATGTATGTACTCGTATACTAGTGTATGTATGGTCTGGTCAATTCTAACTAAAAACTAAAAACTATGCTATGCTTCTAAATGTAGGCATGCATATGATATATATTATTTTTGGTGCAAAAGAAGGCAAAAGTTTTTCTCTGGAATAATAACTTGTACTCGTGTGTGAAGGCGAAATAATAGCTGAACATATTTTCATGTCACACGAAAATGAACACGAATGCCACTATTCTCCATTCTCACCATCATCACCCTCATTGCGGGTGTACCATAAACAAATCGACAAATGAAATTTTTTGGATGAAATTTTTTCATGAGTTTTTCTTTAATTTTTCTCAACTATGTACAATACGAGTAGTAGTTTGAATAGTAGTAGTTGACTTGAAAAATTCCTTTTGTTTCTTCGTGTGTGGGTTGTCCGATTTAAGGGGTTTTTGTGTTGTGTTGTTAAACACACGAATTTTTGGGTCTTCGGTATGCGTGTGCGTGTACGAGTATTGGTCTTGAATGCTTGGTGGCTTTTATGAACGGACTTCTCTCACACTTCTCCGCTCTTCTTCTACCTCATTTGTAACACGTGCGCTGCCTTTGTATCCACTGTCCGTTCACATTACTATTATCACAAATTTTGCTTTTCATATTATTCTAATTAAGTATTATAGTGGCTGTTAGAATATTAGTCGCATTGCATTGTGATTTTTTGATAAAGGAACACCTTTGAGTATATTTTGGTTTTTGTAAGGGGGGGGGGGGGCAACGTGCGTGTGCATTAAAATGTTAGTGGGCATCGTTTTAATGAACATTTAGCTTACTACATACATACTCTAGCTCTATTACTTGAACTTTTGCCACAACCACTCACACACACACACTCTCTCTGTTAGATGGGGTGTGCTGTTGGTGCTAGATGGCCAATTTATCGAAATGCGTTTATAATAAATGACATTTGCTTGATTATTCTCCGTAAATAGTATACGAGTTACATTAATATTGTATTGTTCAACTACAGTACTCGTACATATATGACTAGCTTCATGTTTCTTTCGTTTGTTGTTGTTGTTGTTGTTGTTATTGTAAGCATAGTGCTGATGGGTTAGTATTATTACTGATTGTGTGTGTGTGTGTTGTTGTTGTTGATGTCAAAGTAAAAGTGGTGCAAATGCAATCATAAAATATTAACTGATAATTGAATTAAGTGTCTTGTATAGGCTGGCGTAGTAGTTTACTATTGACTTGCCCATAGGTATTTCATAGCTTTGATAAATGTTTGTAGTATATGCTAGAGAGAATTTGGTAATTTATTAATGTGCCACTGGCAATTTGAGTTTGACATTACACGAAAGCGAATGGTGTTGATAATGTGGTGCATTACTACTATAACTATGACTATAACGAATTGGGGAAATAAAGTTATGTACGTATGTATGTACCCTTTAAGATGCTAATGATGTTGATAAGCTTAATTAGAATAATAACTTATATATATATATATATATATATATATATATATATATATATATATATATATATATATAAAATAAATAAATATGTGGCACTTAAAGCCCCAAAGGGCTCATTGGCCGAGCTTCTCTTCCATTACTGTTGTGCGTCTTAAATTTTGGACAGTATTAGAATGGACCTACTTATTTTAGCCGGTTCCGAACGGCAGAACACTTGTGACATCACTTTTTCTGAGCTTTGTCACAGAGTTCTTTTTAGAAGCTTTTTCATATATATATATATATATATATATATTTCATATATATATATATATATATATATATATATATATATATATATATATATATATATATGGTAATAATTCCAAAATTCTTTTTGAGAGAGTTTCGATGGAACAGAGTAGAATGATAATTTAATATAAGCTGATTATATTTGATTAAATTCATATTGAAATTAATAATTGTTAAATTTTTTTGATAAATTGATCAAACATTTTGGTTATTCAGTTGAAAATTTCAAGAATATGCTTGATATATTCCACCTAAAAATTTTGGTATGTCTCTGCTTCATTATCATACATTTGGCATCAGTATTCAATGCCAAGAGTGTCAAAGAACTGTATTGTCTCTTGTCTCTTTAGATAAATTGATTTTTTTTTTTTTGTAAATATTTGACGCAGCTGTAAGTTAAATGCTATGCAGAAGTATAATTCATAAAAATTTCAAGAAATATGCCTCCATTTGTGTTTAGGTTATAATAGAAATAAAAATTTTAAAAATAAATAAAATTATCGATGAATGTATTTAATGAAATGAGCAAGTTATTGTTACAGATATAAGAATGTTTTCATAGATCAGTTGAATTCTAAAAAATAATGCAGAGTAACTGTCAAATACCGTTCTTATAATTTTTCGTCATCACAAGAAACAGACAGACTCATTATTTCTAGAAAGTAAATGCTAGAGAGGAGTATAATCAATTAAAATTCACAGAAACTTGCCGCTCTTTTTGCCTAAATTATAATAAAAACACTGTGAGGCAAAATTAGAAAAAATAAGCTTGTTGGTCGGAGACGCAGTGCCCCACAGTACTGTGTTGAAGACCGTTTTGCTCCTCAGGGTCAGGTATTTTTTTTTTCACGTAAGACGAGAGCGTGGAGCTGTTTATGTAGACAACAGGCGGCTTACGTTGTTTTATTGTTTACAGACCCCCACTATTTTTTCCTTCGGAACATTTTTGTAAAACATTGTTTGGCATTTTTCTTATCCATTTAACCCCTATGGGAAGATTTACTTATAAAACAATACTTTTTCTATTTTTTCGTACCTTAACTCCCCCTGCTGAGAGAATTCCATAAAAAATAACCCCAGTTTCAGATTCCTCGAACTGAAAAACTTCAGTACACCGTAATTATTGGGTTTCTACTGAAAATAATAAAAAATGTTTAATCATTCCTCTATAACCTCCAAACCAGATACTCAGAACAGGCTGAATGAAAACCCTAAAGGGTTAAGAAAAACGATACTTATTTCTACAGCTCTAAGAAGTGTGCTAGATATAGATAAAAATTAAGAAACTTGACTATTTTAGTTAGAAAATAATTCAAATATCAGAGAAGCATAAAATTTGTTATAAAAAAAAAAATAGAAATAGTTCATTAAAAAGTTGAGGAGTTATTATCGATTTTGTTATAATAAAAACTAATGAGAAAAATCAAGAAATACTTACTTAGAGCTCCATCTGCTGTACAAATAACGTATATGACAAATAGAGTCACTATTCTTCTGGTTATTGATAGCCCTCAATCGAAATATATCCATTTTATCGTGGGATCGTGGGTAGGTAGGTAGGTAGAATCGCTGTGACCCTGGTCGCTCAAGAAGCAACAAAAGGCCGTTTTAAGCCATAAATATCGCTAACACCTACTGAGTGTTGAAGGGATCGTGGGTAATCAGACAACAAATTCTTTTTACTACATATACAATATGATCCCGAATTGCCATGTATATGAGGGTCTATAGTACTGATATCTTCAGATAAAATTTTCTATTGTACATATATTTCGTTGGAAGTAATCAAAGACAATTTCCAATAGTTTATGTAGATTTTTGCCAAAACATAATTCAAATATTGAAAAGTGGTGCACAGTGTTCATTAATTTGTTTATATTGATATTCGGTAAGTGTTGAAACTTCGGCAATTACACTATATTATTTTACTTAGCTCCACTAAGCTGGTGCTTGATAAAGGAGAATAGATTTCTCTATGACAGTGTGAACATATTGAGAAATTTTAGAATGGCATACCTAAGTTTTTCATAGTAAACTTCTGATATTTTTCCCTGAAATTGGCTGTGCCCAAAGCTTTGATTTGTGTTTAGTAGTAAAAAATTTTCAACAAATATTTAAAGTTTTCTCAAACCAGAATTATATATTCTGATTATATTGGTGACTAATCCTACAGAGTGGCACTATGCAATCCCTTTTCTTTTTTTTATTAAATCTTATTGTTATTAAATATCGAATACATATAATATTTCATCTATGATATTATTTTTTTATCTTCTCAAACCAATCTTAATTACTAAAAATTCATATATTATTTGTAAATAGATTTCGAAGAATTCAAATGTACACACACATACATAAATAATATATTGTGCCTATCTATGCAAAACCAAACAGAGTCAGGGGAATGATAACATAACATATATATAAATTTCATAGAATATTAACACATCATTTTGTTTGAATTAAAGCAATGTATGGATTTGTATGGAATTCAATATGACGCGACTATATAACATAACATGCTAATGATATCATCAAATATAAACTAACCTTAAAAACAAAACAACAACAACAACAACAAAAAGAAAAACTAATAACATCAATTTATATTTCTCATTTATGCTTTATAGAAATGTGTATGTGCATACATTATATCTACATAACTAATTACATACATATATTCGAATATATCAGTAGATATGTCTATAAAGTACCTACATGGATGGGTGTCTATAATGATGCCTTTACTCATGGATTCGTTCATGTACACATTTATTCAATCATTTACACATTTATTCATTCATTCATTCATTCATTAAATATCAAGCATACATATCAATATTACCGATCAACATTATGACAGAGCAACATAAGCACACGCACACCTACATATACGCTTTGTATGCAGATACACCGTAACGCCTTCGATTATGATATGAAGTGAGAGAGAGAGAGTTTGTATGAGGCAATAGCATAGAAGGAAACTAAAGAAATTGGAATATCGATTGACCCGATTCATATCGTTATATGGGCACATATATATATGTGTTTGTGTGAATAGATGTATTGTTTATTTGAATGCCTGCCCGATTGTCAGCCACCTACCGATATTCAAGCTATACCAGTGCTAGTACATATAAAAATATTGTACAGGTTATAAACTGGCAGCAGCCACAACAACAACAACAACAACAACAATAACAACACATAAATAACAACAACAATAGCCGTAAGCTTACTGTATGTATAATTTTATTAAATAATAAACGAATGAACATGGTCAAAAGAGCTTAAAAAGGACAATACAGGATATACTCGTATATATAGGGTAGTATAAATGTTGGCCTATACAAATATATCCACATTTATATTATGGTATGTTGGTATAAAATTCTTTATAGATTAAATACATGTATACATTCACACATACATACACATATACTGACATTGTGATGAAGGCAGAGGGAAATTGGTTATGAAAAAAAAAAACCAGAAATTCATTTATAATAAATAATGATGAGCATATAAAACAAAGGCGTTAGAGAGTAAAAGGAAAATGTGTATAAAATACAAAAACAACAACACTACCTATAGAAAAAAAAAAAAATAAATAAATAAAATAAAATAAAATAAAAAGCAAAACAATAAATGGTCATATGGATATGATGGTTGATAGGTCGATACCATATGTATGATTAACAATGATGATCGTACTACATACACCCATCATAGTTATTATTGTAACAGTGATAATGATGTTATTTGCAATCGAAAGTACAATTCAAGTATATTCAAATAGTCACACATGCTCCCAAGTGCAATTCATATTCAATATATGTATACATAGTATATGTAACTACCTACAAATATGTTATATTTACAATAATATTAGATTATGACATTATCATCATAGAGGATAAAAACATATATATATATATATATGGTATACCTACTCGTATGTACTTGCAATAAGATCAGCTGTACTATTAGTATCATAGCTGAGTATGGCAAAACAATTCTTTTGTTATTGTATGGCTATTTATTAACCTACGAGTATGCTTTAAGTATTGTAGTATGTGGTAGAATTTATATATAAATAGATATGTGAGCATCTTTGAAAGTATTTCCATATATTTATAGAAAAATATAAATAGTAGTTAACATTCGAGTATATTTAAATGAATAAATGAATAGAAAGGCAAATATTGTACAAGTACATGTACTTTAGATTATATTGAATCATTGCTCTTTGCTCTATTTACCATACATATATTGACCACATAACTTAGTTATGAGTAGCTGATAAAATATTTATTCGTACTCTGTATGTCCAAGATACTACAAAATATATTTAAAATATAATTTTTCCTATTCTTTTGATATGTAATAAATTTTAGATATTTTAATTTCTTTAAAATATCATTGAAATAATGTGACGTTGTAATTCTCAAATGGTTCATAATGTATGTTCTATAAGCATCTTCTTTAATAATTTAAAAGCAATATTGTATTCGTAGAGAAGTGGCAAATATAATAATTTCTATTCAAAATTTGCACTTAGTTTATTTGCCATTACATTCAATACAATGTATTAATAAATGTAAGTAATTGATAATATATAAATTAATCAATTTCGAATGGCAAAACTTTTGTTACATTACATTATCAGAGCTTTTGTGAAAGGCCATTTTCAATAGTTTATTAATGAAAAATATTTCAAAATTCAAGCTACTACTTGTCAAATACTTGCTAATTGGTGTATATCACTAAACAAATATGCACATTTCTTGTGATCAAGAGTGCAGGATCATTGTGTGTAGCCTTTTAAGTGTGGAGTGATGAGTTAGGATAACCCAAAGATGATCCAGAGAAACTCAGAAAATGCAATATTTTGTATGATAGCTGTCAAAATTTACAAGCGCAGTGACAGATCTATAAAGCAACATATTTGTGATTTGATGAAATATTACTTTTTGCTGGCTTGATGAGTATTACGATTAATCTACATCATCAAGACAAATGGTTGAGAAATGCATAGGTAAATCTAATCTTGGTCATAAATCAATAGATGATGTTGAACATACTGGTCGTCCAAAGAGGTAACATCATAAGAAAAACATTTTTTTTAAATGGAACAATTGGTTTTGGATAATCGTATATTGAAAGTGCGTGAGATAGCTGAAAGTCGAAACATGTGACAAGAATACAAGTACGTATGTAACATTTTAAAAGTGTTATTAAGAGTTAAAGCTGAGGTCATAGCAAAATTCGTGATGCATTTGTTAAAAGCGGATTAAAAACTAAAACGTCTTGAATATTCATAAAAATTTTTGTAGCTATTGAAGTGCATAAATTACTATACACCAGAATATATGTTTTGTTTTCAAACTTCAAAAGATGGCTCCAAGGAAAGAGATTTCCCTCAAATAATGAAGTCAGTGTTGAAACTGATGCCTATTTTGAAGCCTTTGAGAAATCGTATGATTTGAAATGTATTTGGAAGCTATTTGGAAGGTATTCACAAAGTTGAACGTCTTAATGTATACTGAAAAATAAAAAATTTTATAAAATGAATACTAAATTTAATTAATTTTATGTGTGCCCTGGACTTATCACTCTATCTAGTATTTGATTTAATTAAAATATAATTTAGCAGATCTGAAATCCTCTTTTACTTTATATTTGAAATTTATTGCAGTGTATGGATTTTTGAATAATATACCATAAATATAATAATTCGAAAGCTATGCTCGTATGAGACTTTCTGCACTCTCAATTTTCTTTGAAGCATAATCCCTTTGAAACCGACTGTTGAACTGAAACTATTTTCAATTTAACAGTATATAAATTCGACTAACTCAACTTATATATAATGTAGATAAAATAAGGTATATATATATATATATATATATATATATATATATATATATATATATATATATATATATATATATATATATATATATACATACATATATACATATATATATATATATATATATATATATATTAATATATACATATATATATACATATATATATATATATATATTAATATATACATATATATATATATATATATATATATATATATATATATGTGTGTGTGTGTGTGTGTGTATGTGTATATAAAGGTATATAGGTTATTTTATCTACATTTTGATAACCTTATGCAATTTGTTATTCTATTAATATGGATTATATATACTTATATATATATACTTATATATATATATATATATATATATATACTTATATATATCTAAACAAGTGTATTATTATGCAATGAGTATGTTTTACAAAACTATATTACTTATAATTGCTCCATGGATGCGTGTAAATAATATTTGATATTTGTAATATACAGATATTGATAAAATCATAATTATATACTTGTAAGTGTATTTAGAGCTATTGAAATTTGTAATTATTTCACATTGATATTATTATTACTATTCGTTTTAGATGAATTGAAATTCAATCTCAATGCAAACGATATATTAAATATTTTGCAAATGAAATTGAATAAGTTTGAGAAATCAATTTAGCTGAGAGAAGTATGCAATCATTTCACTTTAAATTCAGTCAGTCAATGTTTTTATATAAATATGAAATTCTATATTACTTATACGATATTTAAATTAACTTATTAAATTGTTCTTTGGTTTCAGAGTTGAATTGAATTTTTTCTTAAATTTATGTATTTCTTTACTTGGTGTTTTATATTTTATTTTTACTTTTTTTTTTTGGTTATCATAAAAATACAAAATTTATTAGTTTGCTATTTATTTTATATCTATCGTTCTGATTTTAATATATACATTTGTATATATTTATTATGGTATTTTTGTTTTTATTATAAGCACACATGAACATATTAATATGAATATTATCCATACATTAGTATGTAAATATGGCAATAACCCAAAGTGCATTAACAATAACATAAACAAATAAATTATTTCATATGAGAAAATTAGTTTTCAATATATGTATGTATGTATGCATAACATCGACGAGTAAATGCGGAGGAGGGCAAAGGCAACAACAACAACAACAACAACGATGAGTATGATAACTATCCATTTCAGAGTATTGTCCTTGTGTACATATGTACAAACATAAGAATTGAAATGGTAATTGTCTGTATATGTATACATTGACAAAATAGAATTGTCTCTTAATTTATTTACACTTATATCTTTATATCATACATGTTGTATACGTTTTTGGGCAATTGAAGAGAAACAAATATTCGAAAAGTAATAAACAGATTTATAACTACATTTTTATGGATATTTTTTTTGTTTTTGTGTATATGTATACGCAAAAATATAAATATGAGTAGCATATGAAAATATTTGCAATTATTTGATGAAGTCCAACAAAATCCGAAGACTTGATATCTTCTTGATTTGATAATATTTACAAAAAAAAAAAAAATTTATTATTAGTATGTTTTTTATAAATTTTCATATATATATTTATGAATTTTTACCAAGAAGTAATCATTTTTTTCTTTACATTTAATTTCAGGTAAGCAAATCTAAATTTTCTACAATAAAATCTGTACGCGACCGTAAGTATGCAATAAAATTAGTTTACATGCTGACATTCAATAAATGTTGTGTGACATAAATTCTATTTGAGCGTGCATAATATACATTTGATGCTATGCAAATGGAATTTTTGGCATATTTTTATAACGCCTAAAAATATGCTATATAAATATAAATTCTGTATATTAAGTCATAAGGGGGAACTATGTATATATGCAGTACTTATGCATTACAACATATGCATGACGAAATGCATAAATTACTTAACTTATCTAACTTACGCTCATTTTATTTTTACTACAAGTGTCTTGCTGTTATTTGACTTGTAACTCAATTTAAAAAAAAAAAAAATATACAATATACTACTATACAATATATTATATATGCAGATATATATAATATTTGAAAAATCCCTCAAAAGGTCACGAAACGCACCCTCTTTTTGTAGCAAGTAGTAGTGAATATCATGCAGTAAACATATAAAGCCACATGTTTCACCACATACATTAAATTGCAATAACGCCTAAAAGTATGCAATAAAATTTGTTGCACAACATAATTGCTCATCCACAATACGTACACACATATCATACTTGTGCACACCCAACATGAATTTTCCAAAGAAATTGCAAATAAAACCGCTAATTTAAAAATGAATAAATGCTGCAGAGTAGATGGAGGGCAGCATAAATTTTGACATACACATACATTCAGGCGCACACCGAAACCACCATAATCGCACATATGGCGTTGCTATTCATATTTACTTAGCATTTGAGTCATAAAGCGTAAAAACAAAAGTGAAATTTGTTACTTTCGGCAAAGGCAAACGGTGCAGGGAGGCAGATGTATGATATTACCTTGTTTCGCTACATACGTGTGTGTGTGTGTGTGTGTGTGTGTGGCGTGCCAATATAATTTGATACACTTTAAAGTAGAATACTTTTTAGCATATGCATGGAGATTGTATAAAAGATAACCTCTTGTTTTTCGGTTTCGTTTTTCCTTTATATTCCTTTCCTTTTTTTTTTCTTGGTTTTGCCCATTTATAAAATGAAACAAAAAAAAAAAAATATATGAAAGAAAAACTGGGGTACAACTAAAGCAAACGATTTGTTGAAAGAAAATACAACCAATTGTATGCTGTGCTAATTTAAGGGGTGTCTCGTTGATGTGCACTCAAAACCCCATTATATTGCCTAAAATTATGCCATAGTTATTGCTACGAAACTCAAAATTATTAACATAAATTTTAGGTGTTGTACTATACGTGGTGAGCTTCAAGCATATGATATAACAACTTTGTGCATGGATGATGGCGGTAGTGGCATGGTGGTACGATCATTCTTTCCTGTGGTAATCTATGGGGACAGCTTACTGCGTATATGCGTGTATGTGTATGAATACATGTTAACCATATAATATTACTAAAAACAAAAGGAAAAAAAATGTATTTCAACTCATATTCATACATTCACTCATCATCCGCTCATATACGTGTATATTGCTCATCCATTAAGCCGCTTCAGTCTTTAGCCTACCACCATCGTTGTCGACAAAGATTTCGAATTGTGCGTTAAATATTTGGCCTGAGACAAAATCTTAATTTATGCACCCTTTTTTGTTAGCTTCAAAGTTCTCCGTCACCCTCACTTTTCCCAATGTGTCAACTATCTCAGTGGTGGTATTAAGGAAAGAAACAATAAGCAAAGTGTTTGTACGTCTGTTGAATTTTCGAGTAGACAAGTAATAAGAGAAGTGAAGGTGAAATCCAGCAACAATAAGAAGAAGAAGAACCAAAAGAAGAAGACGAAATTGTGATATTATTGAGGTGTAACGGAAATAAGTTGCCGGAAATACCTGAGGGCAAATATGGCGGCACTGTGCGACACTGAAAGTAACACTGACGAAAGTAGAAGAAAATGTATGTAGTATGAAGCAAGAGAGAAGGAGCCAAAGATATGCAAGTCTGGTAATTTAAATCAATTTTTTTTTTAGCAATTTTTGGGGTGAAAGTATAATGAATAATTAAATATTTATATACATATTGTATTTTGTGGTATGTGAGATATAATATATGTATGAGTTTAATATATATTAAATATTTATAAAATGATTTAGTTTATATTACTTCAGAAGAAGAAGGGGAGAAAAAACCAAATCCAAGGAGTATATTAGTCTTCAATATTTTTTGAAAGTAATGACTACGGAACTTATTCACATTAATACCAATGAAGATATTTTAAGATAAAATTATTGTAAAAGTAAAATTTGTGAAAATCTCAAAATATTATTAAGAAAGTTTTCAAACCCAAAAGCTGACTTGATCAATTCGGATAATAAATTTTTCCGTAATAATTAGTAATACCAAAAATACTGATTATTTCAATATATCTTATATAAATGATTTAGAACATTTAGACCACAGTAAGACCTTGCTAATTGCACGTAGCATTAAAATTGTTAAGAAATACATATATTTACTTGCTAAAAAAAATAAAAATAATTTTTTAAATCGAGTTTACAGTGAAGATATTGGATTTGTTGAATGTTGCTGACGATACTTACTGTTTCGAAGTTTCGAACAAAAATGGTCGGAGTGAGGAATTTTATTTATTTCTTCTTCTTCTTATGCCATAAAAATCGATGATCGATTTAGGTCGAAGATATAATGTGACGCCAGTCTTCTCTGTTCTTCGCTTGTTGGCACCAATTGGATATTCCAACCGCCGCTAGGTTATCCAACACTTGGTCCTTCCAACAAAGGTTTGGGCTTCCTCTTTTTCTCCGTTCTCCTGCGGGTGCCGAATTAAATACCCTTTTCGCTGGAGCGTATTCTTCCATTCGTTCGACATGAGCCAGCACAGCTGCTGGATTTTGATTCGCCTGACTATGTCAATGTCAGTGTACAGATCATCGTTGTACTTCATTCTGTACTCGTCATCAATACAAATAGGTCCGAAGATTCTGCGTCGAACTTTTCTCTCGCGAAAATTCCAAGCATCCTCTCATCCGTGGTGGAAACTGTCCAGACTTCTGCGCCATATGTTAAAAAGAATAAAAATGAATATGTGGCACTTAAAGCCTCGAAGAGTTCTTTGGCAGAGCTTCTCTTCCATTACTGTTGTGCGTGTTAAATTTTGGACAGTATTAGAAGGGACTTACTTATTTTAGCAGGTTCCGAACGGCAGAACTCTTGCGACATCACTTTTTTGAGCTTTGTGACAGATTTCTTTTAAAAGCTGTTTCATGGCAAATTGTTACTGCCGGAAGAAATGCCAATTGCTTGCCGACAGGTGGGTACCGTTCGAGAGAAAAATTGTTTCGATATTAAATTAGTTATGCTTCAGCCAGGAATTGAATCCAAGACCTACAGATCAGAAGCGCAACACCCTAACCACTGAGCTGAGGCACCCATAGGCCATATGTTAGGACAGGAATAATGAGGGTCTTATAGAGTGTGATTTTCGATCTTCGAGAGAGCACTCGACTACTTAATTGCTTACTCAGCCCAAAGTAACACCAAGAGTTAGCAAAAGTTATCCTACGCATGATCTCCAGGCTGAGGTCATTACATTTGTTGATACTGGTTCCAAGATAGACGAAGTCCATCGTCACCTTGAAACTGTAATTGTCAATAGTGACGTGTTGTCCAAGACACCGGGACTGTTTGTTTGTAGACATTAGGTCTACTAGGTCTAGGTCGTCTTGCTCTCGTTCACCGTAAGACCCATTCGATGTGACTCTCGTTTATTTACTTATTTATTTCTTTATTGAAAATTCAGCAATATTTGAAACATTTCTTATAATTGAGCTTATTTGCTTCTGGATTCTCTCACGAAATCACCGTTTTAAACTCTCAACACAGAAAAATCGCAACGCAGTTTTGCGTTTTCAATGTCCTGTGTATTGTCACTAGAAAGACTTTGAGCACTCCTTAATCCGTCACTGCAATCGAAACCCATCGATCGACAACTAATTATTAGTTCTTTCAACAAATTTCGTTTAGTTAATGCAATAATCATCAGCTCTACTTTCTTAGATAAAAGTGATATTCTGAAGCTTTTGATCAATGTCATTTTGCTATACTGCAAAAATATATTTGTATCAGCTTCTTTTCCACAGAAATTCCGTAACTCCCCATATAATATTATTAGGTAAATGTTGGTTTAAGGAGATGATTACAAAGAGTGTATATACAAAAATCATTTTTTTTGTTTGTTTTTTTCAAAAGTATATTAATTTTAAGTGCCTATATAATAGTTACCATAAACACAAGTATATGAATATATGTAGGTAAGTAGAGCAAATATTATATTATATAAATTTAACTAATAAAAACTCTTTAGTATGATAATAATGATGAAAGACTATGTAATCAAATTGAATAAACTCATACTACTACTCACATGCATGCACAAGACAATGATGAACATGCCGTGTTGAATTGACATAAAACTCTTCTGGTGTTGACAGTTCACGTACACATTTACAATATACATACATACTATCATATATATGTTTAGATATGTATATGAAGATTGACATATATAGGTAAACGCTCACAGAAGCATAAATTTCCTACAAACAGAGAATGAAAAGAAAAAGAGTTCAAAAACAAAGTATGAATGACACACGCACCTAACATATACCAACGAATATGAATATTCTTATAACAGAATAGATGATAAAAGTGCCAGTCGAACTATCGTATGTAGAAGCTCTTTTCTTTGAATATATTTGTGAAGAGTTTTGTCTTTCTTCTGTTAGTTACATATATGTATCATGTGTGTGAATGCATAGCATTGGTTATAATCACAAGCAATACTAATGTTTTTCTTTTTCGTTATATTCTTCATATGGGAACAACTAAAGCTACCTTTTACACACATACTCGTACACAACATGTCATTGTTGCTTATCACGCTGTTATAGTTATTTAAGCTGGCATTTATTTAAGTTAGTTATGCTGGTTGATGGTTTCCGCCTAAAGATATGACACGCACATGCCACAAAGACGTTGTTCAAGTTAGAGCCTACAAAGCAGTCGGCAGTTAGAGAGTAGGGTGTGTATGTACCTGTGTATGTATGTATATTGACTAGTCTAGCTGGGTTCATAGGTTGGTTGGTTGTTTGTTTGTTTGACTTGAATACAAAAATCTTTTGTTGCTTTCATAGCAAACTCTTTAACAAAGACACACATACATACACAGACACATACATTATTTGTTTGTCCATGAACGTCAAAGGAAGGTGCAAAATTATATGAGTTTCTAACGCAGCACACAAATATATGGCAAGTCTTTTCATACCACCATCATACACGCATATGACACATATCAACAAGAAAAGTGCGTGCAACAAAACGTTAGGATACATTTAGGTGTAAATTCATTCGTCGTAGCTTTAGTTAGAAAGCAGGCAGCCAGGATAAGCAGGTTGGCGAATAAAAGCAAGCAGATGAATAGAGTATTTAAAAGCAAAAAAAGGGTATAAAACGAAAGAAAACGGAATAGAAAAGTTAAAGTTGCATTTTGTCACGAAATCTTTTTCGATTTTATTTTATTTTATTTTATTTGTTTGTACATATTTGCTCACAAATAAGTTGGCTGTTTGCTTTTGAAGCTATTGTTTGTTTGTCAGTCTTATGTTCTTAAAGGATAATAATAAGTAGACGAAAATGTTGCTTGCAAACGTGTTGAAAATTAACGAAATCGTACATATATAAGTATGAGGGCTGTCCCAGAATTAACCGACCTAACAAAGAAAACACAACAAATTTGGGAAAAGTTTTTCTTTATTTCTCAACATAATCTGCTTTTAGCTCTATAGACTTTTCTCCAGTGATATTTTATAACTTAGATACCCTGTTTATAGTATGAACTGTCTAGCTCATTAAAATAGCCATCTCCACTGCAGACTCCACCTCTTCATTGTTTGCAAATCTTCTACCACCAAGACATTTTTTTAAATTTGGAAATAGAAAATAATCCGAAGTAGCTAAATCTGGCGAGTAATCATCCAATACCATTTTGTGGATTTTTTTAACCGTTTCTGGCGTAGCCACCTCAATTGGTTGACCACTACGGTGTTCGTCTTGGCAGTTGGTACGACCTCGTTTAAACTCACTCTGCCACTCAATATTTTAGGGTCGTAAACGAAGGAGCAGACTCCCCCTGATTAGAATCTAGTACGGCTTTAATATGCGTTGGCCTAAGACCTTTCAAATGGAAGTATTGAATTATATAACGGTGACGAATTTTTTCCATGTTCACTGAGGTCGATAACTTTCGATGGCTCCAAGAAAATACTAAACAACCTGGCGCCTTGAAACATAAAACATAGGTTTGATAAGGTTTCCACTTTTCATCAAAGTATTGTAGTTTTTTTTTTCAAACTACTGCCGCCATCTATATGCCAGGTTGGGCAATTCTGGGACCGCCGTCATATATGTACTATGTACCGTATATATATTGTAGTTAAATAGAATCAGATATGGCAAACTTGAATACAAAGGCACATATGCATACTACCATATACATTCGGTTAGCTATTAGAAAGTTTCACATTGCACATAAACAGAATTTCAATGAGCCATTGTGAAAGGATTAGCGCTAAAATAAAGCAAGAGAAAGCACACATTTTTAATGACGACTATCACACATTGAAGGTAATAACTTATATGAATATGCAGTACCTAATTACGTATTCCTATAAGAGAGCCTTTATTTTTAATACTCTAATTTCATCACACATACACATTTGTTTATGGGGATGAACAAAATTTTAACAATCTCAAGATTTATGATCGATACGTGGTTTATTGTCGCTTGTGTGTGTGTGTGTGTGTGGGTATACAATTTATAGGCAACCAAGTCATTAAATATATACATACTTATATACTTGAGAGGCAAAATCGTAAAAAATCACTTTGCAACACACCTTTATTTGTTGTTGTTGGTATTGTTGCTTTTATTTTCTATTTTCATCATTTCGTGTTTGCCTTGATGCGATATAAATCAGTCTATATTATTATTTTTATTATGGCCAAAATCTTGCTTGCGCCTCAAATTAGGCAACATACAAATTTGACATAAAAAGTCTTCAAATTAGATGATTTTTGTGTGTTTGTTTGTTTGTTTTGTTTTTATATTCATTCATTGTTGTTTGGATTGCGTTTAAAACGAACAAATAATAATAATAAAATGTAAGCTAGAAGAAAAGAAAATCAAATGTGAATAGCCATCGTATAATAATAAAATTGGACGAGCCTCCCTGTTGTGGTAGCAAATTAAAATTTGTTTTATTTTTCTTTTTGTTGTTATTGTTGTTGTTGTTGTTGTTGTTCAGTTGTGCTGCGTAGAAACACGCAATTTGAAAATAGTCCAATCCATGTTAGAGAAGAAAGGAAAGAATTAGCCGTAAAAAAAATACATAATTATAAAGAAAGCAACAGTAAAATCATGTAAGACGAGTAAGAAAAAATATTTTTAAAAAAATGAGCTGAGGGTAAAAGCTGTCATAAGCGGTTAGTGTAATCAAATAAGCTCAAGGGATTACTAGAAAATTTGATATTGACCATTAGTGTGTTTTAGTGACTAAATATTATAAATTTCTCGACATTCTTTAGATTAGGTATTTCAAAAATTTGCTTCATATTGTTACTAAAATGGGGAAAGTTTTTATTATTGAAAAATCGAAGAACTAAAATTTTAAAAAATGCTTCTTTTTCGGAATTTTTGAAAATATGTTAAAAGAGATTGTAAAATAAAATGTTTTATTAATTTCATAAAATACCTTTATCCATTGAAATATGTAAAAATAGTTTGTCGATCTCTCGTTGACCTTTGCTATGAACACAATTTGAAAATCGATAACTACGCATTTGTTACTTAACAATTTTTTTCCATCGAAAAAATATGCAATTATGCCAAAAAGTTAATAAATTGTGCAAACAATCAAAAGATTACTACATTAGGATTACTTTTATAGCAATATTAAAACACTTCGATGGATACAATTGCAATTTTAATCCTAAAAGTTGAACTTTACATCCAGAACTAGAACTGGAACTAGACTAGAACTAGAACTAGAAACTAATTTCTAATTTGTGTTCAGCAAACTAAGATTTAATTATGTACTAGCACATGAAATATAATCGAAAGCAGAGTATTCATAATTTTTTTTATTATGAGATCGAGTCATTGTGCAATAGACGATAGTCTCTGAAGTCTCATACTATGACCATCAATGCGTGAGATTCTACCTTAGACACCAGTAAATAATCAATAATCAAATATTCAATCAGTAGTTAGAATATTGAAAAAATCTTATGAAAAAGGTTTCTTGAAAAAGGCATTTGCAGGTAGCCATTGGCATTCAATACCCAGTAGAGACCTAAGGATGAAGCTCAGTGCTATTAATGCTGAGATTGTTTAATATATGAATTAGGGCATATATTATTGAATGTATCCGTTTTCATGGACTTATCCTTTACATGTTTATAGTGCCATTAAAAATATAAAAAAAAATTGAAGTTAATATTAAAAAAAAGAGAAAACGAAAATAATATAAAAATGAGGAGGAAAAAAAAATCGACACGAAAGCCACCGTATTGCCATCTAATCGTTGATGAGTTAGTTACTTACATACTTCTACAAGCGATTATACATATGTAAAGGATATTAAGTCATGCGATTGTGTAGACAATTCATTATGCTCATGGACAATGAAAGGGTTAAATTTAGGTCACATGCACATTATATAGAGTTGCCCCATGCTAGTAGTATTCGTATTATATATGTACATGTGAGAAGTTTTAGCTTTTGTTTAAATATATTACTTACACATATGTCAGAGTACAGTGTACAAATAGATAAAAAGAACTAATTAGTTGTTGTTTTTGAAAAACACAAAGATCTCAGATCAGATCAACAAAAGAATGTGCAATTAAAAATAAATAATGAGTAAATTAAAGAATTAATGCAACGGTTGCAATGCAAATCATACAAGTTAGTAAATATTGCCTTCACAATAAAGCAATTCATATGGTTAGTATACATTCTGTCAAATAAGTACCCGGAAACCGGAAATTCTCATTTTTAATTTTCCCTCTGAGAATATTTCAAACAAATTTTTTCCCAGGTTGGGACAACTGTCAGCCACTATTCTGTGAATTTTTATTGCTATGTGTCATTTAGTTTGGTTACGGCGTCATTAGAAACAAGTCAACCTTTTGTGTGCGTTGCGATTTTTACTATAGATAAAAATATCGAACAAAGAGTTTGTGTGAAGTTTTGTATTTCAAACGAAATCTCTTGTGCCAAAACGTTGGAAATATTGAAAAAAACATTTGGTGATTCAACCATGTCGAAAAAAAATTTCACACAAACTCTTTGTTCGATATTTTTCTGAAATATTCTCAGAGGGAAAATTAAAAATGAGAATTTCCGGGTACTTATTTGACAGAATGTAAGTAAACATTTAGTTGGCTATACATAATAAGCGAAATGAGAAAAACTATGTAAATTATATACCCTACATAATAGCTGCTAGTAATTATCTCCCACTTTTCGTGGCGCTTTGACGAATAATAAATGCCATTACAAGGACGATTGCGTAACTTTTAATTTACACTCAACCGTAAAAGCTATGCTAAAAAAAATATATTTCAATATATTGTATACCATATGCATTTAAAATTGTGCGTATTTTTATTTGCTAATTAACTCTCTAATGAGTGACAGCATAATTATAGATTAAATAAATAAAATTCATTCAAATAACATATTTGTATGCATATACATACAATATACTCGTATGTGTTTGGTTTTAGATGTTAGCAAATATAAAATTTAATTTTATACAAATATATGCAGTCAATTTAAATAAATATTATCATTATGTGTATGGTATCTAGGTAATAGAGTTCAGAACGATTAACTACTGTATCGTACGATTCGAGTACAAATACACATATTTACGATGCCGCGATATATTTAAAAACTCCTTGATTCGTTTATTCAGTTATGAGTAATTTGAGTTGCGTCGTGAGTACTATTTGCTACGTCAGGAGCAATAATTGCCATGAGTATTATGCGTCATATACGAACGTTATACGATGAATTTGAGTTTGTCAAAGCACAAATTTTTGTATGGAAAAGAGCAGAAGCAATGACTACCAAATGACTTTACACTTTTTTACGCATACGATATTGATGATACTTGATAAGCCGATGCCAAATTTACAGTTAATACATCGTATTCCTCCGTATGGTACTCGGGGATGACCACATTTTTATTTACTCTCGCTGGACTATATGTATATATGAATTGGTTAGGGTATGTAGATATGTACTCGTTTATTAAAAATATCTTTCTTTTCAATATTTTCTATTGATCTACAAAAATGAGGAATAAAAATTTCGTGAAATCTGTCTGGTTTATGTCTGATTTACTTTTTAGTCACGTTATAAAAAAAAAATTTTTTTTTAATTTAAAAAATATGAAAGAAAGTACAAATATTATTGAGCAACATTTTTAATAGTGCAAGTCTGAAAACAATATATTCACCAAAAATTTTGTTCTCATATCGAAAATGTTAAAAAAAGTGATTTTTGACATTAAAATAGATGAAAAATAGGTGGAACAATTCTATCACTTTCTATATCAACAAACTTTCATGTCAAAATATATAATAATTATATTTTGTAGTAATTAACGAGTTAATCTTAAATTAAAAATATTTAATTCCATATTACCCAAGCACAGAAACCATTTTGTATGAGTTCCAAAATTTAGTTTTATTTCGGAATTTAGTACTTGTATTATTTATGATTCGATCTTTCTAAAAAAAACCTTTAACCTTTAACATTTACTTTATTAAATATGAGCGTTTTAAAAGTTTACAACGGTGGTGGGGTCAAAATTGTCCTTCTTTGGTACTATTTATAATAATATAGAATTGGCATATGAAATCATGCGATCCTTACTTCTAAAGTATGCGATGTGTTCAGCAAACTTATGAAGAATATTATGATAAACATTTTTTTGTGGAGTATATTAACGCACAACAGTAATAGAAGAGAAGCTCGGCCAATGAGCCCTTTGGGGCTTTAAGTGCCACATATTTATTTTTTTTATTTTTTATATTAACTCTCTCTGCCTCCCTCATACACCTACCCCTTGTTTGAACATTCGTACAAAACAAGCATAGTGGAATAGAATAACGGTTAAATGTCAACCACGAAAATATTGCCCATAAAATTTCACTATAGGTATGTGAACACACTAAAGCTCAAATCTTAATACAAATGCTAGAAATTTGGTAGAACCGAAGCTACCTTTGAAGAGTTAATATTATAAAAATCTCCTTATAGTCGGCTGGGGCCGACCAATTTATACCCTGCATATGTAGATTTATATATAAAAAGTTTACTCGAATATCCATATTTTCCTTTTATTTCCACTTTTTGAAAAACAATTTTTGCATATACTACTAATTTACACCCGAAATATGGTTGAATTTGACAAAGTACTTTGTATGTTATGAGAGTTCTAAAAGGGATAATTTAAATGAGGTTTTGAAGATAATTCCGAGACTTAGTATGGGAGCTATATAAAAAGTTGGCGTGGCTTACCTCTTTCTTGTTAAAATCCATAATAAACAATGGACGTGGCTGGCCCATTTCTTGTGGGTATATTTGCTCTTACAATACTAATCCACACCTTAAATTTCGTTATTCTACGCTGAATAATTTCCGCAACTTTGTATGGGAGATCCAAAAAGGAGTGGGCGTGGCACACTGATTTGGCATATTATTTTCGACTACCAAGTTAATCTAAGTGGCACACTGATTTTCTGCCATATTATTTCCGACTACCATGTTAATCTAAGTGTCAATTATGGTTATTCTGGACAGAAGATTGTAGAAGTTACAGCTGTTTCAATTTAAAAGAAGTACAGACACTTTGAATGAGAGCTACGCTAAAAAGTAGGCGTGGCTCACCCACTTTTGGCGAGGTTATATAGTAGTATAATATAACTCTATGCGCCAAATATTGTTGTCCCAAGTGGTATATTATGTTAGTTATAGCAAGTTAAAGATTTTGAAAATTCCGAGGTTAGTCGCTTTGAATGCTTGGTGTGGGCGTGGCTATTGACCGATCATGCCCAATATCAATTCCCTCCGTACCCTTGGATCATAGGTCACTTGTGCCAAATTTCGTCGAAATAGCTCAATATTTACTCAAGTTATCATGCGAATCAGCCAGGTGACAGACAGACGGACGGACGGACGGACGGACGGACGGTCGGACGGACATCGTTAAATCGAAAATTTAATCGACGCTGATCACGAATATATATCTATGTCTATATCTCCGGAGATTCCTTCAAGTGGACACAAACATCTGACCGAAATGAATATACCTTGCATATTGCATTATGCAGGATATAAAAAGAAAGAAGAAAAAAAAAAGTATTATTTACATATATAAATGTGTGTAGAAATTTGGATATTTTATTTATTTTATCCAATTTTATCTTTTGGTTCCAATTACCAACATAAATCCGAAATTCGAGAATGAATAATCTTGCCTTTACAACTTTTTCCAGTAGGCAGCCACGTGTGATGAAAGCGTTCATGAGACTCTATTGCCAATTGATGCTTCAAGCAGTCTACATGACAGGGAATTCAAAAAATTTATTTTTATTTTAAAAAGCAGTAGGTGTTTGTATAGAAAATTTTCAACAATTTCTTTAATAATTTTTCATGCCACAAATTCGTTTGAAGAGAATTTTTTGGTTGACTGGTTGGAAAAGAATATAATTTAATCATGATAAATATGACTCATGAAGAGGTGAAGAGGAGGAATCAATTCATTTCACTATTTACTTCAGCATGTATTCAATTAGCATATATTAAAATCTTTGAGACAACTTTTAGGACTTATGACTGTCAGTTCATAATTTGTCTGATCAGGTATAGTGATCTATCACGATTATTTACACTTATTTGGGTAGAGGGAAAATAGTGAAAATCTTGTGTTCAATAATACATTTTTTCTTCAGGCTTAAAAAATTCACATAAATCAAACTCTTCGGCAGTTTCAATTGTTTGGATAGATAATAGTCATAATAACGAATAATGTTAATTTTTTATATTAGAAAAATAATACAATATTAGAAGTGATTCTTTCTCAATATCTTTAAAAATATCTCTTCAGTTTATTTGAAAAATAGCACAAATTAAAATTTGCCCCCAACTTTTTTCATTTAGTACGTCTGCCTACCAATATTTCTATTGCCGTCACATTCGGCGTATCTATGCTGACATAACAAACATGTCGTAATGAGGATAAATACATATAGGAACATACATATATGAATATATATATTATATTTTACATATTTAAGCCTACATTTACATATATATAAACAAGTATGACTACTCAGAAGATATGTAGGTGGTATTTGAATAGTCTTTGATTGTATAAATATTCTATATACGAGTAGCTATGTATGTACCTATAGTTACGTGAGTATGTACGTACGTAACATATAATCACAAACGCGTGCATATGTAAATGATAAATAAAATACTTTTTCTACATATGGCTCCTACTCTGATTTCTTGTATTTTTCCCCCGAACTCTTACGCTGCTTCTTGTCTCACACATTTCTCAAGACAAATTTTCCATCATTTGCTTGTTTTACCAGTATGTTTATTTTTGCTTTATTTGAACAATGTGGCATATGAGCTTACACAATGTGGGTAATTAAATTTCAGCAGAATGAGAATACTACACTCACTATGTACATTGCTGGTATATAGATATAGATACCTATCTGTAGGTATGAAGTATCGTATGTACTTGTAATGAGATTATTGTATATACTTATGTACACTGTGGTACATATATTTTGTTACAATTTCCTTCTTGCCATTCTACTTGCTTTACAAACATTCTACTTTTTACTTCTTTTTATTCTTTTATTTTTATTATTGTTGTATCTTGCTGTTCTGTCGCTGTTGCTGTTGTTACTATTGTTGTTGATGGTTTTATTACGAGTTAACAATTATACTTGTAAATATATATTTATTAGACACCTTGATATCAACCCATGCGTATTGTTTATATTTTTAGACCATTTTCATTTAATTACTATAATTTCTGTCGTCTTTTTCTTTCTTTCTCTCTCTGTATTGTATTTCTTGTAATTTAAGATAACAATACGTTGCTTAATTGATTTTATTATATGATTTAATGAGCTACACGTTCATGATGATGATGATGATGATGGTAGTGTTTATGGTATTGCTGTCACATAAACGATGTGTAATATTGTGTATTAGATTTAATTGTATTATAATATATTTTTCATTGTCTATCAACATAGGATAGATAAAGTGTGACTGCCCCGAAGAGGCACACGTAGACCATTATAGACCCATTGTCTTACCACATGATCGCTATCGCTATCTTATCGCTAACTCAAACCATTTTGAGCTTAAAATAAATCATGTGCGATCCCTCACTTTTGCTATTGAGAGGCTTCTGAGGCTATCGGAGTTATAGAAACCCAGATGTGACATATACCTTTCGAAAAGTACCGGGCATGTATGCATTAGATGTAGGAGTGACTCCTTTTCTTCCTCGTCTCTGCAGCTTTTGCACAAATCATGTGTGGCCTAATTCTATGCTCCTAACATGTGTGCTCCTAACATGTGTGCTAAGAACACAGTGGTCTGTAGTTACTTCCATCGTGACCCTCAACACTCTTCTATCTAGGTTGAGCAGACTTTTTGTGCGATTCCAGCCTAGCTCTGGCCAGATCTGTTGCGCGATCTTGCCTGTGAGAGAGCCTTGCCTTTCATTCTCCCTTTTATTGTTAACTTACAAGTGCTGAATGTAGTGCTCATACTTGCAAAATTAGGGAAGAGTTCTAGCGTCGTATCATTTCTGGCTCGTTCGTCCGATTTACAGTTGCCTAAAACCTCAATATGACGCGGTACCGACATTAGGTGCAGATTATACTGCTCAGTTATGTCATCGAGAGATCTGCGGCAGTGAATCGTGGTCTTAAAATGTCTTGTAAAATATGTGATCCTAGTACTTTGATAGCTATCTGGCTGTCAGAAATAATCCCAATATCTTTCATGAAGAATTTGTTTTCTTTGACTATACCCTCCGCTTGGAAGACACTGCAGTGGTTAGGCAGCCTAAACTACGCTATTAGCATTACATATTTTGAAGCAAGGATTTCGAACTCAAGGATTTTAGTTGTAAGCTAGATATTGCGCTACTTTTATCATAAAACAGCTACTTATTATAAATCTTAAAGTGTTATGCTGGTAAGAAAGTGGTATTTAAGAAACGTGTTGAATTGTCTGACTGCCAGCAAAGAGAGACGCGTTATTTCGATTCAATCCACTTGAGTAATTTCAAATTGTTTTTGCTCCATTTGCTTTGCCAATCTGCCAATATTAAAATGGAATGTGGATACAAAAGTATTGGGGTGACAGAAATTTTGATTTAAATGACTTCATAGAAATTGATTGGATTGTATACAAGCAGTGGACTGAATTGAGACATCAGAAGACCTATTTGGAGCATGGATGCAGTAAATCGGAGCTTTTCTTAGCTATCATTTGAAATGTCACAACTTTCTAGGAGTTGGTTGTTCACGAACAAATTATCAACTGTAACTATCAGAAAATTTGCCAGTTAAGTGCCTGCAGACAGGTGGGGATTGTTTCCGGGAATTATTATTAGTACTATATTTTTTTTTTACTTTTAAATTTGTGACGTTTGGGATTCGTGTACAGTGAACCAATGCACTAAGCTATTTCATAGATTTCACCCATATGTTATTATTGTTGCATACTTTCAAGGGCATACAAAAATACCTTCAAAATGTAACTTCCAAATAGGCTGTAGATTTGAAGCAAATGTTCGCAATGCATTTAAGCTATTTCATAGTAAATATTTATAAAATTTAATTTTGTTCGAAAACATGTTTTTTCAAGTACAATTTTACTTATCGGTTTTTATTGTTGCATACTTTCAAGGGCATAAAAAATGTAATTATTGTTTCAAATAGGGCTATGATAATTGTAAAATTTCGTTGAAAATTTACTCTGAAATATTATAATATATACTTTTCTCTTAAAAAACAAAATAAACACTCATGTTGCTTAATAAAAATTATTATGTTCTGAAATCGGCTGAATTAATAAGCTCTAATAAAAAATATATACATATGGAATACTATATATTTCTTGAATAGGTCTAATGCATATATTATAAAACTGGCTATAATTATTTATCTCACTCACTAAATATTCTGTCACATCAATTTGAAAGCAATCAACAATCAACAATTAACTGATACCTCTGAAAGTCATTTCGAATCCAACTGAGCTCAAACCAATTTCCTTTTTCAGTTTTAATTTCATTTGTATGTATCTATGTATATGTACGTATATAAAATCAATTTTATTTTATTTCTTTTTTACCTTCTATTGCTTTCTCATTTTCTGAAATTTTGTAACATTTACATACTCATATTGTGTATGTGTAAACTGTCAGCAATTTGTTTACTTTTGCTTCCTTCATTCACCTTCATTTATAGGTTCATTTCATTGTATTTTCATTCATTCATACCAGTAAATGTGAATGTATGTATGTAAGCAGTACTTCTAACACTTTGCGTTACAACAACTAATTAATCTTTTGCTTTAACGCTGTTGCTGTTATTGTTACTGTTGAATGCTTAGCACAGACTATATATGGTGGATGAGTGTGTATGTAGCAATACTCGTATAACAATAGTAACAATATATATAAATAATATTGTAAGTAGCAACAACTGTCAAGCTTTGAAGGAATAAACTTGTTTCCGTCATTAATTAAATTACAAAATAACAAAAACAACAACAACAACAACAACAAAACAAATAACAAAAGTTCAAAATCACATAAATCAGTCTCAAATGCTACTATTGTAGTCGAAAAAAAATCTCCTTACAGTCGGCTGGGGCCGACCAAACTATACCCTGCATATGTAGATTTATATATAAAAAGTTTACTCGAATATCCAACTTTTCTTTTATTTCCACTTTTCGAGAAACAATTTTTGCATATACTACTAATTTACACCCGAAATATGGTTGACTTTGACGAAGTAAAAGGATTTTAAGATAATTCCGAGGCTTAGTATGGGAGCTATATAAAAAGTGGGCGTGGCTTACCACTTTCTAGTAAATCCAATTAATTTTTCAATGTTAATCCACACCTTAAATTTGGTGTCCTACGTTGAATAGTTTCTAAGTTATGGTGGTTAACATTTTTGTTTAATTTCCTCAACTTTGTATGTGAGCCCCAATAAGAAGTGGGCGTGGTACGCTGATTTTTTGCCAGATTATTTCCGACTACCATATTAACCTAAGTGTTAATTATGATTGTTCTAGACAGAAGGATGCAGAAGTTACAGCTGTTTCAATTTAATATTTGTATGGGGGCTACGATAAACAGTTGGCGTGGTGCGCCCATTTCCTGTGAGTTTAATTGCTTGTACAATACTAATCCATACCTTAAATCTCGTTGTCTTTGGCTAAATGGTTTCTAAGCTATGGAGCTTACAATTTTAGTTTAATTCCCTCGACTTTGTATGGGAGACCCATGAAGGAGTAGGCCTGGCACACTGATTTTCTGCCAGATTATTTCCGAATACGATATTAATTTAAGTGTTAATTATAGTTATTCTAGACACAAGATTGCCGAAGTTACAGCTGTTTCAATTTAAAAGAAGTACATACACTTTGTATGAGAGCTACGCTAAAAAGTAGGCGTGGCTCAACCACTTTTGGCGAGGTTATATAGTAGTATAATATAAGTCTATGTGCCAAATATTGTTGTCCCATGTGGTATATTATGTGAGTTATAGCAAGTTAAAGATTTTGAAAATTTCGAGGTTAGTCGCTTTGAATGCTTGGTGTGGGCGTGGTTATTGACCGATCATGCCCAATATCAATCCCCTCCGTACCCTTGGATCATAGGTTACTTGTGCCAAATTTCATCGAAATAGCTCAATATTTACTCAAGTTATCGTGCGAACCAGCCAGGTGACAGACAGACGGACGGACGGACGGACGGACGGACGGACGGACGGACGGACATCGTTAAATCGAAAATTTATTCGACGCTGATCACGAATATATATCTATGTCTATATCTCCGGAGATTCCTTCACGGACGGACGGACGGACGGACGGACGGACGGACATCGTTAAATCGAAAATTTAATCGACGCTGATCACGAATATATATCTATGTTTATATCTCCGGAGATTCCTTCAAGTGGACACAAACATCTGACCGAAATGAATATACCATGCATATTGCATTATGCAGGGTATAAAAAGGGTAGTCGCTGAGGATATCTCAAACAACAATTAAAGCTATTTACATTCAAGAGTATAGTTGAACATGTTTACTACTTTCATAAATATTTTACTCATAGAGATAACGACAGCTGGACAATAAAGAACATGGAAAAAGAGCGTTAGAAAGATAGTGAAAGAGACATTGAACTTTTCGAGTAATAAGAAATATTGCTCAAGTCCATACATTTGCTTGCCTTACATGTGTCACGTCATAGGCTGATAAACTCATTTAAATGTTAATGTTGCATTTTTTTCTTCTTTTCATATTCATATAGATATATACACACACACACACACACCTACATATATATTCAAATGCACTTGGGTAGCTTATTAACTTCATGGTAAAATATAGGAAACTAAACAAAAAGTCAATAGCGCATTTAATGGTTGCTAATGGTGGCGGCGGTATGATATTAAATATGGTTCAATGTTCAACTATTTCATTTAACATTACAATACAATTGTTTCATACTTTCATGCTACATTAGGGCTGAGTTTTTGGATCTAAACTCGAGATGGAATAAGAGGGCATACAAAATGGAATATTTTATAGCTATGCATATATTTCATGTACTACATATATATGTATGTACGAGTATATACTAATGTACTGCATCATCATTATGCATGAAGATGAAAAACGATCTGCATTTGAACTAAGGTGTATTTGAACCGAGTAAGCTGCTGATGATGATAAAAATAATAACATACATCAATCTTAGGATGAACTTCACATTATATGAAGCAAAAATAATAGGAAATAAAATATTATTAATTAGGAACTACTCTCTATTAATTTGCATGCACCTGCATTTAAATATTTATCTAAACATGAATGCAATCTATTTTAAGTCATATGCTTAAAACTATATATTTTCTCATGTGTAGTGTAGGTATAATATTTCATGAGAAACTTTGTACGCTATATAGCTACTATTACTTAGCAAAGAATATTTATTCTGCCTAAGAAAAAAGCAATTTTAATATTTTAAAATATTTTCCTCTTAGAATGATACACTTAGTCTAGTGATCATAAACTATTTTAATACCTTTTAACATAATATTAATACAGGAACCATGGCTATGCTACAAACGAATCTGTATCTGTTGTCTTGGTGCTTTATCGTGGGGACAAATACTCCAAAGCGAGCGATATAAGAGCATTGCATTGTCATGTCCAAGTCGATCGAATGCACGGTGATGAAAGAGTTCTGCTCTCAAGATATCGTTTGTGCAAAAATCAAATATTGGAAAAATGGTAACAGTATCGAAGCTATCGTGGTTTCGGCCTATCTACCCTACGATTTTTTACAGCCACCTACTTCGAGGGAACTGAGAGAAGTAGTGCAGTATGCAGAGTTCAATAACCTGTGGCTGATAGTGGGCTGTGATGCAAACTCATAGAACACTGTGTGAGGTAGCAGTAAATGCAATCCTAGAGGTCTCATGCTTTTGAAATACATAATGTCAACTGATCTAGTAATATAAAATGTTGGTAACTAGCAGAAGACAAGAGATGATGAATTTGACGCTAACCAATAGGTTACTGGCAAATCAAATCAACCAATGGCGAGTTCTGGAAGAGAATTCTCTTTATGATCATCGTCGACAATTATGTTAGTGATCTATATAATGACCGTTGGTCCAGCCTTGGACCAAGCTATAAAACTGCAAAATGTTTTGTAATGAATCCGAACAAAAGGCTGTCGAACTTTCTTTTGAAACTTGGAAGAAAAGATGTTCGCTTAATGGTCGGAATCATCACAGAACGTAATCCATGGGGCCAACATATGACCAAAGTATGTATTATTGGAAATCCAATATGTATATCTTGTTTGGAGGGGGAGAACAGCACATAGTATTTCCTCTGTGTTTGCCCTGCCTTCGCACGAGCAAGTTTGCGCATCTTTGGCTCTGATGTAATGAGAATGAATAATTTCCATTCTCTAGCCCCGGGAGAGATATTCAGATTCGTTAAAGAATCTGCAAAATTCTCTCGGGAAGATTAAAAGCGACTTTTCTCTGAATTGAACTTTGACCTCTGAACTTTACTTGAATATCATTAATACTATCATCCTTATTTGCCAGAATTTATGGTGCATTTGTGCAATCAATATGTAAATTTATAACTATCACAATATCATCAAATTATACGTTTGCTATTTATCCTATAAATAGTTTAGGTTAGGTTAGGTCAGGTTTGTGTGGCCGCCCTCTCTATGGATAGGAAACGGCTTGACGGTGTCTTTAGAAAAGCGCTGGCACTTGATACTCATCGCCGCTCTTTTAGGACATCATTCGCCCATATCAGAGAGGCTTTCTACTTAGCAGAACTCTCCTTTTCCGGTATGTCGTTTAGTCTCTCTAGAATCCTGATCGCCGTTTGACGTTCTTTGTGGTTAGGCGCAGCTACAAACGTCGGTCTTGTATCCGACGCCCTGCTGGTTGGTTTTGGCTAGCTTTCGCTCGAACTTGTACCCGGGAGATTCTCGTCATAGCTAGGTCCTGATCTATCCTTTAGGGCTTTCGCCGCCACTCCCAATTTTGTCGGTTTTTTAAGAGAACCGGACTCTTTTGTGGTTTTTTTTTAAATTATTTACCCTATCCATTTGGTTCCTACGAATTGCGGAGAAGGTGATGGTACATCTGTGCAGAGATCCGCGCTACACAGATAAGGATAGCTACTACGGAGGGCGCCAGTTATCCGTATACTCGATTAACGACTGAGCTATTTTTAAACTGGGCCGCCATCCAAGCTGATTCTCGGCACGGATCGTATAACACTTTAATCCAGCCCAGGGGAGGGGGAAAGATGTATGATTACTGCAAAGGGTAGGGAAGGGTACAGGTAACTCCATTCTATGGAATGATTACTGGCTTGAATGTCTATTCGAGCTCGCAATACACTCCTTAGCTAACCGCCTCAAGGCAATTATTTCCAACCGACTCCCACGGGGAGGGTTTGGAAAAAGATTTTTGCCAGCCTATAAATAATTTACTTGTTCGGAGTTTTTGCAACAAAATTCTTTAGTTTAATAATAATCTTCTTCAGCCTGTTGGAAGTCAACTAAAAAAAGGGTATTTATGAAGAGTCTTGTGGAGGCAAGAATGATACGGGCAATAGCTTTAAGTTCTTTGTGATAATATATATAGTTTATGTTACCAATTCCATCCATTGAAATGAGGTGCCCAGTCACTTTCAGAGAACTTATATTAAGCAATTTCAAATGACACAATTAAAGACAACATTTTGTAATAGAAACTTTTATTTCTCTCCTTAAAGAGATTTTCCTTTGTTGCTGAAATAGTTGTTTACGCTATGGCATATTTTCACTATTTCTTTGAGTATGACCGTAAAGAACGGAATTGGAAAAAATGCCATGATAAGTGCTCATTGTTCTTTCTGTAGAATTGCCCTGCGGATTGAATGATTTATTACTAAAATATGGTTTCCTAGGTACTCAGACCTTTTAACGAGTCGGCTCATTTGAGAGTTCGAAACCTTGTAGTAAGAAATTCATCAAGATCTTCACATTTTAATAGAGCTGATTCCCACAAAGCAATAGCTCACTGAGGTAATCTTTGCATACATAAGTATACGAGAAACTCTTTTCTTTTGCTCTCTGATTTTTATCTTATATTATTCTATGTTAGACGTTATTATTATTATTATTATTATTATCGTTGGGGCATGTTACACTGTGACCTATAAGATCTATTGTGCCCCCTTCGAGGAGCTAGAGTTTGTCTCTTAGCCCAATTCCCTCGATGAATTGTAATATTGTTCCAACTTCACAGAGTCTAAGTTCGTCCTCGGGTTTGATGAAATCTTCCAGGTGTTTCCTTCTCTTGTGCATCAAGGCGGAACAAATTCCTATCACATGTTAGACGTTGATTGGTAAATAAAAATTAATTTAAATAGCAAATTAAAAATATATTTAACAGCTAGAGGTTATATCTATATATTTCATATATATCTTGCCCCAAACATTTTCCTGAACAACATTTATGGCAACTACATACTACAAGAACAATTTAGCTGCTCTTTTTCGTTGGCTTCATTTTGAGCCCATCAATTTTTGCATGTCATTTGAAATTCCACATACGTTTATTTGAAATTCCTGTGACACATTTGTTGCGACAGTAAAACTTGAAGCAAAATGCAAGAAATGATAAATAAAAAGTAATAAAAAACAGAGAAGTAAAAGAAAAATTATGTATGCATGTGTACCTCTTGTATATATGTTCGAGTAAAGAAAAATGAGACAAAATAGGCATCCCCGTAGTAGGAGCAGCAGCAGCAACCAAGAAACACCGTTAAAATCGTTTGTTTCTTTTCTCTTCTTCTTCTTCTTCTACTTCTTCTATTTTTATTGTCAATGTCACGTGCATAAGTTTGAGATTCATTTCATTCATGTGCTTCTTCTTCTTATGTTCGTTGTGATGTTGAAAAAATTGAGTGCTATATGTCAATGTAGTACTATACTAGCACACGTACTGAATCGTACACGTATGAGCTTGTACATATGACTATATAGGTATGGAATATTTATGCATGCGTGTATACTCGTATGTGTGTGTGTGTGAGTGATGTGAGTAATCGTATTGTCAAGTACCATTTTGTTTGATAATTCTGTAAACGAAAATGATGTTGATGCTGGAATTTTTATAGATTTAAATAAAACCGTTTGCATACTTTAGGTGCCATTGCTGCTGCCGGTACTGCTGATATTACTCAGGTTAAAGCTATTTCAGAATATCATATAAAATAGTAACAAATTGCAATTGCAAAAAAAGAAATAACAAAGAAAATTATATAGCTTGCAAGAAAATGTGAAATAAATTGGTTCGCATGAAGGTTGCTTACACCAGCTCCACATCTTTTAACCAGTGCAAGTAGAATGCAGAAGAGTTTTCTATGTCTATGTAAGGTAGTATATAAATTATATAAACATAGTCAAAGTAATATCTATCTATTCATTTATTTAGATTAAGCCCCAATTTTACTCTACATTTATCTACATTCGTGCGCGATAGCAACTCATATTGATAAAATCATTCAAAATCATCTAAAAATATGCAAAACTTTCTATGTTGCAATCAACTGAATATCCTATCTACAATATATTGTTGATGTTATTGCTGTTTGTGAATTCTTTGGCATAACAATTTTTTGAAAAAAAAAAAAAAAAAAGTTTTTCTACTTTAGCTTTACGTGTGTACATAGTGCATAGAAAATCACTTCCGCCTAACTGAAGAAAAATCGAATTTTTTACATTTTTTTTTCTCTCTACTTCTTGCTATATTCGCTCATTTTTATGCATTTTCGCTTTTGTGATTGTCTATGTGTACATATTGCGTTATGCTTTTATTTTCACCCACGAACATAGCGCACGTATATTCATAACTATGCGCTGGGTATGGCAGTGAGTCAACAAACGAGAACAACAACTAGAATATTTACTGGCAGAATTTATGCTGATTTTACGTCTAGTCTTTTTTTTTTGTTTTTGTTTAGTGTTTTTCAGTTTTCATATTTTCACATTCTGTTGTTGTTGTTATTGTTATTATCTTTTTTTTTATTATTTTTTTTTTGATTTTTAGCTCTATTCATACACTTCACTTTTAGTGTTGGTGACTCATCGAGCTGAGAGTTTATAAATATTTCACATGCTTGCATGTATGACAATATATAGGTATATATATATATGTGTGTGTGTGTGAAAGTAGCAGACGCATAATTGGAAAATTATGATATTTTTTTTTCATTCATTTATTTTCTCTGTTCTGTGTCACACATAACTAATAAATATTAAATATTTTGGTTTAGGTAGTGCAAATTTTATATGTGCATGTGGTAAGGATGTTTCAGAATGTTTCCCGCTACCCTTAGTGCGGATTTTTTTTTTTCAATTTTTTTTTAACATGTATTTTTAATTGAATTTGTGAATTGCGCACATGTTGAGGTCGTGGAATTTTCATTCATATCTAATTGGTTTAAGTACATCGGGTACATATTTATTATTATATTTTACGTTGTATACTTTTAGGTGCTTATTACATTAAAAAAAAAAAAATACTTTAAATTTCTTGCATATTTTTTGGCTGTATTCACGTGAGACTTAAATCAAGTCAATACCACATAATTTATATTTTAATCATTTGAAGTAATTAATTGTAATAATTTCTTTATACTAATAATTGACTTTAAATCTTGATAGGATATTTGTCTCAAAAACGTTCGTTTTCTATATATAATGCTATGGTGAAGAGCCTCAGATCAATCAGGCAATTTGACATAAATATCATCGTTGACATCAAATTTGTTTGAGCTGTAGAGGATAGAGATATGAGACCGCCTGTTCTCATAATGTGCGTTTGCTGGCCTATGAGAGCCCATCTGTACAGCTGCATACATCCACTTAGATACCGCTTTGTTTTCGTAGCCGATATCTACGATTATGTCTATTGTTTACAGCATTTATATTATATTCATTCTAAATGGATAACATCATATGTGGAGTATTAAAAGATAATCGGGGACGATCGACGCAAATTTGTTGATGTTTTCTGTGATTTTTAAAGAGTCTAATTTTGTTAGGTTAGATTGGACCTTATCAGTGTGAATTTAGACCTGGTAAATCTAGCATCGACCATATTTTCACACTGTGCCAAATCCTGAAGAAGACCCAAGAAAAACAGATCGACACACACCACGTATTTGTTGATTATAATGCCGCCTTCGACAGTCCGATAAGGGATTACCTCTACGCAACAATGTCTGAATTCGGTATTCCTGCAAAGCTCATTCGACTTGACACTGAGAATAACACTGCATAACTCCTGATGTGCAGTGAAAATTGGGAAGGACCTCTCCGCACCGTTTAATACCGAACGGGGTTTCAGACAAGGTAATTCGTTATCGTGCGACTTCTTCAATCTTATTATGGAGGCAATAATACGAGCTGCTGATCTACAGTATTCAGTCAGCGCAGCATTCTCAGAGTTGAAAAGAGAGACAGCACGTCACTGTTGATAACTACGCTTTTGCAGTAGTAAGGGACTTTGACTAATGACGTCATCATGGAGATATTACGATATCACTCTTGCAAACAGGTGTTACTTTGGGCTAAGTAAGCAATTGAGAAATCGAGCCCTCTCTGGAAGAATGAAAACTACACTCTACAAGTCGCTCATTATATCTGTCCTAACATATGGCGCTGAAGCCTGGACAATTTCCCCCTCGGATGAGCGAATGCTTGGAGTTTTCGAAAGAAAAGTCCTACGCAAGACCTTTGGACCTATTTGTGTTGCTGGCGAGTACCGAATAAGGTACAATCATGACATTGACATAGTAAAGCGCATCAAAATCCAGCGGCTGTGCTGGCTGGATCATGTCGAGCGAATGGAAGAACAGCTTAAAAGTGTTGTATTCGAACATCGCGTGAAATCGCTCCAAAGTGGTAGTAAATTAATTCTCTTGATTTGTAGAGATTTTTCTTTTTTCTATTTTTATAATGATTTATTATTAACTTGAACCTGAAAATATGCTACTATATTTTTCTTTCCCTGTCAAATACATACTTAGAAATTTTAAATTATTTAATTTTTATATAAAATCGTCTACCAAATGTATCAACATCGGTGGAAAGTCAAAAAATGTAGCTTTTCAAAAATACAATATGTATCTTTCATGCGTATTTGATATGTAAATATATTACATACGCTCAATGAGTACATGCTCTGTGTCAACTTAGAAGGAAAATGTTATTACATTTTAATACGCTTTCAATTTCATGCAAAATTCGTGTACATTCGTGCTGTATGCTGTGAAGCATTTCGTATGTCGCAATCATTATAGCACGCAATGTCACATTGTAGATTTTCTAGAATATTTTATGCTATACTCTGCATGATTTCTAGCTTAGTCACACATGTGTACATGTTTGACATATGTACATATGTATGTATTTACATATACCAGCAGAATAGTATAAATATGTACACATATATGCATTGTGTAATCGCTAATATAAATAGTGATGCTTTTCTATCGGTAAATTCAACACAAAACCTACACATGACTTTGGTTTCCTGTCTGCCTTCACGTCTGCATGTCTATATGTTGTAGAACGTATTTGACAATTTACACACAGCATTTGACTGTCTAGCTAACTCAACAAAGATCTTATATTTTGTTTTTCTCCCACTCTTTCATTGTTAAATTTAAAACTGGCATTTACTTTCTTTCTTTTTCTTCTATTTATTTTATTTTTTTTTTTTTTTTTGGAAAAATGGCATATTCCATTTGTACGAATAGTATTTTCGAGTGAATGATGACGATGACAAATACTATGATGATGACTATGATTACGACGACAAAAGACTGCTGTTGAAATGATATATTTTCAGGATATTAAGCAGTTCAAAGTTCACTTTCGCGTTTGTTGACGAAGCTTAAACAAAAAAAAAACACAAATTTTATATACAAAGAAACTAAGTTGAAAATTATAGTTTCTACGTTTTTGTTGTTACCATCATTATCATCACTATTATTATTATCATTATCGTCAGCATCATCATTTTGTTAGATTTCGTTGGTATTTTACATTACCATAGTATGACATCTCTCGTCTAGACACGCTAATATTTCCTCTATTTCGATTGCATGGCATGGCATAGCGATTGCTTTTCATAGATATGGTTACAGTACGATTACATATGTATATTTAACGGTTTAACAATAGTAGATACATAGAGAGAAGTAAGTGTGTGTTTGTGTGTGAAAAGACGTAAATTTATAAATAATATTTCCTTAATATTGCACTTGGGTTAAATTTGTATTTTGTGCAAAATAGATATTTGAAAAATGTTATATTTTTTTTAGTTAAAATATTATTGTTAGAAGGATGTTTGAATCTTTTCGTCGTCAAATATATTAATTTTGAATGGGTTTATCTAAAAAGAAAGTATATTAAAAATTGTATAAGGTATAAGGCTAATACAAAACGACTTAGAAACCACATAGCTGTATTTGAATATCAATGGAAAAATATTTAATAGAAAATTATGCAATAATGATCAGTATGTAAGCCACTTTCAGGACCATACGTACCATAATTATGCGTTAAAGCTTATTATTTAGCACTGCTTTAAGTCCTTGTTTTGATTATTATTTTTTTTTATTATCTTGTTTCAAATTTTTAGGCTTAATATTAATACAGGCCACTTGAAAACCTTCAAGCCTAAATATGAACAGTTATTTTGATTCAGGTTTTGGTTTTTTATTCAGTATAATCTCATAACAGTTCAATACACTTCGTTCAGTGGTTCTTCAATAAATCTATTCCATTATTAAAGTACGATTACGGAAGGTCTGAAAAATATGCCTCTGTGGCTACTGTAGCTTCCTCATTTGACGAAAGACGCTTTCCACAAAAGAACTGCTTCAGGATTCGGAATAGGTAGTAGTCGCAGGCAGCCAAATCTGGTGAGTACGGTGAATGGTCAAGCAATTCGTACTTTAATTTAATTCGTACTTTAATTGAGCCATTGTGAAAACACTTGTCTGAGGACGTGCGTTATCTTGATGAAAAAGGATTCTTACTCTTCTTTAAATAGAGTATTTTTTAGCGAATTACTGCATCCAGTTTATCCAAAAGGTTACAATAGTATTCTGAATTTATTGTTTTACCTTTTTCAAGTTGATTAAACAAGAAAATCTCTTTGGCAATCCAGAAAACAGTAGCCATAACCTTTTTGTGCCGATCGTTTGTGCTTTGCTGCTTTGGTGCCGAACATCCAGCTTTTGTCCACTGACGAAAGCTGGATGTAGGCCTAAGTAGACCCAAGTCTCATCAAGAGTTATGAAATGACACAGAAAGTTTATTTTGTTCTGCCTAAAATGCTCCAAATTATGCCGAGCAATTTGCTTTCGATTGAGTTTTTGTTGTGTTGTCAACGATTGCGGCACCAGTTTTCCAAACAGTATTTTCGTACATAATTCTTTATGGAAAATATGGAATATTTGTTCATCATCTGAGATGCCTATGGTATCAGCTATTTCACACATAGTCACACTTGCATATACACAAACAACAATCTATACTTTTTGCATAGGCAGGAACACATTCACCGATGACACATATATATATCAGTATGAATTTTTTGTTCAGATAAACCTTTTAGAAATACATAAATACTCAATAAAGGCACGATTTTTCAATTTTTTTTTATTTTAGAAAAAAACTGTGATATGTCAACTTCCAACAGCTGTTGAACAAAGCATGAGTTGCCAGATTGATTTGAAAGATGAAATCATACATAAATTTACTGCTTCACTAGGGTCTATGTGTTGGGCTAGGAATTTTTCAAGTGACCTGTAGAAAGAGAATACATTTATATTATATACAAAGATCTCGCTCTTTTTTAAAGCAAATGAGATCTCGATGAGGCAAATCTATAGAAAAAAAAAAGATATGGGCAATAATGTGAAATATCCCCTTAGCTTCCAAGGAGTCACCTCTAGAGCGGTGAAATACATTACTGTCTCTAGACAATTTTACGAAACATATTTAACTGCAATTTGCACCCTTTAGAGATTCTTATCTACATAATCTGCCTACCTACTGCTCATACAGTTCACCTAGAGGGTTTGAATGTGTCAGAGACATCCGTTTGTTTGCTCCTAAACATTTTGTCTAGGCTTTCCTATATAATATGTAAGAACTAATATTAAACTTGTACATATCATTCTTAGTAAATTCCAGAAATTAAATTTCTTGTTTCCGTTCAAGTTTTTTAAAAGTTTTCATCACTCCAAAACACTTCTCTACGCCTAGAGAAATCTTGAAATGATGATACTTTGCAACCATGCTATACAATTTTCATAGTTAATTGTGTCTGCAAGTATTCTTAGTCTAACTTAAGCCATAGTAGTGAATTTGTTGTCACAGAAGCCTTACTGAATGGTAAAAAGGAGAGAATTTTAGTCTAATTTGTCTTATATTAGACGGCTCTCTTTCGTTCTACAAATAACCTCTCTTAGTTTGGATAAAATACACGCTCTGGGATATATTCTATGTTGAATCTTTCGGTACTTGATATCAAGGCATGCCACTAGTCTACCTATCTTTCTCATACATTAATTATAAGGTTATCCTATTACCATTTTTCATACGCAATTATTTACCCTAAAGACATCAGTATAAATTTAATGCACAAACACTTTCAAATATTAGACTCTTCTATATGTGCTTATGGATTAAGAGTGAATTTTATTCATTTTTTTGTCTTGCTGTTGTTCGTTTTTATTTTATTTTATTTTTCTTTTTTTTTGGATTTCAAGTAAGCCTAAGAAAAAATAAATATATTTACATTCATGGCTTTTTCATCACTCAAGTATGCTATGTAGTATCATGTATACAAGTAAATGATATGTAAAACAGAAAATATCTACAAAATGAGAAAATTGAATTAAATTAAATTAAAATCTCAAGGAAAATTGAATGAATAAAATACGTCTACACACACACACACGCACATGTAAATGTATGAATGAATGATGTAAACTAATTTCCCACTAGACTAAGAAGTAATAGCTGTATGTATTCTATGTTAATGCTGATCCATATAGTTTTTTATATTCAAAATATATATACCTACCTATACTCATACAAGTGGTTATTATCCATATAGTAGTATGAATGTATAGCTGCTAGCCACTCAAAAAATTAGGCTCAACATAATTGAAGTTCATTTGTGTGTGTGAGTGTGTATGTCTTGATGTGTAACAACATTCATGCTTTGAATGATTTCTATTCATTCATTGAGTTTTTATAAGTGAGTGTGTATAAGTGTGTGTGTGTGTGTTTGTATACCTTGAGGTATTTCAGTGTTAACCACATAGGCCTGTTTAGGTGCTCATCGCATTATGTACCAATAGCTACTTACCATCAGGCTGCACCACCACCTCAGCACCGCCTTCGCATTTTGATCAAAATCACTTTGAGAGATGCCAAATAGGCATCTCTCTCTCACTCTCTCTGAATGTTTGTTATCCTTGAACTGTTTTGTGTATATTTATTTGATGCATGTGCACGTGTATTGCCAAATGTTTATGGGTGTACATATTTGCTATAAGCTGGTCTAGGATTTCATCAAAAATTTAAGACACTACTATAACAACCATTAATGCTGTTGCCTTGAGCTAACCATCAGAAACGAAATATGGAAATGTGGTGTAAAGAGCATTCAGTAGAAAGTAGGAAAAAACGAAAATGGAAAACCAGCTCGAGTAACACATGATTTAGAGCATAGATACCTGTTGTTGTTGTTCTTTTGTATTTTCACCATTACTGCTTTGGTTTTTTTCTTTTGTTTTTCACTGTACTAGACCTTCTCGTACTTCCAGAGAGTATAGAGCAATGTTTGTTGATTATGGTATGCCCCAAGAATTTATCTGTGTATATGAAAGACTCACTTTGATTGTTTTTGTCTTTATTTTTCAGTTGCTCTTTAGTATTTTTTCCATTTTTTTTATCTCTACCATGTCTATGGCACACTTTTTATTCATATCATATGACCATATTTCTATGAATATACGATTATAAGTGCCATCTACATGTTGATCGCGTTTCTAGTTGTTCGTATGTATAAGTAGAAGGAATAAAGAAAATATAAAAAAATAAAATGAAATAAAATTGAAGTTAGCGCAAAATCCCACCTAAGATGTAAACGTGCTCAACACAAATTTCTTGTGCTTACCGAGTGATATGAGAATTTTATATGCTACCCACATATTCTATACTACTATGCTGGTGCTTTTGTTGCGAGCTTATCTATGAGATGGCAGAATATAACTATAAAGCTGTGTGTACGTAAATAAGGTAGCATAAGGATCATGTTGCTATAGTTTTAAATACGAGTAGTTATTGTAAAATACTTAAGTTCAAAATTATATATATTGTAGACTATCGCAAATGTGCTCAAGAGATTGGTGGACCAGAACTACTTCATACGTTGGAGTTTGTATGTCAGTAGAGTATGCTAAATACGATTTATTATTATTGTATATTGCCAAGTGAGAGAAATTATAAATATGTGAAATCGTATTGGAATTCCAAGGTATATTCGCCGCGCATAGTTATGTAGACGATTGGAATAGCAGATAACTTGCCATTGTCACTGCTTTAGTTCAATGAGCGCAAGTGATTTGTGTCATAAAGTAAATAAATTTTCAAACAATATAATATAATCAACTATTAATTTCGTAAATATGTAGTTCTTCATCATTTGAATAGAATATTTAATATCAGTTAGTTTCTACTAGTGCATATGTGGCCAAGTCGAGGGACTTAGGATTCAAAAAGCATTCTCAATATTGGCTATGTACAATCATTAATATAAAATTATACAAATATCTCATAATATGGAGTATCATGAACGAATAGTAAATTTTATCAAAATAATTTTGAGCTTTCTGAATTAAAAACGAAAATTAAATTTTATTTTTTCTCGTCAAAAATCAAAGCACTAATAAAAGAAGCTGAAATGAACGCGTTTCAATGACTATACTAAAAATCATACAGATTATTTTCTATTTTCAAAGCTAAGAGAAGTCAAATAATAAGAAAAGTTTCAATATGAATGGCAAATAAATTTTAGACAAGAAACGATCAAGCCAAAAGTAGAAGTATTCGTGAATCACAATCATGTCCAATAATTTCTTTACTACTTTAGTGAGATTTATTTTGAAAATACTTAAAAAAATTATAACAAAATAAATAAATTTTCAAAAAGCTGCAGATTATGACAAAATATGTTCCAAAATAATTATCAAGCTACTTCAAATTGCAGTAAAATAGCTAAAACAGCACATATTGAATATGACTCAGAGCAAAATAACATATGGTAGAGCAGAACAAATTTTTAAAATCATTCTGTTGAAAGCATTACTGTTCAGTAGTATTTTTGGACGTAACACAGGCTTTGATAGAGGTTGGCAGGAAATCCTCCTATACAAAATCGTTTGTTTCTTGCTTGATAACATTTACAAAATATTGAAGAGCTATTTTTTGGATAGAAAATTTATGGTTAAACAAAGATTGTACTTAACTCAAACACATACTATAATAGCTGGGATCACACAAGGAAGAATCTTCGGTAATTTTTTATACTTATTGTTCATCTTAGATCGACAATCATTTCACTTCAAGAATTGTAGACGAGACGGTAATCTTGAGTGTCTATAATAATTCCAATAAAGTGATAGTGGATTACTTGAAATCACTTGAAAAGTGATAATAATTTAATTTATTTAATAATAATAATTTATTTGACATTTTCCATTATAACATCTTTTGGTTTCTTAATTTTTTCATCATCTGGGAGGCTATATTAATATACCATTGACTCTGCGAGCTCAAGATATTTAAAAGAATAAGTTAAAAAAAAAAAAATAAATAATAATAATAAACAAATAAATAATTATCTGTTGCAGAATAATATTAATTTAAAGAAGGTTGTGTTGCTAGATTTCTTTGGTTACTTAGGTTTTTGCAAATAAAAATAAGAATATGAAACAGCGAAACATGTATTGTCAATGTGTCCAGCACTTCTGCACACAGGAAAGAAAACCTCGGGGAATGTTTATACTTAATACTCAATAATAATTTAAAATTCTTTATGGTAAGATCTATACTAAACTTCCAATTGGATGTTGGACCAAAAGATACGCTCAAAGTCACCATATGGGGACACAACTTATCCAATAGGCAAGGTTGCAGTGCATTATTTTGTAACGCGTGCATTTTGTTTCCCAGCTGAGGTATTACTCAGTAAGCCAGGGTCAAACCAGAGGGTAGCGTAAAAAATCTTCTTGTAGGAGGAGGACCGAATTCCGCACGATTACCTATTGGCAATCAATTCACCGACAATAGAAGAGTTTTCGGCTCGTTACTGATGGAACTACTACTACTTTGATTTATTTTTCTTTGTTTTCCTTATTTACAATTCAAGAATACAAATTCAATTCCTTACTCTATGCCTTAATGAAATACCTAACCCTAACTAACCTTACTTATAAAATGAGAATTTATAGGATTGACCACTGCCATCTAGTTGCATCTCATGAATCAGTCGTCTGGTAGATCCGCCTCAGCAGAAGTTGTATAGGGTAAGCCTGATACCTAGAAGAGGGAGACCTATATGGCAATATATAGGAACAACCAACGGTGTGGCGGATGGTTGCTCCTGGTATATGCGGTTGGTGAAAATGACCCCAGGCAGAGCTGATGAATACAGACAGTAGAATACAGACAACCTCGCTTAAGGCAAGAATTACTCATAGTCGTCGAGCGAATTACTGCCAGCGTGACTATAAGAGCACTCGTTTGGGTAGAAATTACTCGAACGGCCGATTCAAAAAATTCAGGAAGATCGTTTCAACTAATATGGCAGGTTACGATTTACTCGAACAAGCGTTTGATAGGTTTTACTACCCTTTTCTTCTCATGCCTTACGTTGGCAAGTTATACACCTTTAGTACAGCTCCATATATAAACCATTTAAGAATTATGTAGTGTAAAATAACTATTATGCTACATTTTACGTTCAGTGAAAATTCATTTGTTTTTTCTTTTGCTGTCGTCATAGCGACTAACTACACGAGTATGTGTATGTGTGTATACATCTACTGATATTACTGTATGACGACAATAAGGAGAAGAAGAAAAATCAAATGAATTTTCCTATGATGCCCGTATTTGGGTATGGTTAGCTTATTGTTGGTACGTTGAATATTTTAATATTCTATGGAGTGTTCATAGGTAGGTATGTAAAAGGTTGTAACAGGCTCAGTTCTTAGACTGTGACAATTTCGTTATACTAATAATATGAAAATTACTTTAAAAAACAAAATTCATAAGCTAAGAATTAAATATGTAAATGCGTTAGAATATGTAGGTGAATATGATTTTTTTTTATAAGAATCCCAGAAAGAAAATAGAAAATTTTAAATAACAACAAGCAAATAAATTCTCATACAATTGTAAATTAAGTTACTGCTACTACTATTACTACTTTGCGTTATGTTTATTTTCATTTAAATGTTGCTTCTTCTTCGTCGTTGCTGCTTCATCTTCATCTTCCCATTTGTCTGCCTTGTAGCTTGCATTAATCTTCATTTTAACTGTTGCGGAAATGTGCATTTAACTACAATGATGAAGATTGACTTCTACACGCCACCATAGCAATACATGGCATATGCGTCTCGTGTTTGCTTATTTTATTGTGCTGTATGCACTGCTTTGCTTTGCTTGTCAGAAGCACTTAAAATAGTGCTAATGCAATTGAAATTAAATTTTATTTAATTTACTCTTTACTACTTAAATACATATACTACTCTGCAAAAGTCACCAACAAAGTAAGAAAGTACGAAAACGAAAACATAGAAAAGAAATAGTTTTAATGAATTAAAATGATAAGATGAAAGCAAAATAAATCCAACAAATCTTCTTAGAATAAAATAATATAATTTCTGAAATGAAAATATGCTACTTACAAGTATATGCTCGTATTTCTTTTATGCCAACCATATTCAAAGGCGGTTCCCTGCAAAGAAGAGTGCAGAATTATGAATGTGGAATAAAAATGAATGTTGTCGTAAAATTAAATTGCAATTTCATTTCGACATAAATCAAATTTAAAGTAAACACAAAAAAATTAGTACATATTGTGCGGAACAAATAACTGACACACGAGTGATAGAATGGAAGACGCGTCGAGAGGTAAGGCGCATATCTACTACCTTTTATTTTACAATGAAAGTGACATTAAATGACATTTGAAGCTTTTTGTTCATTCATTTGTTCGTTTGCTTGTTTTTTTCTTCTGCTTCTTATTTACCTTCTTGCACCTTCAACAGATATCAGACATCGGTGACAATGATGATGACGATGGCGATGGTGATGGTGATGGTGATGGCGAAGATGATAATAACGTCATAGTAGCAATAGCAAAAGCAGCAACAGCTGCCATATAACTTGGCTGTGAAACTTTGCTTTTTGTGTATGTCAACACCTGCGAACTAACTGACTGTCTGGTTGACTGGCTGATTGAGTGACTTATTATCGCTATTGTCGTTTGTATCTATAGTATTTAGGTTAGGTACAGCGTTTTCGAGTAACAATGCTTCTTTTGCTTATAACAGCAACATGTTGTTTTCTATTATCCCACCAAGTAACTGCTATATGTAATTCGTTCATTCTTCCTTACTTATTGACTCATTTATAGAAACTACAATAATCTTTTGTAGTAATAACGACTAGTTGTTATGATGATTTTTATATTCTTCTTGTATTTGTTATTGCTACTAATGTTCCTCATATATAGTAGTTATCTAAGTACCAACTACTTATTGTGCAGTATTTTTGATAGTGACAAGTAAATAGTTTCTATCTCTTATCTGAGAGATGCATGTTGCATCAAATTCCCTTAGTTCGAGTATCAAGCAGTGATGGCATCATCTAGCTTGAAATGCCATTTGTCTTAATAAACATTTTATTTTTATATTATTTTTTATCAACTTTTTGCTGCTGTCATTTGTATTTGTTTTTGCATTGAATTTGTTTTGTCGGAATAAGGATATTCATTCTTACCTTAAGTAAGCATCACATTGTCAGTTGGCGTTGAAATAAGTTAGCAGCAGTGCAGTAACATACACAGACATTAAGAAAGAGAAAGAGAGATAGAGAGAGACAAAATATCAGTGAGAGAGAGAGAGGAGTGTTGAGTGAGTGAGAATGACAGTAAGCACAAGGTGCTGTCTAACTATGTATTCGTATACAATTGCATATACTATATATATATATGATGCTATTGTCACAAGCACCTGAAGTTATTATTTCATTGTCACCTATTTCACAACTGTGATTGCTTTTTACAATTTTCTTTCTTCTTTTTGTATGTGTATGTATGGATGTATGTGCGTGTGCTGTTGGTATACTATTATTTCTTATACTTATTCTTTTAATGGTGTTGCGTCTGAAGTTATTGTATTATCGTTTTGTTTTATTTTTACTTTTTACTTTCCTTTCTTAATTTTTATTTTCCTCTAATAATCTTGTCATTCTTTGTCTTGAACATATCGCATATAATGTACATATGTACAATGTATTGCGTTGTATGAAATTCACATTTAATTTTAATAAAATATTTGATTAGAAAATGTTTAAATATTAAAAAGTAGTAGTAATGCTCTGAAATTATTTAAAATTCAAGCACATTCAGTAACAATTGAATTTTAAGGTGAAAATGATATGTTTAATACCATCTATTAATCTTGTACCACATGGCGTATGAGTAACATGCAATTATATTTAGTTAAATCTGATTATATCAAAATTAATAGTGAATTGTTATTTTTTTTATTGTTTTATCACATCTGAAGAAAGCGTAATTTTATATATCCTGTGGTCGAATAGGGGGGTAAGGGATAAGCAGATTCGGAAAATCGATTTTTTTCTTTTTCATTTTCCAAGACAACGAGATTGCTGCCGGGAACGTACTTTATGGACCTGGGATCGATGATTCAGTGTAAGTTACAAAAAAAAATTTTTTCTCACTTTTTGAGAAAAAAAAAAAACTTCAAACGTGTTTTTCTAAAAACCAATTTTTCGAAGTCCATGAACACGATCCTGCAAAATCTACTCGACCGATTCTTTTCAAACTCGAAACATTCTATCTTGGTATAAAATTCCTCCCCTCCCGTTATTTGCATTTTTCCATTTTCATATTAAGGTAGTTTGTCACCTAAAAAATAGTGGAAAATTTATCGCGAAATCGCGTTTTTTACTTAAATAGGCCACGAACTGTTGAAAAACGAAAATAATAACTCAACAACGACGGGAAGGTGAGAACTAACTCATAATTTAAGTAAATTTAACAACATTTTTGATTTCAGATAATTCTATGCCGAGTTATCGTGTTCACCGGACAACGTATTTTTCAAAAGACGTTTTGGAAAATGCTCTGTCACCGGCTTATTTTTCAATATTCAATTACGAAAATTTAACTAAATATTCTCTAGATGATGCTTTATAATTAAAAAAAAAGTTTGAATAAATTTGCTTAAGCTGTATCTCCGTAAAAAATCAGAGAAAAAAGTGTTTTTTATTTCAAATTATCCCTTACTCCTCCCCTAACAACATTAAGAACAACATTAATTGGAATAGGGCGATTGTATGCCTAAAAAATAGCTAACAATGAGTTCTACCTGTGATAAAATGTGATATATCGTAGGAGTGGATGTCGTAGCTGGTGGTTAGTGTGTTAGCCTTCTTATCAGTAGGTCGTGGTTTCAATCCCCGGCTGAGGTAACTTTAATATCGAAAAGATTTTTCTATCGAACGGTGCCCATCTGTCGGCAAAAAATTTGTAATTTTTCCAGCAGTAACTAAAAGCGATGTGACAAGGACATTACCATTCGGAAACGGCCAATATAAGTAAGTCCCTTCTAATACTCTACAAATTTAACATGTACAACAGTATTGGAAGAGAAGCTCGGTGGCATCGCAATGGGCCTTTACTGGTCTAAGTGTATCCCTTAAGAAAGAGGGTAGCCACAATAACGTAACTAACCTTAGAGTGGTACGTCCTCATCGAGCAAAAATTCAAAATTGTATATCCAAATGACTACGAACAAATATTTCCATTAGGTTGCAAATTATTTGTACAATTTGCAAAATAATGTGATGGCATAATTGGCAAAATAGCCGTGGTTAATTTTCTGTGTATGAAACAAACATTTTTTTTTTCAAAGAATCCACATAACGAATAATAATAATGACTTATAACAAAAATCGTATATGATTATTATTTTGTATGTACTCACTGATTTGTTTAATCCAAAAAAAAGTCAGAAAAATTAGTTACTTGAATTTGTGAAGGAATATACTTTTATTGATGGTATGAAAATGACGGAATCCACTTTTTTCGAGCTTTGTTACATAGCTTTTCGAAAATGTTTTTCATGGCAACTTGCTACTCTCGAACGAGTTGTCAATTGCTCGCCGTCAGGTGTGCACCGTTGGAAGGAATCACTTTGTTTTAGTTTACTATTAATTTTCTTATACGACAGAGATGACTAACACACTAACCAAACGAACCAACCATCCATTATTTAGTGAAATCTAAAGAATATTACATATATATAATTAAAGAAATTAAAAAAAAAAATAAAAATTAACTTAATAGAACTTTTTTTTTTGAAAATGAAAATAAATTTATAAACAAAAGCAAAACAAAATTCACTTTGAGCTGAAGAAAAAGAACAAAAAAAAAATTGCACAAAGTATTAACACACCCTCACCAAACCAACGATGTGAGTAGTAAAGAGAAAAAAGTGCCCGTATGGAAAGTCGAGATAAGCAAATCCAGTATTTTGTCACAATTACATACAAACATATGACATAATGAAATATGTATAGAAAATAAAAAAAAACACAAATAAAAAAATAAGCAAGAAAAGGAAAACAACAACAAAAAAGTCAGGTGGGCAAGATCGTAGCGCAATATAAAGCAATTTTACCATAATATACCAATAAGTGAAGGCAATTGAATGTGATGCCACAATACAATCAACCATGTATATATGAATGTACCATCAAAATAGCAACAATAACAAAAAATGAGCAACGCAACGGTAAGACAAATAACAAAAAAAAAAAACAAACAATAACAATAAAAGAAATTCCAAATAAGCGATTTAAGAAGAGAACAGTACCTACCTACCTACCTATCCTATCTACCTACCTACAATAGCTCGCCCACTCACGTAACACTCACATGGCTAATATTTGTGATGTTGATGATGCTGACAATGATGGTGGTGGTGGTGGTGGTGGTGCTGCTGCTCGTGGTAATGGTAATGGTGAAGTACATACTATATGTTGCTTGCTATAAAACAAATGATGCAAATATATTTTCATACCTGAAGTTGAGCTAACAACAAAATGAAATGAACAAAACAGAAGTAAAAGAAAATGAATAACAAAAATATAAAAAATAAACAAAATTAGTTTTTTCGTCTTCTTCTTCTTAAATATATATGTATGTATGTATGTATGTAGCTACTACCACTGTGTTGTTTGAGCAAAAAATATAAAATGATTGTGGCAAGGGAGCGTCAATGGTAGTTAAGTATACGTGAAAACGCAAATTTAATGCTTGAAAAAATCGCATAAATGGATTTAAGAGATTTATTTTTATTTTATTTATTTTATTATTATTATTTTATTTTTTTTTATTTTACTTTTTCATATCTCTCTCTCTCTCTCTCTCACTCAATCAAATTTTGCTTTTCTTAATGTATAGGTTATATAGGTATTTATAAGCATGCATAAGTGGACGCTTGTATGGTTTTTGATTTTTTCTATTCTTGTGTTTTTTTTCTTCCATTTTAATCAAATTAAGCAAAAATGTGAAGAACAAAAAAACAATTTTATTATTGCTATGGCTACTTATAATAAGGATAAGAAAAATATAGAGAGACAAAAATTGTATAAGAACTGTAATATTGACTCTAGCACAAGATAATACATTTTAAGGTGACTTCAAGCGAATTTTATTCATATATCATTATATATGTACGAGTATATGTAAGTACTTTGAGAATTAAATAAGTGATTTAACTTCTTTTTTTCTGTATTATTTTCTTTGGAAAAAGAATTCCACATACACATACACAAGATGACCTTCTTCAAATCATAAATAATACGATTATAGATTAAGTATATACCTCTAATAATTGTATATGTACAATTATATTTAGTATTTGGACACTTGGTGTATACTTAAGATGATTTATGCATAAGTTTTAACACTCAAATTTAGTTTCATATTCATAAATATATAAATATGTTGATATGCAAGTAAATACATTTAAATGTTTGAAATTATACGATATAAGGCATACTCGTACTTGTATTGTGTTAGTTGAGAACTAAAATAACAATGTGACAAAGGTAAAATGTATGTAATTATATTATTAAATCAGAATATAAACTTGTTGGTTTACTTACATATACTGTTTAGAGACTAAGTGTACGAATTCTACACACACATATGTTGAAATAATCACAAATATAAGTAATTAATGTTACTCATACGTCATGTTGTACTTGGTATGTACATAGAATTACAAACACTACATAATATCATACATAAACGACAAATATGAATGCAATATGTATATGAGTATGCTTATGTATATATATTTTGCGTACATTTGATGATATAATTTTATTCTTACATATGCCTCACATAGTAATTATAATACTTGAATTTAATTTGTCATGCATTTGATGTGTGACACTGAACTGTGGTGCACATAAGTATAAATGTTAATATGAATGCACATACACATATAATGTTATATAATTTAAACGATTACAAAGTAAATAATTATTTTATATGAATATAATGGTAGGTACTTACAAGTGAATTGGTATATTAAGCAGTAAATTGGAAAATAGAATAAACAAATTTTCTTCAAAACAAAAAGTCAAACAAATATTGTGACCTAAATTTAGTAATGTGTTAATAATCTTAGATGAAGCCATTACTAGTTTGAAGGTTGATTTTTTACATAGAATATTAATACGCATTATGCAGGACACGAAGGTAATGAAAAGGCGGACCTTTATTCCAAATAAAGGGGCTAAAGGGCCATTTATCGGTCCAACCGCTTTCTTTGGCTTCCATAAAAACAACATCCAACAGGATACCAAGAAATAGATCCAACATAAATTCAGAGAATATTGAAATAACACTGGCGATCTCAACCATTCCAAAAAATTCCCGAGCTTTGATGCCAAAAGAGCAAACATCGCTCTCTCCATAAACAAAAAGAGAATCTTAGATTATTCTCCGGAGCACTAAAGGGCCACTTCGTATACAATAAACACTCACACAAAATAGGAGTATCAAACACAAGTACTTGCAGATTCTGGTGTGATGAGGAAGAGTCCATGAAATACTTAATCACAACCTGTGACGTACTTAGCCACAGGAGGTACAAAATCCTAGATTCATATTTACTAGAAGATGAAGACCTTCAAATGCTCACCCCGAAGGAGCTGGTTCAATTCCTCGATATATTAAATATACTAAATATCTAAGTATAAAGGGGTGCACAATAGATCAGGTTGGTCGCAGTGCATAAAGGCCTTAGCATAACCCGTACTACTATTGCCATTACCATTACCATCCAGAATTTGTTATTTAAAAATTCGCGTATTTTTTTTCATGGAAAGTTAATAGCACAGTATTGAATATTCAGTTGTCTGAGTTCTTTAATTATCGTGGTATTGTGCGTACAGAAATAATCCATGATGGAGATGCATCATAATACACAGAGTAATAATTATGAATAAAATATTTACTAAAAACACGACGATGTTTGGCATCGAACAGCCATCTTATTCAACGAATATTGCCACAGTTAACTTTCTTCACTCAAATTATTACTTTGGAGCATACATTTCAGGTCGAAAGAAGGCATAGAATGATAAAAAAAAGTATTTGCCGACTGGCTTATTTCTTGGGGAAAAAGTATTGCTGACAATGGAACCTGCTTTAAAGGTGGTTAAATAAATGTTGATGATAATGTGAATAGTGGCAATTCCAAACAGCAATTTAGTCAATTTAATGTTTTGAAAAGAAATTTCAATAAAATACATATTAACTATTTTCATTTTACAAGGTAATTTCATTTGAATTATAGTGCTTTTAAAATTAATTGAACTCACTGTAGTAGAACTCAAAGTCATTACATTGATCAAATATATATTTGGTAATTTTTGGTATTCATACAAATTACGTTCTGACAAAATAAATTCAAATATACATACAATTATATATACAATACACAATTAATGCATATACGCATGGCAAAGGCTAAATGCAAACACAAATACAAACACAATCTTACAGTTCTGCACTTATTATGCAGTTTGTAGAGTATGCTGATATATTGTAATGATAATGATAATGATAATGATGATGATGATGATGATATATATATAGAGTATGACCTAGTTATGTCAAAATCATGTATATTCAAGCATATACAGAAGTTTGTATATAAATCTTTTGCAATTTCACACCAAAAAAAGTCAAAAGTTATGTGATGATGATGATGATGAAAGAACACATTCAATAAATGATGAGTGAGTGAGTGGGTGAGTGTGTAAAGCATTCGAGTAATCCATTGTGTAAACATGTATATATTGGGAAATCAAAAGCAAAAACCACTAATTTTCTAGAGTACTTGTTTCCGTACATGTGCATGTATGTGCTATAAATATTTGTGTGTCGATGAATAGCATTCTTTTGAATAACACTGATTTTTTGTGTAATTTGTGAGATATGAAAAATGAAAGGATATTGAATACAGTTTTTTTTTGTCTCGTACAAACAAAATTTGTATTTATTCTTGTAAAATGTTCTAAATAGAGCATTGAACATAACTTAAACAGTTTGTGTGTATTCTGTAGATATTTAAAATAAAAAGTTTTTTTTGTATTGATTGTCAAATAATCTAAGTTTTCAATCGAATTGTGCTTGATAAATTCAAATAATAAGCTAGAATATATTTATTTATATTTGATATAGATTTTATAGATTTTAGATTGCAAGAAAAACCGATTTGTCTCTGTCAGATGGGTACTGCCAGATATATGTTTTTATTTTTTTCTTGAAAAATTGTTAATTATTTAATAAAGTCAGTATTCGAAAAAACGCATACAATATTATATTCATATAAAGCAATAGGATAGCTCTTCCGAGCCAGTTACAAATTTGGGTATGTTCCGAGCGCGTGGAGAAAAGTAAACGTGATTTTTATCCCCAAACAAGGAAATAAACCAACAGAATTTCCGAAATCGTTCCGTCCCATCAGTTTTACTTCTTTTATTCTGAAAACAATGGAACGACTAATAGATCTTCATATCAAGCAAAGGTTTGAAATTTCCATCCTCCTACACAAAAATCTATTCGTCTACACCAAAGGCAAATCAACCGAATCTGCATTACATTATCTCGTCCAGAAAAGCACTACCTCTTTGTGCTTTTCTTGACATAGAAGGTGCTTTTGACAATACTGGGTATGAGTCTATCACTAGAGCTTTGGCACGTAGAGGTATAGATGAATATTCAGTGATTTTGGTAAAAGCTTTGCTGGAAAACCGAGATATTTCACCAAATTTAGGAAATACCAAAGTAAACGTCAGAGCTGTTAAAGGCTGTCGCCAGGGGGGCGTTCTTTCCCAGCTGCTATCGTCTCTCGTAATAGAAGATCTCCTAGTCAAACTCTCTTCAACCGGTTTCGGCTATGCAGACGACCTTGCTATCCATGTTACAGAAAAATGTGCTAGCTCGTTTTCAAATCGCAGGACGTATGCTCTTCAAATTACTGATCGATGGTGCGCCACAGAAGGCCTTCGTATAAACCCGCAAAAAGCGGTGTAGTGCGTCTCCAAAACACTACTCTCGAATTCTCAAATGAAATCAAATATCTAAGCATCATCCTAGAGAGAAGACTAAATTGGAATTCCAACTTAAGCTACACGCTAAACAAGGCGACTAAAGTTATGTGGACTTGCAAACGAATTTTTGGCAAGACATGGGGTTTATCACCAAAAATAGTTTTCTGGATATACACCACCATGGTTAGGCCAATTTTAACCTACGCTGCAGTGGTGTGGTGGGCAAAAGTTACCCAAATATCAGCAATATCAATAGAATAGATTGAACCATTCGAATATTTTTATCAATGTGCGACTCTGTTAGAAAAACTGCGAAAAAAATCAAATGAAAATCACGCCTATCTCTCGCACAAAAGTATTCGATGTTTTTTGAAAGTATGTCCTTCTATCTGTCATGGTTCGGTGGATTATCTAAGCTTTGGTATTGCTTTCCATAATTTTTTTTTTAAATGAGAATGTACAATTTTTAAATGATTGCTTTTCTTGGCACATATTTTTAAAGTCATACTAAAATAACAGCCAGTGAAAATTTATAATTTATATATATTCGATGACTTCACACACCATATTGAATTGAACATCATGTGGAGCTGGAATGACCTTCCAACTGATAAGCATATGATAATCAGCTATAAGCATACACCTTTAAGCTCCAACAATATTGCATGTATGTTGATATGTCAATTTTTCAACGCATTCAATAATTTTTGATTTTGCAAAGAAAAAAAAAATTGAAAAAAAGAAGATAGTAGAAAGAATAAAAAAGTGCAAAATACTACTACATTCCGCATGAAAAACGTTTATTATACAATGAACGACCTACATTTCAGTTTAACGATATTTGCATGAAGATAGAAGGAAGTTCTGCAAAATAACATAAAATTCAATGCTGATGTTGTTAGAGAATGGAGAATGAAAAAAAAAACAATAATCGACAATCGATATTTAACCTATTACGTAAGTGTATATACGCATACATATGTATTTAGTATAAATGAGATTAAAGCCATTTACACACGTATATATATTCATATGTAAATACTTTTTCTCCTTTGAAAAAAGTTTAGCGATTTATTTGCAATAGAATGTATGTATATCGACTATAAGGATGGTTTTGTTCTAAGGATGATTTCGTACTACAGATATTCTGTGTGAGCCTGTTTAGCCTGTGCAGTTATTAGTGGTAACAACCCCACCATAGCAACAATAAACAAATTTACGATTTCACTTGTGCTTTGGCATTTGGCATTTTTATGAGCTGCCATTGCCAGTCATTGCCACTGATACTAATACTGTAGTACTGTTGTCTAAAGCTATTACATAGCTACTACTGTGTGCTGCCACTCCATACAAGATAATGTTACTTTTGCTGCCAATAATATTGCTCACTCTTACTCAATTTTTATGGGCAATTAAATTCTATAAGCTGTAACGCATTCTAAATATTTTGCTGCCGTACTCGTATTTAGCTTCTTTCACATCGATTCTATGCGTTCGAACAGAGAACTCATCTGATGGCTTTTATATGTATTTTTATTATTTTTTTTTTCTTTTAGAAGATCTCGTCTTGTTTGCATAGTCCTATGTACTCGTATGTATGACTTTTGGATGAAATAAAAATTGTAGCGATTTTCTACTATTACACTTTCTTCTTCTTTATGCCTTTTCTTTGTTGTTTTTATGTTCTTTGGAAAGAAGTCATTGCTTTCAGCTGATTTTATAAAGCATCATGTTTTCAAAGTAATAATCTATCATATATACATACATATACTCAATGTAAGAGTCTACTATGTATCGTACGTATCATGAGTAAGTGCTCACTTGTTAAAATGCCACAAAACCGCATAGTACTTAATTGTGCGAATTACTTGTACAAAAATGATGTTGCTTTTTATTTGGAAGCACATATATGTTATGTACATTTATTGCTTTTTATTATTTTGAAAAAAATGTATTGATTTCTCAATAAAGCTGAAAAGTGTTAAAGCAATTGCTTATTAGCAATCGGTGGGTTTTTAACTCGTAAACAAATTATTAATTTTATAGATATGCTAGTTGGTTGAGGGAGACATTATGCTTACGAGAAATGTAGGTACCTATACACAATTACCTATTATCAATTTGCAATCAATATCAATTGGTTTATTTAGCACTTCATTCAGTGAATCACACTCCTTCCTCTTTTGCTTGATATCGTCCAGTCGTAGTCATAGCTTCTTTTTAATATATATAAATATCGGATATTAATATATATAAATATATAAATATAGAAGCTTATTTTATAGAGCTCGTGTATTGTACTGTACTTCATTCTACAATATATAGCTCTCAGCAACATATATAAGATAGTTTGTAGATCTTCTCATCTGAGGTGAACAGTATACGAACTAATGCATCATATGTATGGATTGTTTATAAAAGAAATTGGGGGTACTTTCTTCTTAATTTATACTATGTAAAATGTATTTAGCTTAAGATATCAACAGCCAGACCTTGAGTCTACCAACTAGACAAAACTTTTGGATATGACCGTCACCTATCGTCAAGTTACCTGTAATATTTATAATATTTAGTACTGTGCTATCCATTTTGTGGGTCCGAAAGTGAATATTTCCATCAAACTTTTATTTGAATTTATTGTTTGGATCTTGCCATTATGTGTGAAATACAACATCATTTAAATGTCCTCGGGATTAAGTGCTTGGACAAGTTGATGATTTTTCGCATCGACTTTTCTTCAGCGATGAGACTCATTTCTCGTGCAGCGATGTGTAATGCTTACCAAGATCATGCGAATTATCACCGTTGGACCGTTATATTGTGGAGCTATCCTAAACTCTTGACGCTTTGAAAATAAACAGCCGTCAAGTTATGGCCTAGATATTGCCCAATATGTAGTGGAGAGTCATCGAAAATTACCTCACAAGAATCAAGTGCTGTAAGAGGTCCCGTGGAGGACATTTGAATGATATTGTATTTTACACATATTCACAAGGTTCAAGGATTATATTAAAATAAAAATTTGATGGGAATTCTAAACAGAAGTGTTTAATAGTCTCTACATTGGCAAGTTAATTGTTGTCATTTGCATTCTTTAGTTGTCAGAAATGCTACCTCAAAACCGAGAGAATATCAGCAAAAGTCTATATTAACTAAATATAAGGAGTAAGAGGGAAATACAAACTGCTATCTTAAAGCACGTGAACTTCTTTTTTTTTAGTCGTAATAAAAAGAGCTGAGACGCCATATCTAAAATTTATCTGTGTACCACAATAACATGGTGGTACACAGATGTGGCTCACTCACAGATGAAGGAGCCGAAGTGGGAGTATTCGTGCCAAGGACAAGATACTCGGAAGCTCTTGGCAAGAATATGACCATCTTACAAGCGGAAATCTACGCTAGTGACAGGTGCGTCTATTTTAATGTCTCACGTAACTATCGGAACAGAAGAATTGCTATCCTAACTGACAGCCAGGCGGCAATCAAGGCACTTAAATCTCATCACATTACATCGTATCTGGTGAGAGAGATGCTTGAGAAGTTGATCATCCTGGGTAAAAGCAATCAAGTGTGGATACTATGGGTTCCAGGGCACGTGGAATTACAGGAAACGAAAATGCAGATGAACTTTCTAGAGCGGGAGCAGCAACCCCGTTTTTAGGCCCGGAACCATTCGGCGGACTGGGAAAGGGCAACTTCTCCAAAATTTTTAAGGAAGCAGAAGATATACAAAGGAAGCAATATTGGCACAATCTACCAGGGTTACAACAATCAAAGTCACTCTTAGGAACATATAACCTAAATAGATTTGAGGATTGTATGAAGCTAAACAAGAATACCTTAAGAATCATTACAGGAATTCTGACAAAACTGGGAATTTACTCTAATGAAATTTGTAGGTTTTGCGGGGAGGAGGATGAAATCTCGACACACATGGTGGTGGTGTGCTCCGCACTAATGCAAAAGCGAAAGAATTACCTAGGTGAACATCTACTAACTGATTCGGAATATAGGCGCAATACTACATTTCATAGAGGATATTGGACTCCAAGAAATAATTTGAATCAAAAGGAAGGGGGACGAGAGATTTTATAGGTCGCAGTGCTACGTCGCCATTAACAAGAATAATAATAAAATAATACTATTTAAGTATTTATTTTACATTAAATTTTTGAATAATAATTAAAATACACAACCAAACCTACTTTATTTTCATTGGCATGTGATTGAACCTTACTGTTGACTTCCTGAACTTGCATTAATAAAATATTAGTTTTTTACAGTGTATATCAGATCAGTTACCATTTTTGTTGCAAACTGTTCAGCAAAAAAATTTTAAATCGAAAATTAATGACATCATTTACTCACAGTTTTTTTTATCAGATACTTGTGCTATACTTTCAAATAAATAAATAAAAAGCATAAAAACTATGATGACGATGACAAAGAAAGTCAAGAAATAAATCAAAACACATTATTTACAATATGAATTTTGATTGATGTTTTGTAAGAGCTTGCTTGCGACGCAACTTTACTCTACTCTAGTCTTCTTCAGCCAGAATAAAGGAAGTGTCAATGAGTGGTGTGATGAAACGTCCTAAACAGCAAAGTAAGAACAACAACAGACTTATATTGTATTAACACGTAAAAGGTCAAATTTTTAAGTGAGGTCGCTTACTACGATAATGATAATGATGAGATGATAATGATATTAATAATGATGATTCTGATGATGAGGTAAAAGAATAATATTCATAAGAATGTTAGGCATTCAAATAGAGGAAAAAAACAAACAACAAATAAAAGATGCAAAAAAAAAATGGCAAAATAGGTCATCATACGATATGTATATGGATGAGATTGGTGATGATGCTACTCCTGTGCCAGTGATGCTATTAGGGCTGCTGCTGCTGTTGTTGACGTATTAAAGAATGAATATTATTAAAATAAAATGTTATGAAGGGACAAAAGCAACAACAACAACAATAACACTGGAAGCATTTTGTGTTATATTTATGACAATTGTAGATTCAATGGCAGCAGTAAGAAACAAATATTTTGACAGCTGTCAGTTTATCAGAGAGAAAAAATTATTTTCTCGCAATAGATTGATGCCGCCATCCATAGCACCTAATAATACTGTTACTATTATCATTCTTCATGGTCCATAATATGTATTTTTGTGCCTTTCTTTTCTTTTTTTTTATAAATACTAGGAGACACACACACACACACACATGTATAGAGAACAAGATAAATGGGCTTGCATATATTTATTGTAAAATTTAACCATGCATATGTATTAGTATGCTTAAACACAAAAGGAGTAAATAAACCTATTGAAGCATATGTAGAAACATTTGAATCTTGTGAAACGTGCTGAGGCATACATGAGTGTTTATATACATGTGTCTATGCATATACATGTACCTTAGCATAGTAATGCTTGACAATATTTGATATTTCTCTTTTTTCAGTTTTTTGCCTTTGAAATTGTAAACTTCATTTTTCTTTTTCTTTGTTCCATCTATATTCTTTATTTATATGCATTCTATACAAAATTATACATTTATTTCTTGTTCGATATATATTGGAATTAACTAACAAAAAGTTATATCTTTCCTCTCCTTATTATAATTATTATTAGAGGGTTGTATTGCACTGTGACCCTAGGTTTATTGTGCACCCCATCATGGACTAGAGTATTTCTGTAAGTCCAGCATCCACAACGAAGTTTAGTATAGATCATACCCTACTGGACTTCAGCAGATTTTCCGGTATTATAAATTCCCCTAAGTTTTTCTTTATTGTGTGCATAAGTGCTGGGCACGTTCCCAACACATGTTTTGCAGTTTCATTCTCCTCCCTGCAATGTCGACAGGTTTCATCCGAGAAGGTTCCCAGTTTCATTAAGTGATAATTCAGCCTGCAGTATGTTGTCAATAATCCCATGATGATTTTTATATTATTCTTGTTTAAACTAATACATTCCTCAAGTCGTTTTAGGTTATAGGTCCCTAAAAGTGTCTTGGATTGGGACAATCCTGGCACGTTTCCCTGTATGATTTTCTTTCTGATTTTTCACTGATTTTAATGAGCATGGATAAGGCACCTTTGCCTAAACCACAGAAAGGTTCTGGGCCTGGGTGTTGCAGCTCCCTTCCTGGCAAGCCTATCCGCTAGCACGTTGCCTCCAACTCCAATATGTCCTGGAACCCAATATTGGTTATTTTCACCAAGTTTGTTCAGCTTGTCCAGACATTCCCACACCAGTTTTGACTTCACCTCTTCAGTTCAGTGCCTTGATAGCAGCCAGACTATCTGTCAGGATTGTAATCCTTCTATTCCGGTATTGGCACATGATATTGAAGTGGGCACACCTGTTAATAGCATATATTTCCGCTTGAAAGACAGTAGTTTTGTTACCTAAAGGCTCCGAGTATTTTATCCCCGGTCCTACCATTCCTGCTCCGGCCCCTTTATGAGTCAAGGAGCCGTCCGTTATCCAAGTTATCATGTTCTGGTTTATGCCGTATATTTTAGGTATACCTTCCCATTTGTTTTTATTACTGAGCTCTGTTTGGAATCGCTTAGTAAAGCTGAATTCCAGATGCATTGAATACCTCGACATTCCGACTTCAGGATGTTATTTTATTAGCACATCATATTTCTTACGGTCCATCCATCTGCCTGGTCCACTATTAACAGCAGTCATTCTCATGATAGCCCTCTTTGCTTGGGACTAGATGTGAATATGAAGAGGTATAAGTTCCAAGAGAACTTCCAATGATGCTATTGGACATGTACGCATAGCTCCTGTTATACACACGCATGCTAGTCTTTGAATCCTGCCGAGTATGGTGGTAACAGTTTAAAGCTTTATGCAGTTCTTCCAGACGACAGCTCCGTAGCTTATCATGGGTCTAACTGTTTATATCCATTTCAGTATCTTTGGTGTGCAGCTCCAACTTTTCCCTGCTATTGAATTACAAATCATAAATATTCTAGTTTCCTTTTTCTCCACATTTTCTATATGTGGCCTCCATCGTAGGCGCTGGTCTAGTACTACAGAAGCTTGTCATGGGTCTAACGATTACAGTTTATATCCATCTCAGTATCTTTGGTGTGCAGCTCCAACTTTTCCCTGCTATTGAATTACAAATCGTAAATATTCTAGTGGCCTTTTTCTCCACATTTTCTATCAGCCCGATTCTGAATAACAATTCCCCGGGAGTTTTTCCCTTTTCCCTTTCCTCCAATTCTAAACGAACTTCGAAATCGGGAATTTCTTCCCTGGGAAAAAAGTAGGCATTCCGAATGTAAATAAAAGGGAGAATGTGATGACATTTATTGAAAATTATTCCGCCAACTATCTGCAAGGGAGTTGTATGCAAAAATGTAAGTATTTAATTGTTTTCGTAGAAAATGGAATAAATGTTGTTATTTATTAAATAAATAACATTATTTATTACTATTACAAATATTATTATGGCATTATTCTTACTTTCAGGTCAAAAACAACGAACAAGTTCCAGTTCGATCTTATGCTAAACGCAATGCAATCACATCCCGATATTGCGCGTGGATTTTATAAAGGAAACAGGGAGGAGCTCACCAGATTTTGGCGGAATTTGAAGGTGGAATTAAATTCGTATTATTGCTACGAATATGCGTCCCATCAATACATCCTATAACACCTGGAATGCCGTGCTTCATATAAAAGGCTAATGCTATTTTCCTTTTTTCTATAGCCGTTTTGGAAAATTGTATCCATTTTGGTTATACATTTTCTTCAAAAATATTTATGACCTCCGTCAACACTTTGCTGAAGCGAATGCCTTTTTGGGCTGAATATGCGACGACAACACATCCAGCAGATACATAAAAGCGGGCTTGTTCACTCTACAATATTTTTCAAATCTTTGAAAATGAATAATTAATATAATAAACATATATAAAAGTAACTTGTTATAATTACAATGTATCCGGCAGTTTAAGCAGATTTGCCGCGTCGGGTAACTGCCTCCTTTGTTGTTGCCTCTCTCGCTCCTGCTCCTCTGCTAGCAATCTAAATGCTATGCTATACATAATTTTTTTATAGTTTGTACACTTCTATTGTTTTTATATTTATTTATTTAGAATTATTGTTAAAATGTAACAAATAAATTGCACTTCTTATTCAAAACAAACCACAATAAATAAAACAGCTGTCTTCGAAAATTCGAAATTCTCTTTCCCTTTTTATTCTGTTCCCTGATTGTTTAGAATAGGAGGAATTTATTCTCGGGAAAGATAAAATTCCCCGGGAATATTCAGAATCGGGCTGTATATGTATCCTCCATCTTAGGCGCTGGTCTAGTACCACAGAAATTTGACTTCTTTCTGTAGCTCTATCTCTGCACCATCTAAGCTAATAGTTTTTAGATTCCTAAGCTTGTACTTTCTAGTGAATGGAACAATTGTGGTTTTTGCTGGGTTAATGCTCAGTCCCACTTTGCTGCACTATTTTTTTGTTAGTTTTACTCGTAGCATAATTCTGTCACATAGAGTATTTTCGAACTTTCCTTTATCATCATCATAACCATGAAATTGTAATCCAGAGTTATCTAGTTCTAGTCAGTAAATATTTCTACCTTTTTTTTTTTGGTATTGGTATATATTCAAATATCTATACAAGACTCCGATTCTGACCATATGCTTCAATTAATTAATTGTGTCCAATGATAGGTGTAGGCTCTTCACTACGTTGGAAGTGGTGCTAGGTCATCGTGAGAAAATTATTGTATCACAAGTTCGATCCCTTAATTGGCTAATATAAATCTTATAAATCAGCAAGACAATATCATGTCATATGGCAAAGAGCTCTGAGTCTGTATTATGACAAGAATGTTGAATCACTACCAGCAATACTTTAACTGCCTTATCGCAATATATAACGAGTAACACTGAATATCTGGACATATCCTTTATCCGGCATTTTTCTTTTTATGTTCACTTATTTATGTTTTTTTTTACAAATATGTATTGTAGGCGAGAACAGTGGCTCACATATGTTAACGCATCGTTGACAGACAATAATGACGTTAAAATGCTCAACAATTTTATTTGTGACTCTCATACAATATATACGATATATTGTACTACATACTACTATTAAACCATTTAACTGGGTCATTGGTATATATACAATATACAATATACAACATACTCATATATGTAGCATATGCATGTATGCATATAGCAATATTTTACAATATCCATATATATATAAAGACAAAATATAAATATATGTATATGAATACATACAAGTACCATATACGAGTAAAGAAAAAAAAAAGTATTTTTATTGTGGAATTTTCAGTCCTTTTTTTTGGTGCCTTTTGCATTTTGCCACTTTTTGCCCATACATGTATTGTGTAGTTGTGCTGTTGTTGTTGTTGTAGTTTGTTTACATTGCCCAAGCATATATAAGTGTGAAATATCAATTGAGTTGGTATTTAGCTACTGTTGTAGTTGTTGCAGCTATTCCATATGTGCTGTTATGTACATATCGTATATATATTTTTGTTTGTTTATTTGTGCTTGTCAAAAAGTTTTTTCTTTTCACAACCATTTTAATGATTTCTTTGTATTTTTTATTTTTCTATTTTGTTATTTTTTATTTTTTTGCTTAAATTAAGTGATGTGTATGGGACTATGCACGAGTGGGTGTATATATTTGTATGTGTGTTTTTATGTATGTATATATATCTAAAATATTATACTGGAATAGTATTTTCACATTTATTTTGCCATTTTATTATTATTTGGATATTTTTTGTTTGTTTGTTTTGTTCTTGCTAACTGAAGTTGAATGACAATACATATAAAGTGAACACAAAAAAAAAAAGAATCATCTATTTACTACCCAAAAATATGTCATAAGGCATGAAAAATATGCATATATGTATATGTGTATGAGTGTGTGTGTTAGTATGCGAGAATAGAGGATAATTGAATGTTAAGCCTGACAGCTGAAGTGTAAATTTTATACACAATAATAATAATGTGGCATGAAATTTAATGTATTTGGGGTTTGAATTTTTTTCTCTCTTTCTCTTTCTCTCTGATACTTTCTCTATATTATATCTATTTTGTATGGTATATGAACGCATTAAAATATAGTATATGTGCGTGTATGAGAAAAGAATAGAAAAAGTACTTTTAAATTTATGATTGTGTAAAAGAACAAAAACAACAAAAAAAGCAAACAAGTATAAAGACAAAAAGTAAAAAGGCCATATAGATTATGAGTTGCCTAAGTAGGATATATTTATGTAGGTATGTATCTATTGTATATTCAAGTACACATCTACACATATGGATGTGTACGTGTTGCTGTTTAAATTATATTGCTATTTAATGTGGTAATAATTTTGGAATAAAGAAAAAATAATAATAATAATAACACTTCAATGATTAATAAAGACAAAGTATTCTCATACTTTTGCAGATAAATATCGGTGCCTATAACTACGTTAATTTTGATTAGAATTTTAAATTAGAATGAAGAATGTCGATGACATAGAAATTAAAAATGAAGATAAGATGAAGATGAAGATGAAGAATAAGATGGAGGATACAGATGATGACAAAGATGAAAGTTAAGATGAATCAAAATATGAATTAATAATAAAATAAAGATGAGGATGAAGTGAACAATAAAATGAAAAAGAAAGCAACACAAAGTTTCACAACAATCGAGTGCTAGGTCTCATTGGCTAAAAATATTAAATTTGATAAAAAAAAAACTACAAAATTGAGAAAATTTTCCCTAAATTGAAAAGAAATTAGTTTTTCACAATTTTCTTATTAATTAACCATAATAACCATAACCATAATCCGCTTCCAGGGGTGATATCTGAAGCCAACTCCATCTTTCTTCCCAATTTTTCACCCAAAACATATTTACCGCTAACTTACTACACATCTTTAGGGGATTGTTCTACAAAATTGAGGTTTCTATTAAAATTCACTCCCAGTAGTACACAAAAAGAGCACAGAAACACCTGGTAATCGACATATCTCAAATCGTTGCGATAGAAATCAAATTTAGTGTCGACTGCCTATTCCATTCTCCTATTCTAAGCTCTGCTAGATCAAAGAGCACTGAATTTTTCGACCGATCAGAATGCATCTGAATCAATTTAATCATGTTTGTCTGTCTATCTGTCTTTTAGTAAAATAACTACCACCAATACAAAAAACAAAGTTTTGGAAAGTGTATTTTAAAATTTTTTATATGTAAATATACATTTTTCAAGATGAAATTTAATTTCGAAAATTTGTAATATTTTATGAAAATATGAACAAGCATATCTGAGTTTGCTTTCAAACCTTGTGAATGTGAATACTCACCTTGCGTGAGACAAATTGGTACGTAAAATTTATTTTTCTCAAAAATGGATAATATAACGAATGTATGTAAGAGTTTACATTTTCGAAGATATGATTCTATACTTTATGTACATAAACATTGAGCTACCAAGCTCATATTCGGCAGATAATATTATTTTAATAAGCAAACTGATTTGTTCGACATTGAATGCAGTCGGATGAGCTTCACGCCTAGCTCTCATATAAAAATATGTTTTCGAAGATAAGATTATACACATTGTGATCTTACATATTAAGCTAAAACATGCTAAAACACGCTAGATTAGATTGTTTTCATAAAAAAATGCATGAGGTCGAGAATTATCACAGTCGGATGAAAATCACCCCTGTCTGCCATAGAAAAATGCGTTTTCGAACTTATGTATATTTTAAAAAATTTTCAAACTTTGCATGATAAAATATCAAGCTAACAGAATTTAACTCAATATGTAAGATTATTTTTACTAACAAACAGATTAGTTCGAAAATTGGAGTAATTGTAGGAAAATCACATTTAGCTCCCATATAAAAGTACGTTTTCGAACATATATTTAAAAATATTGTGCACGTAAATCAAAAATTTAAATTAAAATAAACAACGAAAGGAATTTTAAATAATTATTTCACTGAGAATTATTTTAAATTTAACCAACCATCAGACATTAAGATCTTAAAGTTCTGCTTTATTTTTAATATATTCTCAATTATTTATGCATGGTGGTGGTGGTATTGTTGTTGCTTGTTTTACAAGAGTAAAATAGCTAAATAGTCAATTTGTTGTCAACATCATTGTCCTTGTAATCATAGAGTAAATTGGAGTGGTGGTGTGAGTGCGAGAGTGGTGGACATAAATATAAGTCAATGCAAAAATTCCATCAATTTAAGCCGTACAACATAAACAGCATATTAAAAGTTTGCTTTTGTTGTTATTCGTTGTTGTTGTTCTATAGTCATTTTGTTGTTGTTGTTGTTGATTTCTATGAGTACCTACTAACATATACATATTTGCGTTGTTTCAGCTTCAGATAATTTGCATAAAGGTCAATATTTAAATAGGCAGATTGACTGACTGACTAACTGGCTCTTTGTACATATACTAAAGCACTCAGCACTATATGTAATACATTAATTTTGCTGTTGCTATTCTTGTTTATGTTTATGTTTCGAACACGAAATTGAACAGCCAAGTAAAGTGTTGATTATAGAAAATTATACTCGTATTCGGTTTCACATTTTTGATCGATTGGATTCATGATGATGAATCGGAGCTACGTCGATAAAAATGTTCCAAAAAAAAAATTCAATTTTTTATAACTACATTTTCGTAGGATCGTAGACAGTGATCCCACCCTTTAGTACAAACTTGTATCTGTAAGTCTTTATAAATGGCACTTACTAGTTTATTTTGCTTCCATATAAAATAATAACGCGTTCTTTTATTATTCATTGCTATGCAAATTTCTCCTAAGTCGAATGCTATTATTACACTGTTGTTCTACTTAATACTTACGAGTAGTCGTATGTAGTAGTAGCAGTAGTAGTAGTGGTAGCTGATTTTATTTCTTCTATTGTCCGTCCTAAGGTCATAGCATAAAATGTCAACATTAATTCTTCTATTTTTTTCTTCCTTCTCAATTGTGATTTTTTGCAATTTTTCTACGAATAGAATAATATAAATAAAATGGAATGCTTAAAAAAAAAAAAAAAAAATGGAAGAAAACAGAAATCATGAAACAGAAAAAGCACTTAACGCGTACTGACCCTTTGTAAATAATTATTGTATATGTAATGTTGTGTTCCTATATTTAGATGCTCTAATTCGTACAAAGTACTTTTGGCTCCGCGGTCGAAATTGTCTCTGTCTTTTCATCTCTCCATCTCTCTTCATCTCTCTTTTGCTCCCTCTTTACGTAGTTAGTATACTTACTTACTTACTTACTAAACATTTTGCTCATTATCATGCATAAAAGGATTTTGGTTAATGTCACTTAAATATATTCGACCCTGTACACACACACACACACCTCCTTCCAATAATGCTATCAGAAAAATTGTCTGTGTGTGTGTGACCGTGCGTCATTATTGTTCTTTGGCATAATTGTTGAAAATTAGTTAACAATTCAAGTTCTCAATTGGAACATGTTTTCAGTGCCTTGTGAGAACAATGATAGAGAAGAAAAATCACACAAATGACAGAATGAGAAAACAACTAAAGGCGAGGAGAGTTGAGTCAAGTCTAATTTTGTTATTTGAATTTTCCTTTTGTCTTTCATTCGATGTTGTTTAACTGCATGTTGGACGAGTGACGAGTTAAGACCACTTGTAATTTGTGTTGACAACATTTCATGTGGTCGTAAACGAACGTGTTGTGACTACAGGTTCGATGTTATACATACGTATATATTATATGTATACTACATATATCCACATACTCGTACATATACTCGTATGTATGTGCGTTGTTGTATTGTAGGACATTAATGTCATTGTCATTATCATAAGATACCTCTTGTGATGCATGCAAGGATTTCGTTACCGATAATTATAATGATGATAATGATGATGCTGATGATGATGATGATGATACTTATGATAATGATGATAAAGATGATAATGGCGATGAAGATTCTTTGACATTGTTGAAAAGTGAAAACAGAGTAAATTGGTTGGGATTATGTGGATTTTTTTGCTCATCATTTTTTGTTTGTTTTTGTTTTTTTTTTTTGGTATTGCTATTATTGCTACTGAGCAGTGATGGCAAGACACTTTTTTTGTTTTTTGTAATAATAATGACAAAATGAAATTATTAAATGCGCCAATAATAGTATTGTCATATTATGTTTATGTCGATAATGTTAAGCTTTTTAATATGTGACATAAATTAAAAAAATTTATGGCCAAGTCTTCACTTTTCAAGAACGACTTATGTGGTTATTTCAAACAGCGACCAGAGACCAGCGACCGAAAAGTGTCACTTAAGTTAATGCCTCGTCAAAGGAAGTATAGTGATGTATGAGACATGTGAAGTTTGAGAACAAAATTGAAGACCTTGAAATATACAGTCGCTTGGCAAATCTAACAAATGAAGTACACATTCGTTAGACTTGCCAAGCGTCAGTAGTATATTGCAGTTTCCTTTGTTTATGTTTCAAGATCCACTGGGATCTTTCTGGAATCAAATAGTGTTTATAAAAGATCGTCTATAAAGAAAAGTAGAATAAAATAAACAAAAATTATATATTTCGAGTATATTATGGGCTATTTAGAAATAACAATAACAATAATGCTCCCATTAAGTATTATGGAGCATGTTTTCACTAATCTTGCTGTCACGGCTGAATTCGTAGTGCTATGTTCTTTTAATCCTATTTAGCAAGACTTTGTTGACGATATTGGCCTAAATAGCTTGATAATAAGTCTAACATTTGGTTCCAAACTTATAACGTGGGTGACCGCTTCATTTCGATCAATAATTCAAAAAGAAACCGACAGATTTCACCTTTTATAGAACTTTCATAAAGGCCTTTAGGTTATGTCACTACCCCCTGACCACCAAACCTAATTTTCGAAGTCTCAATATAACGAATAACAGAGTATTAACTTACAACCATGCCTGACTAATGTCGGTTCCATTAATCACAAATGTTTTTTTATTATTGGCACTATTCGTTGCGACGATGGGTGCCGTAGTTTAGTGGTTAGTGTATTGGCCTTTTGATCTGAAGGTCGTGGGTTCAATCCCCGGCAGAAGCATAACAAATTTTATATCGAAAATATTTTTCTTTCGAACGTTACCCACCTGTCGGCAAGCGATTGACAATTCTTCCGGCAGCAACAATTTGTCATGGAAAAGCTTCTAAAAAGAACTCTGTGACAAAGCTCAGAAAAAGTGATGTCACAAGGGTTCTGCCGTTCGGAACCGGCTAAAATAAGCAGATCCCTTCTAATACTGTCCAAAATTTAACACGCACAACAGTAATGGATGAGAAGCTCGGCCAATGAGCCTTTATTTATTTTTATTCGTTGCGACGAACCACGGCCTTACTTCTATTTCAAAATTGTTGGGCGTCCACATTTTGTGCACTTTTAGAGATCGCCTATCTATATCAGCTAATTCCGATTGCCAAAACGACAGATCTCTTGCTGTATTTTAGATTTTTATTTTTTTAGAAGACATTTCTTTTGGAATTCCCAATTGTTAGCCGAAATATGTACGTTTGGAAAACAAAGTTTGTCTCATTCACTTATCCAAAAGCGAAGATGCTTAACGCGTTAATCATTGGTTTCGGTACACAAACTTAGCTGAATCGTTGTTGAAGCTCCTCTACCTACTGTAGTCATTATGTCATTCGTATGGTTTCCTCGGCTGTATAATAATTTATTTTTGATGCTAAAAATTATGTTTCATTAGGGGTATCATATTTAATATTTGACTATTTTTTTGAATCATTGCATATTAAAAAACAATTTTTTAAATAAATTAAAATTATTATATTATTTTTTTCTTTTTACAGATCATGTCAAAGATTTCAGTTGTGGACCGTTACATTATAAGACTTTTCACTTCGATGAGAAGAGTAATGCATTATATGTTGGCGCTATGTAAGTATTAACTAATTTTATTCTATTAAAATTTATAATTAAAAAATAAAACAAATCAAATTTCTAAAGTAGCAATACTTCAGACAATGTTTGTTGAAATTTTTGTCAGTTATCTATTTAAGGTAATTTTTATGTAGGTGACAGCTAAAAATGAACTTTATATGTAAAAAAGTAGGTAAAACATTAGCAGGAATATTAACAATAGTAAAAATGTATTTTTTAAAAATGTATTTGTGCATATGTACAACATCATCATCATGATTATAACAAATTTTGGTTGCAATTAATTATATATTTTCATTCGACTAAACCCCATTACCACTCACGTCCACCAAAGAATATAATTATTATATTCTCAACTGCCTGTTCAATTCTCAACAGTCTCCTCTTATATGTACATATATGTAAAAATATATATAACATATATCTAAGAGTATATACTCATAATAGCCTTCAGCACGTATACTGATGAATTATTCTAGACGACTGCGGTAAGAGTATGTATCGTGACTGGTTGTCGACTTACTTGCACGACAGCCAGTTTTGTGTTGGTAAAAATCACAACTGTTAAAATTTTGCGCACATTTACTTTCGCATATTTCATTTTTCAATACTTACTAGCTGCACGCAACAACAACACTCCACTCCAGTTGAGCACTTGAAACCATCAAAGTTGGCAACACTGTCAGCATACATAATTATGAATTAATATCTGTCTGTCTATCTGCTTCTCTTTCTCGCTCTCTCTCTCTCTCTCTCTCTCTGTGTGTCTTTCTCTCACTATCTGCAGCTTTCGCATTGTCTTGTATGACGTTCTTGCATGTCCGCTTGTCTAGTTGTATGTCTACTGGATCAGAGTGGTATTACTCGTTTATATAGAGCTTCATTAAAAGCACTGTTGGTCGCAAAAAAAAACATTAAAAAGGGGTAACTTTGAATCTAAATTATTTCAGTAGGACTTTGATATCCCACATATATCAAAATCCAACTCTCTTGTGTACGATCTGCTGTAGAAGCTATGAAGCAGCTACGAAGAACTTTCAGTCTTACTGCGCATATTATATTCGGGCAGGAAGGCCCAATTTATATTTGTCAATACCGGAATAAGTCAGAATAATTTCAGATATGTCTTCAGATCTCTTTTGGCCTAGGTGAGCTCTCTTATTCACAGGGTTGCCACACTAACTTAAGCAAACTTATCTTTTCGACACCATTCGTACTTTGCTTTCAAAAATCAAAATTTGTGAACTTTCTGGCGAATAGTTTTGAATGCATACTACCGCATTCACCTCGCTCAAAGTTGTTCGTCGTTGAAAATTCATCTGAAATATCCCTCAACGATAACATTAGAGGTCAACACTGTTCTATATGGTTACTATCTAAACTAAACACAATGTATGTATAGGATAAAGGGTTTTTCATTGAGTGTACCCGAATTAGAGAAGGAATAAATATAAGTTTTCCGTTCAATACAAATACGTTTAATAAATTAATGGGTATTCAAATGGGCAGTCGAAGTTCTATTTATAGAATTTGATCCGAGATTTGCATGAATATGAAGTCGGACTACTTAATTGTCCGGATGATGTTGTTCGCCAGTTGGTCAATCGCTGTTTTATTGTCATTGGCGGCCTATCTACATTATCTCTTCTCGAGATAACACCTTTTGGTCTGTAGACCAGGTACATATTGTACTACACAAAGCAAATCAAAAAGTCATCGTATGATGCAGTTTGCAATAATGCCGCCTGACAAGAATTTAATTAAATGGCGATAATAATTGGACCCAATGAGGAGAAAGAATACCATTGTCACTCGAAACGTTAAAATAATGAACTACTGAATTTCAGGTATAGCTCTTGAAAACCCCTTTATAATCGTATATGTAGATTGTGTTGCTTATGCTCATTTAATGTGCTTTTTACGCTTTTCCCTGTACTCTCTAATATGTGCATAAATATATCACAAAACAGTACCTACTGTATTATACCCAGTAATAACAAATTATCCAACACATACATACACACACTTTACCCTTCTTTTGGACTACGTGTGGTGTATCGGAGCGTGTTCCCTACACGTAGTGTAGTCTAATACTTGATACTCTCTACTTTGTAGGAACGTAGGTACACATTGTATGTATTGTATGTATGTATATGAATGAATGTATGCATATTGTATACCTCCGTTTCTTGTTCACCATGTCGACATCATCGTCATCGTCATCGTCATAGTCGTCGTCATCGTCGGTTCCCATTTGTTTTACACCATCACACTACTTAAGAAGCATCAGCGAAATGAAGATTAATGATTGCAGTTGGGGAACAATTTAACCACAATCTACAAAAATGTTTCCTCTTTCATATTTCACCACTCTATATGCTACATACATACTCTTGGTTACTTTGTCTTCTTCATTTTCTATTATTATTATTTTTTTTATTTTTATTTTTATTTTTTTTCATTCTCTTATTCAGTGGCCTTTTTACAGCGAAATATGTAGTAAAAGCGTTGATGATGAGTAGCGTATAAAGCAAATAAATTAAACTGTAACAAAAAGAGTTCAAAGCATGAGTATGAAGGAAAAGTACTACTGCAGGTCTTCTTGCAGGCTATCAGTGATTAAAGTTTTAATGAAAATTGTCTGTATTTACTTTAGGAGTCCATGGAAAATAATCAATATTTAAGAAACAATTTTTCAAGTTGAGTATAATTTGTCATTTAATGAATCTCATAGCAATATTCTAATAAAAATTTATCATATACAAATATATGATTGTACGTCCAATTAACCTTATTTACCATCACCTAACAACATTATCATCATCTGCAGCAGGCATAATAAGTTCATAACTTTTCTTCTGAACCTGAACTCATTACTCATTACAATAGAGCTGACAATACACTATTCTAGCCTTTTAGCCACCCTACTCTGCCTGCTAGCCACCATAATCGTAGTAAGCCTCTGCTATAGATATTTCTATGATGGTACTATGTATAACAATAATGATGCGACACCACAACGTCTATTGGCCTTGTTCACATTGAGCAGAAATTTATTTGATCAAAATATAACATAGAACGGTGATGGAGTAAAACCAAAAGAGGAGCAAAAAGAAATATATTATATGATGATTTGTAAGCTACTGTTGAACCATGTTGAACCATGATGTTATTGCTACTACTACAGCTTCTTACTACTGAATACTGGTTACTGCCGCATACCATCATTTATGAGCCACATTTGAAATATTACATTTTTTCATTGTCTACTTTTAGGAGGTCAGGCTTAAGTTGCAACTAATTATATCATAGGAAAAGGAAGCATAACAGTTGTTGAATATGTAGTATGGAAATGGTGGACAATGGTTAAGTTAACAAGTGATTGGTTAGAGGCATTGTTAAAGAAATTCCCCTTATATATAAATGGGGTCAAAGTGAACATTTCACAAAAGTTCAACAAATTTTATTATAATAATAATAATTCTATAAGATTGTGCATAGAAATTATAGGATGGTAATTAGGTATATGCCTTTTTCTATGGAATTTCCTTAAGAAACTGTATATAAATCATAAAATTATTATAAGATGTGTAGGTAAATGGTATATATTTTCAATATGCAGTATTTAGATATGAAAAAAAGACGTGCATTGTGCATTTATTTAGGGTTAAATTAAAGAGTTTTTGTTGTTGGCCATTAAAGATGAATGATTTTGTAGAATAAAGAAATGAAAACGTGGTTTTGGCAATTGTGAGCAAAGAGCACACTGTAACTGAGCGTTGGAAAGAGTTCTTTCATGAATTATATAACCCTGTTTTAACACAAACCACTTCTCTCCTAAACATCCTCTCCCCTCCAGAGTCGACCCTTGAGGATCTTCACACAAGCATCCATCGTATGAAAAATAATAAGGACCCTGGGAAAGATGGAATCATTGTACTTAAGGCCTTAGACAAAGAAGGACTTCAAATCATTAATAGCCCTATTCTACGTGTATGGCTTCACCAGAAGCATGGCGTGTTGGTCTAATTGTCCCATTACACAAGAAGGAGATAAGTCGAGCTGCGAAAATTACAGGGGAATTACCCTACTAAATACTACACAGAAGATTTTCTCGAGTATTCTGCCATACAGGGTTATCGCGGCAGCGGAAAATATTCTCGGAGAATATCTAGGTGGTTTTCGCCCAGGTCGATCTACTACCGATTTTTATGCTTAAGCAAAATCTCAAAAAATGCTATGAATGCAACAAAGATGTTCACATACTGTTACATTGATTTTAAACAAGCCTTTGATACAGTCTTCTGTGACATAATTCCCGTAGCCTTCGCAAACTTAGTTGTAAGCCGTAAGCTTACCCATTTGGTTATGGCAACCTTGACAAACACTGTGGGAAAGGTGGTAGTACAGCAATCAATGCAGTGCAGCTCCCTTCAATATCACTATAAGGTGTGAAGCAAAGAGAATTGTTCTCTATATCTGTATTTAATTTACTACTGCACTTCGCAATCAAGGGCTTACTCAGGGCTTACTATCGCTTATGCCGATAATATTGCCATCGTGGCACAGAATAAGGATTATCTCGCTGAAATTTTTCTTGGCATAGAAAAACAAGCAAAAGCAATAGGACTCAGAATAAATGAAAGTAAAACGAAGTATTTAAAAATCTTGCGAAGCGAATAGAGAAGGCGACCTGAAAACTTTGCAGTCGGTCCGTACATATTTGAAGGAGTATCTTGTAGGAAGGAGTATACCTGGGCATCCTGATAAATAATAATAACAGCTGCTATGATACAATACAGGAAATAATTGTGGTTGGTTCGCCCATATAAAACTGTTTAAATCTAAGCTACTCTCGAGGGAACTACGGCTATCTATATCAAACAATAATTCACCCAGTACTATCGAGTGGCTGCGAAAACTAGAAATTGACATCTAAAGACGAAACGACCCTAAAGGTTTTCAAAAGAAAAGTGCTATATTTGAGCCAATACGCACTGAAGATGGCTCTTACCGAATACGGTACAATGACAAATTTCTGGGGAATTGTGCAAAGGAGAAGATTATTCGTAAAATTGGTTAAATCGCTACGATGGCTTGGACATATTAGGAGGATGGAAGATAGGCGCCCCCCAAAAATCCATTCCCGAATACAATACCCTAACACCAAAAGCCAGAGGAAGTCCGAAGCTGACTTGGTTTCAACAAGTTTTAGCCGACCTAAAAAAACTACAAATTAAGCACTAGGTGTCGTAGCTAAGTGGTTAGTGCGTTGGCCTTCTGATCTGTAGGTCGTGGGTTCAATCGCCGGCTGAAGCATAACACAATTTAATATCGAAAAGATTTTTCTTTCGAACGGTACCCAGCTGCCGGCAAGAGAAGTTTTCCGGCAGTAACAATATACCAAAAAAAAAAATGATTCTTAAAAGAGCTCTGTGACAAAACTAAGTTAAAGTGATGTCACAAGAGTTCTGCCGTTCGGAACCGGCTAATATAAGTAGGTCCCTTCTAATGCTGTACAAGTTTAACACGCACAACAGTATTGGAAAAGAAGCTCGGTGGTATCACAATGGGCCTTTCTGGCCTAAGTGTGTCCTCTCAGAGAGGACACACATAACCAGCCACATAACCTAACCTAACTTAAGCACTGGAGGATAGCTGCTGAAAACCGCATCAAATGTAGGAGGATTGTGGACGAAGCTAAAGCTCACCACGAGCTGTAATGACTGTATGTATGATGATGATGTGGACAGTTAGTATATATTACTTTTCAGCCGAAATGTTTCTTTGATCTGTAAGAATTATTTTGGAGTCTCTTATGTCATAGTTGCTCTCATCTGTAAGGACTATTGTACTTTTCTTTCTGAAAAATATCCCAGACAGCAAGAATGATAAGTAGATTATGGAGTGCCATTATTATTATTTGAATGCTGAATTTCTCCGCCTAATCAATTCAAAGTAACACCAGATTGCAAGAGTAATCCTCCCTTTGATTTTAAAGCTCATGCAATTGTTCGCATTAATATTGGATTTAAAATAAATAAAATTTCTGTCTTCACTAATTATCGAATCATTTAAGTCGCACGAAACTCGTCTTCATTCCAATAAATATCAATCATAGAAAATCACTTTAGTATTATTCAGTATTATTAACATTGAATAGCAGACTCTTTGTCATTTTAATTCAAAATTATTTCAATAAATAAATATTGTCATAATACCATTTTCCGACATTTTGACGTATATCTTCTTGTTTTAAATAACCTTGCCAAATGTTAAGCCTATTTATTTAAATAAAGTAGTCAACCAAATAACCAGCCAAACCAAACCCAACCAGACAGGCGACAAAGAAACAAAACAAAACAAAACCATCAAAGTAGATTCACATTAATGTCATTAACATTGTGATTGTGACATTTTCAAATCCTTCGATTCTCATTGCTTATTTCACTTTTACATCACTTTTTCACTTTTGTTGCTCTTCATTTATTTGGGGCTCATACCTCAATTTTACGTTGCAACACGATACCTAAAAGACTACAGATACATAGAAGCTACATTCTATACGAGTATAAGTGACAGCAGATCACATACATACTTACGAGTATATGTATGAACGATATGTGCGTTTATACAAGTTTATTCTTATATGAGACATCAATCAATCAATGCTTGCCAACGGCAGGTGGATTATTGCAAATGTCATAGGCCATACATACGTACCTACATAGATAAATATGTATATACGAATATCGTATATACATATGTTATATGAGCACCCCACTAAAGTGTTGGTAAAATGAGCAATGGTGCAAATGAAAAATGATTTTATGAAAATTCTTTGCAAATAGAATAATGTGCATATATAAAGAAGAAGACAGAGAAGAAGAACTCAAAGATGTAATTGAAGAAATATGTTGATTTTGCTGATGTCACTGACGTCGAAACACATTTTCGTATATATTACAGAGATGTACTTGCATGTAGTCATTGTGGAAAATGTCAATGTATTTTACCTGAAATTGCCTAAAGATCGATAGAGCAGATAGATGTATAAAAGGTGTTTTTTCAAATGGACAATATCTTTTCTAGTAGCAGTAAAATTCATCGATTAAGCATCAATAAGAAGAACTTCTCACTGTGTTCTTTCACGATGTGAATGCCCTTGCTGAAGATTTAGTTTAGTTTGTGGACACTAAGAGATCCTATTGGCTATAGTTATAGCCAGATATCTTAGCTAGTTAATGGTAGTTTTTATTTGAAATTTAAAATAATTACTTTATATTTCAATTAGTTTTTTTGGGCAAATCAAATCGATTTAGCAGTAAATGTATTATGATAGCAAACGTAGACTTTTTCTCTTCCACATGAATTTATATCAGCTCTATAAGAATTTTATTTTATTAAATTTTTTAACCAATTTCTTGCTAAAATATTCCAAATTTATTATTAAATTTTATATTCTCCTCTTTTACAGGGATCGTATATTTCGTTTAAATTTACAAAATATCAGCCAATCCATATGTGAGGTAAGTTAATAAAATATAAAAGGTAAAACGAAAAAAACAAAAATGTAAAAATGTAAATATAAGACATTCCACTCTCTATGATGCTCTACAAAAAAGAATCTAAATAACGAAATAAATCAAAGTTTAAATTTTTAAATTGAAAAAATTGAAAATAGAAAGAAAAAAAGAACTTGTAAAGTAAGCAAAATATTGATTCTCTCAAGAGAGAGAGTAAATTAAATTTATTTTAAGGGAAGACAATCAACGAACCATCGAACCAACCAACAACAACAACAAACCAAGTGAACCAACAAAAGCGTATAATATTAGAAAATTCAAGCAGACGCACAAACATGCATTCATGCATGCATGTGAAGTATGCTCATACATATATGTATACAGATTTAGTGTAACCTATTACACACACATATGATATACCAACTAGGGATGCCAATTTGATGGTATCTTTCTGGTCCTTGACTTTAGGAGAATTTTTTTTGCGCCAATGCGTTACAATATTTAATTTTACAATTAGTTTTAACAAAAAATGTTTTCATATCACAATGATTGAAATACAATTTACTCAATAAAAAATAGCAACATTATTACATAAATATCGCTGTAAAACAATTTCAATGTCATTGTATGGTGTGAAATGATTCCGACTCAGGATGAGACTTAGACTCGTATAGTAAAACCTCAAAATCTTTTTGTATTCTCAGGTCAAAATCTTTTTTTTATTAAATGGTATTAAGTTTATAAGGGTTAGCTTGAGTGTTTTTAGAAGGAGTGGAAAAAAGGGTTAAAATGCATGTAGGAGTGAAATATGTAGGCTGAGTACATATAGTAAAATTTGACGCGGAATTATTTTATAGAATTTTATTTACTTTAACCCATTCGCTCTCTCATGAAAGGGTCGTTTTGACCCCCTCTTTTTGGATAGTCTGAATAAAATGGCATTTTGGAGGTAGCTAAAGGGTTAAAATATTTTAGAAAATTATTCGTCGGAAAATTTCAATATAGGTATTCTTAGACAAAATCTTCATACAAAAGATGTATAAATCCATAGCAAATAAATAACAAATATGTCCCCTTGAAATATGCAATCATATTTTATGCTTTCTTTTTAAAGTATTTATTTTTCAAATCAACATAGCTGCTACCAAATTTTTATGTACATCTAATCAAAAATATATCCTTGTCTACAATTTTTTTCATTAATGAAAAATTCATTTGCTCTTTAAGAATATTACCTGTGTGCCAATTATGTAGCCTAAGTATAAATTGTCTTTGTATTGAGCATAAACACAAACCTCAACAGCTTTTGTTAGTTCTGTGGTAAATATGTAGCATAAATTCACATCTTCCATTTTTCGAATCCATTAGACGATTGTCACAATTTTTACACGCTATATTTGGTACCCAAATCTGGACCAGAAGTATTTCTCGTATGATTGAATAAAATCTGCTACTTTTTGTAATTTATATATTTTAATTTTCATAATTCATAAGGAATATTATTTTTAGACATTAAGTAAAATCCAATTACTCCTTTGCCTCTCGATATCAAAACAGTTAAAAATAATGTTATTTATTTTGATCTATGACAAAGGTCTAAGGCCTTCGTAAATTATGATTTGAGATCAGTAAAAGTGATCCAAAATTTACATATACATGTTGCTTAATTGGCAATTAACAATGGGAATTTGGGCAATTCGTTTCGTGTTAGTGTCGATACTACGCAATTATATACTTTTTAAAATAAAACCTCAAATATCCAGATAGCATATAGAGAGAATCTCGGGATTGGCATCACTATACCATATATGTATATGCATTTAGATGAAAGGTAATACAAAAATCAATAAATATTGCAAACATATGTGTGTTACAGCTGCTTACTATTCTTCGAGCTTTGGTTTTCCAGTTATCCAGCTTTGGTTAATAAACGATACAATATAACAGAGCCATGGAGAGCCACATACACAAATCAATTCATACATACATATCGTATATATCGTATGTTTGCAGACAGTTGAATGGTTGGTTGGTTGGTTGGTTGTTTGGTTGACTGTCTATATGTAGGTACCGACCTAGTCGTGTGATACAAGCACACGTGAATAAGTATGTAAATGCTTGAACAGTGTTGTGATAGAGACATTCACATATATATATATAAGTAAGAGACATATGAGGAATACTATATATATTATACCTCTTCATAGGCATGTGCGTTAGTGTATGCATATGAACGAGTATGTGTTTGTCTCCGTTGTGCACTTCTCGCTTGAGTGTCATTCTGTGGCAACTGGCAGTAAAAGTAATATCCTGTCGCACAAAGTTGCTCGCTACATACTACATACATTTGTATGAATATACCATATACCTATACTTAGAAAGTGTGACTTGCTATTTGCACAAACATACACTTATTCGTATTACCTGCTCTTTATATACGTAAATATTTCTTTTTGCTACTTCGTCTTTATTCACAATTTTTTGTTTGTTTAATTTTTATTTTATTTTCATTTTTCAAACATATCCCTTACGTGTATCTTGTAGAATTGTCCTTTAGTATTGCAGCATATGTCTGTATGTTCTTTGTATGCAAACAAGTTCTTTTTTTTTTTTTTTTGTTCAAAAGACTCTTTGTTTTTGTATGTTATCGAATACATACACACTCTAAATCTAAATATATAGTTAGTAATATTGTCACAAACAGAAAAACTTTTTACTTTTCGAATTTTTTATTGTAAGTTTTTAGTTTTCAATTTTTTATTTGTTTCTTCCCATTTTACACATTTGCAATTTTTTAAATGTTTTCAAAAAATTTAAAGTGGTATTCCAAATTGTTTTCTACATTTTCATGTTGTGACAAAATTCGCTTGCTTAGGTTATTGTTGTCATATACAAATTACCTCGCCTGTTTTTCATGTGAGTAAGGCAAATATTAGAAGAAAAATGTATATTTTATTCTAAGGCATTTCACGCTAATAACTCGAACGACATTTTCGACATATTTTGTAATTATATTTTCGAAAAGAGAACAACGCGACAAAAGCTGTAATTCCTGTGATTCCAGTATGGAAGATACACTCCACTCTGATCGACCTATGAGGTCTACATATGTATAACTAAAGAAAACCCGCGTTAAACTAATCGAGCTTTTTCTCAAAGAAAAAACTCAAAAAACTCCACATCAGGGTAATGTACACTCTACATTACTGTAAATTTCAGTGTAATATTACCATTATGGGTTCAATCCCTGACTAAAGTGCAACTCTAATATTAAACAGATTTTTCTTTCGAACGGTGCCCATCTGTGACAAGCAATTGGCAATTCTTCCGTGTTTAACAATTTACCGTGGAAATGGTTCTAAAAGAGCTCTATTATAAAATTCGGAAAAATTGATGTGACAAGGGTTCTGTCGTTCGGAACCGGTTAATATGAGTAGGCCCCTTCTGATACTCTCCGAAATTTAGCACGCACAACAGTACTGGAAGAGAGGCTCACCAAGGGCCCCTACGTTGTCTATAAGTGCCACATAAAAAAAATTTCTATACTAGAGTGTTTGGATTGGATGGTAATCCTTAGTGGTACTGTTTCAATTTTCCTTATTAATTATTGATACAAAAAAAAAAAAAAAACAGAATCAAAGTAAATATCTTATAAGTTATTGAATAGACTCAGCTCACTGGTATTCCCACCCCAGTGAGCTGCTAAGGTGGTGGTGGTTGCTTTTGGATGCTGAGCCTATTGTTATTGTGGCTGGAGTGGTGTTGCGAGGCCATCGGTATTTGGGGCACAATATATATTGTTCACGATAAATACAAATGGTATACGCACTACTTCGGATTTGTAAAAAAATACACTCTTTATTAGCTTGATCACAATATTAATATTATTTAAGAAGACAAACAAAAGTGATATGACAGTTAGCGCACTGTTTTTACTTCTACTTCTCAAAGATTAATAATTAATCCGACAAAGAACTATACCAATTAAGGTATCCCGAAAAACCAGCCAAAAAGACACAGCGAAATAAAAAAATGAGAAAGAGAGAGAGAGAGAGAGAGAGGAAAAGTAGGGAGTGGTAGAAGTGAGTAGAGAACTGGTATTATCGATGATTCCAAATAGACCACTTACCCCTAATCACCACAACAGTGCGCGATGTGTTCTGGCGTAGATAGTTATTTAATATTGTATATGAAAAAGAAGGAAAAAACAAAGTTATTATTGTGATCGACCTATCAGTCCGACTCAAGCCAGAAGTGCATAATTGGAGTGGTTAAAATGACTATTTGGTCAGAGAGGAAGAATTCCAGTCGAATACCTTAATACCTTAATACCCCCAAAATTGGTCAGGGCAGGCAAAAACAATCAAATTAAAGCAATCAGTAAGGGTACTCACTGGAGGAAGATCACTCAACGGGTTTGTTTCAAAAAATATTTGAATTTGAATTTGAATTTGTTGTATTCGAAAGTCTTTTTCTTCATTTTTGTAGGCCTAGCATAATAACCTATATCTGCTGGATTCATATTGAACTGAACGAGAATCGTTATGGCTAATCTATGTGTCTCTGTTACTTTCGCGTACCCTGTACATTAAATAATTAATATTTGTTGATTTAGGCAAGACCTCACTTGTATGGCTTCGATCCGAGATCGTTACATTTTTTTTTTTTTTTTTTCAATTTGTTAGTTATATTTTTTTTCTTACCTTAATAACCCGTGTTTGATTGGTATATGTGGGTTCAATACCCGATCGTGGCATGGCATTTTTTGTCTACTTTGATATTTTGTTTACTATATTTGTAATACGAATTTAGCGGTTTGGCAACTTGCAGTTTGGCTTCCACAAGCTTGTAAAGCAGTCTAGTGTGAACAGACACCACAATTTTTTGAAAAAACTTGACTTGGAATGAAAAGCAGATAGTGTCTGCTAACTTTATAGAGTGAGTCTAGAGTGACCGTAGCTCGATAAGCAATTTCCAACAAAGTCCAACCTCGGGCAACTGCCTTAATTTCCTGGAATATTTTCATAATACATTATATTTCCTTCCCAAATGTTCTGAAATAAACCAAATTTCACAACCACTCAAAATTGAAGACCACCTTAATCTTAAAAAATCACTAAAGAATTGCCCATCTTTCTTTATTGAACAAAGGCATCACAAAATCTTACAATTCTACTTTATATACCATCTTCGGAGATTTCATCTATAGAGCTAATGCTGTCATGGAAAGTGATCCCATGCGATGTTATTAGAGACATAATTTGACTCAAAACATCCTGTAGAGGGACACACGCAAAAATCATGAAGCCAAACATGGACACCAAAATTTCCATGATTAAAAAATTTTTTCAAAAATTTAAAATAATCGTTATGAATATTGAACCATTTCGAAAGTAGAAAAAAATGTCTTTGTTTAAAGTAAAAAATATCTAATTTGCATGACCTCCTGAAAAGCAATCAGTACAGTAGTTCTGAATAGAAAACAATTATACTCTCAGTTCGACCTGAAATGCATTTATATCAGTGCTACTCTACTTACTATGCGTCGTAATAATATTTACACAGCGATGCAATTGACTTAATGACTTATTTTTCCTGCCTAACGCATTACAATTCTAATATCCGATTTTTTTCTTTCAAGTTTTTCTTTCCATGCGGAATTTTCTTTTTGCATTGCTCAGAATTTCTGATTTCTTGATGTGAATTTCTAGTGTGTGCTTGTTTGTGTGTGGAGGTGTATGTGTGTGTGACTACATAACGTATGCTCAACTAAACAATGGCATCGACACTTGTAAGTGAGTAAGTGCATAGACTAAGTACTTAATATGCAATACTTGCTCGTACTTATGTTAGTGTGTACTACTTCTAGATGTACTCTAATCGCAGCTACTTATTTAGAAATTGTACTTTAATGACTTTGTTCATTCGTCCGTTCCTTTATTCGTTTGTTCGTTCGTTTTCAACTATCAATATCCGTTTCCGGTTCAAGTTCATTTTCAGTTACTTTTACACATGCATACATACATAGATATATGGTATATATATATATTTTTTTTTCTAATGCTTCTAAAGAATATTCTTCTTGTCCCTTTTATTTGCATTCGTTTCATCGTCATCTCCATCAGTATTATTATCATCACATTCTTATGCCTGATATTTTTCCATTTTATGCCACTTGCATTATTATAGTTGTTGTCTATAATGAGTGCTCAAGTCAAAGCTGTTTTTTTTTTGTTGACTATCTGCTTGGCCTGTTTTGAAAACCAAAGAGTGCAATATGAAATTTATGAATATTTTTTTTTCTGATATTTCCTTAGAAATACTATTACTACTACTACTACTACACATTCTGCTACTGTTGTCATAATGAAGTAGTGGTATTATATAATGTGCATTTATGTGTAACTCTTGTGCACGCTGATAGTGTCTACTTCAACACGTTGTCCTGCAAAATTGTTTCGCAAAATGCTTTTGCCTCTTGTGCATTGATATTGAGATATTGAGCCATTGAATAATTTTTTTTCTGAATTTCTAAATTGATATTTTATCATTTGATGGAAAATCTTGACAAGTGAAAAATATTCGTATATAGAGAACTTCCATTAAAACGATGAATGGCATTGCATATTTGGCATATTTTTGCATACCGGCTCTGAAAATCAAACATCTCGACCAGGTTTATTGTTCATTTTGAATTAGAATATTAACTGGTGTCCGTAGCCAAGTAATCCGCGGGGTTAACATGAGCCTCTGCTTAAAAAGTCTGACCCCATATAGTGAACAGCTTTATTTCAGTTGTTCTTCAAATATAATCCGCTAGTTGGCAAATAGTTGACAATCAATTTATTCGGCATTAATGTAATATGTCTTCAAGGCTTCAATTAATTTGATGAAATATTTATTTTTTTTTAATCAGCTTTTAGTTTATATTTATAAAATCCTTTTATATGAAGCACTGGCCTGGTGGACTGCGCTAAATAAAACCTCACACCTGAGACCTCTTGAGAAAATACAAAGAGCGGCAAGCATATTGATTACAGGAGCATTCAGGACAATACCAACGTTGGCCTTGGAAATGCTTCTAAATTTCACCCCACTTGACTGCATTAAGACTTACAGGCTTGCACCAATGGGTATCGAAATCTTATGGAAACTCAAGTATTTTAAATCACTTGAACAGTGAAACTTCACTTGATTTTATCAAGCCAAGTCTGGGTGTCACAGGGTCCTCCACCGAATTATCACCACATCTTTATAGACGACTCTAAGCTTGAAGAAAAGATGGACGGTGGTGTATATTCGGATAATTTCAACCTCAGTATTTCTTTTCGCCTGTCTGATCACTGCAGTGTATTTCAGGCAGAAGTCAAAGCTATTCACACTGCACTCACTTGGATCAAGCAGACCAATGACTTCCATCGAGACATTTGCATTCTGAGTGACAGCCAAGTTGCCATCAAGCTGCCATTAAGGCTCTTGATTCTTTTCTCGTTAAATCGAAGATCATTCTAGACTACCGCAGATTTCTTAATGAGATTTCCGAGTAGCATAATATCCTCCTGTGCTGGGTACCCGGGCACTGGGGCATACGAGAAAACTGCAGAGCTGACAAGCTCGCTAGACAGGGTACAAACGAAACTTTCAATGAAGAAAATCTCAACTTGGGGATACCCATTGCCACAAGTAAACACAAATTGGATTCACCCATCTGTAGGACGACGAAAGTACTGTGGCCCACACTCAGTAAGAAACGCTCGCATAAACTCACTGACCTTAACAGAAAAGATATCTCGACCTATGTTGGAGTGGTTACCGGCCACTGCCTCATAGCACCTCACGCAGCGAGAATGGGACGAGCTTAGGACATCTCGTGCATGACTTCTACAGAAGCTGCAGAGATGAGGAGAAACTCGATACCGTGTCACATCTACTGGGTACCTGCTCTGCTTTGTGCAATAGACGCAAAAAATTCCAGGGATATTACCAGTTGAATGACTGAGTCCCCTATCAGTGGTTGACATTAGCAACCTCCTAAATTTCGTCAAAAGTTGTGGTTGGTTCGAAGTAGTAGAGTAGGAATATTTGCGTGGTACCACAATGGGCATTCCTATGGCCTATATATTCCCTCCTTTTGAGGGGGTGGCCAGTCTAACCTAACCTAAACTTAACCTAATATTTATCAAAAGCACAAATGTGCCACATTTTCGTCATTGACAAATATTTACATTTAAATCGAAATGAGTATCATGAATAGAAAAATTTGCACACAAATATTTGTAAATAGTAAAAAGAAAATATATTTAAATACGAATAAAAAAAAATCAATAGTTCAATAAGAACCCATTCGAATATGAGCATCATTTAAAATTGTGTAAGTATGAATAAATAAATTAAAATTGTCCATTTATAATATAACATATAATACAATACAAGAGGCAGCTTTTATTTGTAGCAGTAAAAAATTATTACAACATTGAACTTAAATTGAATTAAATTAAAGCGCCATGACGCTTTATTTTTCAGCTATCTGAATCCACCCTACAATGAGACTGGCATAAAATCATCAAAATCAATTTTCTTATATAAATTTTTGAATGTGAAACGTGTAAAAATGTTTTCATTTTTCTTATATTATATGCTGCTACAGAATGAAATGCGAACCCAACAACAATAATAGTAAACAAATTTTGAAGAATTTTTAAAACGATTTTTCGCGTTTCATAGATATCTTCACAAAGGTTGGGTAGGTCTATGTTAGAAAACGAAGAAAAAGCATAAACGAATTACTAAATGCCAGTCAGAGGGGAGGAGGCGAGGTGTGTGTATGTGTGTGTGTGAAGCAACGATAGAAAATCGAATTAAATAAACAAATGCGTAACGTGAGTAAAATATCAAACGACTGTTTGAATATGCTATTATCGTTTGGTTGCTTGTCTGCCATGGGCGAGAATTGCTCCTCTACGTACATTCGTTCGATGAGAGAAAACTCAAGAGCTCTTGGTATATGGTATATCGACATTGAATGCTTTTGTATTGGTATTTGTAAATGATTGCTATTATTATTATTATTATTATTATTACTATTGTTGTTGTTGTTGTTGTTATTATTTTAGAAAATTTCCTTTACATATTTAATAAGTATGCCAACAACATCAACAATTCTTCTATATCACGATCACGAATCAACAAAACATGAAAATTATTTCGAGTTGTCGATTGAAATAGTAAAAGGATGTAACATTTTTGAAATTTTCTCTTTCGGTTTCTTAAAGAATTTAAAAAAAGTTAGGAAAATGTTGCAGAATTTTTGAAATATATATATTTTTTAGCCTTTCTTAAAGAATTTTTAAAGAAATAAATAATTTATTATATGATATTTATTTAGTATGAAAAAACAATTTATTTAAAACTACTGTAAATTGGAATATCAAAAGGCAGTGCCCAACGACAAATTCTACAGCATTTCATTCCATATATTTTTTACAATTGGTTCTTTCGAATCGTAAGTCTGTAATGTGTGCCTTTCGATTCCAGCTGGATTGAATGCTCAGTCTGCCAGGGTGGAAACAAGAGGAACGCAGACCAACTCTTGTTGTGGAAGGAGAACCGAATTACACACTATTTATCCTAGGAATAAATAAATTTACTGTTACTGGAAGTGTTCGGTTCGGTTGATGTACCTTACCCACTTCTTTGACTACAAATACAATATGTCATACGATTTAACCTATCCTATCTATGGCTATATGTATAAATATGTATACTACTAACCCTGTACTATAGAGACGGTGAAATCAGGGTTTTGTTAGAAGAGATAACCAACGCCAATTGGATAATCCTGGTGCTTGTCCTGATAGGAGGTCATTTATTAGTACTTAATGGGACCTAAAGCATAAGGCTCTAAGGCTAATTACCGCTTGTGGTAGCTCAATCGTTATCTTACACACAATAATGTCTATATGTGATGTAGTTCTCTAGGGGTTACCTACGGTATTTCTTCGTTTTCTCAATCCTGTAACGAAAAGGTAAATAACCAGCGGGATGGCGACTGATTACACCTGAGCAGTATTAGTTTTCAGAGCAGAAGGCTATCCTAAAATTGCTCTTTAAGCAACTTTCAGGACAAAAATTGCCGAGATAATTCCGATGGAATCTATCTTGAAAGCGCTGGTTTTGGAAATGGTCCAATTTACAACCTAAAACATGCCAAATTAAAAAAAAATTACCTTTAATTTTAATGCAGTCGATAAAACCACTTAATCAAAGGCTCGATGCTTACTTTGGATGCCTTCCACCACTTAACCTTTAACGTATATGAGGCATATAAGAATTATATTTAATATATTCTTGTTTAAAGAAAAATATGTAATTTTAAATATTATTTCTGTATATGCACCAATTCATGCAGAAAAAGCATTAGGTAGAAGAAGAAGAATGCATCAATACTATCGAAATACATGTGTTTATGTTTTTGGTTTTTAACTGCATGTACAAGAAGAAGCATAAGGAAGAAACCAAAAAAATTAATAAACCAACACATTAATAACCAAAAAATAATCCCTTCGAAAATAGTTTTTTTAAAGCTTTTTGACTTAATGCAAACTAAATAGTTTATTCTGATTAATCACAATTCTAGATAACATAAGCAATTGCTCAATTAATCAAAATGTGGATTAATAAAAACACAAAATTCAAAAAAGCTCTTATTCTCTAAAATTTAAAGAATTCCCCGTCTATTTTATATTGGAAAAAATATTATAAATATTTTGAATAATTTGTGCACTTAATTTAATTCTGATTAATCAAATAATTGCGGTTTTCCTTCCCTTCCAATTTGAGTGTTTTTAGATACATTTTAACGGGCTCCGCAACATGTTGCCAAGCATTATTATGTTGCAAAATAAGCTGGTCATGTATATCGGCATATTGCGCCATTTTTCTCGCAATGCTCTGCTCAAACGTATCAATTGTCATCGATACAGGTCCCCTGTGATCGTCTGACCCAATACACCACACCCAGCTGGTCCCACCAAATACACAGCATAATCTTCTCGCCATGAATATTCATGATTACCGAAATGGATCCACATTTCATCGCCAGCCACAATTTGATGTAAAAACCCCTTCTTTTTTGCAGTTGGAACAGCAATTGTTCAAGCAGTACAGTACAAAAGTATTTCTGTTTAGAGTACAAATGGACCTTATGTACATAATATGACTGAAAGAGCAATTTAGCATTAATTCCTCGAAACATTTACTGATAAATATTCACTTAAATGTGTTCCTTTAAATTTAAAACGATTGTCTACATCCCTCGCTTTCTTTCCATCTCTTTAGCCGCTATACTTATTCGTTAGTGTCACTGATAAGTCTCCAAATCAAGTGCAAATATATTGCAAATATTTTAAGACTACATTTTTAATTGTTTTCCACTTTATTTATTTACATTCCATTCATTATTTCATTGTTGTTGTTGTTATATGCATATATTTTTTTTCAATTCATTTTTTTTTTGTTTCGAGGAAATAATAAATCTTTGCTAAAACTTGAGCATATCGTGCTGTTACATATTTGTGTACATGTAGTGCAGTGTATGCAGATGCTGTGCACAATTGTATATTGTGGGAGAAATAAAGTTGCGATTATTACAACAACTGCAACGTGGGAAAATAAGAACAGAAACTAAAGTGTAAAACAATTATTACTATTTTTTGTTTTTTCACTTTTTAGTCCACTGTCTGTGTGTGTCTTTCTCTCTTTCATCGTATTCCATTTTGTTGCGCTAGTATCAAAAGGATTTTGTTACATTTTACGAGTTGTTTAATGCATTTTGTTGTTGTTGTTGTTGCATTGTCCTGTTTACATAAGAGATTCTCACACTAAGGATTTTCGCTATTTAATTTTATTATATTGCCAGCTATAAATTTATGCTTTCAAGTATTCAACGGCATACAACAGAGAGATAGTGCCAGTTGCACTTAATCGGAAATGGATTTTAAATTAAAGAAACGACAAAAAAAAAGGATTGTGAGTATGAACGGTGTGGGTTACTACATAGAAAGAAGTGCAGAATAAACTATTTGACATTTTTTTTCGATACAGTTGAATATATTTTTTTTTTTTTGTATTATTTTCCTCACGTCACTATATTCGTTATCGTCTATTTCTTTGAGTTGACATTGCTCATATTGTATATATTGTCTAATGTAACTACATATTTGTTTGTTTGTTCAACGAGAACGTTCAACAATTTATTTTCTTTAGCAACATATACTAGATGCATATTTTTTGTCTCTTTCATGCCATGCCATTTCACTCTTTTTCACTTCAGTTTCATACATTTCGTTTTGTTTTCTTTCTATTTGCAGCGTGATGTTCTTATATTGGAACCGTCCGGTTCAGATATACTCAGTTGTGTATCCAAGGGTAAACGTGAGGTACGTATAAATGAGTATGTGCTAGTGTGTGAATAGAGGTTTCTCTATCAAATGTTCGTTTCTTCAAATTTGTCTTTATTCTTTCGGTGTGTGGGTTTTTGTTTTTTTCGAGACTCATTTGACCTATCAATTGCTCATAGTTGATTATTTGTATATATCTATATATACGCGTGTGTGTGTGTGTATGTGTGTGACTGTGTCTAAAAAACGTTCAAATTTTTTTTCTTATAATGCGCTTCTTTCTTCTTTTTTCTCTATATTTTTCTAATAATTCTTCTTCAAACGATCGATTTTTGTTCACACACATACACACACATACTTTCTCACTCACACATTAACACACATACATATATCGTTTTTATGCTTCGTTTTAAGAAGGTGGAATGCCGGAATCATATACGTGTAATTCAACCAATGGACTCTGGGACACGTTTATATGTTTGTGGAACGAATGCACACAATCCCAAGGACTACGTGATAAATGTGAGTACTAGCTACTATATATGTATATATAGTATAACTATATACAATTAGTATTAAATATAGTATAGTGTTTATATATGGCTGGAAGGTATAGTAAGTAAATTGTATGAAGAAGTATATATATATATATATGTATTAGTTACGTCAGTATTCTCCTACCAATATCAAAGGGTATGATTAAGTACAACTTGTGGGCGCACTTTTTGTTGTTTTTTGCCTTTGCTTTTTTATTTTATTGGGTTTTTTTTTACAATTTCGAACATGTATAAACTCACATATAACGGTGTACGATTATATTGTGCAATGTATGCCATGTCATGGCTCCTGGGAGTTAAATGTGTGCACCAAAAATTTAATTTATAGTCTGTAAAGCAATTTATTTAAATGAAAATATTGTGCAATTATCAATTTTATAAGGTAATTCACAAAGTGAATTACTTCGAATTTCATTGCAGTGAGATGAGAATTAATTCAATATTTTTAATTAATTTTTCCCAAAAATATTTTTCATATTTGCTTACGAAAGCAAATTTGTTAACATTACTCCATTAATTTATTAATATCGATTTAGAAATGAAAAAATAAAATATAGTGAAATATTGTATTATAATTTTTGCCAAATTAATATGTAATTATAGAAATAATTGTAGTTAGATGTGTTGTAATTAAATAGTTGCTTTCTGAAGGTCATAGCAATATTGCTGGTATATAATTACTGTAAAATATTCATTATTAGATCATGTAATCATATTTACAGGTTGCAATTATTTCTGAGTAATTTAGTAATTACGTTATACATTAGATTAGATTAGATTAGTAAGGACTAGACAATTACTGACTATGGCACTGCGTCCGATTCGAACTATTGTGCCATACCCGAGTTTAATATTGAAAGAGATTATATCCTTTTATTTTCTCAAAGAACATTTTGATTCTTGTGAGTTTAATTTCAGATAGATTAGTAGTCTGTAGTAGTTCCTTCCCAAGTGTTTGTTTTCTCACCCGGATAAGGGCTGGGCATTCTGTGATTAGGTGTATGGATGTATCATCTTTTTCCATACAGAATCTGCATATTTCGCTGTCTGTCAATTTCAGACGTGTTTTATGTTTATTTAGTAGACAGAGTCCACTGATTATACCTGTCATAAGTATTAGTTCAGCTTTACTCAAACTTAAAAGGTATTTTGAGTTTTTCACCGAGTAATGCAGAAAGAAAGCTTTGGTACATTCCATACCAATAGTTTTTGACCACGTTGCGTTTACTTTGTTCATATATCCTTGTTTGATACAATTTTTGTAGTGAGCTTTGCTGATTCCCATGATTGGTTCGGGTCCAAATGGTTGCTTTTCAACTTCCTCCCTTGCCAGTCTGTCTGCATTCTAATTACCATCGTAGCGACAGTGTGCTGGAATCTAGTGTACCATCACTTGATTTCTGACTGATAGTTGTTGGAGAAGATTGGCTGTCTCCCAAACTAACCTAGAATCAAATATTGACGAACTCAAGGCTTTTATTGCAGTCTTACTATCCGACATTACCATGATTCTTTTTCTATAAGGACGAAGGATAAGACGGTTGCTAAGCTACAGGACTTATTGACATTCAGGTCACTGGGACAATATATTTCAGATCCTGTGCTTTTTTCAGTGTACCAGACAATGTCGTCATGAGTAAGACGGATTTTTGAGTATTCCCAGTTTATCCTGTTTGGGATGTGAGTTTTGTACCTCTTGTTAAACATATGTCGCGGAGTTAAGGGGCATCCAAAAGCAAGCGTCTCGCCTCCTATCTTTAGCAATGGAACGATGACCATTTGTATATATATTAACACGATATGCATCAGTCTGTGTGTACTAATAATCGCATTCATTTGTACGGTTAAATCTAGTAGCAGCATAACCAAAAGTACATTGAGGGCTGCCGTTGTGTGTAATGTAATGTGCGAACTAATACATTACTCGTTAAACTATCGAATTGAAATTCTAGTACAATTATGTACTAGTTCTGTGGCTGGAATAAAATAACTAGTTTCATAACCAGATAAACTTGAATGTTTAAATTCAGTAGTTTACTTAAAATGAATGATACAAAAACTTTCAAGTGATTCGTTTTTAACGCAGAAATTATATGTTACAGATTGACGAAATTAATTGAGCGACATTGATAGAACATAAGATTGATAGGCACACAATAGTGAGTACCCGAATCTCGGCTAAGAGCAATAAGATTTTTTATACTAAAATAATTTAAATTAATATATGCATGAGAATTATAATGCAATGAATGAAAATTGATTATTCTTTATTTACTTAAACGAGTCAATCGACACTGCCTATGACACCTTTATGTTAAATTCGCCAGTTGTAACAAAGAAAAGTGGCTTGAAGTAGTTGCTGGTTCCTTAGAACTAGTGAATTCCATAGTTTCGAACTATTTTTTTTTTTTTGCACTGCAGGGTACAGATTGAATCTGAGTAATTTTATAAATTCTACAACTTATAATAATATTTTTGAAGAGCATACATTTCTTTGAGAATAACTAAGCGCAAGTAGTTATAAATAGAGTGCTCAATATGTTTTAAAGCATGTAAATATTTTTTTGTTTCTAAAATATGAATTACATTTGTAACGCTATGGCCCAATTTGAAGGTCATTGTCTCAGGGATGAACCTAAGCAGTTCTAAATGATAGCATTTGCGTACAGTAACAAAAGTTCTAATCCATTTCTGCTCTACTAAGTAACAATTTTTTTTTTTTACAGTGGTTTAAAATTTGGCTTTTTCGGTAAAAAGTAGAATCATGTAATTTGAAAAATCATATGAAAAATTACATTTAAGGTAGTTCTTGTCTTCGGAGACCTATATTAAAATTGTCCGAGCATTATTTTCTCAGAACTTATTAACTCTCTAACTACCACTCCAATGGGTCATTTTCGACCTAATTAAAAAAAAATGGACTCATTCGAGTCCGAAATTCCAACAACTTCGTAAACATCATATTCTGAAGCAGAAAAACCTGAGCGGCACAAATAAAAGGTTCGGTAAATGTTATGGTACATACATTTGGTTCATTATGTAAATTCTTTGAATTATGTAGTGCTGTGGAATTCAAATTGAAATCCTCATAAATAAAAAAAAAAAAATTGCAGCTTAAATCAGTTGCAATCAGTGATTTGGAAGAGTTTTCTTCTTCAGTGATTGTCATCTGAAATGACAATGTTTGGAGGGTTGTTCAATAAAATTTCGATATGGGGCTCTTGTGTGATTGATATGCTCAAAATGATGAAATTGTGTACTATATGCTCACAAAGGTATAATTGCGATGACCAAAATACAACAACCAAAGAAGGAATTTCACATACCAAATGTGGCAAACAAAGCGCATCAAATGTTATTCTCCAAATTGCAAACCCAATATTTTTTTAATTTTTTCAAATTTGAAAATGGAAAAGATTTCACTCAAATAAGAACATCAAAATCGTTCTATATTGAATGATTGAAATAATTTGAAATTCATTGTACTAAACGAATTCAGCTGAAAGTGGATTATATTGAAGAAAAATAGAATAGGCATAATTTTTGAATATACTAATATTTAAACAAAGGAAAATTACTTGTAATTCTATAGAAAAAAGAATTCCAATATATAATTTTCTATAAAATTAAATTTCAAAAAATTCCCAAGTTCTTATATTTATCGTTAAATTTACAATTTAAAAGCTATAAATACAATCGATTATTTTGACCTTTTTTTTAACAATATGTTTATTTTTCGCTCTCTTATGTTTACCACTTTAAAGAAGAACATTACGAAACATATTACAAAAAAAAAAAAAAATAAATAAAATGTATACAAACAAAACCCAACCGCATTAATTTTAAATACGTACCTACAATATATGTATATAATGTATAAAAATAAATACAAGGTTATACATATAATGTAGTAAATATCATGCCATATATTTGTATGTGTGTCATTTGAATTAACCTAAAATTTTTTTGTATTACAATACCATCCTCTCTCGTCCCAAAAGGGCTTAAATTGACTCGATTTTTATTTTATTTTTTTTTTTAATAAAATTCACATTTTTATATTGCCATTTTCGTTTTTTGCCGTTTCTTCTTCTTCTGCTTTTGTCTTGTTTGCATACCTTTAGGCGAATTTAACACATTTACCCAGATCGGAATACGTGCCTGGCATTGGTTTAGGCATTGGTAAATGTCCCTATGATCCTGCTGACAATTCAACTGCTGTCTATGTGGAAAAGGGAAATCCCTTTGGATTACCAGCATTGGTATGTATACATACAATATACCTTATATGTATATACATGTGTAGTAAATTGAATGAGAAAGAGAAATTATGTCAATTGTAATTGTAAACTTTTGCTGAAGAACAAGAAGTTTGCAAAAATTAGAAAAGAAAAGAAGCACGATTTTATTATATGTATGTGCAAACAATTTTAAATGTGCACCAATCGAATTAAATTATTCGTTTGGCATGTCCTTACTCTTACTCATTCAAAATTTCTACAAAATTTTGTTCGAAAAATCGAATTTGGAAACAAACAAAAAAAATGAACCAAAAAATTGAAAAGAAAACTGGCAAGCAACTAATTTTCATACAATTCTTTTGCGCGACAATTTCTTATTCTTTTACAGTATTCAGGCACCAATGCGGAATTCACTAAAGCCGATTCGGTTATATTCCGTTCGGATTTGTATAATTTAACTTCCGGTCGGAAGGAGCACAATTTCAAGCGTACTGTCAAATACGATTCCAAATGGCTCGATAGTGAGTATTATTGAATTGAACTTTCTTATTTTTTTTCATTGTTGTGTGCCTCTGAGTCTGACTGTATGTGTGTGTGTTTGGGTAATTGAATTTTCGTTTGTGTTTTTTAACATTTTCTTTCACTAACTTGATTCTATTTCGTTTTTTTTTTCTTTCATTTCTAATTTTTTTTTCATATCAAATGTATAGAACCAAATTTTGTGGGCGCTTTCGATGTAGATGAATATGTATATTTCTTTTTTCGCGAACATGCCGTTGAATATATCAATTGTGGCAAGGCGATTTATTCACGCATTGCACGCGTTTGTAAGAACGATCGTGGTGGCAAATATATGATCAGTCAAAATTGGGCCACATACTTGAAGGCGCGCATCAATTGTAGCATTTCAAGTGAATTTCCATTCTATTTCAATGAAATTCAATCGGTGTATAAAATGCCAACGGATAATACCAAATTCTATGCGACATTTACAACAAATACACATGGCATTGTCGGTTCGGCAGTGTGTAGCTACGATATACGCGATATTAATGCGGCATTTGATGGTGAGTATAAGACTACATACGTAATGTTAAGGTGGTGTGCTAGTGGTGGTGATGGTGATGATGGTGTATGAACGACTACACTTAAATATTGGTGTTGTTGGCAATAATAGGTGTGTTAGTATAGATATGTATATGAAGATTTATTGCACTTGCAATAATTCTTCGAATTTCTTTTTTTTGTTTTTTTTTTTTTGTTTTTGTTGCTTAGCTTTGCATTAGTTGTTGCTGTTATCTTTTAACTTCTCCACTACACATGTGCCGGTATGTGCCGGAAAGAAATTATACGCGCGCTCATATACCAAATTTAACCGTGAACGAATTTCACGTATTCAATTCATTCAATTCACATACGATTATATACATCTAACTACATACGTAGATATGTATGTAGTATATGTATCGGATGTGTTGGCAAAAAAGGCATTTGTGTAGTGGGTAAAATGTATGAGCACATCGGTGTTGTTAAATTGTGCAAAGGAAATTGATGTGACTTTTCAGGAAATTCATTATATACGAAATATCACCTTTGAATTCACATTTTATTCCCCTACTCCCCTACATTTGTATGTTGATTATTTTCTTCTTCGTTCTTCTGTTATTTGGCTTATAAAGGGTATTTCATTATTTGTATTTGTTCGTCAAGTGGACCACGCGACACCAGACCAAGGTCTGTTGGAGGATATGAGCCCTATAGCTGATACATCTGAGCGCCAACCACAAGTGTTACGTTAAACGAGATATTTTGTACCCAGGCCCGTCTACGACCTCCTTTAGAATCTCCTCTCCCTTTTTAATGAAGGATAGAATTGATCTTGTCGAACTTTTGATGGTTGAAGCTGGTGTTGGGAAACTCAGCAAAACAGTGTTTGAGGCGAAGTCTGTCCAAGGCCGGACATTCGCAAAATATGTGGATCGATATTTTATCCTCCTCCAGACAGAGTCTACACTGCGTGTTAGAGGATAGTCCCATTTTGTGTAGGTGGTATTTTAACCAGTTATGTCCTGAGAGATAGCCGGTTATTAGGCTTAAATTTGTTCTGCTAAGACTAATTCTGTCAAAAGCTGCATCGAAGCTGATGAGAGTTTTCGCTTGGCGGAGACCTGTCGAATTTGTTTTTGCAAAACAATTGGCAATGAGCCCATTGCGACAGATATGCGGATATTAGGACCGTATATTCCGGCGCCTGTACCTTTGCCTGTGGTCAATCCGTCTGTAAATCAAACGTATTTATGTCTTCAGGGTATTAAGTTGCTATTCGTTTTCCATTCCAAATGCCGTAAGTTGCATAGAAAATTTTCCCAAATAAGTACGAAAAAAGCTTTCTTTAATATATATTTTTACTAGCTCCTAATAGCATAGTAATAATGTGGCTTCATTTTTTATTCTAATCATTTCTCTGATTCATCAGCATTCCTTCCACGAGCTATGGTATTGGCTATTTGTTAATTGGCTTCATATACGAAACTTGTGGAGGTGAATTTCTTCAATGATGATGTGATGTGAATAGTTGTCTGTTTCGATGATTCAGTCATCACTTCTAGCTTCACAGCTGCACATAATTATTGTGTCGACTTTAATCAAATATTTCCTCTACAGATTTGGGTGAACGAAGAACGATCAGAAAAATTCTCCGAGGAGATAAAGCAATTTTTTTTTTACTTCGCCCCTCTTTTCGTTATTTCTGATGTTAATGAAATTTTGCGAAATGATGAGAATTGATGTAGTAATTTTAGTCCATATCTTCAGTTTCGTTAACTTCAAACTTATAGTTAACTCACCATAAAGTCGATTGTCTTTGAATAGAATACTTCCAGTAAGACCACCAATTACAATAGCTTAAATCAGGTTGTTCAATTCAATATTATTATGTGTTATAAATTGTAGAAAGTAGAACAGTATTCACTAGTTTTGTTTGCAATGAGAATATACTAAGCAAAAATTTTAAAAAATTAAATGAATTTTATCAGAAGAAGAAGAAATCATATGGCACAATGCGACCATTGTGAAAATGAGTGAAATTACTACAACAAATTCTAATTCAATACTAATTCCTTTTTCTGTCATTTATTTTTTCACTCATCAGATGTTCCCTAAAAGGAATAAAAACACAAATACCCAATACAAACACAAATAATCGGTCTTTATATATATGCCAAGTAGTAATATTTAAAAAGTAATAGCTCAAATCATCTAGTTTTCTGGCTAGAATTATTAGATTAGTTCGATAACTAGAGAAGAGTCAACAATTATTTTTTTTCGAATAGTATTGTAGTTGTTGTAACAGCATTTTTTCGCCGAGTTCGCAGTCCTTGACCTGGAATGGCTAAGGTATATTCCAGCACGAAGACCCGATTGCCGTGTGAACATCAATTACCGTGGGAACATCATATTTTTGAATACTATTTGAATACTTTGCTTGATTCAATTCTATTTTATGAGGTAGGTTGATTATATGACGTATATATAGGATCATATATTTAGTAGCGCCATTGCTCAGTGGGTTAGCGCGTTCGTCTTCTGATCTGTAAGTTGTGGGTTCAATACACACGGCTGAAGCACAAATTGAATATTGAATAGATTTTTCTTTCAAACGGTATCCACCTGCTTGTAAATAATTGTCAACTCTTCTGGCAGTAACAATTTGATATGAAAAAACTTCTAAAAGAGCTCTAAAGCAAAGCTCATACAAAATAAAATCACAAGGGTTGTGCCATTCGAAACTGGCTAATATAAGTAGGTTCCTTCTAAAATTGTCTTAAATTTTGGACGCACAACACTACTGGAAGAGAAGCTCGTCCAAAGGTCCTTTCGTGTTCTATAAGTGCTACATAAAAAAATTGTTTTTGTAGTTTCAAAAGTACAGTCCTTCCATTTGAAAAATGTCAATTATAAATGTGCACATAAATGGATAAAATTGTAAAAATTGACTAGTTGTATTCATCACATCTTTTCACTACAGGGTATGTATAAACTATACATACAATACATGCATGCAAACATATAACCGCACATCATACGTATGAGTAAAACACAATACAACACGTTTGATGCAAACGACACGTGACATTTCCGTAGATGTGCTGTTTGTTGCAAATTTGTTATTCGTGTTGTTGTTCTTGTTATTGTTGTTGTTTTGATTGTTATTATTACCATTGTTTACTACTATATTTTCTGCTGTAGCTGCAATTGTTGTAGTATTGGACCTGGTTGTTTTCTTTTTTGGTATTACAAATGTGTTTGCAACTATACAAAATATGACGTACCGACCGAGTTACTTGTATGTATTGAAAAAGAAGGTGTGAAAGAAAGCGATGCGTACAAAATAGCCCAACAACAATTGTAGGTAACCAACTACCATTAACTATACGAGGTGAAAAACAGAAAAAGAACAAACAAGTTAGTATTAAGAAAGAAAATAATAAAGAAAAAGGACACAACATGGCGAACGAAAAAAAAACACACAAATCTGGAATCGGAAACGGAAATGATTTTTGCAAGTGTTGCAAAATTAATGCCTCATTCATGTGGCACTGCTACTCTAGTGGACTATGATTTTTTTCTCCTTCTGTTTCTTCTCTTTACAAACATACATACATATATATTTGTATAAATGTATAGGTAACCAATGTATGTATTGTATGTTAGCATGCATCCTACATACATACTTTTATATTGCGTGTAGAGGTGCTGACAAGTGTAATACTCGTTTGTATACGCATTGAATGAATGAATGTTGTTTTTGAATTTCTTGTTTTCTTCTTCTACCTCTTCTTCTACATGTTTATGATGCATTTACTACCATGCATGACAACATATATAGTATAGAATTTAAAATGGAATTGTATTGTTGTTGACATTCTGAACACATTTGTTTCTTTTCTTTTTGACATACACAGAATGAAGTGTATGTAGCAATAGCAAAAGTAAAAAAAAGTAAAAAAAAATTGAAAAACTATTTCACATTATTTTGCATTTTTCTCACAACTAATGCATGGAATCAAGTACATGTTATTGTTATTTTTTTCTTCTTCTTCTGAGGATAGTAAATGCTATCTTTATCTGTTGTGAGTTAATACATATATTTTTTAGTTAGTGTGTCTCTAGTCATATCCATCATATATGTAAATGCATTAACATACTCGTATATAAATAGTTAAGCGTTGACAAAAGAAATGTATTCACCGAATTGTAATGGTTGCATTGTGATAGCTATTTTGAATGCATAATGTTCATATAAACGCGGTCAAAATGACAATGTTAGCAATTTCTCATTGTCCATACACATTTGCATGTGTGACTATTGTTTACGTTTGTATATATTTATTTTTAACTCTATTATTTTGCAATAAGAAAATCTAACATTCTATGCAGAATAATGACGCAATGAAATTATAAAAACTACTTAAAATGATAACAAATATGAATTTAATGTATGTGTATGCCATATTATGCATACCTACTGCAGATAATGATTCCAGACATTAGCGGATTTCATTTTCTTTAAACTTGTGGTAATACCATCACTTAATATATCAACATTTTTGCTTCTAAATAATTATGATTGAATCCTCCATAGAAAATTTCCGAGCAGTTGGTTCAATATATTCATTCAAAATATGAGATCCCATATAGAGTTGATGATACAACACGAATCCATTATATATGGAAAATTTTTGAATATATTAACTGCCTTGGAATAATGTGAAGAAATAATTAGTAGGTACTTTAAATAGTAAAGTATTTTGCAATAATTCCTTTGATTTTTATTTCTTTTGATTTTGGTTTATAACGATTTTCTCAAAATTTTTAAAGAGTGATCTCAATTATTGTATATAGGTACCATTTATGATGCTGATCATAACAAAATTCTTATTATTCAACTTCTGTTTTCTTTTTCATCCAATGTAAGAATTAAACATGTAGATAAGTTACAGCTCATTGGAATTTAAGGCAGTACTCTAGGTGTTTCAGCGCAGAGCGAGTGAATGCCGGTGGACTTGCTGCGATGTGGTACACTTGCCTGAATGTTGCGTTGGCGGCAGAGATGGTGATGATTGTGATGCTGCTATGTTCGTTGTTGCTATATAAAATGCACCTTTCTACTTCACTTTTAATATTATTTATTTAATGTTATTGGTTAATTTTAAATGTAAATGTATGTATATTGATCGAGTAGTCGGTCTTTTTTTTTCTATTGTAATAATTTCAGTTTGTTTATAACAATTTCTAATTTTTAACTTTTAATTGGGAATCACGCACTGCTTGAATAGAGGGAGTTGATCAACAATATAAAAATATATAAAAATGGAAAGTGAGGAGTATAAACTAAAAGAAAATAGAGTATGGGAGTGAGAGATAGAGAGAATTAGAGAATTAGAAATTGCGGAACGAATAGAATTATATTAGGGTTGCTAACCCTTGGAAACCTTATACGGGCAGTGCGCGACACACATCTTCTGGCGTAGACACTAGGCTTTGAAGAATTTTCGGTATTACAGCCAACTTGGCTGTCATTCATATTGTCATTTAACTTGTCGAATTTAATATAATAAATTTCATACAAAAAATTAGTATTTGAGGTAAATTTTAGTACACTCCTTAAGGGGGGATTAGGTTTAATGTGTGTAAAAAAATGCTCAGCAATTATTCTGGAGCATCTCGGAAAAAAGTTAAACCGCGGTGTCCCTCATAAATCGGTGCTGGATCATCTGGAATCAAAAAATCAAAATTATGTTGTTAGGGACGCAGACTTTGAAAACGTGAGTTTTGTGAAAAACGCTTTAAGGTTTTGAACACTAAAAAATTTGGGATAAAGGATATTGCAATCATCCATGATGTCTAAAGCATCTTTTTGCTCTTGTCTACGATGAATCCTGTCTTCTGCCTTTTGTATGGTTTTCAGCTTCCTGCTCTGCTCGGCCTATACGTATGGAGTTAGTTGATCCGACAGGTATAAAAAAAGTGATAACTTCGTCAATTTTGCTCCGCTTGAAATTTAAACACAACATTCTTGAGATACTATAGAAAAAAAATAATTAAAAAACCCTATTCCCCCCTTAAAAAAAAACAAATCTGCAGCTATTGCATATAAAATTGTTGTGGGGATTTATGGAGACCATGATCTGTTGGAGATTGGTTCAAAAGTTTCGAAAATTTCGATTTCGATTTCGAAAATTTCAACACCAATACTGCTGCTGGGCTGCTTTTATCATAGGACAAGCGTTTATTTGACCAAGATGCTATATGCAAATATGTAGCTGTTTGGTCGGCTATCCTAAATTAGTTATTATGTTATAGGCTAGCCAATGATTAACGTAGTCTTCAAAACGCGTTCCCTTTAAATATCCAGTGTGCTGTAGGCAACTAATGACATAGTGACACAGTATTTGTGAGAGCGAAATAATTCTAACTTATGATGAAAGACCTAGATCCATATACTAAAGCCTTAAATCTTTTTGCATTCTCAGGCCAATATATTTTTTAATGGCCATTTTAAATTTGCAATTTTTTTGGTTGAGTGTTTTTTAGAATAAGTCGAAAAAAAAGGATTAAAATTCATATCGGTTTCGAAATATGTAGTTTGGGTCATGTAGTAAAATTTCACGAAAAATAATTTTGTAAAATATTTTAACCCATTAGCTCAGTCATAGTGACACACAATCGTTTTGACCACTTTTGTTGAAAAATTTGAATAAAATGCCATTTGAGAGGTCGCTAGGGGGTTAAAATGTTCGAGAAAATTATTTGCGGAAAAATTTCACTAGTTATATCCTCGGCCAAATCTTAATACAAAGAATGCAATGGTCCACAGAAAATAAAAAAACAAATATATCCCCTTGAAATATGCAACGTTTTTAAACATTCTTTTATAATTGCTCATAAATAAAACTCTAGCTCTTATGGTACTCTGAAGCTCTTAATATGGCGATTAAAAAACTAAAACTTGTGATTGTTTGATTTTGTTTTTAAAATTACATATTTTTTATTTTCTGAATAATTTATTTAATTCTAAAAATACATTCAAACTAAAAAGCACGTACAATTAATTGATATCAATATCGCACACTGTTATTGGATATTATTTTGATGTAATTTAGCTTCCAAAATTATTTCTTTACACCACAGTGTTTCCTTATAACTAACATTTATCTCTGTGACAGTGAATAGAATGATAATTAATTACATATAAGTAGAATTTCTTATCCTCTTCTCCAAAACATGACTTTAACAATTTATTATTGAAGATTGAAGCAATTTTAAGTTACAAATATGTTTATAAGAATTTATATATGATAAAAGTTTACAAAACCACAAAATAATTAATTATAAAGGAAACCAATTGATTGCTGTATAAAATTCGAATAAAATGTGGCTTGAATAAATCGAAAAATATATTTCTAAATGTACTTCATTTGACAATGAATGAAAACAATTAGAGACAATGAAAATTTCGTAGAAAGATCAAATGAGAGAATACGTTTAAGGAAAAAATATGAATTCAAAAAAAAAAAACTATAACAGCAACAACAAGAATGTCTATTGCCAAGTACTAAATATTATATATGTACTTGCATGTTACACCATACATATCAAATGAGTATGATAGTAATAGTTTTACTATTAAATACTTGTTATACCATAAGTATAAGTACATATGTCAAATAAAATAGTCAAATTGCCAAAGAAGTTTTCTTGCCATTCACAACACATTGATAATGAACATTTGTTGAAAGAAATAAAACACAAACAACAAATTGTTATTTCCTTAACTTGTAAACAATAAGTTAAATACACTCTTTCTTTCTTTACTTATCTACCAATATATATTTACATTGAAAATTTGCAGGCAAATTCAAGGAGCAAGCCACATCAAATTCCGCTTGGTTGCCAGTGTTGAATTCAAAAGTGCCAGAGCCACGTCCTGGCACATGTACAAATGATACAGCAACATTGCCTGATTTAGTGTTGAATTTCATACGTAAACATCCGCTAATGGACAAGGCGGTCGATCATGAATTTGGCAATCCGGTCTTTTACAAACGTGATGTTATACTAACCAAATTGGTTGTGGACAAGTAAGTATAAGAATAATAATAATTTATTATTATCTTAGCTACATTTATAGCATCGATGTACTGTGTGTTGTGTGCTTCTCTTTTTTTTAAACGGATTGATGCCAACAAATCTTTAACACCATCACTTATTTACTTTATTCTAGTAAAATATTTGAAAATAATTTCTTTTTACATATTTCTATTTAAGCGGTTTTGCTTGTTGACATTTTCTAAGGAGGAATTTTTCTTTTTTGCAATATTTTCTTTGGCAACTACATGCTTTTAATTTTTTATGTTTTTTTTTTGTATGTGGTTTCGAGTGCACTTTTCATACATTTTTCCGCCAGCTTCAAATATTTTACTATTTATTTTTTCTACTTTTACAGTGTAATAGTTGTAGTTATTCAAGTAGAAAATAAGTGCACAATTTAGAGCAATTTAGACAAATAAAAAAATAAAAAATAAAGAAAAAAATTTTAAACTAACATTGTACTAGTATAGAGAGAAAGAGAGAGAGAGAGAGAGAGAGAGAGAGAGAGAGAGAGAGAGAGAAAAAAAAAAGTAGACTTGTAAAATAACTTAAACGGAAGTTATGAAAAGAAGCAGAAAAATATGCTTTTATGTGTTGGCTGAAATGTGTTTATGGTATATATAGAAAGAACAAGAAATATCGTAGTACAGAACAACAGTAATAATATAAAAAAAAAACATATAGAAATAAAAGTACAGATATTTGAGGTCACATTTGTAGAAGGAAAATGAATAGAAATACCCTACAAGTGGACATAGTGTATAATAAGATACCATAGGATTATGGAAATAATCTAAAGATATTGAAACTTAATTTAAAAAAAAATTTAAATATAAAAAATATTTAAAGAGGATAGTGCTTTTTATTCATGACTCAATGTCGATTATGATTTTAACTAAATTTACTCTACTTCACATGTTCGGGCTCCAATTCTTTACAAAAAAAAAAATAAAATTCTCAATCTTTTAAATCCATGAATCTAAAAGTAGACAGAAGTGGGTCGCTACACATTATCAATATTATTATGGTGACTCTGTGAATAGCATACTGATGTGTATTCATTTCTTGACTCTCTGTTAGAGAATTTTACTCTACGTTTTACTCTACCCGATCTTCATTTTGTATTAAAAACAACAACAACAAAGCATTGTTGTGACTGCTTAACATCGGCCTATAGGTTATAGGAATTATGGTCGAATGAATTTTTGAAATGATGACAAAAAAAATGTTTGCCCAAGAAGAATACTGAAAATAATTACAACAAACTACTTAGAACACTGCATTAATGTCGAAATATTTTTGTAATAATGTCGACAAATTTGTAGTCACTTTTTTTGTAAGTATTGTAAACAAAATTGAAATAAAATTGAACAAAGATTGTAAGCAGTTAGATTTTGATATAAAGTTAAAAATTTTATTTCCATATTGGAAAGTATTAGAATATTTTTACGATAGTAATAAGCATTTATAAGCCGTTTCATGAAATTTTGTAGGCCGTATATCAAATCAAGTGCCATAATTAAAAAAACGTCATTATAGCGTATAAGGGGACATTTTTCAACAAAAATATTCCTTTTTGAAAAACAATTTTAATATATTACATATTAGCCATTCTTATTTATAAACTTTTGCCATTTTATTTTTTTTTTTGGTATCTCCATAATTCCATTGATGTATAACTGCCTTGGTTTATCGGCGAAAATCTTGGCCAAATGATTTTCAGTGGCCCTTCGATCTGCCAATTCTTACCATTAAGAGAGATGGCAGCCAGACGGTGCAAGATCCGTGCTATGCGGTCGATCCATCAAAACTTTCCAACCAAGTTCCGTCAATTTGTTTCAAATCATCAAAAATGTGTGTGTGTGGCCTGGCATTATCATAATGGAACACAACTCTTTTTCTGTTGGCCAATTCTGGTCGCTTTTCCTTGATTGTTTCGTTCAAGCAGTCGAGTTGTGAGCAGGTTGTAGCAGTCTATAATAGACAATTACCTTCTAATCTCACTAAATAGTCAACATTACCTTGTTTGCTGTCAGGTCAAGCTTTGAAGTCGACGCAGAAGAGGAAGACTTAACCTTCGGTGGAAAGACAAAGTATTGGAGCTAGGCGCCAGCTACCGAAGAACAGAGATGGCTGGCGAAGCATGTTATATTCGGCCTAAATCGATATTCGGTTGTTATGTACACAAGAAGAAGAAGAAGAATTCTCGTATTCAGTGCATTTTTCATCGCCCGTAGTGATTTCCTTCTAAAAATGTTCGATTAGGCTGTTCGACCAGAGTGGGGTGCATTTTTGACGTCGCAATTTCCAGAACGGAACCGAGTAAAGCACTCCTGGGTCCACTAGTTCACCCGCAGCATTCTCATCGTAAGCTGCACAAAATGTTCGCCATGTTTTTGAAGTGCTCTTAAGTTTTTTATAGTAAAAAAAAGCATCACAAAGCGTATTTCTGCAGATATTTCACTTATTTTCAAATCAATCAAATTTTTTAAACAAGCAACGAATTACAGACATGTATTCACAAAAAAACTGTAGCCTAAAATGTCATCTTTCAAACACAACTCCGTTTGATATAATCGGAGTAGTGTTACCCAATATATGGGCATCAACACCATCCAGTAACAAAAAACCGCGAAGACTTTTTAAATTATCCAAAATATCGGAAAACATCAAATTTATATTATGAATAATCAATTTGAATTCAGTTAAAAGCTTAGAAAATACAGATTTAGATGTAAATCGATTTTATAAAGTATTCTTTTAAATTCATGTTTTTTTTTTTAATGAGTTGATCCAAAAGCCAAGCACCGTGACCACAAATATGATTTGGAACATGTGAGACATTCTGTAGTTAAATTTTGAAAACGTTATTTGTACAAAACTCTTCCAAATGCTTCGAAATTGTGAAATATTTCCTACAAGATATTTCTATATATAAAGTAGCATTGAAAATGAAACTGAGGTTAAAACATAAGCAGAAGAAATGATAAAAAAAAACAAGTAAAACCACAAGTATGCCATTATATATTTTTGTTTACTTATTATAATAATTTTTTTTTTTGTAGCGATGTAGAATGTCTTGCAAATAAGTTTGTTCTACTTTTTATAAGCAGGGAATCTTGGTCCCTTTTCTTACTATTACTTTGCTGTCTTTATTTTATTTGAAATTTAATTTTTTCTCACAAAACTTTCAAATTGCTATAGGCATTTATTTATATTTTTTCGCTACACTTTCGCTACACATCTCTCTTTATTTTCGCTTTGACCTAAATAGAAAAATTTTGTTAAACTCTTTAATATAACAGCATTTATTTGCTTGGTCACCAGTAACATACAGACGCACACACACACACACATAAATATAAATTAAATACTTTTTTAGAAAAATTTGTAGACATTTTCTTGAGAGAAATAAATAATTGAATTAAATTTTAACAAAAAATTCAGTAAAGTTGTAAAAAAATGGCAATAAACTTATAATACAACACATTAGGAATTTTACACAAACGAAGTTCGTCATCATTAAATCTAATACTCTTGCCATTTACATCTTTCATTTTTCAGAATTCGTATTGATAAATTAAATCAAGAGTATCTTGTATATTTTGTTGCCACCAGTACTGGTTTGATTTATAAAATTGTACAATTCGTACGATACGGACAAAGACACTCGAACCTATTGGATGTACTTGAGGTGGCACACAATGAACCAATACGTGAGATGGGCTTGAGTCAAAAGACTGGCTCATTATATTTGGCTACCGATCATCAGGTGAAACAAATCGATTTGGCAATGTGTATGCGTCGTTATGATTCATGTTTCCGCTGTGTTGCCGATCCATATTGTGGTTGGGATAAGGAGGCTGGCATTTGTAAACCATATCAATTGGGTCTATTGCAGGTAAGAACAACGGAAGCAAGGGCAGAGTAGTTATGTAGCATATAGCATCATCTAAACAAGTTTCAAATACATAAAACTATTCACAACAAATATTTTCTTATGGTTCTCTTGCAGGATGTTGCTAATGAAACATCCGGTATTTGCGATACGAGCGTCTTAAAGAAGCGTATAACCGCCTCATATGGGCAAACATTGCATTTATCGTGTTTTGTAAAAATACCTGAAGTATTGCGACAAAAATCAATACGATGGTATCATCATTCAACGGAACGAGGACGGTAAGTGTTTGCGCATAGAGGGTGCATTATAAAGCTTCTATGAACATATATACTTAATATTGTGTGAGAGTATTGATTTTTGTGTTTTTTTTTCTGTATAAATATGTAAATTGTTTTCTTTTAATTAAAACGTATTTTCTTTTGCTCAAAATATTTGTCTTGGGTCACAAAATTTCAATTCTCATACTCTATTTGCCATCATTGTGAGACATCATAGGCAAGCTCCATTTTGTTACCTTTAAAATGTACCTATAATTTCTAATCCCTCTTTCCTAATTTTATCACATCTTAATAAAAAAAAATGTGAATTTATTAAATTTCAACCACCCAAGCAATTTCAATACGCCGAAAAGTATGCAATAGTAAAGAGTATTAAATAATTTTTTTTTAACAAATTTATTATATTCGTCGAATACACGAATGTGCCCTTGGAGACAACAGATGTTCATACTTCAAATGTAAATTTCACTCTCTCATATTGAAACTCATACACACACACATTCATATATAAACACATTTATAAGGAAAAGTAAATATTTACGAGCATACAACGCCGGCTGTATTCGCATCGTTATTAGTAGCACAAATCTTCTGCTTCTCATCATTATCATCATCATCATTATTGTTTTCTTACTAAAAAATATTTATGTTTCCTCATTTGCTATCATCGATGTGTTGATGCATATGAAGATTTGAAGAATGCCAAGAAAAAAAAAAATGAGGGAAAAAAATTAAAAGTGGAAAATGTTTTTTAAATGAATGAAAAGTGTAGAGGAGGTATCGAAAGTAAATAATATAATAAAATCGGAAGTGGAAATTGAAGTTGAACGATGTTGATGCTGTCATATAATATATATATGTATATAGTACATTGTTCGTACTATATAACTGCAGTCATATTCGTGTCGTAAAATGACACTTAAAAAATACTGTAGTCTACTTTTTGGCGTTTACGCTTATTTGCTTTCGCTCTGTCGTATGGCGTATGGCGTAATTTTACTTTTCATTGGAATTGTATATGTGTGTATGTAAAAAGTTTCATTTATGGATGGCAAAAATAAAGATGATAAAATCAGTAAAAACTTTTATCCAAGTTGTCAGCTCATATTTGATGGAATATTTACACATGCATATACTACATATGGATATATTGAAAATGATGATGATGATGACGATGATGATGATGATGATGATGATGATGATGATGATGATGCTGACGTTGATGAAGGATATATACTTTTCACAATATTTTTCATATATGAGTATATTGGGGTATATTATTCTTGGGTATATTATTCTTACATATTTTCCACTTTTATTTACTCAAGTTTTATTCATTCATTAGCTTTTGTAATGATTGAATATTATGTTTAACCAAGATTTTCATCATAGATATTATTCTCTGTTCATACGTAATTTTTTACATAATATTTACTTATAATTATTGAAATTAATTAATCTGAATATAAACTATGAAATTATTCAATTCAATTTTTATTTCTTATTTTCTTATTTTCTTTTGTTTTTTTTTTAGCTATGAAATAATTTACACACCTTCAAAATATATTGAAACATCCGAAGGTGGTCTTGTCATCATCTCAATTAATGAAGGTGATGGTGGACGTTATGATAGTTATTTGGATGGTACACTTCTATGCAGTTATAGCGTTAATGTGGATGCGCATAGGTAAGTTCACAGCAATTCATAATTTTATGAAGCTGTATTATTATAATTATGATACCTTTTTTAATTTAATTTGAACTTGAACTAAGTAGTTTTCAGTCTGAATCACGAATATAGGTCTTTAATAAGTATTCGCACTGCTTTAAATAATATGGTTGCCTACTATAGTTTAGTGTACATAGTCACCAAGGCACTGAAATATTTCGGAAAAATGTAGGATAGAAAAATATGCTACGTCAAAAACTTACTTACTTATTTATGTGGCCATTACAATCGAAAATCGATTAAGGCCCAATTTAACGTGCTTTCGCAGTTAGAAATTCCAAAGGCTGTTAAGTTCTTTAGTACTTGGTGTTTCCGTCGGTTGTTAGGTTTACCTCTTCTGTTTCGTCCACCAGCGGGATCCGATTATAACATCTTTTTAACCAGAGCTTGTTCTTCCATTCGATCGATATGACCTAGCCAGTGCAGCAGTTTAATTTTAATGCGATTTTTGTACGTCATTACTGACTGACGTCATTCCTGTTGATAACGCTGGTTGCAAGATAGACAAATTCTTTCACTAGCTCAAAAGACCATTTATCAACAGTGAGGTGCTGTCCAATATACCGGAACCCGTGTTCATACCAATTTTGTCAATATCAGCGACATACACCAACAACAAGACACTTTAATTGAAGATAGTGCCATTATGTTATAGATCCGCAGCTCGTATTATATTCTCCATAATAAGATTGAAGAAGTCACATGAGAATGAATCACCTTGTCCGAAACCTCGTTCGGTGTTAAACTACGGAGAGAGGTCCTTCCCTATTTTCATGGCACAATTGAAACTATACAGTGTCACTCTGCCAAGTCGAATAAGCTTCGCAGGAATACCGAACTCAGACATTGTTGTGTAGACATATTCCATTACCAGACTGTCGAAAGCGGTTTTATAATCAACAAATAGATGTTGTGTGTCTATCTGTTTTTCTTGGGTCTTCTCCAGGATTTGGTGCAGTGTAAAATCTGGTGGATGATCGATTTATGAGGTCTGAAGCCACACTGATAAAGTCCGAGCAGTTCAGTGACGTAGCCAGGGAAGATCAGTGAGATAGATCTTCCTTTGGCCGATGTATTTGTTAAAAAAGAAAAACAATAATTTGTAGATATTTAAAAACCATTCATTAAAATTTTTTTCTTATGCATCTTTTCCATCTTATCCCTCCCCCGCCCTTGCTAAAATGCTGGTTACGTCACTGAATCATGAGCTTCAATCTTTCACACAGTTCGCTCGGGAGGACCTTGAATACGATGTTAAGAAGACTTATTCCATGATAGTTGGCGCAAATTGTGGGGTCTCCTTCAATATATACGAGACAGAGAACACTAAGCCTCCAATCATCGAGCATACTTTCATCCGACCATATTCTGCTTATGAGCTGGTACATGTTGGTGAGCAGCTCATCGATTTCGGTCTTAAACAACTCTGAAGACAGGCTATCAGTACCTGCAGCTTTGTTAGTTTTCAGTAAAAAAGGGCATTTTTGACATCGCCATGGGCGGATGGTGGAAACTCTTCACCATCATCCATGATTAGGGGCTTCGGGAAATCTCCTCGACTGGCGGAATTGTTCTAAGCGTCGTCATTCAAAACCGTTTCCTCCATAAGCTCAGTACACTCTGGACATCAGCAAGCAGATTTCCATTTTTGTCATGGCAGGAAGAAACTCCGGGTTTTAGACCGTCAGAATTTTCGAGGAAAAAAACTATCGTACCAGAACTAGAACTAGAATTTTGTTAGTGTTACATGCGAGATGTTCCTTAACAACCGGCGGTCTAACAGACGGCAACTTCTAACAAGTCATAAAGCTATTTTAGGGAGAAAAAGCCATTTTGTTGGACTCATTGTCCGACAGCACAGCAACGAATGAATTTATGTCACTATTCATACAATTTATATCCGTTTCTTTACAAATTATATAAAAATTTACGCTATAAATAGTGTTCTAATATTAATTTGTCAAGCTTGAATGGTTTGTTGAAGTGGTAATTTCTTCAATTTCTACGGAATTTGTGAGTTTTTTTAGCCTATGACATTTAAAAACTTCAATAGGTCATTAAATAATATGAAAAAAATAATTTCTTAAAGTCTAGTAATCCTTTCAAATTTAATTTCTGTCTTAATCACAGTAAGTAAAGTGAGTCGTATATTTTTTTCCACACGAAAATACTTTTATAACTTCTACAACGAGTTGGCGTAGGCAAAATTCCCTAGGCAAGTCAATTACCTCAGAGTGATACGTAATGTAAATATCCTTAATTTAAATTTAATACTCATAGTTTATTTGCAGAATCAATTTAAATTTTCTGCTGCGAAATGAAAATAAATCATAATAAACCTTTCAAACATGTTTTCAATGTGCTAATTCAGCATATTACATAGAAGTATGTGTTAATACACAATTACTAACAATCATCCATTCAACCGAGCAACTAACAACCAATGTCGACGAAACAACCAACCCACCCACACACTCTGCTCGCAGATGATGATGATGATGATGATGATACGCAATTTTAATTAAATTTCAATTCGTTTTGCTCTGACACGTTCCGTATGAGAATGAACGTATTCTTGGAAAATTGAATTTGTATTCATTTATATCACTGTCTCCGTCCAACCGACTGTCTGTTGTGTTTAAATGTCTGTCTGTCGTGTTTAAATGTCAGCCAGTTTGTCTGCCTACCTTCAGCAAATTATGAACGCCGATTTTCCTGTTTTCATTAAATTTTCACACAACGTACTACTTTTGTAAATCATTTCCAATAATAATAATAATAATATTAATACCGTTTTCACACTTGTAGGGCTTTTTCCTTCAAATATCCCCAAATGGTTGCTTGCTTGTTAATTTATTTTTCGGCAATAATTTGTTAATACCACTCTTATGCTCTTACATGTACGAGTACATAGTTAAATATAAGAATAAATTGAAATTTCCTTTTAAGTAGGATATAATTGAATATTGTAGGTACTCATTACTTGCTTTGTATATAAATTTGTTGTTGTTGTTTTCATTACAGATGTACACCACCATCGAAGAAAAACGATTATCAGAAAATCTATTCACATTGGTGTAATGAATTTGAGAAATACAAATCGGCCATGAAGCAATGGCAGGCCAAGCAAGAGGTAAGTTTTGTCCATGATATCTTTAATATTGAAATTAATTTCATTAGACTTCCGTATGTAAATTAAAAAAAATATGTAAATTAAAAGGTGTAGTAAAAAGAAATCCAAATCCAATTTTTCCAATAGATGGCTTTATTAATGTGTTACTCGCGTTGTATCAGTGCGATTGGGTTACGCTAGATGGCGTTAGAAAGAGAGAATTTCGTACTAAATAAACTTTACAGGCAGTTTTGTGATTGCTTGACTCAGTATAAAGAGGAAATTTTACAGTTTTTCTTCGATAAAGGCGAAAACCTAAGCCAGATGGCTGAAAATGTGAATAGTGTTTATGGTTCTGATACTGTAACAGCCAATCACGTGCAATTTTAGTTTCGTCGATTCCGTTCCGGTAATTTTGATATCAAAGATGCAAGGCGAATTGTCGAAAATATCGATAAAATAATGGAAATCGTCAAGTCTGACCATCATGTAAGCACTGTTTCTATTGCCCAGGAGTTAAACATTGCACGAAAAACCATTTGGAACCATTTAAATAAGGCTGGATACAAAAAGTAGCTCGACGTATGGGTGCCACATGAGTTAACGCAAAAAAAAAACCTCATGGACCGAATTTCCATCTGCGAACCGCTGCTGAATCGCAACAAAATCGATCCATTTCTGAAGCGGATGGTTACTGGTGATGAAAAGTGGATCACTTACGACAACGTCAAGTGAAATCGGTCGTGGTCGAATCACGGTGAGCCGGCACAAACGGTGGCCAAGCCAGGATTGACGGTCAGGAAGGATTTGCTATGTGTTTGGTGGGATTGGCAGGGAGTCATCTACCATGAGCTGCTCCCCTGCGGTCAAACTCTTAATTCGGTCCTGTACTGTCAACAATTGGACCGTCTAAAGGAAGCAATCGCCCAGAAGCAGCCAGCTTTGTCCAATAAGAGAGGGATTGTGTTCCACCAGGACAACGTCAGGCCACACACATCGATAGTAACTCGCCAGAAGCTCCGGGAACTTGGTTGGGAGGTTTTTATGCATCCACCTTATAGTCTGGACCTGGCACCAAGTGATTACTACCTGTTCCTGTCTATGGCGAATAATTTTGCTGGTGTAAAATTCGCCTCAAGAGAAGCTTGTGAAAATCGACTGCCCGAATTTTTTGCCAATACGGACGAGGGTTTCTATGAGAGTAGCATTATGAAATTACCTTCAAAATGGCAACAGTTATCGCACAAAACGGTGCATATTTGACCTAAATCGGATCATTCTAACTATGCTAAATAAAACCTTCAAATTAATGCAAACATAATGGATTTCTTTTTACTAGACCTTATGAATTAGCGCACGGATATTTTTGTATTAGCGAATTTGTAATTCAGTTACTTCGATATACCTTAACCATAACACAGACTGACTGACTGATCACGTGGTTCACATCCTATGCTTATGTTCATCCAAGTAACATATTAAAGAAAATATTGGGAATTTTGGCTGATGGATTTTAAATTTATGAATTATAAATTTAAAAAATTTTGTAAATTGTGTTGAAATTGTTATGGAAAAATATAAAATAAAAACTTCGAAGGTATCGTCTCTCAAACACAGATGGCCACTCATAAAAATCTATTTCGTTTGTTTATTTCTTTCTTTTGTATATTTCTACTACCCTCTTAAATGGAATATATTTCTTAATAAAACAACTTTACAGTGGTTCCACTTAATTCGTTTTATCATTAATTTTCAAATGATTTTTAATATTCTACCATGATTCGTTTTTCTTTATGAGCCAACGTCTACATAGTTACATATATAAATTCATTACTACCATTCGACCCCATCATCAATGGCTGAGTAAGCATACGATACATATTTTTGAAAATTTTACGCGCGTGAAATTTAATTGCGTGAAATTAAACGTTGCTAATTGTTTTAATTAATTTTTTATGTAACTTGTGTTTGTCATCATTCGCATACTTGGTACTTCGACTTCGAATTCGTAAATATTTCACATTCATTTCACTCGTAATGTGGTATTATGTACGTACATATGTATATGCAATGTTGTTGTGGATATTGTTGTTGTTTTTTTTTTCCCCCAATATAAGATTGTACGTATGTATGTGTACATTAATGACAGAAATATACATTGTATATTGTTTGCTATAATGCTCGAAGACCTTTTACTTTTAATTGCATACTCGTGTACTAGCTATCACATAAAGCTGGCTGGGAGTAAAATAAGCCAGTAACAGGTGTTGTGTCGGGAAATTGTAATTTTTCGATTTTTATTGAGAGCTGAATGTGTTGGAAAATAAGAAATTTTGGCGATGGGCTGAGGTATTCGAATAGCACTGTTATGCATTGTTGTGAATTCAATTTTAAATATGATGTTGGAAAATATATTTAGGTATTTCTTTTATATAGAAAATAGACTTAGGGTTTTCTTTTTTTTTTTTGTTGGATGTTTTCGCATTTCTATCCGATTAATGGAATTGGGATATGATGTGTAGAGCATTATTCTAAGGTCGAAAAATATTTTGGGAACGCCGAAATGTATTTTAAATGTAAACAAAATTTTTCGACATTTTTGCAAACCTTTTTGGAATAATATCGAAATTGTAAATTCATATACCTCTGTTTCGACATTATTGCAGAAATTTATATTGAAATATAAACAAAAAATATATATTCGTTCAATTCAATTCAAATAAAAAGTATAAATTTATATACGTTTCTTTCGATATTATTGCAAAAATGCTTACCAAATGCCAAAGACCAAAAATATTCTCCATCGTAGGCCACAATTTTTTCCCATCTTTCATGCAGCTGATGAATTCTTAAGTCAAATTTTGGCCTCCTCGTAAGAAGTGTGAAGTGTTGTTCAATCAGATCATGTGCCATTGATTCGAACAAATGCCAATCCGAAAATCCAAATGCTATGTCTGGGTAACACGGCGGGTACGTTAATATATCCCAGTTCAGTGTATCCAACGGATTCTTGATGACTTTTCTTCCTTCAGTCGTCTGTTCAATCACATCAATTGTTATTAGTGGCATTTACCAGTGATGGTTTTATTTTGAACTACTGAAGTAATTAGATATTCTGGACTAATTTTCCATGACCAGTTAGGCTATGATTAAGGATGCCCTTTCTGTTCTGCCGTTGAAGCAGTTATTCACACATGGAAAAGCGCCTTTTGATGACCCCTAGCTTCAAGCCCTAAATCACTCAAAACTCTCATTTTTGAATAATTCTCAATGCTGCACGACGTTTTTAAAAGTTGAGCGGTCAAGTCCAAATAATTTTGCAAATTCTGCGTGAGTTTAACATGAGTCTTCGGACTTCTTTTTTTGGCTATCCTGACCAAAATCACCATTTCAAAAGCCCATGTTTAAATCGATGGATTTTGTTAAGAATAAGCTCCCCGGACCAACTGAATCAGCTGCTCTTTTTTCAAATTTAAGAATTTAAGCAATGCTTCCCCGCAAATGCTGTATATTAGTCACGAAAATCTACATATATTGGGTGTAAAACTTAAAAAGTTAATTTTGCTATTGCTTATCTTGAATATACTCTAGAGGTTAGAGTGTGTAAGAGGTGGTGCACGATTAAGTAGTGGTAATTCTGACGTGAAAGACAAAGAACACCCAGCGCAGCCAAAAATGTTTGAAGACGAAGAATTGGAAACATTTCTCGACAAGGTTCCTGTTAAGCACAAGAAGATCTTGCAGAATCGTTGGGAATAACACAACAATCCATTTTCAAATGATTAAAAGCACTGGAATCGATCCAAAAGTAAGGAAATTCGGTGCCGTACGAATGAAAGGCGAGAGACGTTGAGCGGCGATTTTGCATGTCAAAAATGCTGCTTGAATCCTATAAAAATAAGTCATTTTTGTATCGTATGATTACTGGTGATGAAATATACATCTATCATGATAACCCGAGACAAATCATGATAAATCAACGACAAATTCAAATATTCATGGCACCAACGTAATGTCTGTATTTGGTGGGACCAAAAGAGATTGTTGTGTTATGCGCATCTGGAACCAGGTGTAACGATCACATAGAACTTCTCTTGAATACAATTGATTCATTAGGAGTGGACAACGGCCAAACAACACCCAGAATATGCGACCAGATACGAGTCCATTATTTTCCATCATGATAACGCTCGGTCACATGTTGCTCAACCCGTTAAAAACTATTTCGAAAATAGTGGATGGGAAGTTTTACCTTACCCGCCACATTGCTTTGTTCGACTGCTCTTACTGGAATAAGCTTCGCTTCATTACAGGGTATACCAAATTGGCTCCATGCATTTTTGCCTCAAAAAAAGAGCAGTTCTTTTGGGACCGAATCCATAAATTAAACGATGGGGAAGTGCTTTGAAAAATGTAATAATTCACTTTGTTATATGTAAATATTTTTTCGGTATAAAATGAGTTTTCAAAACTCCTCTCGACAAACATCGTCTTTATGCTACCTCAATTCTTGTATCCATGGAATCTTATACGCTATGCAGCCTTAAGTCTTTTTGCAGAATATGTCAATGTTTTCAAAGTTTGAATTTATATTTTAAAATTACACTATTCTGTATACAATTAAACTGAAATATTTGCAATTTTTTTTTTATTCATTATAGCAATGTAATATGAAGGATAAAACAAGTGGAAATGGAAAGCATATAAATGATGTCTATAGTAATGATGCCGCAGTCTGACCACCTAGTAAGTTTTAAATTAAATTTATTTAGATACTTTTTTAACAAAAATATTTCGCAAATAAAGTCCCATCTATTTGCTTTGAAAATTTTCTAATAATAATTTCATTATTTTTTTTTTTTATTTTTTCTTATCCTTATACTATAGGCGACAAGAAAAACTACTAAAGACTGACATTTTTAAGCTTTTGAAGGACAATATTTTCATAAATAGATTTATTTCGCTTTAATTCTGCATTCATTTCATTATTTCAAGTGAATTATTTGAAAAAGTATAAAATTAATATGAATCTAATGTGTATTATAGAGAAAAAAAAAAGAATGAGTAAAAAGAAAAAATTCAAACAAAAACTGCATACAACTAATATTGAAATTTAATGCTAAAAATGCCATGAGAAGAAGAGACATAATGTGAGACTTTGAAGATGAGAATAAATGCCTAGGTGATTGAGAAGATTTCATAGCGTTATAAATTTAAATTTAACGAAAATATGATACATGTTGTTATTTTGCTGTCTGAAGTTGTTACTTTATGAAAGCTAATAACAATACTGTGTAACAATATGAGATGTTATAAAATTTTGTGAATCACCTGACTGCAATGTATCAGCTGCATGAATGCGTCTCTTCATCGTTCCGACTCGTATCAGTCTCTTATTCTCACATTCAATCACTTACACTCACTCACTCACTCTTTTCTACTAATAGTTACTAACATAAAGATCCTGCCAGTGAAAATAGAAAAATAGAAAAAAAAAGAATATGATATGTGGAAATAGCCGGTTTTAATGTAATTTAACAACAAGATGATTATAAGAAAGACATAAATCATTAATGAAATATCATAATTCACCATATAAATGAATATATGAATTGTGTAACAAAGTAAATATATTTGTTTGCCTGCCTAAAAGTATGCTAAGTATTTTCATAAACACACACACCACATTCATACACATGGAACCACCACATATAAATTGCCTAGGTATTTAAAAAAAAAAAGGAAAGAAACGAATAAAGCACAACACCATTTTATGTACGATTAATGTATTTATAATTTACAGTAACGTGCAAAAAAATAATACATTGTTTTACTTCACGTTTTTCTTTCATTATCTATGTTACGTATATTAGGTACTCGTATAAGATACAAGTCTTGATTTATATTTGCTTATGTAATATAAATATATTTCTGTTCAAATTAAAAAGCAGACAAGAGAAACAAAAAAAAAATACTAATAAAAACAAACAAAAAGCAAAAATTACTAATAAATTTATATGTATAGGTATTATATGTATCACATTAAAATTATTATTACATATAGCAAAATAATAATAATAAAATTGTAGTATTACAAATACTTAAGATGGAACATTTTATGGACCCAAACTACATATACATAAAAAATAAACAATAAAATTCAAAAACATAGAACAACAAAATTTTATGCAAAAACAAATATTCTACATAGCTTATAGAACAGAAAAAAAATATACAAGAAAAAAAAGAAAAAAAAAAAAGGATGACGAAAAAAAAGCCAACATATTCTCATATAAAATGCAGATAAAAATTGTAAATAAAGGCTTCATGGTGGATGATCTATGCTTAAAAATTATTATACATGTAAACATAAATAATAGGTACAATAGTGAACACATAAATTGCATAAAATTTCAAATTCATTTTTACAAAATTACAATATATAATTTCTTTCTAATTTCTTGTAAAAATAACTGAAGCCACAATTAATAATAAAGAAAATTTGTATAGCTCTATATATGTACATAGTGTGTTTCAAAAGTTTGCGGAACTACTTCTCAGTACACAGTAGGCACCCCATGCACCATCGGGTATATTTTGACCTCTTGGAGGCATTATTTCAGTCAACAAACAACATAGTTTGCATTACTGGTAATGAAATTTTTTTTTTTTTTTTTTGAGTATGCTCTGGAAGCAAAGCGTTATCGAGTAAGCTGCTATAAGAAGCCTGATCTTAAAAAGTTCTGATAACTGAATGTATTAAGCATCCTTTGTACGTAAAATTTCTTGTTTGTTGTACGCGAAGGAGCAGACTTTTAAATGCACTCATAAAATATGAGGCGTACTGAGTACTAGTTCGAAAACTTTTTAAACACACTGTGTTCTTGTATTATTGTAAATAAATGTAAAATATATAATAATTACTTAAATGATACAAAAACAAAAAAACAATTGTTTTGTAAATTTTGCGTTATATTAAAAAAAAGATTTTTATTTGCAAACCGTTATATGAAGCAAACACACCCAATGAGTATTGAAATTTTTGACGAATTTTGTACAATGCTAAAAATATGGGCTTGTTATATTTTTATTTTCGGTGTTTCGTTTTTTTTTTTTAATGAAGTAATTCAACCTGTTTCGTTTAAACACATTCATTGTATTTACAATCACTTTCTAATAAACGTCCAATTTATCTTCGTCGTTCAATTTATTTATTCTCAACCCACTCTTATGTGTAATTATTTATATTAACCTGGTAATGCTCTAAAAACGGTGCCTATCTACCAGAGCTGAAAAGAATTGAAACAATGAGGAACTCACTCGTTCTGAATTCATTGCACTCTTATGCTTTTAATTCGTTAAAATCACTCCCATTCTTGCTACGGTTGAAGAAATATGATGAATGCATTCAGTACTATCCTTTTTTTCAACTCTGTAATAATTTATGTTATTTATTAGCATCAATGATCAAATAAAATGTATATCATAGCAAATGTAAGGCTACAACAAATTTCAAACGTTACAACAACTATACAGATCTATTATAAACAACGCAACGCGAAGCAGAAAAGCTGTAATGTTATTAACATTTATGTTATATGTTAACATTAATGTTATCGCCATTAACATATGGACATTGGCATTGCCTTTCTTATGAATTGAAAACGATTAATATTCATTAAATTTTATGAACCTTAAGACTTCACACATTGAATACAAGAAAATAGGGAACTCTGCTCTTGAGAATTTATATAAAAGAGTGAAAAACCAAAATTAGTTCTTACTTTTACAACTCTGTTATCTACTTCATTTTTTTCTATCGCTTGTTTATGACAAATATTTTGCACTGCCTCATTGTTTGTTTTATGAAGTCTCGTTCATTCTGTTTATTTTACTTTATTTTATAATTTGCGAGTGTTTAGCATTTAGTCAGTTCAAGTACGAACTTCAAACATTTCATTTATAAACCTTTGTTAATAAGAATTTTCTCAAAATTTCCCATAAAAACGTTCAAAATTTTTTGTACAAAATTTTGGAAAATTTGTTAAAAACGAACCAATAAACAAACAAAAAAAAATCAATAAATAATGGGTGTTGTTTTGTTTTCTAAAGATTATGATAAGCAATAATTCCGTAAAATATAGATATAGAATATGATAATAAAAAAATCGTATATCGAATCGACTTACTAATAATAATTATATGAATTTTACCTGCTAAAATGAAAATATTTTTCTTTTTTTCATACAAAAATCAAAAAAACAAGAAAAATACAATTTAAATTCATATAAATAGATTAGTATGTTAATACGTAGCATAGATATTGATATGTGTAGTATGTATATAATATTATACGAAAATAATTATCTACTAGGCTGAAAAAAAAAACAAATTAGTTATGCTTCGAATGTGAAAAAAAAATATTAATGAAATTTTTTAATATTTCAAACGATCGATTTTCTATTTAAGTTTTTTTATGCACTTCTCTTCAAAAGTGAACTTTTTCATCAACGATCTTCTTCTATGATACTGTTTACTTCTCAGATTATCACCCACCGGTTTCTTTCGCCCAATTTGTATATGCTATGGAATTTTTTCAACAATTTCAATTTCTAATTACTTCTGTACTCAATGTACTGAGATTTTATTTTTGTGGCTAAATACATTTTTTTTTTTTTATTTTATATTGATTAGTATGAAATTAGTCCAAAAAAGGTTGTCTCTAAATACAATATATGGTACATACATACGTACAGAAAATATCTATACATACACAAGTATAGGTATGTATTTTAAAAATATTTGAAATTTACTCAATTAATCAGATTATATCAATAAATGGTGGACATTTCATATAAATAGATGTAAGAGTATTTAGCAAAGCTATTTACAAAATACATAATGCATATTAAATAATTTACATGACTTTTTCCGTTTTCAGTAATTCGAATATTTTTATTGTCTTTACAATATACTTCCCATTCAGTTTAATTAGAATAAAATCAATTTAAAATTTTAGCAATCGATTAAATCATTTTTAATACAAAAACCGATTTGCTTTACCTTTTTTTTTTAATTAAACTATAAACGTGAATTCCCATTACGTTGTCGGAAAAGTTGTGGCGCATTATTGAGTTACCTCAATATTATAGAGATCAATATGTAATCAATGACGTATTGGTACATATGTCCGCCCTTCAGAAATCTGCATGATTCAAATTCATAGATATTTCCAAGTGAAGAATTTGAGAATTTTATGTATGATATCAGAATCGAATTATAAAAAATTCAAGTCATTTTCAAAGGAACAAAATAAATTGTAATTGGATGGCTCATAGCTCAGTGGTCCAGTGGATGAGTGGATGAATAATTTGCCATCAAAGCTGCAGCAACTTTTGACGTGTCATAAAATTTGGATCAGATTTCACAATGTCGTGATGAAACACTACGCCTTCATGATTGATAAGTGATTGCCATTTTTCGGCAAAAGTTGCATTTAAATCATTTAGTCGACTATGGAGTGTTGGATGTTTAGAATCGGTATAAAGTCATGATGTGTGACATAATGGTTTGCGTCGAGCAATATCTTGATTTAATAGGTTTTAATCTCAGTTGACAAAACACTGATAGTATTCCCCACCTAAAGTTTACGCAATTTTTCACAGGACTGTCTGACATTTAATCCTTTGCGAAAATAATACAAGAGAATCGATGATTTAAGAATCGAGTTACACAATCAACGCGAAAATTATTACGTATGAAGTTTGAATTATCGTGTCAAAATCTATGGCATCCCATCCAATTTCAATGGTGATAATAGTGTGAAAATTCGTTGATATCACTTATTGCCAAGGCGTCATGACTTTTCAGACGAGCCAATATTTTTACTATATAGAAAAAATTAACTATTTTTCTAACTATTAAATTTATCTTTATCTAAAATTCTGATTTCAATTCTTATTTATATAATACTCATAATCAATAATGGCTCTTGAAATTATGGCTGCTACATTTTTATCAGTTTCTAACATATAACAGCAACAACAACAATAAAAAAAATATTGCATCATTATACTTAAATACATATATAAAAGATTTTCCATCCAAATACTCGTATTCAATTAGTTTTTGCATTCTATATAGTTTAACCATTTCAATTACATACTTCTAATTCATACATTGTAATTCTCAAACAGTTTAAAAACTAAATCATTTATCTCTTTACAGTGTTTACTGTATATGAGGTTCTTGCAGTGAACTATTTCTAGATAACATTACTATATTTTTGAAATTTTCACTTAATGCAATCATATTGCTCATAATTCTCATTTAGTTTAAGTATACGAATTAAATGTATACTTTGCTAAAAAATTTTACTAATCACTTCAATGCTTTTACTATAAAATACATTTCATAATGAAATCAAAACAAAATAAGTATATGTATTACTTTAAATTGCATATTAAATTGTAAAAAATAATGAAAATATAATAATAGTAATACAAATAATTTTCTAAATATTAAAAAGAAATCCACGAAAAAAAGGAAGTAATTAAAAACATAAAAACAATAAAATAAATATTTTAATCACAAATAATTATGAAATATGAAAATTGAAAATGATAAATTGTAAATTAATAAAATTATGTGAAATGTTTTGTATGACAATCACATGATGAAGAAAAACGAAAGAAATTATTATAAATGAATATGATTATTTAAAAAGGCTAATAAAATTATTAAATGAGACGGATGACAGACAGATGTGAACAAAATGCATAAGAAATTTGAAACGAATTTTCTATTAGTAAAATATTATAAATAATATAAAGTAAATATATATATTAAAAAAAAAACAAGTCGGAATAAAAAATATTGAAAAAAAGTTTCATAAATGCACACTTGAAAACAAATATCTCATAAGTTTAGATGTAATTTCAATAATTTTATGTTAATAATTGAAATGAGCTATAAATTATTATATACATATACTTATATATATATTATCATTAAGTTATAAGTATTACTTAATAAAATAAAATAGAAATACAATTTAAAATTATAAATAAATAAAATACAATAATTATTATAATATTAATAAAACTAATAATAATAATAATAATACTAATAATAAAAGAGTAAATAAATGTGATAAGATTCTTTAAAACATAAAAAGGCAAAAAGTAGTTTCATTAAAAAACTTTAAATATACATACATATATTTTGATTTATTTTCAGTTCCTAACTTAATGCTAACAGCTTTTGCAAGGAGGGAACAGACAGATACTGGATGTGTATATTTTATAAGTAGACAAAAACATTTATTTTTTTTACAATTAAAAGCGTTTTAGAACGATAAAAATCTAAAACCCGCTAGAAAGACGTAGTGCTAAGTTGTTATGGTAGCTCAACACACTTGTTCCAATGATCCATGTTCGAGTGAACAACAAATAATCTGTTAAGGTGTGGAAACAGCAAGAAGTCAGAACGAGATAGCTAAATCGAGTGAATAAGTTGGCTATTGAAAATGTTCGTACTGTAATCCACTAATTTGCTGGTTTTGATGGAAAAATATATGGTCCTTTGGTAAACCAGATTTTTTTCGAGTATTTTTTCATCTAATTGGTCCCAAAAGTTACCCAAATATTATTTCTTAGCAGCTTAAACAACTTATACCATGACAATCAGCAAAACAGTTGTATAGAGTTTTGAGAAAAAAAAAGGTGAGTAAATTAGTCATTGCGCACTTTTAACATTATGTCATGCATTTTTTTTTTTTTTTTTGTGGTTCCAAATATATCAAAATTAAGAAAACAATCACTGAACAAAACAATAAACATATGAAATAATTGACAAATTAAAATGGAACTTCATAAATAATGCGACTAATTTGCACAGTGATGTGCTTCAATGATTTGTCATATATACAATAATATATGTAGGTGCGAGTAGGTGTAGGTGTATGTATCATAGAATAGTATTTTGCTCAACTTTGACGCTATTTTATAAGTATTTTTACTTAGCTACTTTTACGTATTTTTACATAAGTATTTATTTATATATTACAAGTAATACAGTAGAAAATCGATAAGTGATTGACATGAACATACAATAAATGCACCATACATTTCTATTCTGATTTCTGTTTGCTATTGTTATTGAACTTTTCCCACTAGTAAATGATTCCCTAAATATACCCAATAGGAAATGTGAGTAATCTGAATATCATCATATATTTTTTTTTTTTTTTTTTTTAACAAGCTTTTTATTGGATCTTTCTAAAATTACTTAGAAACTAACAATATCTAATCAAATCTTACAAACTAAATAAAATTATGTGATATTCCCAACGTTCCATCACAATTTGTTGAGTCGCGAGGTATAGCAATTTCACAGCATATTCAGTGTGTCTTTTCTTTTTAATCGACGATGCCCCGTGCTCAGCAACAATTGCCTAGCAAGGGGATTCGGATGACTGTGTAATTTTTGAATGTAGCTTCTGCAAGACATTGCAACTTCCTCAGAAATTGTGGGTACATTTAAATCTCGATGGATGTTAACGTTCCTCATATACCAAGGCGCGTTTACAATAATTCGCAGACACTTGGATTGTATTCGCTGCAATTTTTCGATATTTGAGGGAGATGCGGTGCCCCAAAACTGAATACCATAAGTCCAGATTGGCTTTATATAATAGCACTTTGTATTCGAGATTCAACTTTGATCTTTTGTGTATCAGCCACCATAACTGATTAATTTTAAGCTTGATCTGAGTTTTCTTTGCCTCTATGTGATTTTTCCAGGTCAGCCTTCTGTCGAGGTGAATACCCAAGTACTTTGTTGAGGAACATTGTGGAACTGTGGCCATTAATTTTAAGTGGGGGACATGTATCTGGCCTTAGCGTGAAGGTTACATGTACGCTCTTTGATTCATTGACTTTTATACGCCATTTTGCTAGCCAGATTTCGAGAGAATCGATATGAGTCTGCAGGAGTTTAGTAGCTTCTATGGGGTTAGAGCGAGAGCACAATATTGCCGTATCATCTGCAAAGGTCGATATAAATGTATGGTTATTGCTGGGCATATCTGTAGTGTATAAGAGATACAGTAAGGGGCCCAAAACGCTTCCTTGAAAACGCCAGCGTGAATATCCAATGGATTTATTGTGTAATCCTTGTGATGTACGAGAAATTGTCTTTTCGTGAGGTAGCTACTAAGCAAAGAGGAGACATTTGCAGGCAGTAATAGTTTGAGTTTGTAAATAAGGCCATCGCGCCATACTTTATCGAAAGCTTGAGTGATATCAAGAAAGACAGCTGAGCAATACTTTTTTTCTTCAAAAGTGTTCCTTATCAGAGTTACAATGCGGTGGACTTGTTCTATTGTGCCGTGCTGTTTTCTAAATCCAAACTGATGTTGAGGAATCAGTTGGTTGAGATTAATAAATGGAGTTATATTCATGACAAGTAGCTTTTCGAATACTTTAGAAAGTAGAGGCAGGAGGCTGATAGGTCTGTACGATGCAACTTTTGTAGGGTCTTTTCCTGGTTTTGCTATCATAATAATTTTTGAAGTTTTCCAGCATTTGAGATAGTGTTTAATACGAAGGATAGCATTGAAAATGTGCATCAGATGAATTACTGAAGCCGGAGGTAGCTCTTTTATCATTTTACCGGTAATTTTATCTGGACCAGGTGATTTTTTTGGGTTTAAATCTTTATAAATTGCTTTGAATATGTCCTTTTTTTTAATTTTGAGCGTTATTGAGCAAGGTTGAGAAGTTAATATTGGTAATGAGGACTGTGAAGAGGGTGGATTGGGTGTAAACACACCTTTTAGGTGGTTTGCAAAAGCCAAACCCTTCTCATAGTTGCTTCTAGCCCAATTACCGTCACTCAAACGGATGGGGGAATCAGTGAGAATTGGCCGATTTGAGTTTTTTGCTGATTTCCACAAAGAGTAGTCTGACGCTTCACCAGGTGTTAATTTCGCTATGTGCTCTTCTAACTCTTTGTTGTTTTTATTTTTTAAGGCTTGCTTTAACTTTCGAGTGCAGTGCTGTAGCTGTGTTTTCAGATTCGGTGATCTGAATTCTTGCCATTGTCTTCGGAGTCTTCTTTTCTGTCTTACTAGCAATTCAATATCGGCTGGTGTGTATGGGCTATAGTTTGATTGCTTGCATACCTTTGTGCAGGTGGCTGAGCTGAGAGCTAATGAGAGTAGCTGGTTGAATTTTTCGAGTGCTGAGTCTACATCGTGTCCATTTCTTAATACAGTACTCAAAGGAAGATGGGAATTTATATATTTCTTGAATTTTAACCAGTCTATTTTCTTTCTAACGCAATTAACTTGGGGGCTTGGTGATTTTATAGATATTACCGTGGGTGAGTGGTCAGATGATAGATCATAATTACACTCTTTGGAGATATTTTCCATCTGCAAACCTTTGGCGACTCCAAAGTCTATGAGATCGGGTATTTTCCTCTTGTCCGTCGGCCAATATGTCGGTCGACCATTTGAAATAACATCGTAGCCATGGTTAGTGATGATTGAACATAGTCTTCTGCCTTTTGGAGTTATTAAGCAGGAGCCCCAATGAGTGTGTTTGGCGTTGAAATCGCCAGCAACCAAGAATTTGCTACCAAGAGTTGAGAAAAATTCTTTAAATTGCTGTTCGGTAATACTGTATCTTGGGGGACAGTATATCGCAGATATTACTAGCTTAGAGATGTATTCTTCCAGACATATAGATGTTGTTTGCAAGTAGACGCTACTGAAATCTTCGAGAACATGATGTTTTATTCTGCTTTTTATCAATATGGCAGTTCCTCCACGTGCCTTACCATGCGGATGATTTGTGGTGTACAGTTTGTAATATGGTATTTGGTAGCAATTTTTGTCAGTGAAATGAGTCTCAGATATCATCATTATGTCGATTTGGCTGGATTCAAGGAATTGAATTAGCTCCAAACGGTGCTGGCTTAAGCCGTTGGCGTTCCAGTGGCATATCTTGAGACAACTCATGGTCTGGATAACAATGTTTGGAGTAACATCGATTGATTTTTCATCATTTCTTGCATCATTGTTTGCATTGAGTTCATGAATTGGTTCATATTCTGAATTAATGTTTGAAGCAAATGTTCAAGGGTACTTGGCTGTTAGGTGGGCAGTGAGTGTTTCTGCTCATTATTTACATTGCTTTGCTGGTGTGGGTTTTGTTTTAACACGCTAGCGTATGAATTGGTTTGATACTTATTTGGGATTGCAGAGAAGAATTGTGTTGCATCAATATTTTGTGTCTTACTTGAGTTGGCTATCTGAGTTTGCTCAACTGGTTTTAGAGGTTGATTGCTAGCGGAGAAATTTAGCTTTAGGGTTGTATATACTGGGCAACCTCTATAATTTGCGGTGTGATTACCTCCACAATTGCTGCATTTTTTCATGCTAGCATCGCCTTTAGATTTTGGGCATATGTTTGATTTATGGAGATCTCCACAAATCACACAAACAGCTGGCAGGGTACAATATGTCTTAGTATGTCCATATTCTTGGCAGTTACTGCACTGAGGAGGTCCAGTTCTCTTATGGGGTTCTTCGATTGTGATTTTGCGATGCAATAAATATCGAATTTTATATATGGGGTGTACTTCACCTTTTTTTAGGGGTTTTGTTTCAGGCTGCAGCTCAATACGATATAACGGTTGAGGTATATTGCTCTTGTTGAGAATGTTGAATACTGTTTTGGCTTGAAACCCTTCTTCCTGAAGGGCAAGTTTGATTTCGTTAATGTCAACGTTGGGTTCGACGCCTTTGAGTACTACGATTAAGCCCTTACTACTTTTTAGCTGATATGTGTAGTAATTCTTTTTTACAGCATCAAATTCCGCAATTACTTTGCGATAATGAGTTTCGCTATAGATTTGCACTTTCGTTTCCTCAATTTGGCCTTTGCGAATAGGAACAACGTGGAAATTCTTTGGTCCTATAAGACTTGTAATTCTAGAAATCAACTTGTCTGAGTTGCGTTCTCTTAAGAAAATGGGTGGGGGTTTGAAATTTTTCTTGGAGATAATATTTTCGTCACTTTCATCACCTGAAAGCAAAGCGTATCTATTTTCCGAACTAATAGGGGCAGTGTTCTGCTTTTGAATTTTTGTTGAATTCATTTGTTTTGAATTTTGTGGACTTCTTTTTCGCTTTACTACAGTAATGTAGCGATCAATTCCAGTTTGAACAGCAACTGGTTCTTTATTAGTCATCGCACTAGTTTCTTTAGCTACTGGGTCATGTACTTCAGTAGAAAGGCCGTTATTTGTTTGCTTTGATGTTGTAGCTGTTGGTGTTACAGCAGGAGAAGCGCATTGTACACTCCACGGTATAGAGGGAGATAGTATATCACGAGAGAACAAATTATTTTTTTTGTCTGTATTTATTGTTGTTGCAAATTTTGATGTAGTGTTAGAGTGAGGAATATGTACAGGCAAAATCATCATATATGACATCGGTTATTGATTATTAATTATAATTATCATAGAAAAAAATTATAGTATTTACCTATATGGCGATGTCATTACTTCATTCAAGCTTGACTATGTTCGATCAAACTATGAAGGAGGGTTCGGAAAGAACTGTAGTCACCTCAACTGAATTTGAGTAAGTACGCCATAGAGTACTGTGTTCAATCAATTGCTACACATTTTAGTACAGGATATGTACATGAATACATATATATGTACGCGTATGCATGTACTAATTTCTCATGAATGTTTTGTACTTATTACTTGCACAATACATATTATTTACGTATGACATATTTAATTCTTGTAGCTTTTTCTTTCGACATCATAATATTGCTCTCTTTGAATTTTACAGTAGTAGTTTATGCATTTACGTTAGACTTGTCAAAAAGATGTATGTGATTGTTAAAATGTGAATCTTCCAATACCCGCAAAGTTTTTCGCAGATCACAATATTATATCATCATATAATATTTATTCATAACTATATGTATATGATAATTTGGATTATAATTTTGATCAGCAGTCGAATTATTTTTTTTATGTTTTAAATTATACCACACAAAAGTGCTAAGAATTTTATTAAATATATGATATTGAAGTGAAGCGGTTGCAACTCTGAGTTTGTAGTTTGTACACTTACTGAATATGTTTTCGGACATCAATGATACCTGAGAAAAAAATAAAGTGTTCCTCGTGACATTTTTAGCGATAGACATATCATTGGCCATCAAATGACAAAGTCTTAATAAAATACACATCTGAATTATTCTTAAGTTGATCCAAAACCAGAGCCGCAAGAAAAATTAATTATAAGCTACACAATAGTGACAGCATTTAGTTTAGAAAACTTATTGATTGGACATTTGGTTTTCATCTTTAATGACCACAAGTCAAATTTAATATAGAATTTTAACATGATGATAGAATATTGACAGCTTATGTAGGCCATTTTTGACATTTGATGTTCTTTGTATTCAGTAAAGTTTGACATTTTGTTATGAAAAAATTCATGTTATCACAACGTTTGGAAATCGTTCAAATCATTATTTAAGAACACAGAAGGCCGGTCCATTACTGTGAATGGCGAGCGTTATCGGATCATATTAACCGATTTTTTATTCCCGGAAATTGATGATGACGGCACAACTTTGCATACAGCAGACGTTACGATGGATATGTTTGGGCGGAAAATTCAGTGACTCGATAATATCAAGAAACGGCCCTAATAAGTTGCCACCAAGCTCTTGAGATTTAACGCCACAATAGCCGCCATACAACCAACAAGAGTCATCCAAATTGGAGTGACCAGATAATACAATTAGAGAAGAGCCGTGGTGGCCATGTGAGCGATATTTTGTTTAAATCGTAAATGGCATAAAATATATCATCTCATTTAGCCAGATTTGGCTAAATTTTCTGTGTTTTATTTCAATTTCAATTTCAAATCCTGAGGTACTTAATGGGAAACCCTTTAGAATAAGGTCAAAAACTGCTTTTTTTTTCATTTCGTTTTTTGAGAATGCATTTTTTGTTTTTTTTTTTTGCAAAAATCTTTCAAAAAGGCGTCATATTTATAAAAAAGTTTATGTCGAAATTTTGAACATCACTACTGTATGCCTACATACATATGTTTTGTATCACATATTTGATTAAAATGTAATTATCAGTAATTGAATCTTGTTTTTGACAGACTCTTAGCATATGTATCGTACATATAAGTAGATACTACATATTGTAGATATGGTCGGAATATACATACTTTAATGTATGTGCTTTTGTACATACATATATTGAAAGTGATAAATTATACATTGGAATTAAGAAGAGATTTACTAAACATCAACATCAGAAACAATACAATAATATAAAAGTTACAATACTAAATATATGATAATAATCAAAATTATACACATGTAGATATACTCGTAATATATAATTTTGTATATGTTTAGAGCTTACTTACTTATGAGAATTAGAGAAATCTGCTTTAAATCTAAAAAGTTGATAAAATTTATCTTCATTTCGATATAAAATATGTGAGTATATATTATATTAAGCAACTAGTACTTGCAATTATTATATCTAGCACATCTGCAACATTGAAATCAAACCTAATTCGGGAGAAAGCAGGGCCTTATGATCCTCTCCACATTCTGTGGGAATATGATGACTAGTTGACATTGCTAGTACTATCCATCCATATGACCAAAAAAAAATAGGAAAAAGCCCGTCACCATGCAGGCTAGCAATCTACAATTCACTCAGCACAAAAACAAAAAAATATGTGACCACCTAGCAACAATATTAGGTAGCATGGTTCTTGACTAACTGAAGTCAATTTATGGTTTGAAGCAGTTCACTAGTTGATTGTGGCCCCTTGATGGCTCCAGAGGAAAGTGATAAAGTGGGCTTAGGGGCGTAAAATCAGCCCCAGAGCCCTCCTTTGCTTGTACATCAGAGGGCTCGTTGCCCGCGATACAGACGTGCCTTGGAACTGACAGCCTTTTTTTCCACAATATAACCCATAACATTTTGGATCTCATACACTTCAACTCCAAAAGCAGAGGTGTGCAAACCAAAGTGAAAAGAACAGCTGGGTTCCGCACAATTCCACAAAAAACCCAGAACTAGAACCATGTTCAGCTTCTACAAAATCTCATATCACAGCCGCAGCCGCAGCTTGATCGTATTAATTTAGGCATTCCTCCCATTCTCAAATAATATACATTAATGCAATTGTGAAACAGTGGAGATTATTTTCACATTTTTTTTTTCCGCTTCCAGTAGTCGCTGGGAAGTGCTTCACAAACACAGCAAAACATCCATTAAAAGACTTTCAACAACACATTGAGTGCACATTATGCTGCAGTAACATTTTTGACTGAACATTTTGATGGTATTGTAATTGGAAATGTAACTGGAATTATGTGGTCAGAATGAAAATTTAAACACCAGAGGAGCTGTACGGAACCTCATGCCCACTGACTCTCTTGACCGATTCAGCGCTGAAATCATAAATATACTCTGATTTCGGCAAACACTGAAGAGTTGCAATTAGATGTGTAAAAATTTTGGGATACTTGTGATGGGGTGTCAGAAACAGAACTGTCTTTTAGAGATACTAAGATTGAGAAGCCACTTAAAAGCAGTGAATGTGGCTGCGTCTAATTGGTTAGCTCTGGATTTGTTTAAATTCATAGTAGTGTGTTTCCATGTAGCTAGTATATTGAAATTAATTTTACGCGTATTTTTTTTCTATTTTTATCTAAGATTTCAAGTTACATACAGATACAGTTTTGACAGATGAGCAAAATGCACATACATTAATATTTTCATTAATATCTTGTATGTATGTGGAACTGTTGTAATTATCCTTAAACAAATATGAATGTGTGTTTATGCAATACATTACAAATAAATACTAATCATAGTAGATTGTAAGTACAGGGTGATTTTTTTAGCAACTTTCTTTTTGGCAACATTGTTTTTGGCAGCACAGCTGTTTTCGTGTAACATGTTACTATCAAACATGTTCAGTTTGGTCCATAATTTAACCATGAATCGACTTACAAATGAACAACGTTTGTAGATTATTGAATTTTATGATCAATAATCATGCTCGGTTCATTCATTCATTCATTTTATGGTCAGTTTGGGCGACCTTCTGAGGTGGCTATTCGGAATGTTGTGACTAAATTTTGTACCATCTGAGGCGCATTCGCAGTCAACATCAACATGAAATCATCTTTAAACATTGAATTATATAGATCGTTCTATCGACTCAAATAAAGATTACATACATTTCTCATAATAATAATTTTTTTTTTTTAAATCAAATCCGAAGGGTCTTAAAAAATCACCCTGTATATATGTTATATATTCATATATTGTACACATGATAAATACATAAGACATTGCTGTGTTTGTATATATACAATACATACATATGTATGTATTTATGTTCCCTATATCAAATGAATGTACTTTAAACAAGTAGTTGCCTTTACATATCGCAAGTAATTAGATTTGATCACTATGGATCATTTTAAAGAGTGATTGCAAGTTGCGACATGTTCGATGAGTTCGATGCTGGTATACTAACTATTCATATTACTCGCTCTATTAAATTACTCTCGCTTAGGTTAGTTACCTCTCTCAAGAATGAAAAATTGTTTCACTTTAGTAGTCAATAGTAGAGTAGAGTAAAGTACTTATACTCATTTCTCAAGCTGTGTATGTATAAAATGATATAATCGAGGTACATTCTCAATGTAATATAGAGCACACCATGCTGGACCAATTGTTACAGAATTTTATTTAGGGTTTTCTATTTCTATTCGTTGCTTCATTAATGTATTTTAGAATTATTTTCTATGTTTAATTACTTAAAGGAATTTTGTGTAAATACCATCTACTAATATATGTATGTACTTGTAAGTATAAAATGGAAAATATGCCAAAGGCGCTTTATTAGTGGGGTGGTGGAGCTGAAGGTAGGATGAGTCGTGTATTGTTGTTATTGGTTATTATTGCCAAGCATTTATTATGCTGTTGATGCTATTATTGTTGTAGTTGTTGTTTGTAATTACAACAAGAAATGCCACTCCGCCTCTAGACAATCTCAATATATTTATATTTGTATATAGAACAATGTGTAAATACCAGTTCACTTAACCATTCGAAAATACTCACACACACACACATATATACTTCAATTCATTCTCACACACAATCAATATACTTCGAAGGATGTAGTTTCGTCTGTTTTTCAAATCTCATCTTATATTTTGTGATTGTTGTTGTTTTCAAAGGAAGCAAATTAGCAACATTATTTCTTATAATTAAGCATGCATACCTCAATCCACCCATACCACATACCCTTCAACACAAATTCAAACAGAGCGATAATGTTGGCAACAACCAAAGTTTGACGAATAGCTGACTATTAGTTAGTTTGTATGGCATTAAAGCGAACAAAAGCATCAAGAGGTGAAGTTAAATATAAAATATATATATTCAAAATGTATATATGTACTATAATTGTACTAAGTTGTAAATTTTCAATAGTAAATGTATTGGCCTTAAGCTAATTATGTACATACGTATGTACATAGGTAAAAGGTAAAAGCATATCAATGTTATTGTTGTAAATTTTGTTGTTGTTGTTGGTGAAAAAACAGAAAACAATAGATACTATTTAATAGTAGCATCGAAAGTACGCAAATACGAGAAGTCCAGTAGTAGATACAATTAACAGTCAAGTGATTGTGTTGTATTAATAAGAAGGTGTTTGATCACCTTGGATCATACTCTTAAATAGTTGCAACATGTTTGATGTTCTATGCTTTTGTTCATCATTCTTGTTTGCAGTCATTTATATTTATTTGAAAATTTTATACATTTACTATTGCATTATGAGTAGAGAGCTTTATATTTATTTAAATTATATTTAAACAATGGGATTCTCATACCCATATACATTAGATAAATGAAAAATATCGCACCAAATATCACACCAAATACTGGTCTCAAATACATCATGATATAGTATGTTGGACCAATTAGTATATAATTTGGTATGGCGATAATATATGATACATATTAATATGTATATATACGAGTATATAAATAGTTATATGTGTATGTGTATGTAAATAGTAATGATAGTTCTGACAGCTGTTTATGTCATTTCCGCTCAAGTTGTGTTAATAACTTTTGATTTTCAAATAATTCAACATACATACACCTACATTGAGTTTAAACAAAAGTATTAAAATGCAATAACATTTAAGAGAATGATTTCAAAATTTTTGTATCTACTACAGTTATATCTTAAACCAAAATTAAACCTAAGTCGATCGTTTCCGGAAAGGAAAAAGCCATTAACTGAAGGAGTTCTACAACAAATGCTTACCTAAAATTTCACAAAAAAAAGTGTGTTTCTCTTAGCGTCGGTCATTTTCGAATTGAAAGCGTATAATAAGACGATAAAGCATGATTAACTTTAGTTCATTGGAGCAATATATGTATTCTGACAAATAGGTTTCAAAACTGATAAAATAATATAAAAAAGCATACATATATCAGGTGTAGTAAAAAGAAAGAAATATTTTTCCAATAGATGGGTTTAGTAATCTGTATCTCGCATTGTATAAGTGCGATCGGGTTACACTAGATGGCATTAGAGAGATAAGATTTCGTACTAAATACACATTTCAGGCAGTTTTGTGATTGCTTGACTCAGTATTGTTTGAGCATGCATCAAAGATGGACACCAGTAAAGAGAAAATACGCCATATTGTACAGCTTCTCTTCGATAAAGGCGAAAACGCAAGCCAGACGGCTGAAAATGTGAATAGTGTTTATGATTCTGATACTGAAACAGCGAATAATGTGCAATTTTGGTTTCGTCAATTAATTCGTCGGTAATTTTGATCTCAAAGATGCACCACGCTCTGGAAGACCAATTGTCGAAAATATCGACAAAATAATGGAAATCGTCGAGTCTGACCGTCATATAAGCAGTGGTTTTATTACCTAGGAGCTAAAAATTGCACAAAAAACCGTTCGGAACCATTTAAATAAGGCTGTATACAAAAAGTAGCTCGATGTATGGGTGCCACAAGAATTAACGCAAAAAAACCTCTTGGACCGAATTTCAATCTGCGAATCGCTGCTGAATCGCACCAAAATCGATCCATTTCTGAAGCGGGTGGTTACTGGTGATGAAAAGTGGGTCACTTACGACAATGTCAAGTGAAAACGGTCGTGGTGGGATTGGCAGGGAATCATCTACTATGAGTTGCTCCCCTACAACCAAACTCTTATTTGGACCTGCACTGTCAACAATTGAATCATCTGAAGGAACCAATCGCCCAGAAACGCCCAGCTTTGGCCAATAGGACAGGAATTGTGTTCCATTAGGACAACGCCAGGCCACACACACCGATCGTGACTCGCCAGAAGCTCCGGGAGCATGGTTGGGAGGTTCTTATGCATTCACCTTATAGTCCAGACCTGGCACCGAGTGATTACTACCTGTTCCTGTCTATCACGAATGATTTTGCTGGTGAAAAATTCGCCTCAAGAGAAGCTTGTGAAAATCGACTGTCCCAGTTTTTTGCCAATAGGGACGAGGGTTTCTATGAGTGCATATTTGACCTAAATCGGATCATTCTAACTATGCTAAATAACTAAGCAAAAATAATCGATATCTTTTTACTATATTTTATATCTTATACCTTATATCTTTAATGCCAAATTGATTGAGTATCCTTTAGAATAGACTCCATTGGGTTAAGCAGTATACAATTCTTCTGGCATTATTTACACAATTTTTGAAATTATTTCAGTGGTTGCTTTGAGTTTATTCAACGAATTAATTTCAATGTCTTTAACCTAGTTAAAACAAAAACGTACAGAGTGGTAATATAAGTTTTAGAAACAGAAAAGATGCACATGGAGTCAGAACTTGTAAATAAAGCAACAACAACAACAACAACAACAACAACTTTTAAATTATCATCGAAATTATTATATAATCTTTTATTCGAGTCGATAGCTTTAATGCGATCTGCTCATTTACACACGACCATCTATGGTCAAATATATCATCTGATCATGAAATATAGATAGACACAACAATACAAGTATATAGAAATTATTTGTAACCGTTAATTAAATGCATACAAAAATTTTCAATTATTATGTAAATATAAAATACATAGAAATCTCCTCATCACTATATATTATATTATCAGTAAATGCATTCAATAACAGAGCGGTGCAGAGTTCTTTCAACTTTTGATGCATTCAATGAAAAACTATCAAATGCGCTAGACCTGTCATTAGAGAAGCGCCACGACAGCAATCACAAGCACTTTTACGCCCACCTCTTATAACGAATAGTGCCAATAATGCAGCTAACTGCTACGAGTAGTAGGTAAATACTGTACCCTTATGATTATATGACACATGTCATACGTAGTAGTATGGAGGATTGTAGTAGTGATGGTCAGGTGCTCGATTAACTGCATGCAATTTTTATGTGCTTCAAACATCTGTGCAAGTACACCTACGTATATGTGTAGACACTTTTATTATTTTGCTATTATTAGTTGTTGTTCTTCGTGTAGCTACATATATTTAACCTAAAATTATAACGTACTACTTGAAAAATAGGGCTGACTGACTGACTGGACTGACTGCCATGATTGCTACCATAAATAGCGGTAGTAGACTGTATGTGATTGAAATAAAAATAACAAGACGTATTATAAATTGTTGGAAAAAATTGAAAACGGAAACGTACCTACAATATTCAAGTTGTATTCACATTTATTGCAACACTGAATGTATGTGTTGAAGTTGTTTGAAAAATTTGCGAAAATTTGTCTGAATATGTGACTGACCTCAAAGATGAGAGCATCACTGAGAGAAGTAAACTCATAGGAGACTATGTAGAATAATAAAAATTACGAGTAATTTCAAGAAACAACTGTCTTGTATCTTTCTAGGTTCGAGATTTTTTTAGCCCACCCTTGTACCTATTGGAGTTGGAATGGAAAACGATAATGTTAATGATATTGAAAGGTATCATTAGCCAGCGTGATGAGAGGTAACGATGTAACTTGATGTTGTCGTGGCCTGTATTGGGGGAATTAAGGGATTTTCGTTAGATGGCGTAATTTGTACATTTCCTATCGGACTGTAACTACAATATTCATTTTAAAGCATCATTATTAGGTATTCTTTTACAACATATTTATTGAGCTTGAAACATGTCGACGTTTGAGCCAACAAAACAACACTTGTGGGAAATTTTGCTTTTCATGTTTAATTCAAAGAAAAATACCGCTGAAAATCATCGATTGCTGTTCGAAACTTACCAGTATCATTGTATATCGATTAAAATCGATAAGGGAAATTGGTTCTCATACATATTGAATCAGAGAGATGTTGAACGTCGATTTTTCAAATGCAAACAATTCGTTCAACGGCAAAAATAAAGAGTTCTTTGCATCGTATTGTCATCAACCTCAACGACAAAGCGTAATATTTATGATGACAAGCTTATGGTGTATGAAACTATTATTGGTGGAATTTATCGAATACAATTGATGTGTCTGAGCTGAGTATTGAAGAAAAACCGGCCACAAAGGCGTTCAAACATACTTGCGAACTCTGGAATGGGAAGTTCTAAACCACCCGCCATATAGCCCAGATATTGCACCTTCCTATTACCACTTGTTTCGATCGATAACATACAGCCTGGAAGAAAAGCGCTTCTTATGAAGAAACCAAAAAGTGGGTCGATTCATGGATTGCCTCAAAACATGTCGGCTTCCTTTGACGCGGAAACCGTATGCTGCCAGATACGTGGGAAAAAGTCGTAACTAACGATGGCTAATACTTTGAATAATTTATAATTTTATTACATTACTTAAATAAAGGCTCAAAAACTTAAAAAAAAAATCCCGCAGAACTAATTCAAACCACCAATAAGTAATTTTAATGCTGCCACAGCCTGATTCGATTTTATTTTCCTTGGAATTGCATACGGATGGATACATAGAAGAGTTATGTCAAGGTTACATTGATTCCTTGGATTCCACAATATCGTTCATGCGGCTGAGATCAGTTCTAATTTATATTCATGGATAATATTTACAGTTGTGAACGCATATTCTACGCCTTTTTGTGCAATTTGGCTGTCGCTGCAAGCTCCAATTTGCTTTCCGATCATTTTTACTCTACAGTTTTGAGTACATTAGTACTTTACGCGGAAAGAATAAAATGTTGCATTCAAAAAGCTGTTGAAATTCAAGCTGCTCTATAACGAAGGTAAACCAAAAGCATAATTTTTATATGAGACTTCATAGACTCTCCAATTAAGAAAATCTTAGAGATCAGCTCACAGATTTTCTGATTAGATTGTTCAATAACTCCAGTGGATCTCGTAGCTACAGTCTACTGGAATAAAGAGAATAGCACCCTGCTGTACCAGCATAAAACAAGTCTAGAAATAGTAGCTTTCTGGAGATCATTGAGATAAAAAAGTTAACATTATATATTTTGGAGGCAGGAGGTCTTTATTAGCACTTTACTACACTTTCCATTCGCACATAATATACAATATTGCACTCACTTACGTGTTGATATAAATATAAATATTGTAAGCGTCTGTAAATACGTCATATTTAGTCACAGTTCATTTGTTCCAAAATAGAGCAGAACATATTTCGAACATGCACAAAGACAAAAAAAATCAACTCCTTTACTTACACCCAACGAGAAACACAGACTACATAAAACCAATGCAATACGGGCACTTCAGAACAATTAAGAGCCAAACCAAACAGATTCTATTTATTTTTAAAAAATTATAAAATGTCATTTAAGCTTTAAGAACTTTAAAAGAAATCCAATAACAAAATGCTAAAATCGAACAAAGCCCATAAGCCCACTCACTGGTTATTGTGATTCCATTGGTCTTTTGGAGTACTAGCAAACTTTTACGTTGGGTATCTGCTCATACATACGAGCTTACTCATACATATTTACGAGTAATATCATATGGTGGTACATATGTCATTATCGTTATGCAGCTAATTTAAAAACAATGAACTGAATGAATGATATTGCATGCGACAATGCGTCGCATTTCGGGTCGCGTTCGTTGCAGCAATTTGATGTTGAAATTTAAACAAACATGCAATACTACTCATACAACTAAGGTTACTACCACGGACTACTATGACGGAAATAAGAAGGTGATGTTATTAGACAAGTTGACTTGTCTTTGAATATTCATGTTTTTCTTTTTAGTTCCATTCTCTAAGACCTCTTTGTTTTTGGTTTGCCATTGTAAATTCATTGCTTAAGTTTGATAATTTCATCTCCAATTCCAATCAAATACATATGGTTATTTGTAATGTTCTAATCTAAGTATTTCCACCTGTAAAAAATGTGCCTTATATCAGGTACTAACACCTCTCTATCCAATACCATTGTGATATTTATGAAAAAAATTGAAAAGCTATACAAGCAAATGACATTTAACTATAATTACAACAAAGGCGTTGTACTTTGGTATGGGTGGGTATTTTCAGCGAAATTTGTAGTCCAGTGTATTGAGTGTAGTTAGAGTTGCAGGTGTTAAGCTTTCCAAAGGTAAAAAAAAAGAAATACAAAAATATATCATTAGTAAATTGTAATTAATTGTGCGCGATGCGACAAAATGCAATTAAAATTTTTTTGATATTGACATTTCTATGGTTTTCGATATGATATTTTTCTCAATTGGCTGGAGAGCTTTGTGGATTCATGTTGATAATCAAAAATCGAATCAGCAAGTAGCAATTAATCATAAACCTATCAAAATAAATCAGTTAAAAAACAAAATTAGAAATTTTCATATGATTTATTATGTACAGTTAATTTTTCTCATATCATTCAAATCTCGATAAACAGGTTGCCCAAATCTCACCTCAATTATGTATATAAAATAATTTTATATATTTAACTAGAATTGCTTTGGTTAAATATAATATGGTCAAAATTCTTAAAGACTTAGATACCCAGAGTTTGTTCGTTGAACAAACCACACAATCAGAAAACATTCATCTCCGCTACAAAGCATAATTATGAAATAACTAAAAAGTAAATTTTACAATAGAATTTACTGTAGTAACACTGGTGAATAATTTTGAGAACAATTCCTATGGAGAGTTACACTTTTCATCTATTTTCAAACGAGCGATTTCGCCATGTCTTGAAAAAGGTGTAATCGTTTTCGCTACTGCTTTTGGCTCGACAAGTCGTAATTGTCCTCCGTTAATTCCCAGCCTCTTTAGTTTTTATCATTGACCACATATAATCTGTGTTGTTTATGGTTCGATAGAAACCTGGACAGAACTCGTGGTCACTTTGTAAAAAAGCCTGGAATTAGATTTGCTCCACTTCTTCGGCGCCAATTGCAATGAGTACCCGCCAAAAGAAAAAAAAAGTAAATAAATTGTGAATTCCAATTAGTAGATAAGTATGCTGGAAGTAGGTAAGTATGTGTTGTAAATATGAATAGGGGTTGTTAGTCATACATTTTACCGCCTGGGAGGCACCCACTGGAAGCGATGGAGGACAATTTTATAAAATATGTGAATTTTGTATGGGAGCCCTCTAAGGTATAGAAGAACGGGGTGTATTTATATTGTATTAATTAGACAGACTGTCATGGATGCAAAATTAATGGAGACAGGCCTAATATTTGGTTGCTTTAAGTCCGATTCCTTTGCTGCTATTTGAATATGTGTCGATTTTAAGGTGTTGTTTCGTTCATTTTGTATGGCAGCCTCTTTAAGTGGTGAATATAGAGGATAAGAAGTTTTTCAAGTATACTTTTTGGAAGGTAAAAGTAAAGGCTGTCGGCCGTATATTTAACACCTCTAAAGACGATTCCTGGGAAGCTAAGGGAATATTAATCTATTCTTATATGATTTCTCGTTAATTTTGAAAGGCAGCTAATTAAAGCGTGAATAGAGAAGATAGAAATATTCGTAGAAAACATTTCGGTGGTATAAGTAATGGGGATCTGTCATTCACTGCCATAGGCAATACATCGAATTTCTTCCATTCGGGTCTATTTTGTGCCAGTCTCTTCACTTCATTCCAGCTAAGGCGTATGACACGGGTTTCCAACTCTAATAGTCGTCTCCAGGTATTCGCTGGTCTTCCTCGTCTACGACTTCCAGTTCCAGGGTTCCAGTCAATTGCAGTCCTTGTTAGGTCGTCACGCTCCCTGCGCAGAACGTAACCGATCCAGATCCATTTTATTTTTCGGATCTCCAATTGAACTGGACTTTGCTGGGTTTTGGCCTAAAAGACAGCGTTTGATAAAGTATTTGACCAGTATATTTTTGTATTTGACCAGTATATTTTTAGCTCCCTTATTTTTGAATTTTATTTTTCGGATCTCCAATTGAACTGGACTTTGCTGGGTTCTAGCCCATAAGAAAGCGTTTGATAAAGTATTTGACCAGTATATTTTTAGCTCCCTTAAGTCGTGGAGGTTGGGTATTAGCGAAAGTTTAGCGAAAGTGTTGGGGTTAAAATTTTGCGAGAATTATTCTAGCATTTTAACCCTCTAAGCCCATTCTGCGAGCGGTGGCATTGTTTTTTTTTATGAGAGCCCCTCTTAAAAGTGTTAGATAGGTGATAAGGACCTTCCGAAGAAATATTAAGGGTAAAAATTAAGTATAGGCCGTTTTACATATTCTGCCTCTAGGGGAGACTCCTAAGAGCGGAAGGAACGAATTTTAACAAATCAAGAAATTTGTAGGGAAGTCCGCCAGAAAAATATAAATAACATTTTTTCCCTCGAGGGGCGACTACTGGTCAGCTTAGGGGTCATTTGTCAATTTTTCTCCCATTTTCTTGAATTTTGAGCTGGACGACCTAAGATGAATTATTTCATCCAAAGAAGTTCGAGAATCTCATATAGCTGTTAGGCAGAAATTGTCTAAATCCATCTATGTACCTCCCGAATAAACAAAATGCTATGATGGATTTTTTTACATTTTCCATATAATGAAACTTGCGTATTATTTATCAATTTATTTATTCAAACTTTATTCATACGAATATAAGCATTGATTGTTCTAAACTTGTTCCGGTTATTCTATGAATTTCTATATGGCCCCATACATGCATAAAACAATATTTTTTGGTGGAGTAAAGTAATTGTACAGGTGTTGTTTTGTCTAGAAAGTTTCTACATTATTATTTCTATTTTGTTATCTACAAAACACTTTCCCAACTCGTTTGATTTAATATGTTTTTATTAAAATTTTTTTTTTATTTATTGTCATCCCTTTCGTTACGTTTCTTTAACTATTTGCTCTTTATCTCTATATCTCTATCTCTCTTTCACTCAAAACTTTTTACTTTTTGCAATTTATTCAACCTTAGTAATCCCTTTCATTTTTAAAGAGACAACAGAAGTAGTAAAAACAACAACTTTGGCCGTTTAACAAGCCTATTCACTAACCATAAGCGGAAGTAAAATCTAAAATTTAAGAAAAACAAATAAAATAAAGAAATATAAAAGAAAAAACGTAATACAGACCACCACCCAATGTAGGTGCCGACGGTATAGTGTGCTCATAATGATAAAGAGCCTCTTAAAGTTCTAAACTAAAGTGTAGAAACGGAATAACCATGGCCACCAGGTGGAAATAGTAAACATTTCTCACATTTAAGCCGGAAAAACAATTCACAACTGATGCTGAGAACGAACGTATGCACCAGAGAAGACAGCAACTGTGAGTTAGTGAGTGAGTGAGTGAGAAGACGTGAGTGAGTGAGAAGAGGTGAGTGCGTTGTGGGATACAATGGGTTGTGTGAGTTTGTGCGCCTTTTCAGAATGGTAGATATTAGTTATTTGCTATCTTGACTGGTCGACTAAGTATAAGACGACATAGATGCCGAAGACGACGACGACGAAGACAACGACAACGATTTTAGGTAGACACATGCAGCGAATAGCCGTCTTACGCAGCACATAAATTACGCTAGTTAGACTAATGTGAGTCGTAAAATACTTTTACGTAAAACATACTGCCTTTTTGCCACACATAAGAGTAGTAGAGAACAGCATACATATGTATGTGCATAGTAGTTATCGTTAAGTGGGGGTAATGTGTGAAATATTAAGGTAAATTTAGGTGGAAGTACAAAAAGCAAAAGAGAAAAATACTCAAATAAAGAAAAAAGGCGAAATTTCTTGATTTGGGACATACGCATTCATTTGGATGGATGCGTTGGATGGGTGGGTATACCACTTGAAATAAATGATGCCGGAAATAATGTCATGACAGCACAATTTACTATTAAAATTGAGAAAGTTTACATAATTTTATGAGGTCACTCTGAACCCATTTGGGGAATTAAAGGCAAAAAAAAAAAAGAAAATATCTATATTTACATGCATATTTTATACGAAAGAAAAGCATAAAAAAAAGAACAAATAACAAAAGAGAAGAAACAAATGGAAAAATATAATTCAAATCACTTGTAACATTTTATTTAACCTACGTATAGTATACGTAGCTATGTATTGTAAGAAATGGAGTGAATATTTTTTTCCAAAGAAATATTATATTGAAATTGTAACAAATTAATTTTTGCCAAAAGTGCTACAAAATGGAAAACTTTATCATTTATTTCACCTTGAAATGAAATATTCATTGTCTGCTCAGTTAATATAAATATGTATTGCATGTATGTAATATTTAAGAGTATAAGTTGATTGTACATATTTACGTATGTATACTTATTTATAAACTATTTTATAATTTATTCTCACTTCAAATGGATTTATACATATCGTATGTAGTACATATATATATATATATATATATATATATATATATATATATATATATATATATATATATATATATATATATATATATATATATATATATATATATATATATATATATATATATATATATATATATATATATATTTGTCTACAGGGAATTAAAAGAATGTTTTGTTGAACGAAAGTTTGCTAGAGAATGGAAATTGTATATAATGAATTTATGACCAAAAGCCCTAAAGGCATAATTCAGAGAGACAGAGTCTGACAATGCAGACAACATGAAATCTATACATTATATATTATTTTACATAATACAATTCCGATGGGAAAATATCAGGCCACGTAAAAATCTACACAATCTAGACAAGATCAGATGATTAAATCACGACAAAAAAATTATGCTCTATCACTTCAGGTTAATCTTGGAATCCAGTGCTTAAAAATTTATGCATAATCAGCTATGCAATTCTAATGCAAATATAAAACCTGCAGCGTGATTTTCAGTAATTCAATTTTACTATATATGAAAATCAAGAAATCCAGAAATTTATTAAAAAACACAAATAGTTTCACAATAGTTTTCACATTAACGAAAATTTTGTTTTATCATTTTCTGAGCTTTGTCATAGAGTTCTTTTAGAAGCACTTCCATGCCGAATTATTACTGCCGGAAGAGTTGCCAATTTCTTGCCGACAGATGGGTACGGTTCGAAAGAAAAATCTTTTCGATATTAAATATATGTTTTAGCAAGCGATTGAACCCACGACTTACATATCGAAAGCCTACTAACCGCCACGCACTAACCACTGAGCTACGGCACCCAATTCCATTATTTCAAGTGTATAAAAAAATATTGGAAATATTGTAATGGCGTACTCAAGTTTTTGATTGCAATAGGTAGTGCACAATTTCCTCTAAAAGCAACCTCATTTACATGCAACTGTATTGGCGTAGTCTTCTACGTAATCTTTTCAAACTCTCTTGATTTTATATCGATATCAATAGCAGAACTGTCAGTAAAATCATCTACACTTAGAAAAATTGGATGGCCAGTAGACTCAATAATTAGTGATGGTGACATTAGTCTTTTTAGTGGTTTGAATGATGCTACTCTCGTGATGTTGATAGATAAATTTACGGCTTGAATAAATTCATCTGTTATATCTGAAATTGCCATTTGTAGCACAAAACTGTCGAAGATTTCCTCCTTTGTTGGCGTTATTTCATCATAGTCAGAATCATGGTAGTCGTCATAATCACCATCATCACTTTCAATAGAAACGGAATCATCATCAATTTCTGCAGTTCTTCGTCATTCATTGTATTCAAATTAAATCATCTATTTCATTACTTCCCTGCTAACACGTTTTTCAGCCATTTCTGAAATCACAAAAATACAAAATCACATTCACAAGTAAAAACACAAACAAAATACCACGGTAAAACGGTAAGGCGGCTTTCAGGCCGGCATTGCCTTTATTGTCAAAACAAAAAAATCAATCTTTATTTCGACACAAATTATATTTTTTATTGATTAAATAATCATTATTTATTCACCCAAAAATTCCTAGTCGTATAGAATTACTACTTATTTACTTTTTTACTATTAAAGCAATAATTATTTGTTGTAAACACAAAAAATTCCTTATAATTTTTAAGCTACTAAACATATCGTTCATGCTTGTATCAACATTTTCGTATTTTTTTCCGTTGAGTCCACTTTGTTGATTTAAGACACGTAACGATGATCTATATAATTTTTATTAAGTTAAATAGATTGCCGGCTTTGAGGGCGGCTTACTGGTTTTAGGGTTAGGGAATTGTGCCAGTTCAAAGTTCGGTACGCCCGTGCCTCAATTAGTCGATCAAGATCAAGATCAATGATCAAATTTTTTGAGATTATTGAGCACTAAAATCTTAGTCCATGTGCTAATCGTAATCGTTCTAGGTGTTATATTTAAGATGTGATGGTTCAAAAGCGCATGTGGGTGTCTCAGTTGGCTGATCAATACTATCGGTATAACACATTTTTTTTTTGGAATTATTGCTCATTAAAACCTTAGTCCATGGACTAAATGTATGGTAGTTGTTTTAGTTGCCATAAAAGAAAATCAAGCACTTTCTATGGGAGCTACTACAAACAGTGCGTATGGCTCGGCAGGATAATTTTTTTAACCGTAGACTGTCCTTTGGGTAGAATTCTACCCAAAAAGGAACTTTCTTGTATAATATTTAACAAATGGTATTTTTTTGCAGTACGAAATTTCTTGACTTTATTCAAAATGATTTTTTCCTTCGTTAAAGTTGAGTTTACAGACTTTTTATGATATACTTTAAAAAAATTTCGACCATACATGTTTCACGTCCCTATGGGTAGATTTCTACCCATAAGAAATTTTTTGAAAAAACATTATTTTCTCCCTATGTTTTATAATGTGCAACACTGGGTATTTTTTACGAGTACGCAATAGAGAAGCAAATGCTAAAAAGGGGAATAACCGACAAATATACGCTTGTCTCATTTTTTAAAAAGGGGATTCCCAATTATATTCATGTATCATATGTGAATAGAGTTGGTAAGCAATTGCTATTCACAAGCTGACCAGTATTCTTGTGTTACGAATGTGTTATAAGCTAAATAATATAAAGTGTAAAAAAAATGTCAAATCCAAAATATTTAACCAATGAAATGATTGAGGAGCTGGTGAATGAAAATAGTGACGAGGCAGATATTTATTCCGATAGTGAAGATGAATATGAACCCATAGATGAAGAGGATATTTCAAGTGAAAAATATACAAGTGAGGAAGATTCTTCGGATGGTGAAATCCCTATTGAGTTCACTGAATCGACATCCGCAATGATTGCAAAGGATGTCATGGTTTGGAAATCATCGCCAGTTCCAAAACACAGTGGAAGATTACGGAACGAAAATGTTTTATCATTACGACCTGGTGTTACTCGCATCGCATCGTCCCGGGTAAATGACAAAAAGGACGCGTTTTTACTCTTTTTCACGCCAGCGATGGAAAAAATTATAATTGAAAATTCAAATAAATACGCACAAGCAAAATTTCCTCAGGAGTACATCGAAATTAACAGAGTATTTACATGCATACATTGGCGTTCTTATTCTAAGTGGAGTGTTCAAGTAAGGTTTATTTTTATTTTTTGCACAATGTTGTAGATTGCAATTTGAAATAAATGTTTATACAGATCAAAGAATGAGGCAGTGGAGGATCTATTCGACGAAAAATTCGGAAGACCAATGTTTCGTTCAATCATGTCGCAGAAAACTTTCAAATATATAAATAGGGTTCTTCGCTTCGATGATGTATTTGGTAGGCGGCAGAATCGTACAGAAGACAAATTTGCTCCAATTCGCAGCTTATGGAACAACTGGGCCGAACTTTTGCCGATTTACTACAATCCTCATGAATGTGTAACTGTTGATGAGCAACTCTTAGGATTTCATGGCCGATGTTCTTTTCGACAATACATTCCCTCCAAGCCAGAAAAATATGGACTTAAGTTTTGGTTGTTAGTATGTTCAAAAAGTTCCTATGTTTGGAAAATTCAGCCTTACCTTGGAAAAAAGCCGGGAGCTGTGAAACCCGAACAAAATCAAGGCAAAAGGGTAGTGCTGGATCTCAGTGAAAGACTGAAAGGGCACAATATTACCATGGATAATTTTTTTTTCGTCATACGAACTTGGTCAGGCATTATTGAGTAAAGGCTTGACAATGGTAGGAACAATGCGCAAGAACAAAAGAAGCATTCCACCAAAGCTATTAGAGTGCAAAGGATTACCTCTTTATCATTCCACGTTTGCTTTTACAAAAGACACATCATTGGTTTCTTATGTTGGAAGAAAAAACAAATGTACAGTTGTTCAAAGTACTTTGCATACATGTGAGGAAATAGGTCCCGATCCAAAGAAATTACCCAATATAATTGCGTATTATAATTCAACAAAGGGAGGAGTTGATACCGTTGATAAAATGCTATCAGGTTACAGCTGTAAGCGCAAAACTTGCCGTTGGCCAATAGCAGTTTTCGCGAATATGGTTGATATTTCTGCTCTCAATGCCTACACTACTTTTAACGAAATTGATCAAAACTGGCACCAAAGTAAAAGTCGATCAAAGCGAAAAGTATTTCTTCGTTAACCTGGAATGTTGTTAGCAGAACCTTTTATGAGAAGTTGATCCAGAAAACCTACCACGACCGCATCACAGGCTCTTTTGTCAACAATCCGTGATAAGAAAGAAATACTAATGTGTTCAAAAGAAAGTCCAGGCGGCTCAACGTCAAACACTGTGAATCAAGTACCGCAGCAGCAGAAAGGTCGAGGCAGATTTATTTCTTGCTATGAGGAAGGTGTAAATAAGGACAAAAAAAAAGCGAGCTTATCTGTGTTTTTTGTAAAAAACCAGCCTGCAAAGATTTGCATAACAGAAATATTTGTGTGAAATGCTGTTCCAAAATAATAAATAAGTGAAATAAAAAAGATTGATTTATGTAAAGTTTTTAAATTTTTCTTATGGGTATAATTCTACCCATAGGGTCATTAACGAAGATTATTTTTAGGGTCGCTCTACGATTAAATAATTATTAGCCGGTATAAGAGCATTCTACGTGCTAGATGTCCTAGATGGTATATAACAAGATTTTAAATATTCCGATGTTAGTCTAATTGGTGCACGAATCTCGTCAGTAAGCTCGTCAGTACCTTAACTTACACGTTAAGGTAGAAGAAATCTTAATCATCAATAGAAGGTTCAGCTTTTGCCATGCAAATGAATAGGCAATACCTATGTATATGTATATAATGTATTCCATGTCTTCTTGAATCAATAAATTTGCAAGATGCGTGTATCAAGAAAGCTACTTATACTTATTGGAACAAATTTTTAATATATTTTAATTCAATTCGCTTACAGGGTTCTTCAACCGAGCTTCTAAATCAGCTTTATTGTAATAGGTATAATATTTTTTTTTATTTTTTTTTTTTATCCTGCTTTTTTATTGGATCTTTCTAAAATTACTTAGAAACTAACAATATGTAATCAAATCTTACAAACTAAATAAAATTATGTGATATTCCCAACGTTCCATCACAATTTGTTGAGTCACGAGGTATAGCAATTTCACAGCATATTCAGTGTGTCTTTTCTTTTTAATCGACGATGCCCCGTGCTCAGCAACAATTGCCTAGCAAGGGGATTCGGATGACTGTGTAATTTTTGAATGTAGCTTCTGCAAGACATTGCAACTTCCTCAGAAATTGTGGGTACATTTAAATCTCGATGCATGTTAACGTTCCTCATATACCAAGGCGCGTTTACAATAATTCGCAGACACTTGGATTGTATTTGCTGCAATTTTTCGATATTTGAGGGAGATGCGGTGCCCCAAAACTGAATACCATAAGCCCAGATTGGCTTCAGGATTGCTTTATATAATAGCACTTTGTATTCGAGATTCAACTTTGATCTTTTGTGTATCAGCCACCATAACTGATTAATTTTAAGCTTGATCTGAGTTTTCTTTGCCTCTATGTGATTTTTCCAGGTCAGCCTTCTGTCGAGGTGAATAACCAAGTACTTTGTTGAGGAACATTGTGGAACTGATTGGCCATTAATTTTAAGTGGGGGACATGTATCTGGCCTTAGCGTGAAGGTTACATGTACGCTCTTTGATTCATTGACTTTTATACGCCATTTTGCTAGCCAGATTTCGAGAGAATCGATATGAGTCTGCAGGAGTTTAGTAGCTTCTATGGGGTAAGAGCGAGAGCACAATATTGCCGTATCATCTGCAAAGGTCGATATAAATGTATGGTTATTGCTGGGCATATCCGTAGTGTATAAGAGATACAGTAAGGGGCCCAAAACTCTTCCTTGAGGAACGCCAGCGTGAATATCCAATGGATTTGTTGTGTAATCCTTGTGATGTACGAGAAATTGTCTTTTCGTGAGGTAGCTACTAAGCAATGGGGAGACATTTGCAGGCAGTAATAGTTTGAGTTTGTAAATAAGGCCATCGTGCCATACTTTATCGAAAGCTTGAGTGATATCAAGAAAGACAGCTGAGCAATACTTTTTTTCTTAAAAAGTGTTCCTTATCAGAGTTACAATGCGGTGGACTTGTTCTATTGTGCCGTGCTGTTTTCTAAATCCAAACTGATGTTGAGGAATCAGTTGGTTGAGATTAATAAATGGAGTTATATTCATGACAAGTAGCTTTTCGAATACTTTAGAGAGTAGAGGCAGGAGGCTGATAGGTCTGTACGATGCAACTTTTGTAGGATCTTTTCCTGGTTTTGCTATCATAATAATTTTTGAAGTTTTCCAGCATTTGGGATAGTGTTTAATACGAAGGATAGCATTGAAAATGTGCATGAGTTGAATTACTGAAGCCGGAGGTAGCTCTTTTATCATTTACCGGTAATTTTATCTGGACCAGGTGATTTTTTTGGGTTTAAATCTTTATAAATTACTTTGAATATGTCCTTTTTTTTAATTTTGAGCGTTATTGAGCAAGGTTGAGAAGTTAATATTGGTAATGAGGACTGTGAAGAGGGTGGATTGGGTGTAAACACACTTTTTAGGTGGTTTGCAAAAGCCAAGCCCTTCTCACAGTTACTTCTAGCCCAATTACCGTCACTCAAACGGATGGGGGAATCAGTGAGAATTGGCCGATTTGAGTTTTTTGCTGATTTCCACAAAGAGTAGTCTGACGCTTCACCAGGTGTTAATTTCGCTATGTGCTCTTCTAACTCTTTGTTGTTTTTATTTTTTAAGGCTTGCTTTAACTTTCGAGTGCAGTGCTGTAGCTGTGTTTTCAGATTCGGTGATCTGAATTCTTGCCATTGTCTTCGGAGTTTTCTTTTCTGTCTTACTAGCAATTCAATATCGGCTGGTGTGTATGGGCTATAGTTTGATTGCTTGCATACCTTTGTGCAGGTGGCTGAGCTGAGAGCTAATGAGAGCAGCTGGTTGAATTTTTCGAGTGCTGAGTCTACATCGTGTCCATTTCTTAATACAGTACTCAAAGGAAGATGGGAATTTATATATTTCTTGAATTTTAACCAGTCTATTTTCTTTCTAACGCAATTACCTTGGGGGCTTGGTAATATCTATATTACCGTGGGTGAGTGGTCAGATGATAGATCATAATTACAGTCTGTGGAGATATTTTCCATCTGCAAGCTGGTATAATATTTAACTATATTATCCTTTGCAATCAATTGAAAGATATACCCCAACTTAACACATTGTGAGAAAAAACTATAGTACAGCTATTTCAATTATTATAAATAACAAAAGTTATAAAATAATTTATTTTTGCTTGCATTTATAATACAAAAAATATATATAAATAAATATTAAGTAATCAGTTTAGACATTTGGTCCCCATGAAATAACTTCAAAAATGGTTGGCAGCAAACTTTGAACATCAATTTTATGATCTTTTAATGTTTTGAAAAACTTTTGTAAATTTGGTGATTTCTGCAAAGAGAAGAAACATAAATACACACACAAACACACACAATCCCTCATTCACTCTCTCACGATCAATGTTTGCTGTCAAATTATTATGGTTGTGAACACTAAACAAAAACAGAGAGAGCAATGAATATATTGACATTGAGCTTCTTTGATGACGTTGTTCACCAGAGCATCACTCAAAATATTGTTGAAAGAGCACAAACAGAAAATCACTGACAGCAAACTTTGAACGATTAATACAGCCTTAATATATGAGAGAGTATTCAATTTTCACCACGATTTCATTACGTAGTCGACTCTAACTCACCATAGTTTTTGTGATCAATGGCTGAAATTCTGGACTACGCAATGCTTTATAGAAATTTGCAAATAATTCGCTCTTTTGTCGTTTCTCATTAATCATTGCAACATATTTATCGCGTGGTAATTGTTGCATTACTTGTTCGAAAAATGAAGTGAATGAACGTGGTGTATGTGCATAGAGTAGACGAGAGTCCATTTGCATATTTTGGTCATCGAGTAGAACAATTTCCAATGTTTCAGGTTCCTCAATATCATTTGTTATTATCATGGCCGGATATATTAGTGAATTTAATAAATCTCTGGCACTATCATTAGCTCTGATATGTAGAAAGTTGAGTACTTCATCAACTTCCTGAACATCTTCTGCTTCATGTAATAACTTCACAAATTCGTCACTTCGTACAAATTTCAAGCCTTTACGAAAATTACTATCAAAAATTAAATGTTGGGCAATAATGCCATCAATAATTGCCGTTGGGATGAGTTTGGAAAAATCTTTTAAATCATTCACAATTTCTGGTGAGATTTTTTTCACTGACGAACTATGATCTCTGCCCGTGACATGACTTAGAACTGGTGCAGTTATTTGTGCGAATAAAAATAATAATGCGTAAATTTGCAACATTTTGTTTATTTCTTCGTATACTTTAGCACTATATTATGCTTCACTGTCAACAACTGATAAACAACTCAATGCATACACTGTTGAGTGAATACTGATCGTCTCTTATATACGTATTGTTGTAGTATATGAGAGAAAACCTTATCTGTACATAAATCGTACTTACATTTTTTGTTCGCTCATTTAATCGCACATATGTTTATTGCAAATCGTTCTGAAAGTGAATTTATTTCAATTTGCAGAGATGGGCAAAGTGAGTAGACAAAATGAAACGATGAAAAATATACATTCACGAATAAGATAAGTTTCTGATGAATCATTTGAGTTTGTTCAATTTAAAGTTGAAATGGGGCTTTTTGATAATATGTACACTGGAAAAAATTTTGAATTATAAAAATACATTAGTGTTTTTTTTTTTTTTATTTTTCATAAAATTTTTCGTCACAATTTTTTATGGTGTATTTTTTTTTTTATTTATTTGTACTTTTTTTTCTAAATAACAATAATTTTTTTTTCTTTTATTTTACTTTGAATTTTTTTCTAGATTGATTAGTTCAGATTGTTTGACGTCATATAGTCACATATTGATAAATAAATAAAATAAATATGTGGCCACATAAAGCCCCAAAGGGCTCATTGGCCGAGCTTCTCTTCCATTACTGTTGTGCGTCTTAAATTTTGGACAATATTAGAAGGGACCTACTTATTTTAGCCGGTTCCGAACGGCAGAACACTTGTGACATCACTTTTTCTGAGCTTTGTCACAGAGTTCTTTAAGAAGCTTTTTCATGGCAAGTTGTTACTGTCGGAAGAATTGCCAATTGCTTGCCGACAGGTGGGTACCGTTCGAAAGAAAAATCTTATCGATATTAAATTTGTTATGCATCAGCCGGGGATTGAACCACCGACCTACAGATCAGAAGGCGAACACACTAACCACTGAGCTACGGCACCACTACTACATATTGATAATAGAACTAATTAATTTTTGAATTGAGCTAGATAATAATTCATATGATTACTGTATAGTTATATGTATTTTTACAATTTGTCAATTAACAGATAATATACATAAGATAGGTAAATAAATAGAAGAGGCATTACTGTACTGAAACTAATTTAAACGTTGCAGAGAGCAGACAGTACTTGAAGTTATTTTTTTTTGCAATTGATTACTTTTTTGAGTTTATTTTTTAGAATGTGCTTGATAACTAATAAAATGGTTTTGTTTTTGCAAATTTAATATCTGAACTTTTTTCTTAGTGAATTCTTTTAATCTTTTTTGGTTGTTAATAATACTCATCCTTCTGTACCATATATTTTTTTTTTCGCTGGAAGAGAAGCTACTTCTTTTTATCAATCTAGAAACATATTAATTTTTAGCTTTCTTTAAGAATATCGTTAAGAAAGAACACCTATAATAGGTGAACTAATTTTTTTAAATATTTTATATTTAAAATGCACTCATTTCCAAGATCAAAATTCCCTAAAAAGCACCATTGAAAATGTTTATTTGAGAGTTATCGAGATATTATATCTATTTAAAAAATTAGGGAGAATACTTAAGCTGAACTACGACATATCATAACTGAAAACTATTCAACTGACTTTTGTTTGTTTGTATTTTTTATTTTAGTTTTTGATAACATATCATATCTTGCCCATCTCTGAAAAAATATCAAGTACGTACTTTACATTTTACTACACTTCCAACCAACACCATCAACAAATATCAAAACGTACTTGTATCGAACATTGATAAGTGTAAATATACAAATAGAGATTTTATTTTCATATAATTTTGCATTAATTAGTCTTTCTATTCGAAATTTTGGCATAGAGGAAATTAATTTTGATAAGATAAAAAAAAAAATATATGAAAATAATCAGGAAGAAATGAATGAAATGTACTAACTACTAAAGTGATTTTTTTTTTTGCTTAAGATCCCAAAGAGAGAAAACAGAGATAGATATTCTAAAATACAAACGAAAAATCCCCGAAAAAAATTGTTTTCTCTTTTCAACCGTTTCAACGACAGAAGCAACGAGTATCAACAAGAGCCATCAACGTCATCATTGTCGTCATCATCTACTGACTAGTGTTGTTGTTGTTGTTGTTGAGTCTCGTAGAGCATTTCAAGTGTTTTCAATTTGCCCTCATTTGCATTGCCACTCACTTTTTTTCGGTTTTTTTAGGGTTGTCGTGCGAGAATTATGCAAATTATATTGCACACTTTTAGGCGACAGAATAGTGTGTATGTTTGTAAATTTTATTTTTTTGTGAATGTGAACGAGTACAACTGTAAGTATTATACGATGATGGTTATGTATGTTGGTTCAAATTAAACAAGACGACCAACCATAACGGTTACTACTATAATATACGCACACACTCCACAACTTTTGCATTGCTCTTCTTATATAAGCATTTCTTTGACTGCTGTTGCTTTGCCACACTCATTTACTTTTAAATACACGGCATAACCGCAATTTCTTTACAAGGAAACATTAAAAAGCAATAACAACAAGAGCAATGATAGTAACATTAGCATTTGAATTGGTAGAAGCAGAAGTGAGGCGTAGAAACAGGGCGCTGGATTATGGAGGCGCATGATTGAATGATGTTGTCACCTCAATACAGATTCGACTTGTAAAATGAATATATATTTTTTTCAGATGACAAATGCTATATCTATATCATTTGCACTATAAATTCCGAAATATTCTGAATGAGTGAAATATAAATATCCAGAATATCCAGAATATTCTGTATATATCATTGGATATCATAACGTATTTGAAAATCTAAGCATTGAGAGAGAAACCCTACGAATAAGGCCCTCAAAACTCTATATTCCGGCTCTGTTAGTGTTGATGTTTTGGAAGTAAAGTAGTTGTATGCAAGTGTAGAAAAAGAACAATAACAACATGATACTAAATGTCTCTATGAGCAAATGACTGTTGAATGAAGAAATCACAGCATGGCACGATTGTCATCTGTTTCGAAGACTCTTGTCATCTTCGTTCCCGCTTGTTGTTGTTTTTGTTGTTTTTGTAGTTTCCATCCACTAAATGTAATCGCTTGCATTGGACAAGGCCACAAGTGCACTTGAATACTTTCTAAAGTGAAATGGAAATTATATAGATGCCGCAGTATATGCGTTTGGGTATTAGCATATTTAAAAAAATTGATTTTTTTTTGGAGTTATGTACTATACATGTGTATGTGTATAGCGTGTATGTTACGGTCGTTTACGGTATTAGAATCAAAAGGCACATGAATCGCCTGTAGTTATGGGTAAACATGTACCACCCTCCCTTAGACCTTTTCTTTTATTCCTTCTACATATACAATATTTTATATATGTGTTGTTTTAAAATATGGAAATGAGTAAATTAACATTTCTTCTCTTTTCTTTCTTTTCTTTTTTTTTTCTTCTTTATATATCTTACAATAGGATGATAGAAAAATTGAAATATATACAGAGTCTTTAGCCCATGTGCATTCAACTTTAACATGATGATTGAAGAGTTAACTCAGAGCTATCGAAACGCTCATCTGTACTGGAAGCCATTGCTTAGGATACATTGTTTTGCCTACATTTTTAAAAGATCACAATGCTCTCAGTTCTTAAAATTAATCTTCAATCAAATAGTGACTTTTGACTCCTTCAATGAATGTCAGTACTTCCTATTTGCCATTCCATTCAATGAGAACTGAACTTTATCGAGTGAACAAAATTGTGCTATGGAACACCTGATAAACATAAAATGGCAAAATTTAGCTTCTTGAATTAATAATTAGTAAATTCTTGAACGGGTTTAATCTTTGATACGACCGAGTTCAAGGTTAGGTTATATTATGCGGCAGCCCCCCATAGGTGGACTCACTTAAGACAAAATATTGGCTCATTGTGATACCGTGCATCGCTGATGCTATCTCTCCTGAGTTCTCTCTGTCGAATGGAACCACCGAGATTTTCTAATGAACTCCCTAACAAGGTATGAAAGTGGGTGCCGTAGCCGTAGAGATTAGTGCGTTGGCCTTCTGATCTCTAGGTCGTGGGTTCAATCTCCGACTGAAGTATAGCAAAATTTAATATCGAAAAGATTTTTCTTTCGAACAGTACCCACCTGCCGGCAAGAATTGACAATTTTTTCGGCAGTAACATTTTCCCAAAAATGCTTCTTAAAAGAGCTCTGTGACAAAACTAAGTTAAAGTGATGACACAATGGTTCTGCCATTCGGAACCGGGTAATATAAGTAGGTCCCTTCTAATGCTGTCCAAATTTAACACGCATAACAGTATTGGAAGGGAAACTCGGTGGTATCACAATGGGCATTTCTGGCCTAAGTGTGTCCTCTCAGAGAGGGAACAGCCACATAACCTAACCTATCCTAGGGTATGCAAAACCTCCTTAAAAAAAGCAAGTAACTTAAAATTTATTTGTTGATTTGCTTTATTGACATAATATCTTACATGTCATTTCTTTATGAGAACTTTTGAAAAACCATAAAAATCCCAAAAATAAAGAATTTTTAACTAAATAGACCATAAATGTAATTTAAAAATAATATATGGATCAACAAATGTATCAAAAAAATAATAATAATGATAATTGACTAGAATTTTTTTAATCGGTAAATAGCAATATTTGACGAAAAATGATATATTTTTGTTTAAACCAAAAAATTAACAACTTTTTACAAAAAAATTTTTTTTTTATTTTATTAAAAAGTAAGGAAATTTTTCGTCAAATGTTTTAAAATAAAAATTATATAGGAAATTTAAAAAATGTAAAATATATACAATTTATTGGAAGAAACAGATTGAAATAACTTTTGGATTTGAACCATATTTTTGTATTTTGACTGCAATTAAAAACGCCATCTACCGAGTTGTAACAGTAAACATCATAGCTATGATTGCATACTTTGGTTACAAATGTAGCAAGTTGATATTCTGAGTTCCAACTACCGTAGCAAAAATAAGAAATTATTTAAGAATTTTATTCACATGGACCCCCTGTGCATGAAAATTGCACTTTTCTTTATGTAGCAAGTTTATTCAATTCTTGATTTATACAATTCTGTTGTTCTCACTAATATAGTTAGTTATTTACAAATATGAATGCGAAGGCCCATGAACTTATACATAATATACATAAACGAATAAAAAGAAAAATAATATCAAAATATAAAATATATATGTATATAATAATATAAAAATAAAAAAAAAAATTAAAATAATAAAATCACAAATATTTATGTTAAATAACAGTTGTATAACGGTATTAGATATATAATAGTAGGTGGGTTATATATGTAGATATAACATTCTTTCCTATATTCATATACAACAAGTTTTTTATAACCACGAAATATTAACATAAAGAATAATAGAGAGAGAGAAAGAGAGAGAGAGAGAGAGAGAGATGGAGAAATTTGGAGAACGGGAGGGAGAAAAAACGACAGCAACAATGTTATAAATATGTGATGTGTTAATATGTGTAAAAATATGCAAATATCTTCATTTGGCAATATACTGACGAGATGTAATACCAATGCACATATGTATGTTTTCATACTGGGGATACTAACATTAGAGTTTCTATTGATCCCGATCTTTCGAGATTTAAAAAAATTGGTTCAATAGCAATAAAAATAATATTACAAAATACTACCAAATGATCAAGAAAATTTCATTTATAAAACTAAAATATAAAACCCTGGGCACTGGAAATTAAAGGCGCACTAACATGAGATGTCTGGACGGTTCTGGGCTAACCACTGAGATGTCAATGCTTGATGTGAATATTTCATGTAAATTATGATTATTTATATTAATTCCAAAAATTCCATTCCATTCCATTCCATTCCATTTTAGCTGAGATCTCGGGATCGGCATCACTACTAATGCCTACTTGTGTGAGGGTTGCGCTCACTTTATGTACATAAATACATACAAATTTTATTTACATATATACATATATATATGTATTTATATCCATTTTTATTTTCATTTTCATTTTCAACAAGGTGTTGAATGAACAAACGATTATAATACGAGTATGCATAATTTTTACGTAGACATGCAAAACTATTCAGTTGATAGGTACGATTATATTGTGTAACATAAAAAAATACTTAAGCATATTTAAACATCTATTTTCAATTGAAGGTCCCTGGGTGCAAAATGGAGTACAAATGTAACATTTACTTATAGCAAATTTATTTTGTTTTTTTATGCTTTTGAAACAAAATGAATACATGCCATTTGTTTCAAAAAATGTAATAAAAATTATATGTATAACTATCATATGATCACATCAAGTCCAAGTACCAATTTGCAAGTATTGGAGATACTGTTTAAATGAAGGTAAATTGTTGTAAGCTTTTTTTAGGTCAGCCGGCGGAAGATGGCCGACTGACAAATCTAAAAAAAAAAAACAGAATAGCTCTGCTATACGGAACTTCCTAATATAGATAAGTATACCTCTTCAAATGTGGTCCATTATATTGCTAGAAAGAGCTTGCAATATTCACCCCTCAATTGAAAGCTTACTTTGAGAGTCCTTCAGCACCATTTACGTATATTGTCTGTCTATTTAATTTTTTTGTCAATTACCAGATGTAATATTATAGAAAAAATCTCGATAAGCATAAAATTTTCTTTTCAACGTTCATTAACTGTTTCCTAGTGATTTTAGTAACTCAAAGTTCTACCCTCTTAATTTTCATTTTTGTTCATAGTTCAGATAAAATGAAAACTAATTTCTGTCTTGAGAAGCGCTTGTTAAACAAAATAATATTTACTGGAAAAAGTGAAAAACTATATGATTGAAATCAAAATATGTAGAAAAGTAGCTTTCGTATAACATGTTGAATAATCTTTTCCATCAATCATTTGTTTTATTTCTGTAACATTCTGATGGCTAATTAATATCATTCATATTAATTAAAAATATAATTCCTGCCAACTGCCGTCCATCTTTAATTGCTCGAAGATCCTTAGCGAATTTATGAAAAAAAAAGAACCTGAATAGTTGTAATTAAAACATGCGGAAAGCGGCTTCCGTATAAAAATATCTGATAATATCTGAGCTTTGTCATAGATCTCTTTTAGGAGCGTTTTCATTGCAAATTGTTGCTGCCGGAAGAATTCTCAATTGGTAGTCGACAGGTGGGTCGCATTCGAAAGAAAAATCTTTTCGATATTAAAATTCTGCTGCAGTTGTAGATTGAACCCATGACATACAAATCAGAAGGCCAATAAATACACTAACCACTGAGCTACGACACCCACACATAAATACATATACATTTATTATTTATAAATATAAATAGACAAGCAAATGGAATTAATATGTAAAAGGCAGCAATGGAATTGGAGAAATGAAATCAAATGTGAAACTGTAGAAAAAAATACGAAATGAAATAAAATAATTTGTACATCCACAAGGAACAAAAGAAAAAATGAAACGTTCAAAACAACAACAACATGCAACAACGAATCAAACATTTATAATAAAATCAATTTTCAATCAATCGAACGAACACTAATAAAAGAAACCAAATCAAAATGTGAAAATGGATATGAAAGCAAAACGTTTTATATCCGGCGGCCATTTTTGCTGGTTGTTGGGTAGAGACGAGTTCACAAAGAGTGTTCTTTTAGAAAGTCGTAGTTTCACATAACATTAAAGTGCAAAAAATTAATCAATCACCACAAACTTCCGTGATCCAGGCCATTACTTTATCAACATAATTTTGTCTATGTGAGACCCATGAGTCTCTAAAACATGATTTTAAGTCCAATTTTTTGCCCAAAGTTGTGTTCACTCTTCTGAAATCATACCACGTCAACATAGATCCCACAAAGTCGAGCTATGAGATAGCCTATGATAATGGTTGCATAGCATTATGATCAATGGCGATCATAACGTATTTACGTGAGTCTGAGTCTGACTCTAAAGAGTCTACGGAGCTATAAGTGATCATATATAAATCAGGATCAATCGCTAGCTGGTTTGAAGTCCATGGTGAAAAAATGCTATGTAAATGATGATCACTCGGCTTCAATTCTTAAATCATCGAGTTGGACCTTATAAAATTATAGGATAGATACAATCCCGAGTCGAACCTTAGTTTAAATGCACGTTGCTCAAGAAGCTTTTGACACTTAATCCATTTTGAAATGTATGATAATTAACACCCTTTATACACTGCAACTGGACAACTCGTTTGATTATCATTATTATTTTGCCATTTTTTTGTTTGTTTGTTTTTCTTTTATTATTATTTTGTATTTTTTCTTCTCAAACGATTGGATATGCCAAAATTGAATTTCTGCCGCGGGACATATTAAAAGCAAAAACTTGTACTTCCACGAACTGACTATTTATGATTATTGAAAGATACGTTATTCAATATTGAACATTATGAACGTACATCGAAATACTATATCGTACATATATAGTAGATGGCTGTCCTTAGTTTTATGTTAATGTACATTAGTATGCGTACATGAAATTTTATGCAAACAAACATAATAAAAAAAGGTGAGAAAAATATGTGCACCTATTTGACACAGGGCGGTAAACCGGTTCGATACCAACTAATCGCAATTTTGACCAATCGAACCCAAATTTTTAATCAAAATGCTTTCGGAATTTTACGTTAAACGTAAATTAGAACTGTTCGGATTCTGGTCGAATGATTTCCAAGTTTTGGTCCTTACAGTTGTCACGTCTTTTGAAGCAATGCTTGAGGTCTAACCAGTATATTGATTACTAGATTCTCGAATGGTGAAACTTATAGGCTGTATTTAATCTCTTGTGCCTTGTAATAGAGAGCTTTGACAAACTACACAGTCTTTTTGCTTTAATAAGTATACGCTAACTTGGTTTTTTAGTTCATCATGAAGAACTGATGTCGGTGGTGATCTATCCAGAAATGGATTCATTATATCGACACAAAACCATGCTTTGCGATTCCATGGTCCTCCTTTCATATTCAAAAACTGGATGAACAAGCCCCCAAAACTCTTGTTAGATCAATCATCCTTCAATCATATACCTAAAAAAATTTGAAAAAAAGAAAACGTTATTTATAAAGTATGGGTAACAACAATCCATTCTTGATTTCAACGACAAATATATCAACGAATTTTTTAACCAAACTTACTAGTTCAAGTACTACTCTGCCATCTCGTTAAGAGATCTGCGGCAATCAATGGTGATCTTCAATTTCCAGAGAAACGAGTCCAGGACTGAGTAGTGTTGCCCAGTTCAAACTAGAAGAAATCATCTTCCTTCCAAAGATGGGCTTAATCTCTCAGGACGGCTAAATTGCTGTGACCCCAACTCAGTAAGAAACACATTCGAAACTTTATTGATCTTAGGAAGAAAGATACATGAAGAATTTTAGAAATGGTCACTGACGCATAGGACATAGCTGCAGAGACGAGGAGGAGCTCGAAACCGCCTAGATAATTATTTTTTTGTGGAGTTGCCCCGCTTTCAAATATTTCATTAGACAATCTTCTGAAATTTATAAATAAATCCAAATGGTTCAGTGAGGTATAAAAAAATGAATATGTGGCACTTAAAGCCCCAAAGAGTTCTTTTGCCGAGCTTCTCTTCCATTAGAGTTGTGCTTGATAAATTTTGGACAGTATTAGAAGAGACCTACTTCTTTTTGCCGGTTCCGAACCGAAGAACTTTTGCGACATCTCTTTTTTGAGCTTTGTCACAGAGTTCTTTTAGAAACTTTTTCGTGGCAAATTGTTCCTGCCGGAATTGCCAAATGCCAATTGCTTTCTGACAGGTGAGTATCGATCGAAAAAAAGTTCAGCCCAGCATTGAACCCCCTAAAGGACAGAAGGACACTAACCACTGTGCTGCGGCACCCATAGGTATGGGTGAGGTATGGGATTAGAAATATCTGCGTGGTATCAGAACGGGAATTCTTGGCCTGTGTGTGCCCTCTCTTAGAGAGAGGAGCAAGAACTTCGTAGATAGTTCGAAACATCTGACATATTTTTTATTTTTTGAAATTTTGGTTTTGCAACCCTACTTTTTATATGTTTTAACCCTTACATACTTTATTCGTTATATTCGATACATACCGCTAAATTCATATTATTTAAATGGATTTTTTAAAACTTTTTTTTAACTTTTTCACTTACTTCTTTTTTCGAAACATGTGAGATCACTATTTGGCATTTGATTTATATTGAAAAAATGTTGATATAATTTTTGTAAATTCAACACATAATATCCCAGGTAATACATTGTACAACCAGAATGTTAAAATGCAAGTGCTTGCTTCTATAAGAATTTCGTAACGCTTCCTCATGGCTGTTTGAATCAATCGATATAATAAGGCTTCCAATTGGCCTTTAGGAAAACTCCTCAAGTTTTATAGCAATTTGAGAGGAAAAACTTCGTTAAGTAGCCTTTAAGCTGCTGGATGGAAGTCATTATAGAATTTTAAACATTGTTTTTATTTTATAACCTCTATAAGGCACTTCTAACGGTGCAAAAACAGCATCGAGCAAGTTAGTAATTACTCAGCCAAAACTGCTTCCACAAAGCCTTTACGAAGCAAAAACCAAAGTGAAAATAGCTTCCATAGACACTTATTGAAATTCATGAATTTAAAAGAATATTTTTTATAAAAATAAAATAAAATAAAAATTTGCTATTTAAGGGTTAACTGCTGTTGAGTAAAATACATGTAGGAGCAGGATTCATTGAATGTAGGAGGTGAATGTCTTTGCTAAATGTAGTGAATGTCATTGGAAGGGTCAATAATGACATACAAATTTTTCATGTATCCATATTAGTATGAATATTTTTATGTAAATAGTTGTGTGTGAGAGTGCATGCATGAGAATATGAATTTGTGTGCTTGGGAATTTTTATGTCCGACAATAGAGTAATTTAAACACGTACATTTTCCATTAATTCTTACTTCTCTGTTTTCTTGTTCTTTTTTTTTTTGTAGTTTCTTGGCTCCTCTTCTTCGATATGTATAGTAGGCTCATGTGTACCATTTGATAATGCCTACAAGAGTGTAAAGATTATCATTATTTTGTTTTAGTATCAGTGCATATATGCACGATTATATCATATATTTAAGGTATATGTGAGTATGTTAATTCTTGTGTTTTTTATGAGAATTCTTTACTTATTCATTTTGACATATATATCCTACATATATGTGAGCATATATCTCACAATATTGTCAAAATATATATGTAAGGATATGTACAGAACAATGCATACTCGAAAATGAAAAACATAAAGAATTTGATGGTCATTGAGAGTTTAGGATCATTTGAAAACTGTCAAAAGTATGCAAATAAAGGGCAGTAAGAGCTTTTCGTTAATTTTGCCTTTTGTTTTGTTTTTTTGTTTGTTTGTTTTTTTTTTTATCGTAACACAGCACACTAAAGAAAGAAAAAAGATGAACAAAAATCGACATTAACACGAAACAAAGCAATTTATATGCTGACGAATATCCTTACTCAGTCTTGTATGCATACATATGCAGATGTGAATGGTACATACGTTCGTCCATAACGATAACCATTTTCTGTTTTTTTTATTATTCGTATAAAGTTTTAATATTAGTTTTATTCCAGATCATTTTTATATTGAAATACAACGTATGCCAATATGCTAATGTGAATGTTTCATTTCGAATGTTAACATTATACTTTCAAGAATTTTCTTTTTATATTTTCAGTTTCGATGCCGCAATAGATATTGGCTTCCATCCATTTATTATTGTCATACCACTCTTATATTAAACTATTATTTTTTTGTTGGGTCCTGAAAATATTTACACAAATATTCATTGTAATTATCATTATTATTATTATTATCGCTAGTGATAATGACCCTGTAATCATCAGAAACCAATTGTCACGCATGTCATCACTTCATACCTCAATATCATAATATTTATCCCCAAACATACACGTACATTCTCGTACATAGGAATGTACATGTGTGTTTGTTTGAAGAGAAAAATAAAGTAGAGGAAAAAATGGAAAATATAGAAAAAAAATATAATAATAAAATTTCAATTCAAACATAAATGGGAAAAGTTTTATCACATATGTATATTATTTGTTTTCTCTCTCTCTCTCTCGTTCTCTGACACATTATTTTTTTCTCCCTCTATCGTTTCGTATGTAGCGTAAAAATACTCCTTTTTTTAGCAAATTTACATTTATTTTTCATATAAACTTTCGTTTCACAGCAGACAAGTTTTGTCATCTGAATGTTGTTTTTGTTATTGTTGAAGACTATTTGTGTGCAAATACGACCAGTTTTAAAAACGTGTTAATAGTACTTACTTGCACTTAAAACGAGTAATAATAGTAGTAGTAATATTGTATGTATTAGTAGTGGTAATAATTGGAGTATTAGCAGTAGTAGTAGTAGTAGTAGTAGTAGTAGTAGTAGTAGTATGAGTAGTAGTAGTAGTAGTAGTAGTATTAGTAGTAGTAGTAGTAGTAGAGGTAGTAGTAGTAGTAGTAGTAGTAGTAGTAGTATTAGTAGTAGTAGTATTAGTAGTAGTAGTAGTAGTAGTAGTAGTAGTAGTAGTAGTAGTAGAGGTAGTAGTAGTAGTAGTAGTAGTAGTAGTAGTAGTAGTATTAGTAGTAGTAGTATTAGTAGTAGTAGTAGTAGTAGTATTAAGAGTAGTAGTATTAGGAGTAGTAGTAGTAGTAGTAGTAGTAGTAGTAGTAGTAGTAGTAGTAGTAGTAGTAGTAGTAGTAGTAGTAGTAGTAGTAGTACTAGTAGTAGTAGTAGTAGTAGTAGTAGTAGTAGTAGTAGTAGTAGTAGTAGTAGTAGTAGTAGTAGTAGTAGTAGTAGTAGTAGTAGTACTAGTAGTAGTAGTAGTAGTAGTACTAGTAGTAGTAGTAGTAGTAATAGTAGTAGTAGTAGTAGTAGTAGTAGTAGTAGTAGTAGTAGTAGTAGTAGTAGTAGTAGTAGTAGTAGTAGTAGTAGTACTAGTAGTAGTAGTAGTAGTAGTACTAGTAGTAGTAGTAGTAGTAATAGTAGTAGTAGTAGTAGTAGTAGTAGTAGTAGTAGTAGTAGTAGTAGTAGTAGTAGTAGTAGTAGTAGTAGTAGTAGTAGTAGTAGTAGTAGTAGTAGTAGTAGTAGTAGTAGTAGTAGTAGTAGTAGTAGTAGTAGTAGTAGTAGTAGTAGTAGTAGTAGTAGTAGTAGTAGTAGTAGTAGTAGTAGTAGTAGTAGTAGTAGTAGTAGTAAAAGCCAAGCAGAACTAGAACCATGCCAAAGTCTCCTTAAAAGAGCCGTCCTTGATTACTTTAAATGGAGCAATTAAAAAAGAATATTGTGGAGATCTCTTAAAAGAGTCATTTTTGTGATTTTCAAAAATTCAATAAACTGCCCTGTGAGGAATGAAACGTGTGTCTTCCTAAATTGCACCATTGTGAGTAGGACCAAATTTTTGACGAATCTCAAGTTGGCATTATACATGAAGTATTCGTATTGATTAGTATGTTTTACTATATGCAATTAAAATTTCAAACTTTAGGTTTAACCTAGTGGGTGCCGTAGCTGAGTGGTTAAAGCGTTGGCTTTATGATCTGTAGGACGTGTATTCAATTCCCGGGTGAAGCATAACAAAATTGAATGTCGAAAAGAAGTTCTTTCGAACGGTACCCAAAAATTGGCAATTTTTCTGACAATTACAATTTGCCAAAAATGATTCTTAAAAGAGCTCTGTTACAAAAGTTAAAGTGATGTTACAAGGGTTTTGCCGTTCGTAACCGGCTTTTTTCAACAGGTCCCTTCTAATGCTGTCCAAATTTAACAAGCACAACAGTATTGGAAGAGAAGCTCGGTAGTATCACAATGGACCTTTCTGGCCTAAGTGTGTCCTCTCAGAGAGTGAAGTAGTCTAGCACCAGTGCAGAGGATTCCTAGTAGGATTCCCCTTAAGCACAGGTCTTGTGCATTTTTTTTTGCACATCACATTATGAACGACGCACGATATATTTCCGACCAAATTTAATTGTGTCACATACAATTAGCTAGTCACGACTCATGAACTGTACTTTCACTAAGTACTTCACTACTAGTGACATTGTAACTAGTCATTCAGATTTTCCACAAGGATACCATACTCACTTCTATTAGTCAATAAATAAATAGTAATAGTTTGTAGGTAGCAAACATGTATTGAAAAGGCAATTTATTCAATAATTTATTTACCAATACTTGAAAAAAATTTACATTCACATAGTCGTCAATAGCAGTTTTTATTATCTATACATATTCAACAGTAAATGTACATGTACAATAACAAAAAGATTGAACGAGTACATACGCGTGTGTATGTGTTAAATGTATATTTTTGTAAAGCATTTACAGTTATTTATTTGTAAGAATGTTAAAAACTAATTGACATTGTGCAAATACTTTTAAACTGCAATATAAATACAATATATTAAATAAATTGATAAATATATATGACTAAAATAGGAAAAAAAAAAAATATAGGAAGATAAAAATATGTAGGTATCAAAAATGGGGAAAAAGAAATTAAATGTCATCAAGTATTTATTTACCCACATACATTCAAATTCAATTAAGTATATACAATTTAAAAAATTACAATACTAAAGGCTAAAGGGTACTAAATACATTATTATTACTTAATAAAACATTATTTAGGGCCATTTTCACAGTAGCAAGTTAACTCATGAAATAGAGTTAACTAACATATTTTCCACTGAAAACTATGAGTTAATTTGATTCTCTGAGTTAACTTGATACTGTGAAAATTTATATTTGTAGCAAAATGTAATTATGAATGAACCTGTTCATTTTAATTCTGTTTTCAGGAAATTCTTAAATTTTGATATAAATAAAAATAAAATATTTACAATTTTTTTCTTTGAAAAAGCATGGAATTGATAGCCAATTAAGACACTCCAAGAAAATGAGTTAATATACGAGTATAATTACAAAAGAATAGAAAATCACAAAAAGAACGGTTTAATGAAATCCAGCAGTGTCAGCACAGTGCTATGGTGGAACTATCATTATAAAATAGCAGAACAAATTCAAAATATGGTATAAATTGAAAGTAATTCATACACATTAACTGCAGTCATCACTAACTTAGCCATATTGGGAAACAATTTCAATGATAATATATAGTGATTCCCTTCCTCTGCACCAAACACAAGATTGGACAGGCTTGAGGAGTTGTCAACCTTCTGTTGAATTGATCACCTTTAAACATTGAATTATATAGATCGTTCTATCGAATCAAATAAAGATTTCAGACATTTCTCTAAATTTTATGTGTTTTTTTAATCTAATCCGAAGGCTCTTAAAAATCACCATGTATTTACTATACACTTTTACACTTTTTTGCTTTGTTTGCTCATGCAAACAAACTCGTGCTTTGCTCATGCCTTATATTCAATTTTAGGAAAATACGATCGATCGCTTCATTCAATATTTTCTCCATGAATATTTTTGAGATTTATTTTTATCAGAAATAATGTATACCCGTTTCATAACAAATTATTTAGCTCTTAAAAATGTATTAGATACTCAAAAAAAAAAAAAAAATTATAGTAAAATTACAATATATTTCTTTTATTTTATATATCAGTTGATTGGAATGAATAGAGAACAAATGAATAAATGCTTTTTTTTATTGTTCATTTCACATTTTTATTTGAAATACTTTTTCATAAAATGCCATTACTTATAAACTCATAATATGTAAATTGATTGTAAAATAATAACAGAAAATAAATTGTAGTGCATATTTACAAGCAAATATAATATTTTGAAATATTTGTACAAATACCGGAAAGGCGCTAGATATTGTTACTGGTTTTTTTTTTACTAACGATTGTGCTTTATTGAAAAATATTCGTAAAATGGTACAAAATAAAGAATATAATTCATAACTTTTAATAAATAAAAAAATTAAAACATCTATTTGAAAATTTATTAAAAATTCTGACCAAAATCAAATGACAAGCAATAATAGTCGAAATAATTCGAACTATTGAAAAAAAAGTGTAATAGTATTGTACATATGTGGGAACAATGAATTGAATAAGAATGCGAATAATACCCAGTCAGAAGAGCATAACTGGAATGCATAAATGACAGTTAAAAGACAATTAAATGTCACTTAATTTATTGAGAGACATTTTAACTAGATATTCTCAAAAGAACTCGAATTTTATATGGTAGGTGGGAATGATTTTCGTTCGAATCAGCCAATTCTATAAATTCCGTGCACATAAGATGACAATATGCATTTAACATTGCATGCATTGCAATTTCACCCATTCATAAGTTCATCAGTTCGGTGATAAAAATATTTTCAGTATTTATAATTACTGCGACATTTGAATTTGACTTATACTATTCTTACTGGGTATGAATACCCAGCAACACAAAATATGTTTACAATGTGAATTTTTTATCCATCTATTTTTTGCTATATTCATATATTATCATATTTCATTTGCAAATCGTTATAATTTATTTTTATTAAATGAAAAACAACATGGAACAAATGTAAAAATACCATTCAATTCTATAGTGAATTTAGTTTATATTCGTACATTCATATAGGTATTTTGTTGATATTCTATTTTTTTTTATATTCATATGAATATTTATTGATATTTATTAGAAAAAGAGAAAGACAACAATTTTACTTTGTGGCATTTAACGAATTTTAAAATATTATACATTTCATTTGAATTCTATGATATTATTATAGAATTGGATTGGTTGAAATAAACCAAATAAACCAAAAATTATATTATATTAACAGCAACAATATTCCTATTGTAATCAAGATATAATACTTTTTTGTGAACGACATGAATGAAAGATTTCATTCTGTGAATATTTCTTCTTGTAGTATTTTTAATTATTGCGGTGCTGTGGCTACGTTGCTAAATCAACAAAAAATACGGCACGTGGCAAATTGTATATAAACGAAACAAATATATAAATACATCGTATGAATGCAAATAACAATATAATTACAATGAACTATAGGTATGCAGAAATATGAACAATTCCACAATAATACATAACTCCGGCAATGCAAATATTTTATATGCTCAAAAAAGTATTTCAAATCAACAAGAAACTTAAAAAACGCTGAATTGGAGGAATTACTCACTGAAGATTGGGAGTAATTGGAAGGAAATGGGGTCTCCAACCAAAACATACTTACTGGATGTACGTCCAGCGGTTGTACGTCCAATTTTATCGTATGGCTCGGTTGTTTGGAGGAAAGCTCTGAATAAGGCCTACACCATTAATAAACTTGACAGTATACAAAGGTCAGTATGGCTACGGCAGTCGGAGCTCTTAAGTCGTGTCCCGGGGATGTTCTTAATGTTCTGACACACATGCTTCCTATTGATCTACACATTAAGAAAACGACAACCATGACCGCACTGAGGCTAAATGAAGCGGGTCACTGGAAGGAGAGAACCTACGGCCATGGATGCATACTAACAAGAGACACGCAATATACGTCTGACAAGACCGATTACATCATTCCGAAGATGAATTTCAATAAGAATTTTACAGTAGTCGACACCAGAACCTACACGGACGACTCCAAAATGGATTGTGGTGTCGGGGCATGAATATATTCCGAAAGAATGAATGCGGACAAGTCTGTGCGCCTCGGTAATCTGTCTAGCGTATTTCAGACGAAAGTGTTTGCTATTGGGGAAGCTTGTAGGATATTAATCGCAGAATTCAGATTCAAGCAAACATAGCTATACTATTGGAACGCCAAGCTGCAATTCAGGCCTTGAATCCAGCGGTCACAATCTCCTTCCTAGTGAAACAAAGCAGAAGGAGTTTCAATACACTCAGCGGAAGGCACAACGTTTCACTGAACTGGGTTCCGGGACACCAGAACATAGAAGGAAACGAAAGAGCCGATGAACTGGCAAGAAGCGGATCTGCCATACAAGAGCCTCTTGCAGAACCGGTCTTCATACCGCTGAGTGTGGCTAAAAAAGCTATCAATATAAAATATCTATAAATAGCTGATTGCAGGTGGAAAAGTCTCACAAAGTGTAAGACTAGTAGGTCACTATGGTCTAGATACAATCCTAAAATAACAACACTACTGAGAAACAGGAACCGAAGAGTGGTTCTAGACTGACGGCAGTCATTATTGCCTTCTGACTCATGGGAGAACAGGCGGCCAAAATGGGGATGTCCCACAACGATTTCTGTCACAGTTGTAACCAAGTGGAAGAAAAGGAAAGGGTCTTCCACTTCCTTTGTAAATGCTCTGCCCTTTGGAAGCAGAGAATAAACACCCTAGGTAAACCACGCTTCAATAAAATCTAGGAGTTGGCGGAGAAGGGCATCAGCGACCTCATAAAGTTTCAAAGCAGTACGAACTGGATCTGACCATGCTGCCACACAAAGAACCTAACGAAAAGTTGGAAGCTAGAATGTGATAACAAAACAGTGCGTAAGCGCTATTTGATCTTATGGATGAGTCATCACTTCAACCAACCAACCAACTATGAGCTGATAAAATCGTTTGAAACTATTGCTGGGGATGTTTAACGGCGGCAACTAATGTATTTGAAGCAAGCTATAGAAGAAAAATGACCAGAATGGCTTAATAGACACACCAAGTGAATTTTTAGAGATGATAACTTCAGATTGCATGTTGCACAAGTTAAAAAAACATATTTACATGTGCACAACTGGGTAGTGCTAACCCATCAACCATATTCGTCAGACATAACTCCTTCAGATTACCACTTATTCCAGGCGATGCAGTCAGATCTTACGAGAGAGCACTTGACCTCTTACGAAAGCATTAAGATTTGAACTGATAATTGGATCGCCTTTAAGGATCAGGGGTTCCACAGGCAAAAAATCTGTAATTTAAATATAAAATGGGCATGAGTTGCAGCTACAGATGAAGTATACTTTCAATAAATAATTATTTCTTTTCGCAAAAAAATGACGGAGTCATACTCACACACCCAATAGATAACCACAAAAGCCTATGGAAACAAGCAGTAGGTAAGAGATTCGATTTTGTGAAAAAAATACAAACTTGTCGTGAATATTTTCATGGTATGATTTCTTAGGATTTTTAATGTGGTCGGCCTTGCTCAAAAACCAATACTTTATGCAGCATCTAAAATCACAATTTATAACTAATTTGCAAGATTATTTTAGTGATGAATTACATGAAGGAAATACAGATTTTCATGTTTATTTATTACACAAGCTTAATACATATTTACCAATCAGATACATTTGTAGTAAAAATGTGACTGTATAGGAGTTTGCTTAGTGCTGAAATTATTTCCCTTCACTTACCAACAATTCAATTGTTTCATAAATATATAATTGAAATATCAACATTTACTAAATTCAACAAAATCTCGACTCAGATCCTTATATGAATATCGTGTGAATAGTTTGTAAAATATACTATATATTGGTATAGTGTGAGTATGCTGCCCAAATAAATGTCAAATATATAAATTGTATGCTTGAAGGCATCAGAAGTAAAGGCAAATAAATTCGAATAAAATAAAAAATAAAAAATGATGAAAGAAAAATTTATCGTAACTGGCATTTTTTTTACTTCACCATCGAATTGCTCTGTAACCGTTGATTTGATTCTTCTTTGGTTGTTACATCTATTGAACTGTTTGTGATATTTTACTACTTTATCCACATATATTAAAGATATATTTTAACTAAGTAGTAAAGTCAAGCCCACATGTTTCTATTTCAATGTAAAAAAAATAATTAAAAATTATGAAATTAATTAAATTGCTACAAGTAACGAAGAAAAAGTAAAACAAAAAGGAGAGAAAACATGATCTAGAAAAATTTTGAGATAAAGTCTAGCTTGTTGTCTTGTTACTTGTGCTTTTTCGCAGCAGGCAGCTGAGAGGGTGCGAGTAACTCTCGTTACTCCTGTTCTAAAACCAAATATTCTCGTTTTACTATTAAAAGTGTTTGTTTGCTTCTTGTCGTTTGTCACGTTACCGTCTTTTTTTTTTTGTGCTGATTTTTATAATTTTATTTTATTTTTTATTTTTGGTTAAACATCAAAGCATCCGAAATTTGTTGGTTTTGATGCGGCGGTTGACTTTGTTTTCCTTTTTTTTTTGTATATTTGTTTTTATTTCATTTTATTTTAACCATCAGCTTTCTTTTGACTGGCTATGTTTTATCGATGCCTTTTACAAAAAAAAAATTTTACTTATATATTTTATTTGATATTTATAATATTGATTTCAATGTATGTATACATTAAGTATACATTATGGGAAGTACCTACATAAAATTGGGTGTCCGTTAAAGTTTTAATTCTTGTGATAGGTTTTAGGAAAATTTAAATTTTTGATGAAATATTTTGAACACCATTAAATGTTCAACAATATCTTCCATTAATTTTAAATTTTAAGTTTTTGGTGATTTCGTTGTAATTAAAGTACTTTTGAGGGCATATGCTAATAGACTAGGACACTTTATAAAAAGTTTTTAAAACTTCACAGAAGATTTGAAACTTTATCATGTATAAAGAAGTGGGAGAAAAATTATTTTGAAAATTAAAAATCCGAAAAAGCACTCAAACAGAAGTGAAGCATAGATTTTTATGTGCATTCGGTGTCTCACCCTCCATAGCCAAGAATTAAAGTACTTGAAAAATCTCAAAAATTCTCATTTCTCCAGTCTGTTGGCATTTTTTTTGTAAAAATTTCGATGCAGAACTTATTTATTTATATCTTTCCATTATTAGAGAGAACGGAAGAACACGGTCCAGCTAAGAAGGTGTTATATTCGGAACCCGCTGGAGGACGACGTAGAAGAGGAAGACCTAACCTCCGGTGGAAAGTCCAAGTACTGGAGAACCTGACGGCGCTTGGAATTTCTAACTGGCTCCAGCTAGCGAAGAACAGAGGTGGCTGGCGAAGCATGTTATATTCGGCCTAAATCGATATTCAGTTGTTATGGCCACATAAGTAAGTAAGTAAGTATTATTAGACATCATTTACCTAAACGAAAAGTTTGAAATCTAAATTTTAAAATAAAATATTCTACTTATTCATTCTTCTTTTATGTTTCTGTATGAATGATTTAAGTTCACACTAGTAAAGGTCGAATTTCTCCAAACTAAAACTGAATTCATGAACATCAGTAGTGATACAGCTACTTTTGGTGTTTCTTTATCATTATGCATAATTGGATTTTAATAGATTAAAAAAAAAAAAATTAATAAAAACAAGAGAAGTATGTACAAAATGTACCAACTGAAGTTCGCGTAAATATCAGATGTAGTAAAATTATTTTTCTAATAGATGGCTTTAGTAATCTGTATCTCGCGTTGTATAAGTGTGATCGGGTTACGATAGATGGCGTTAGAAAGACTGGATTTCGTACTAAATTAACTTTTCAGGCAGTTTTATAATTGCTTGACTCAGTATTGGTTGAGCAAGCGTCAAATTTTAATGCTAAAATAGTGGATTTATTTTTACTATAATTTATATAATTTCTCATAAATTTAATTGTAGGAAATAATTTAAAATTTATATTTTTCCTACTGTATGGTTATTAAGTTGTTGTTGTTGTTGTTGTTGTTGTTGTTGTTGTTGTTGTTGATGTTGGTGGTGATTATGAAACTATCCATAAATCGTAACGTGACCTACATTAAGTTTTAATTAATTATTACAAGTTATATGAGCAAGCAATATACAGACAGTAATACTACTTTTTGATGCCCAGAAAATAAATAACGAAATACAAATGGGAAAAAAATCAAATAAAAAAAATCCCAAATATTATTGCATGTTGTGATTTTGAGTCGTATTTCATGTTTTTCTCAGCATTTATATATTTTTATTTTTGGTTTTCTTCTATTTTTTTTACTTATTGGTTTCGTCTTGCATTTGTTCGTTTATTTTAGTGGTATCCTTTTGTGAAGAAATTATTTTCCGGATACATGCGATTAGCTTTGCCGCAATTTAAGATTATTTCGTCTCACATTAGCACCACCGGATTTCATGTTGTGTATATGTGTTTGTGTGTGTGTGTGTGTGTTTATAAGTTCCCTTCTGTACATATCGCTCTCTTTTTCTCTCTGTCTCATTGTTGCTTTGTTCATTTGGATTCTTTCGTATACTACATACTAGTCGTACAAACAAATTTCCTGACCAAAGCCACTGAGCGTGCAACAAGTTAATTAAACTTAATGATGTTAAGTAAATATTTATGATCCGCTACAATTTTACTACAACAATTGGTGCTAATTAAGTTGAACTATTCTGATTGCTAATGATTTACTTATTCATGTAGTATGAATATCTATATACAGCTCGTATGTATTTACAGCATGAATGATTTTTTATATTGCATGTCCAATTGGCTTAAATAAAATCCTGCGTTGGGTTATTTTATTTTACTTTTTTTTTTTTTTTTTTGAACTCCTTGTAGTGTGTTTTTATTTCTCTTGGGGGTTTTCTGAATAGCATGTGCATGTATCGTTATCAAAAATATTTACCTACTGATTATGATAATGTTGTACACAATACTTATGTGCAAATAGGTCAGTTTAGCTTTTGTTACACTTTTCTAATATTAATGTTAATGCTAAACAACAACAAAGATTTCATAAATTATTAATATCAGATATGAGGTTTTCTTGTTTATTTATTGACTGTCATATACTTACTTTTACGAAAATATAAAGAGACACCTTTTCAACTACATCCCATATATGTATTGCATGTTTGGCTATTACAAATAAAATTTTATTGTGATTGACTTTGGATTATTTCGACAGTTAGTTGAAAATCTCAATTGCCAACAAGTTCTACAGAAGGTTGTGTTATGTCCAAAAACTGGACCTGGCAACAGTTAGTTACTTAATTCGAAATTCAACACCCTACTGCTGGATTTCTAACTTATACAACAGCAAATGAACAAGTGAACGGAAGGCAGAATATATGTTCTAGTTGGCGAACATATCAAAGTATGCGGCAAAAGTAAAGTAAGAATGACCTAAGCCTCTTCCAAAACTTAATAGAGGAGAGTTCGGAACTCGAAAGTCCAATAACTACTAGATATAGGGTCGCCTAAATCGATTTCTGCAGGAGTTTCCGTGGTGAGAGTAAGTAAGAAATTGTGAAAAGACTTTGCGGTTACTCTCCGAGTTTTCACAAAAGTCTTTGATGAAGAAAAATACATTCGCGAGACTTCCCTCAATGGATAATAGGGTTTTTCGAGGGTGGGACTTATTAGTATTTCAACTTCTGTCAGGCTTCAGTCACTGATCAGCTGAAAGACTCATATTCAATGAGTCAATAGTTCACTTTTATAACTTAATATATTCCAATAACTTTTCGTAAATTATATATATGGTATACTTCTGTTCGAACATTTCATTATCTCACTAGTTATCTGTTAAAAATAATAGAAATTTATTAAGCTTAAACACTACCATTTGATTGCACCTGAATGTCGACTCAAGTTAAATTAATTTTTGCTAATTGTTGGATGTAATGAAAACGCAAAGATTCGAAACTGCCTGCTAGCCCAGTAATGCTGGAAATCTTTGTAAATAAATTTCTCGCCGTTTACCTTGAAATTTAGTTGCACATTTACATATTGGCCTTCTGAGTCACAGATCGTCACTCGCAGGTTCAATCCCCGTTTGAGATATCAACTTTAATATCGAAAAGAATTTTATTTCTAAGAGTACTCACCTGCTGGTAAGAAATTGGCAATAGCAATTTGTTATAAAAATACTTCTAAAAGAACTCTCTGAGAAAGTTCAATGTGACAAAGATTCTGCCATTCAAGATTGTCTAACATAAGTAGGTCCGTTCTAATACTGTCCATGCACTTCGTTCTTTATGTGGCCATAACAACCGAATATCGATTTAGACCGAATATAACATGCTTCGCCAGTCATCTCTGTTCTTCGCTAGCTGGCGCCAGTTAGAAATTCCAAGCACCTTCAGGTTCTCCAGTACTTGGTCATTCCACATACTATGTCAATATCAGCATACAGCTCATACAGCTCAAGGTTGTACCTTATTCGGTACTCGCCACCAACGCAAATAGGTTCAAAGATCTTGCGTAAAACTTTTCTCTCGAAAACTCCAAACATTCGCTCATTCGAGGTGCAAATTGTCCAGGCTTCAGCGCCATATGTAAGGACAGGCATGATGAGAGACTTGTAGAGTGTAGTTTTCGTTCTTCGAGAGAGCTCTCGACTTCTCAATTGCTTACTTAGCCCAAAGTAGCACCTGTTTGCAAGAGTGTTCGCTCGCAATATCTCCAGACTGACGTCATTACTGCAGCAGAAGACTTATTCCATGCTAGTTGGCGCAAATTGTGGGGTCTCCTTATTTATGTACGAGATAGAGAACACTGAGCCTTCAATACTCAGGCATGCTTTCATCTGACCATATTCTGCTTATGAGCTGGTGCATGCAGGCGAGCAGTGCCTACAAGTGCCACATATTTAGTATTTTGTATACAATACACGAATTTATTGGGAAATTGTATGGAAGATTACCTCGGGATTGTATTACCGATTTCCAAACAATAAAAGCTCTTGCAAATGACACTTCTTAAGCAATATATTGAAATTTACTTGAACTAAATTACACGCTGAGGCTGTCTGACATCGTTGGGAGATTTTATAGCGAAGGTTGTAGATCTGATCGAGTAAAAACAAACCTGCATACTTTTAATTTGGAGAGCACCCACAAAATCATGACTTACGATTAAGAAACCGGTTTGGCTTTGGCTACCTTCCATACTTTGACACTTTGTCAAATAAACACCGTGTTACTCGTTGTAACATGCAAATGAAAAGATGTACCTTTAATAGATGGCGTTGATTTTATATTAAAAATCAGCAAATATTATCACTCTTTATCACTCATATGTCAATGAACCATATTTGCATAAGTCCGTTTACATACTAACTGCTAATTCTATTTATTTAACCTAATATAATAGGTATGAAATTTTATATTTGCAAATATCAGAAATCCAAAAAAAAAAAAAAAACAAAAAAAAAAAGAACAAAATAATTGAAGGTAAAAAGAAAATTTTTTGCTGTTCATTTATGGCAGAAATAATACAAAAATTGTTCAACAAAATGTTTACAACATTTGGGAATAAACCAAACAAAAAAAAAAAAGAGAATAAAGCAACACACGCATTTTCTATTCAACAAGCACATATGGATGATGGTACGTACATATGCGTATGTAGGCATGTACACTGTGAAGCCCCCAAAAGGTAAGCCACTAAAGCGGAAACGGAAGCGGATTGCTGTTGCCTACATTGATTTTTGCTTTCATATGATTTTGCTTGTTTTTCACGTTTCACCATTACAATTGGTAGTGCTCATACGCCTTCACACGCACATTTTCCTAACGACTGTTGTCATGCTCATGGAATGAATTTGTACGACTTCATCCAGTAAAGGCATGTTTAAATATTTACCAAACGTGTCAAAATCGAGTAAACGCCACGCTTGAGTACAATTTGGTATTTTTTTTTTTTTGCTCTTTTCAACCCATCATTCAAAGCATCCTTGCATCGTATGCGATTGTACCATCATTACATGTACTTTTTAATCAATGTGCGTGTACGTATTGTATGCGTATAATATCTGTTGGATTTATCTATGGATGTATTGTGTATTTGTTCTTGAAAAATTATTGCGTTCGCGAATATGATTTCGTTGTAACAGCAACGGAACCGTTTTCAAACTCTATTCCGCCAAGGATTCAATAAAATCTTTCTCAAATCAGCTCAACAATGTTCTAACGTACAAAATGACAGTGATGGACAAATTGATGATTGTGTTGGAGTGTGTGTGTGTGTGTGTGTGTATGTGTTTGTCTTTTTGTATGTGTAGCATGTTTATGGTAAATCAGAGCAAAGCCCCATCTGACAAATGACAATATTTGCAGTCATTGTGTTTCATTGTTCGTTTTTTTTTCTCTCTATTTTTGATCTACAATTTTTGACCACATTTACAACGGAAATGGCCAATTCTAGGATTTGTTTGATATCAGTTTTTTTTCTACTTCTTTTCATTCCATGTTCTCTATGATTTGTTAGATATATCGATTAAAAAATATGCCCACTAGATATTAATTCTGAAAACTTTGTCCATTGACGTAGTTGTATGTGTAAATGTAGGACTCGACTTCTTTGAAAATATTTGTCAAAATGAAATTGGCTTCTTGCACGATATTTTTTTAAATATCTGTAATTATTGCCATAATTTTACTGTCGCACTTAATCATCATCATTACAAATGTATTTAAAGTTGTTGCATCGATATTAAAGCTATTAAAAAGCGAAAAAAATGTTTATAAATTCAATAATCTTCTCATAAATTCATACGAAAGATATTTAAGCTTTTTATTTTTTATTTTCAATATTTTTTTATTTTACTCTTGCGTATTCGTATGCGTATTATTGTTACTGCTACTGCTTATGATGTTGTGGTCAATATTTTATTTTATTTTATATATACCAACACATGTTATTTACAGCAAAAAAAAAATAAAAATAAAAAAAAAATAACACAGAGAATAATAATAATAATAATAATAATAATACGATTTTTATCTTTAATGGGCAATAAAATCATGCCTATCAGGTCATATGAGGTCAGTGCAATAATTTTCTGATATACAATACATACAAATGTCGTCGACATAGTATGTTATATGGTATGTACAGAGTACATCGGTGTGAATGAAGATAATAATAAATCACTTAAAGACATTCGAACGATTTCAAGCATATTGCACGCGTTCATTCATACAAATACCCATAGTATAATATGTGTATATGATTTTGTACATGATATAGTATAAATACAACCATATGTTATATCTGAGGCTTATGGATGACAACCTGTTTCACACACTGGTTGACTTTTAGGGATATTGCTGGGTGCACATATGTTGAGAATATCTTATATTATTATATTGATGTATCTATCTCCCACATCAATACATAGGTATATGTATATATACGTATATATATATAGTACAATATCGAGCAATATTAAGCAACAGCTTAATCATTTATACTTGCATATATTTTGTGTCTTCTGTACATACTCATACGTAGCTATATTCGCATTTTTTTGTGTTCGTTCATTCGTTGATTCACATTCAATTGCTCTATAGCAGAAGAGTATAGTTTCAACTCTGTGTCATTTATGTCAATGTAAATACCTTAAATTATGATTAATTTGCTTCATATGATTTATGTGTATGTGTATGTGTATATACGCACTTCTGAATATGTATAGGTATTCATATGTGTTTAACAAAAGAGGAGAGATTTTAGCAATGGTGACATATATTACCTTATGTCGCGATAGTTATATATGGAACAGCATATGTTACATGAAATATTGAACTATTATATTCTCAAAATTAAAAAAAAAAAGTCTTCTATTTCGATTATATTATTATAAAATCATTTTAAACTTAGATTTATATATCTTTGGCAATATATGTACTCTAACATTCTCAGTCTAGAGAAGAGAGTTTTAAATCTTTAGTCAACAATACAAAAGCGTCATCGCAATCATAGTCCAGAGTAAGGGATAATGATCCAGAATGAGGCTAGCGAATATGGTTACATATGAATTAGAAGATATGCCTCTTCAGGTCCTTTAAGGAAATCACTGATGCGTATGCTCTTATGTACAATTAATCAGCACCGGTAGCAATGTTGATCAACAATTTCTTATACTCATTCCTCTTAAAATTGTAGAGATAATGATTTAAAAGTTTCTAAAGCAGATCCAGCATTTTGCAATTTCTTAATCTATTGCACAAGGGACTGCAAACATTTATGTTGGAGAGTGAGTCCATGAAAAACAAATTTGTGTTTTGACTTCGTTGTTACACAAATCATCTAGTAGTATCAAATATGAGTACCTGTCGTCTTATATTAGATTTTTTAAAATTTAATTGTAAGTATTAATTGTAATAATTAAGTCTCGCATGGTGGCCAAAAGTAAGACAAAAAAAAAACAGCAACAGAACTTAATAAGCTGCCATTAGCCCCATTTTGTTCAACGAGGACACAATGGCCTCAAAAATATCATATTTTTGACACTTCGAAATCGTTATAAGCGAAAGAGAAGCATGGAGAAAAGATGCAATCACATTCAAACAAGGCTCACAAATCTGATACACGGACGGGTCGAAGCTGGAAGATGGTGGAACCAGGGCGGGAATTTATGGCGATCAGACGGTCAGACGATCAATCTCAATTGGTTTCTACCTAACGATTTTTCAAGCGGAAGTTCATGTTATTGAAATATGCGTGCGGGAGTGTCTTCGAAGAGAGATGCAAGGATCCCATATTTATATATTATCAGATAGTCAAGCAGCTTTAAAAGCTCTTCAATCTTTCACAATCACCACTATATTAGTAGATGAATGTCTCAGCCTTCTAAATGAGCTAGGAATAGTGTAGTAGTGAGTGAGTTAGTGTAGTATTAAGGTGGATACCTGGCCATGAAGGACACGAGGGGTACGAATTAATTGATAAACTAGCCAAAATGGGCGCTGAAAAGCCCCTGATCGGCTCTGAACATTTCTGTGGCTTGGCTAGATGCCACGCCAAGGAGATTATCAGGAAATGGGAGGAAAATAAATGGCTCAATAATACAGAGCAGCGTCAAGTAAAACAATTCCTAATCCCAAATGAAGGGATATCTAAAATAATACTCATGTTTAGTAGAGCTGATCTACGTATTCTTTGTGGTTCTTTCACAGGCCACTGCATCCTCAGATACCACTTAAAGAAGTTAGATCTATCTGACACTGATGTCTGCAGATTCTGCAACTTCGACCTCGAAAGCTTGGAGTACGTTTTCTGTAAAATTAAACCACTTTGGTGATAATGCAGTGCCCCCATATAAATTGTGGAATAACGAACCCAAAAAAATGCTGAAATTTATTAAAAGCCTGAAAATTTAGGGCTACCTAAAGACTGCACAACAGCTCAAGTCTGGTCGCAGTGCACAAGAATCTGTTAATAATAATAATAAACAATAAGTTTTTAGTATATTTTCAACATATTGCTGTTCATTTATTTAGCCATAATTCGCTTGCATTACACTTAATATTAAAAATCAACTAAAAATAGATTTGATTGCATTATCCCAATGTACTTACAATAATGTCGACACAGCGTAAAAATAATTTGAGTAAAATTAATTTGAAATAGCAAAAATAAGTTTTATTCATTATGTATTGTCGAACAACAATTTGGTGTTATATGTACTATGTACGTAGTCTTATCAGGCGCCTTTCATACGGAAAGTACACTCACCAAGAGAAATCGATTTCAAATAAAGCCTAGTACATTTAAAGTAGTAAATCTTATGGCCAGTGAAACTATATATGAAATTCGAATAGAATCTGTAACCAGACTCAAAGTCTCTTATTTCTTTAAAGATAAATATTTCCACTTGTCTTAGGAATCACTTCAACGCTCATACACTCTTATAGAAAATATTGCCAAATATACTATGAATATTTTTACAACGAAAATATTTATTAAAAGAAAAATTATATTGAAAAGAAAAGAACATATATATACTAAATTGAACTTGTTGTTGTTTTGCTGAATTCGGAGTTAAGACAATATAATTTATGGCATCTCGAAAAACACAAACGTCGCATTCGTTGTTGCTGCTACATACTATGGTATTACTTATTTTTGGTACTCAAAAGGCGGCAGCATAAGAAACTTTTGCTAATTTGTGGTAATTTTAATGCTGAACTTTGCACAAAATTAGTGGACTTCTCACTTGTGTACGAGTACAAGTTATTTCTTGTTCATCATTGCTGCTGCTGTTGTTGTTGTTGTTGTTTTCGTACAAACACATTCCAAATATAGCAGTAATTTAAATGCTATATTTGTTGTTCTTCTTTGTTGATTGCCATAAAACTTTTCAAGTCATTGCAAATAGATGACTTAGTCACAAAATTGCCCCCCCAATTTAATAGGAAAGGTGAAGTGTAGAGTAGAGAAAAAAAAAGACAAGTCCAAAAATAGTTTAAATATATTTTTCTTTAGAGAAAATATAATCTCTTTGCCTCTTCAATTTGAAAAAGTAAAATCACAGGTGCATATATATTTTTGAATGGCGTAGTTAATTATGAATAAAGCGCGGTCGCACAAGTTTGTCTGTCCAGTTTTGTCACATCGCATATGGCTGGTTACCACTTTAATGCCGCACTTTGTGATTGTTCTGCAAGCACCTGCATCAAATAAGTATGCGTGGCGTAAGAATTGGTGTAAGTATACGCCTAAAACTATGCAAAACATTTTATGAAATTAATTTTTAAGCACTTCACTTGGCAGTTAAACTTAGTACGACTAGATACATTAAATATGCAAAGTTCAAAAGTATGGATGGAGAAGGTGAAGTCATTTACAAAATATGTATATACGCGTTTGTATGTATATGTATGAATACATGTAATTTAACATGCTCATAAAATTACATTATTCACACACGCATACTCACATACTTTGAAATAAGTTTTTGACTGTTATTTTAAGTGTCTTTTGACTTGAGGCTTTATGCGATATTTATAAATGCATGTTTACATACAAGTACATTTTTAAGTATAAAGGGTGGTGGAAATATCAACGAAATGTTACTTTGTTTCTTAATCCAAGAAATCACTATGTATGTATGTAAAAATTATTTGAATTTCATAGAGTTCCGTAAATATTTTTATGGGTTTATTAAATCAATGAATCTAATGAATTTTTATAAGTCACAATGATCATTGAACGTGTGAGAGAGATGCCGGTGGGCTCATACCTTGGTTGGGTTGTACTGCTGAGATTCTAACCACCGACCGCTTCTTGCTTACTAATAAAATTAAAATTATTCTAGATTAGTCGTTTTTACATAATGGAATAGTAACTTATAATAAATGAATATACAAATTCTACTTGTTTGCGATGTTTTCGCTGTTGTTGATGTTTGCTGTTAGCGTCATTTCTCGTCGTCATCTTGTTTGCCACTTGCAACCTATTGCTGTACATAATTGATGGCAAATCTTGACTATGTTGTCGCTGTTACTGTTGATTTTGTTCCATTTGTTCTTTTGGTTAATTGTTGTTGTTGTTGTTACTGTTGATGTGATTGTGGTGCTGCTGCTACTTGCTGTTGCTGTTTTATTCGCATTAGCACACTTTCCATCAACTTGCAAATTATAAAGCCTTTCGTTGGTGGCCAATACAATTATTCAAAATGTATGTTTAAATCAAGGTTTGATTTATTTAGATTATTCTTCGTTATCGAAAGAAATTTCGTATTAAATGAAGAAGAACAGCACGAAAATCACAAACGAATTGTTTCTGATGTACATCACTTTGTACAAAGAAAAAACACTCGAGATATACTTGTATATGTTTATGTGTATTGTTTATTACAAGAATTAATTATTGCAAAGTACAAAAAACACTCGAACTATATGTATAAAATAAAATATGTATAATAATAAAAAATGCGCGCACTTCTTGGCGAGAACAAATATATAAGAAGAAAAAAAAGAAGAACAAGAATATCGAATCGACTGCTGACTGATCAAGTCAGAGTTGCCTTCGTCTTCTATAAGGGTGACACCAGACAGTGCGCGTGATGTAATAGTCTGGCGTAGACAATCATTTTTAAAATACTTCACTGGTAGATAATTATTTACTCAGACTATGGTCAGTGTTTGTAGATGTGTAGATGAGACAATCGTAGCTGGATTGATAACTTAGCTTTGGCAGCAGAACAAGCAGCACAACAAAACAACATCAAAACATTGTACGACGTCTCACGTACAATTAGCGGTAAATGTAACGCAACATCACGTCCAATAAGATCAAAAGACGGAACTCTACTCACGACAAAGAATGAACAGCTCTATAAGTTCAAGGAGCACTTTACCGAAATACTAAACTGTACCAATACTGAAGTGTCTGACAAAGTTGCGCCGCAGACTGCCAACACCCAGATACAGCCCGAAAAAAGAATAAGTTCCGCACCACCATCACTGCCAGAAATCATCTCGGCAATAAAAAGCTTAAAAAACAACTAATCACCGGTTTACAATAGGATCCAGGCTGAAACTTTGAAAGTGTGTCCAGAAAACACGGCGAAACTCCTGTTTCCAATATTAAGTTTTATCTGGACCGAAGAGAAGATCCCTGAGGACTTGTTACAGGGTATTTTGGTTGTTCTTCTTAAAAAAGACGATCTTTCTCAATGAAAAAACTACCGCGGAATTATGATCCTATCCATCACATCGAAAGTGCTGTCCAGTATACTTTTAAACCGCATTAAATCGAAACTAGACCAATAACTAAGAAAGCAACAAGCTAGTTTTCATCCAAATCGTTCGTGTATTGATCAGATTAAGACCATTCGCATCATAGTCAAGCTAATGAATGAATGGCAGTCGACTCTACAACTTGTTTTCGTTGATTACAGCACGACGTTTGACAGCATACACCGTGGAAGCATCTGGGAGGCGCTTACATCTAGAGGAGTTTCTGAAAAGCTGACAGCTTTAATTAGGTCAATGTTTAACAGAGCATCTTTTAACATTATTATGTATAAACATAATGTAACATACAGTATAAGTGGATATAGTTCAAATACCATCTATGAGTAATGAGAAGCATTTTGTATCACTGTTTTCATGAGCGACTCCTATATTGACCTTGGAAATATTCACTGAAATTTCATATTTTCATCATTTTTGTTAAGCTTTTTATATATGAGGAGCCTCAGTTGAGGTTGCGGTAATATATGTATGTATACCTGTTGATAGATATCTACAATTTCACAATTCCACAATTCTGCTCAAGATTTTCATTATATCTTTTTAGCGTTTTACATATTATAGATAGATTATGTAATGTTCCCTACAAGTGGATTCAAGTAGGCCATATTTCGTTTTTTGTGCTGCCCAAATAAAAGTATTAGACATATAAGAGAAAGGAAATAAAAGATGAACAAAATCAAGCAGAAAGAAATGGTTTTATTTATTAAAAAACCACAAAAACTTGTAGGCGAAAAAGCTATAGCTTTTGTGTTGAATGCGTAGAATAACTTTACCAGTATAGTATACGCAAGCGTCGAATACAGATATATGAATTTTAATAAATATTCCTCCTTCTCCTTGTCAAGACATAATTTCAGCATCATAAGAAAAACGTTAATATATAGCATTTATCAGCCCCAAAGGGCCCTTTAACCGAGCTGCTCTTGCAGTACTATTGTGCGTGTTAAATGTTTGGACAGTATTAGAAGGGACCTACTTATATTAGCCAGTTTCGAACGGCAGAGCCCTGGGGCATCACCTTTTTGGGCTTTGTCACAGAGCTCTTTTAGAAGCTTTTTCATGCCAAATTGTTACTGTCGGAAGAATTGCCAATTGGTTTTCGATATTAAAGTTGTGCTTCAGCCGGGGTCTGAACCCACTACTTGCAGATTAGAAGGTCAACGCACTAGTCACTGAGCTACGGCACTCAGCATCATCAGTTGAAACAAATAACATAACTCCATTAGCTGCCAGAGTTTTATTGTTTTTGCTTTTGGGTACGCAACCATATTTTTTTAAGGATTTTCAACAAAGCGCATTAGTAGTATGAAATTACATCGGATAATGTGGCATGTTGAAGCATCAGCACTAAGCTACTGAAATCAGTGTGTGTCATTCTTTCGTTGTGTAAATAATATTTTTTTTTTTCAGCACCGACTATGTCAACTTTTGTGCCTAAAAATTTTGTTTTGTTCTAAATAAAAGTGCAGCGGAAAGTCATTGCATGTTGTGTGAGAACATGTACCATCTTTTTTAATTTGTAAATTTTGCTTTAAATTGTTCAATAGTGGTTATTTTGATACAATGCAAACCTTTATGGATGCTAAATTGGTGGTTTTATTGGACGTATACCCGAGTTAAACTCAAAAGAAGATTGACAAATCCTTGGGTGTGGCTCGACAAGCCTTTTCATTGCATCTAAAGAACAAAAGTATGATCCAGAAAATAAGAAATTGGGTTCGATATGAACTGAAACCAAGAGACAACATCGAAATGCTGTTTCCCATGTCTGAAATGATGCTTCAACGATACAAAAGGAAGCCCTTTTTGCATCATATCGTTACTGAGGATGAAAAAACTACCCATTACGATAACCTTGACTGCAAAATGTCATATGTGATATCTGGCCAAGCAGTCAAATCAACTCCGAAACCAAACATTCAGAATTCCAAGGTAATTTTATGTATTTGGTGCTGTTAAAACCGCGTGAAACCATTTATATGAAACGCTACAAACAACAACTTCTTAAACTGCAGCATTGATCCAAAAACGGTCGGAATGTGCAACGAGACAAGAGTCTCGCACGTCTAGCTAAAATCTACTTGGAAAATATTTGAAGCAAAATCTTATCCTATCCACCATATAGCAAAGATATTGCTTCTTCTGACTATCACTTGTTTCGATCAATGCAGCATATCATGTCCGAAATACGCGATACTTCAGTTGAAGGTCTCAAAAATTGGATCGATATGTTCTTAGTCTCAAAAGATGAACAGTTCTATTGGGATGGAATTATATACAAAGTTAAAATTTCATGATCTAAAGAGAAATGTTTAAGAGAAAAACTGAATGAGGCTCGGTCATCTGTATATAGGGAAAGCTCCCTTACGAAATTGCCACTAAAAGGGGTAAAGTATTTGACCTACTTTCACTAATTAATTAATTTTGCCTAACATTCCCTCAGAACATACTTACTTTCTATTTTTATTCCTTAGGAGATCTTCTCTATAAAATGAACCATAGAAAATAGCCGCAGAATAAAAGCAAAAGTACCCAGATGGTTAAGTGCAGCCGATATTTATGATTTGATGCAAACCTAGGCTCACTTTTCGCCCGAGGTTTTGTTATAATGGCTTCTGAAAAACGATTGATATTGACAATATGAAATTGTTGCACTTACATAGATGAACTATTTAATAGCGTATTCCTCGATGGGGCAGAAAATTAAAAATTATTCGCCTTGGAATGATAATTAGGAGCTCTCATTGTATCATCGACGATATAGATACTGATTTCTCATGGCAAATGCACTATGCAAAGTTTTACGTATATCGTATGGTACACTCATATATGGCAACTTTACTTATACGCAATAAGAGCATAATTTAATTTAAAAACTTAAAACATCATAATAATAATATAATAAATTTTACTTTTTTTTTGTCATTTTTCTATATTTATGCACGTACAGCGTATTAACATCATAATTTAAATAAATAATTTATTTTCATTTGAGCATAGTCACACAATCAAATCAACGCAATTGCATTGTTTATTACGCTGATGCAGATGCTGTCGCTATTGCTGATGATGATGATGATGATGATGGTGAAATTGTAGCCGTCCTCGTTGTTGTTGTTGATCATATTATTATTATTTTTATTATTATTATTGCTGTGATTATTATTATTATTGCTATAGTTGATGTTGTTGTATCATATGCTGTGATTTATCATATAAAATGTATAAGAATATATATATATATATATATATATATATATATATATATATATATATATATATATATATATATATATATATATATATATATATATATATATATATATATATATATATATATATATATATATATATATATATATATATATATATATATATATATATATATATATATATATATATATATAAAATGGACCGTACGCATCTATTTGGGGGATATATAAAGCTTTCTCCATAGCAGTTAGTACAAATATTACAAATGGAAAGTAATACAAGTGTACTTTCTACTATAAAGTCAAGATGTTAATGGTCCTATTGTGGTGTACTTGTGAAATTTGAAATATTGACTCTAATGACCAAATAATAAAGTTTTTAGTAATTTTCTATTTTTTCAGAATTTTTATTAAATTTAAAATCCCTCTACTTCTAAATTATATGCCACTGGTCGATGTCAAATTATAGTATAATAGTCATACAAGCATGTGTTGTGTGCTGCTTACTTGTTCGTTTTGAAATTTCACACTTATACACTTCATTCGAATATGTACGCATACATTTGCATATCTCCCTATATGACTATACTCGTTCCATTGTGGTCTTTTTTTTTTTTTTTTTTTTTTTTTTTTTGTATTCGAAGGGGGAATCTTTCTTAGATACCGTCCACCATAGACGGCATGTACGATTCATACTGTCCGCTAAAGGTACACCTCATTCGGGACCACGCCCAGTCAGTAATATCTTACTATGCTGGACTTGCGAACCAGTACGCCTACGTACTAAACCCTTAACTCCGACCTCTATAGCTTGTTTGTGTCCTGCGGGACCGCCGTTAAGCACTACTTCGCAGGACTAAGCTGAGCTAATATGCCTCTTCAAACATCCCGTACATGGCGTTCACACAGCTGCAGTTATATTTCTCCGCTGCCACTCCTTCTTCCTGAGCTCCTTGAGAGCTATTGCAGCCCATTCTTTCATCTTAAACCACACTAAACTCGATCGCAGCATATGGCTCACAATGTTATCAGGTGTTATCCTTTCATTTATTATCTTCTCTATGGTCATTCTCTGCGTCTCAAATCTTAGGCAGAAGAAAAAGATATGCTGAGCGTTTTCGCCAACAGTGTTGCAGAATGAACATTCTGTCGCGTCATCATGACCGAATCTGTGGAGGTACTCTCTGAAACAACCATGGCCCGTCAAAAACTGCGTAAGGTAGTAGTCTGTCTCTCCGTGTCCTCTTTCGACCCAAGCTTGCACGTTTCTGATGAGCCTGTGGGTCCACCTCCCTTTTCCTGCGGCGTCCCATTGACTTTGCCATTCATCTAGGCTCGTCTGTCTCTCCTCTTTCCGTTCGGTTGCCGTTAACCGTCTATTCAGGCTTTTGGTTCTGTTATATACTCTGCCCAACTCCGAGGCCATTATGTCCGGCGGCATAATGCCGGATATAATACCGGCACCTTCTTGTGACACTGTCCTAAATGCACATGCAACTCTAATAGCGCTTAACCTGAAAACTATCTTCGCCTTCTTCGAGTATGTCTTTTGCCGCAGAGCTGCCCCCCATATAGGCGCCGCGTACATCAATATTGATTGACTGACTTTAGCCAGGAGCGCTCTCCTACTCTGGCTGGGGCCACCAATGTTGGCCATGATTCTCGTCAGAGCCGCTGTCATTGTTGCCGCCTTCCCGCAGGCTTTTTCGATATGCGCCTTGAAGTTGAGCCTCGTATCAATCATTACACCTAGATACCTCAACGAAGGTTGCGTTGTAATGTTGTAGCCGTCAATGTTTAGGGTGATTTTTTCGAGTTTTTTCCTGCTCGTGATAAGTACAGCCTCTGTTTTCTGTACCGCAAGCTGGAGCTTTGTCGTCGTGAGCCAATCCTTAATTTTCGAAGCTGTCTCTCTGCAGATGCTCTGAACTTGGGAGAGCTCCTTCGCAACGATCGTCACGGCAATGTCGTCCGCGTAGCCAATTATCTGGGCTTCTTTTGGCAATGGAAGGTTTAACACCCCATCGTACAGCACGTTCCACAGTAGCGGGCCAAGTACAGATCCCTGCGGCACTCCACCCGTCACCACGTAGCTTTTGGGCCCTTCGTCCGTGTCATACAACAGTAGTCTGTCAGACAGATAACTATTTATTATTCGCATTAGGTACGCTGGCGTTCCCTTTGCCTCCAATGCCCTCATAATAAGATGCCAGTTTGCCGAGTTGAAGGCATTTTGTACGTCTAGTGTCACTACTGCACAATATTTTTTATCGCCATGCATCCATCTAGTGCCTTCTATGGCCTTGCCAGCAATGTCCGTCAATTTTCTAATTGCGTCTATGGTCGACCGATGTCTCCTGAAACCAAATTGGTTCTCGGACAGACCAGGTGGTTCCCTTTCTAGATGTTGTTCCAGACGCGTGCATATCAACCGCTCCAATATTTTGGCCATCGTATCAATCATGCAAAGTGGACGATACGCATTTGGCTCACCCGCCGGTTTATTCGGCTTCTGAAGGAGGACCAGGCGCTGTTTTTTCCATACTTTCGGGAAAACACCTTCGTTCAAACATCTCGCAAAAAGCTCGGCAAAAGGCTTCGTGTTATGATTAATGGCGATCTTCAGCGCCTTATTCGGGATGCCATCAAGTCCAGGCGCCTTTGCGTTACCGAATCTCTCCGCCGCTAAGATAATCTCCGACTCGTCGATTTTCACTGCCTCTTCTATTGGGGGTATCACCATATACGGTTGCAAGTCTTGCGCCGGAAAAAGCGTTTTTACTACCTTTGCTAGGAGGACAGAGCAGGTTGGTGCTTTACCTCTACCACCTCTGACCTTGGACATCACTATCTTATACGCGTCGCCCCACGGGTTCTCGTCCACCCTTTCACAGAGTTCTTTGAAGCATGAGGACTTGCTGCTTTTGATCGCCTTTTTAAACTCCTTGCGTTTCTTTTTGAAGCATTCACGTAGTATTATATGCTCCGGCGTACCTTGGCTTCTTTGGGAGAGACGTCTTGCTCTATGACATTCACTTCTTAATGTATTAATCTCCTGATTCCACCAGTACGTGGGCTTTCTATACATATTCTGTCTTTTTCTGCACATGGCGGCGTCGCAAGCTTTACTTACGTACTTTGACAGCATGTCAGCCTGTCGGTCCACGTCGTTTGAACAGTCTGGGTTCACGTCTAGAATGAGTTTGAAGATTTCTTCATCGAGCGTTTCCACTTTCCACCCTCTAGTTTGTGTTTTTTGTAGGCTCCCTTGAATCTGCTCATGATTGCCGACTTCCATCACAATAGCAAGGTGGTCGCTATGTGTGTAAAAGTCGCATACCTGCCAGCTTGTCGATCGAACGAGCGCGCGGCTGGCGAACGTAATGTCAATAATTGATCCGCGACCATTCTTCTCGAAGGTATTCCTACCGCCAGTATTGAGCAATACAGCGTCTAGCAAGGAGAACGCCTTGAGCAGGGCATCACCCCGCCTATTTGTATAACTGCTGCCCCATTCCTCGGCCCATGCATTGAAGTCACCTGCTATTACGTTTGGCGTAGTAGTTCTGGCGTCTCGCACTAGTTCGTCTAGAATCCTTTCATAGTCGACTTGCGTCACACTCGGCGGGACATAGCAGCTGTAAAAATTGATTCCACAGATCTTCGCCCGCGTGTAGTAGGATTTTCCAAGGAGCGGCTTGTCTTGGATGGAGTTGTTTCCACAGGCCCATATGGCAGCTTTATTTACCTGATCAGAGATCCAGGTTCCTGCGCTTAAGTTTTTGTACTGCTCGCAAACTATAGCCACTTCTATCTTCTGTTCGTATACTGTCTGCCTGAGCAACTCCTGTGCAGCTTCACAATGGTTTAAGTTGATCTGTACAACTCTCATTATATCCTTTTGCACGCTGCTTGATATAGGGGACACTTCCTACTGCCGATTTGGTGCCCCGCATCCTTCCCGTTGATTTTGCATGCTCCACAGAATGGCTTTTTATCGCATGTCTTTGCGAAGTGACCCTTTTCCCCACATTTGATGCAACTTTGGCTCCTATCTTCTGTGCTGCTGCACGCCCTCGCCACATGCCCATATTCTAGGCACCTGAAACACTTCTTTAGGTTCGGTTTTTCCCTTATTCGGCACACCACCCATCCAATTTTGATCTTACGAGCATCAAGAAGTTGTCTTGCGTTCAACGCCGGAAGGCTTACCACCGCAGTCTGCGTACCTGCATATGCCTCCCTGATGTTTTTGATCGCTCTTTCGTCGAAGAAACTTAACTCCTTTATTTGCGATCGTATCGCCTCGACAATATCCTCCTTGGTGGTGATTTCATCTAGATCTCGGATCTCCAACGATACCTCATGGGTTAGCGCCCGAGTCTGCGCTTGATCACCGAGCACCTTATTTATTTCCTTTTCATAAACTCCCATGTTTGTCATCTGGGCCTCCTTCAGTTCAAGCAAAATTTCGCCTTTCGCCGTCTTTCTGATCCGTGCAACGTTCTCACCGAGTTCATGTAGAGCATCATTCTTTTTCACAGCTTTAAGTATGTCACTGTATGACATATTTCCAGCACGTGCAATGATTATCGCGTCTGGTCTCGGAGGCGGTGTATAGGTCGCCTTCTTCTTAGGGTTCTGCGTTTTGCGTTTGACCTGCGCCCAGCTCTCTGTTTTCTTTTTCTCTTTGGCAGGACTATTATTGCCTCCATCGCTTTTGCTCGTGTTATCCGTCGGCTTTTGCACTTCCTCGTGAGTGGCTCTGTTCCTCTTGGGTGGTGTTTTCCGTGTCAGCTGCTCGTCCTCGCGGGGCCTCTTCGGCGTTGATCCTATAGATGTTAGCCTGAGGGGAACATTTCGTCTATTTTCTTTGCTTTTATTATACTCTTCTCGGGCACGTTCGTGAAGTCGCGTTACTGAACTGAGCAGATCCCTGATTTGGTTGTTGATTGATCGTTGCGGTAGTCGCATGGCTTCAGTCAACTTCCTGATTGCCTCACCTAATTCTGACATGATATCGGCACTCGATTGCGTCGTTGTAGCCATAGGCGTGCTATCTTGCATCGCAGGTGGCGAAGACTTTGCTCTTACTGGCTTTTCCGCAGTTTTCGGCGACCGCACCAGTCTTGGTGCACGCTTAAAAGGGTCAGCTTCGACAGTTTTGCCATCTTCACTCGGTATCGGTGTCTTCTTGGGCGGCTCAGCTCCAGGTATCTTGCTACCACCATCGCAAGGACTTTGAGTACCACTGCTCATGGTGATGCCATCTATATTGCTGCTATTGTTTTTGTTGTTTCTCAATTTGTTATCCATTTACTTTCTGTACCAGCGCATCGTGTGTAGGGGGGCGGGCCGAAATAGACAGGAGCGGGTATACCCTCGGGGACAATGCCCCTACCCCAGTTCCCTGAGGCCTGTCCTTCGCTTTACCGGTTCCGGAAAACACGGACGAACCGGCGCTCGCCCGGAGCAACGCAGGCTACAACTCCTGCGTCCAATACACACTTCCTGACTAAGGCCCGAAGGGGCTGGTTACTGATACCCACCGCGGCTAACACCTCGGCAGAGGAAGCTCACATCACCTTCATCCTCCCAACAGCAGAGAAAGCTGTTGAGGTTCTGAAGGACTCCCAGTGCGCCGCGGAGTATACCGGTCGATTTAACAGCCGCACCTAACATGGTGTACAGACGCTGACCAGGAAGCCGTCCATTATGGAAACCGTCGCGCCTGGGTTTTTTTATAACTCATCATGCCCATGCATGATGAGGGGGACACATAATTCAAAGAGGCGGTGTCGGCTCGCCACTGTCACAGGAATTTCATAGGACTCGCTGGCTTTTATACCGCCTCCTCCATTCCTGCCGCTCATCGTCGGGGATTGCTTATTCGTTTAAACTTATCTCGCAATTAACCTGCTACTACAGGCCGTCCGGCTATCCGCGACCTGCCGACCCCCCCGGTAGCTTAGAGCCCAGCTATAGTACCCGATCCCGTAGGATCAGACCGTCCGGGTCAGACCGTCCGTCCATTGTGGTCTATGCATCTGTGTGTGTGTGCGTGTGTAAATGGCGTTTGCTCAATTTTGTGGTTTGAAAAAGATAATCATAACATTTATAATATATTGTAGCATGTATAGTAGATACATATATTATTGTCATAGTTGTCGTCGTCGTCGTCGTCATTATGTCATAAAAACATTTATATTCATATACTATATTCTACATTATAGATTATATGCACATGTGTGTGTGTGTGTTATTTTGAAAATTGCTGTTTTTATGCACATACATATGTACTATGTATGTCTATTACAAGTATGTAGTACATATGTACATATGTAGGTACATTATTATTATTGTTGATGCCGATGCCGATGCTGTTGCTGATGTCGATGCCGATGCTGTTGCTGTTGCTGTTGCTTATGCTGTTGCTCCACTAGCTGTCTCTGATGAGTTTATTTAATAAACATTTATTTAAATTGATATTTAGTGCTCTCAAAGCATTATTGATTTAAGATAATTTATGTTTTTTTTTTTTTTGTCGACATTGATTTCATTGTTGTTATTTATTTATTTATTTATTTATTTATCCCTCGATGATATGACTATATGATAGATATTTATATATTTATTGTATTAGTAGTTTAATGATTTATTTGCATGCATTTAAATTGTTAATACATATTGCTAAAAATATGCAAGTTTTCTATCTTTATTGAGATTTTATGAAGTTTTAGAATGATGAATTTTGATCATTTCAAAATGTTACCAAGCAATTATGAATAGTTGACAAGGGATATATGTACAAACATGATTATGAAGGAACTTTGAGGTTAACTTACATACATTCTGTCAAATAAGTACCCGGAAATTCTCATTTTTAATTTTCCCTCTGAGAATATTTCAAAAAAAATTTTTTCCAGGTTGGCACAACTGTCAGCCACTATTCTGTGAATTTTTATTGCTATGTGTCATTTAGTTTGGTTACGGCGTCATTAGGAACAAGTCAACCTTTTGTGTGCTTTGCGATTTCTTCTCGCCCCTCTTTGAACGATTTATACCAATCGTAAACTTGAGTTTTCGATATGGTTGAATCACCAAATGTTTTTTTCAACATTGAAAACACAAAATTTCACACAAACTCTTTGTTCGATATTTTTATCCATAGTAAAAATCGCAACGCACACAAAAGGTTGACTTGTTCCAAATGACGCCGTAACCAAACTAAATGACACATAGCAATAAAAATTCACAGAATAGTGGCTGACAGTTGTGACAACCTGGGAAAAATTTTTTTTTGGAATATTCTCAGAGGGAAAATTAAAAATGAAAATTTCCGATTTCAGGGTAGTTATTTGACAGAATGTAAATTTATATCTATAACATAGTCCGATTAATTATAATGAATTCATTAGGAAGTTTCCAAAACACACAAACGGAAATTCCTACTTCCTTTGGAAATATACTCTTTTTGGAACCAAAATTGTGACTGTATGGCAGATATATAAAATATTTTTTTCATTAAATATTTAATAACTAAAATGCATGCTGCAGTAAATTGTAGTAATATTTCAACAAAATATTTATAACGATTTCAGGAATCAAATGAAAATAATAATTTTGTTAGGATCTAACGCGTGCCTTTCGTTCCCCAGCTAGGGCGACCGCTCAGTCTGCCAGGATTAAAATAAAGAGGAACGCAGAGATGCTCTTGTTGTGGGAGGAGGACAGATTTACCACCAACTTTTTTTATGAAAAAGTAAATTCACCGACACTGGGGGGTGTTCGACTTGATTGGTTAAATTACAACGTGGTAACAATGTCTTAACCAACTTTATATACTATACCTTATATGGAAAAATAATTGAATTTAAAGATTGCGCCGAACAAATTGAAAAGAAAAATGTAAACAATGCGGAATAATGAATTAATATGAAATTTGAATGACACATACTTGCGCAAATGAAGTAAATGTACAAACTTCAACTAAATATGAACGCGCTGCAACATATTTTGATATGTAGCTTTTAAGGTAAATATCGAAATTAATATCCAATTTCAAGGTTCATGCATTTCCTCGCCAACAGAATTGCATCCATTTTCAAGCGAACATTACGTCCGTAGGAAATTAAAAAAAAAAACACTTTCACTCTCACAATTTGCCCTTGCACACTTCATTTTGCTATTATCTTTTAATATAATTGATTAAAAGCTCTCAAAAATAATCACACATTAATATTTTTATATTTCCAACATGTGTTGTTCATCAACAATTGAACCAGTCTGAGGTCACTTACACAGCTACTTCTATCAAATTCATGAGATGAGCGTAACATTAGTATTCTGTCATCCGTGCATATTTAAGCGAGAAGAGTCAAGGGAATTTTTGAAACTATACCCACAGCCACGGACAGAATCCTAGGACGACAAAATACGAAGGTTTACCCCTAATTGGTCCTTAGTGAATTTGACATAATGTGACGTCACAGTAGTTCCAACAGTGGCATTATTCCGCATTGTTCAAATTTTTCTTTCAACTTGTTCGCCATTTTGTCGTTTTCTCTCACAATTGAACTACTGTGACGTAGTGTGTTGTAGTTGTGTTGTATAAAAATAGTGGTCCGGTATTAATCTCTTTAGATATCAATCGGAGATTAGTCTCCGGTCGGTCACTTTAGAGATGAGTTGGGGATCTATTTTTAAATTCATTAATATATTGCCGTAGCTCAGTGGTTAGTGTGTTCGCCTTCTGATCTGTAGGTCGTGGTTCAATACCCGGCTGATGCATAACAAATTTTATATCGAAAAGATTTTTCTTTCGAATAGTACCCACCTGTCGGCAAGCAATTGGCAATTCTTCCGACAGTAACAACTTGCCATGAAAAAGCTTCTAAAAAGAACTCTGTGACAAAGCTCAGAAAAAGTGATGTCACAAGTGTTCTGCCGTTCGGAACCGGCTAAAATAAGTAGGTCCATTCTAATACTGTCCAAAATTTAAGACGCACAACAGTAATAGAAGAGAAGCTCGGCCAATGAGCCCTTTGGGGCTTAAGTGCCACATATTTTTTTTTTTTTTTTTTATATATTTAGAGAATTTCTACATTTTCTAATTTTTAAATTCATTAATATATTTAGATAATTTGTACATTTGTACAAGTGATTCATTTTTAACTTAGAAATAATGTGGTACAGATTAGCGTAGGTGTTAGAGCGACGGTGATAGAACACACGATAGCGATGGTGTGGGAACTCAGGTTTGAATCCGCGACGAGTACCAGAAAATAGGTATATTGCAAAATACATTTTAAATTCAAATATATAAATGCGAATTATAATGCAATGAACGAAAATAAATTAATTGATCTTTATCCAGTTTCGAATTTCTAGCTGTGTAAATAATCTATTTATAGAAGGCGACTAATCTACATTTATAAAAAAGTGTACAATTTGTCTCTTCATAGGACATGCTCGAACAAAATTAAGCAGTTCATACCATATAAAGAGATCAAACGTGAGATTAGTCGCATATTCCTTTGCGAGTGATCCTGGACGAATCACGGACAAGACTAACATCTTAAACACTGGATTGTGAATCTGCACAACAAAACGGTATGATTGCACAACAATTTTTATGGAGAATATAGCGACTTAACAAGAGGATTCAGAGTTGTAACGAATCATTTTGACGCCTAATGCATTGAGAGAAGCTCAACAATAGTATATAGATCAACAGGTCTTGAATGTGCTTAAGAAGGGAACAAAACAACCTCCAGATCGCATACATATACTTTACACAACGAAAATACAAAGCAATGAAACTGAAATATAGGATACAGATTTTTTCCAATTCGACTTTTTATAATGCTCCATCTATTGAACGCCTTGAACTGTTTAACATCTATTCCGAAGTACCATTTACAATTAGCCTTAATTTAAGTAATTCTTACGCTAATCATTCATAATGATCTGGCAATTTTCTGCAAATTTCAACAACTGTAGAGCTTATATGTATATTCTAGTTTCAACTAAACTCCTGTCCTATTTCTTATACATATATATTTCTCTCTTTCTATTGCTCATTTACAATTTACTATAATTTCAATTGTATTGTAAAAATTTGTATACGATACATGTGCACTCGTATAATTCAATAGAATAATAGATACATATATCTTTGAAGCATAGATTTTATTAAATTTAATAAAGCATAACAATAGCAACAATAATACTGTAATGATAGTTAAAGGAGATATAAGGCAGTTGTATTCTATATATACATATACATAATATAGCCCATTATATGATTATGAGTGTTGTTTTATAAAATTCAGTAAATGTGCAACAATTGAATGAGACGGTTCAAAAATAATTCCATTGCGCTAAGTATTAAGTAGTATACGTATAAGTGATGAAACGAACCGATGGAGGATATTAAAATAGTGAATATTTTAATTTTTCTTTAGAAACGTGAGTGAAGCTAAACGGAGCAAGTACTTAAAATTGTTCGTATTTTAAGTGAATTGAATGAAAACGATAATTGTTGAATGAATGTTATAAACAAAGTGGCAAATTAAATATGAATACAACTACTACTAGACACCCCTTGTGCGATACACTATATTTAGTGCTTATGCTGCTCACTTGCTGTACCCAATATGCCACCAATTTCCCACATAAAAGTAGCAGTGAGGATAGGGAAATTGTGATGGTCGAGGAAATTATAAGCTACACAAATTTCGACAGAAATTCATCAGCAACATTAATTACACTCAATGAGAAGGACATCAACGATGATAATGATAATGTTGATGCAACAACAATCACAACAACAATATTCACAATCGAACAGAATAATAACGATAATGAATCAATGATGGACATTGCAGATGATTTGATTTTTCTAGCAAAACGGCCACCGCTGATGCCGCCGTCATCGTCACCACAACATAAACACATAAATAACCAGCAACAACAAGAAAAATCCAATGAATCGAATAATCAACAAATTGAGTTGTTAACATCATTATCATCATCATCATCATCATCATCATCATCGTCATCGTCATCATCGTCGTCGTCATCATCATCGCAAGAGGACTCATTAATAGTAACAGCCTCAATGGATGATAAATACAACGGCAACGATACTACCGATGTTGATGGTGTACCACGTGAAATTGAATTACGTACAAATCGTACCGTCACCCCAACTGCCATTACACCAATTGACATGAGCGATTTTATTACACTAATACCGGCAGTACAAGTTAAATCGATTGCTGCCAATTACTATCGTAATGATCCTGAAGTGCAACGTGCCTATGCATTCCTACGCAGTTCAGATTTTAATGCATTGAAACAGCATATTATTGAATTGCCGGAAATGTCGGCATTTTTAACATATTTAAATGCCAGCGGTCTCGATGTAGTGGGCTTTGTATATATGTTGACAAATGTAACGACCACGACTAAGCCAAGCGGGGGTGGAGATGGAGAACCGGAACAAGTTGTTAGCGAAGCCATTGTAAATAATGGTAAGTATGAAATTAAATAATTTCTGTTTGGCTTTGAATCACTGTCAAGTTAGATGGGTCTATTTCGATCTGACATATTTTTCATATTACATCTCTATTTGAATTTCTCTAATCTGAGAGTCGTAATTGTTGTGGAGACAATTTTTTAGGTCATTCCGTTTTTAAACAAGTTTGAAATGTATATGTTTTGTATCGAGAGAATTATGAATCCCTTCTTACATGAATGGCTTAAAAATGGAATCATATCATAGCTATAATTGCCATCAATCTGTATTTTCAAATTTGAGAAAACATTTAGTCAGTCGGTCCTACAAATGTACACTATTTTTGGTCCTAGAACTAGTCGAAATGTGCTCGAAATAGTCGAGTGCGAGCTGAGAGATCCTTTGTACTAAAAATTATCGTATTGAGCCATAAGAGCATCTGCTATCCTAATGAAAGCTATGGTATTCTATGGTGAAACTAAGAATGTTCGTGTTGAATATTGTCTTTCTGCGGATATCTGTGGATGTAATAGAGTGATAAAGAGGATGCGTGTAATTCTAAGTCAGATTGATAAAAGCTGTGTGACTTGGATCTGTGTTTGATCTGACAAGGTTTTCGAAATTATCTGAAATCCAGGGATGTTATTCCAGTAGGAGCTTTAAAGATTTTCCGTTCAGTCCTTATCATTTAAATCTATTTCGTGATTATCTTTAACGCATCCTGCTACTTGCTTTGTGACTAAGCAGCTTGATTATTCTACAATAGAATATAGTCATCACGACAGCCTTTGGATCTTTGTCAATAATTATTTTCGCATGAGCTGCATTCGCAAATATTTCATTTTCGATGACTCTCGACGATGAGATACGGCGAAGCTGGTGTTCGAACTAAATATAGTGTGGCTTTGAATACTCTTCTTTCTTTTCAATAGCGTGAAACTTTGACATTATGACAGTTAATTTGATAATATGTGCTGGCTTTTTATTTAGTATTGTTCGTAATTGCATCATGTAAAAACTTATACCCGAGCAAAGTTTACAATTTGTTGAAATGTATTTCCAATATCAGTGTTCAGTAAGAACTGGTCACAGAGGGATTCGCCTAATTTACGGCGTACATCATCATCATCATACACAACTATTAAATAATTTTGCATTTAATATACTTTTTTGGAATTTGTCCATCATCTTACGAGATCGCATAAAGCGCAAGCTAAGAAAAATATCGACTATGTTGAGGCCGGTGTTGAGCGTAATCTAAATTTATTGATTCATCATCGTGCACAAGAGCTTGGCATGCACCCATTGACTTTGTGGAAGCTTCTTCGTAAGGGTATTGGTGTACATGCCGACAAAAAATAATTTGTGCAAAATTTGAAGCTAACAGACCAACGCTTTTGACTGGTGAATTCAGTAACTATAGGTGTCAGTGAGTGAAGTCGATTCACTTTTTTATAATCAAATGGTATTCGGTCATGAGTTTGAGTTCTGGCTTAGTGGCTTTGTATGCAAAATAAGAGAAATTGTCCCGTTTAGAGCAACGCTAATCTACAGGTGGCTCATCAGCTACTAATGCACCACAAAATATGCACTGTTTGATGCAGTTTGTAGGCCGAAGGCAGAATCAGACCATACTTCTTCAAAAACAAAGCACAAAATGGTGCCAAATGTCTTACAGCCTACGAAACCATCAATTTATTGAAAAAAGCGTTTGATAATAAGATTCTCTGCAGAAATGAATGTATACAGTGTCAGAACGTTTTCCGTAGATGAGGTAGAAATTCGCCGTCCTTAAGATTAATACAGGTTTTCGCACGGGTGCCTCCCACTTTTCATCACAAACTAAAATATTTGAATATAAGGCTTAGACGTGAACACGGTTTCTTTTTTGCATGAAATTGATTGAAAATTGTAAAAAATCGGTAACACACACGGAGATAGATGTACTCTTGGCTACGTAACTTTTGCAAATGTCAAGCTATGACGCTAAGGTTTAAAGGGAATATCAACAACATATGTATAAACAAAAAAAAAACAGAACTCAAATTGGAATCATGGGAGCGCCACACGGTGGTTATTTGGGGAACTTTTTGATCAAGGTGGTATGTAACATACTGAATGGTGGCAGACGTTTTATAGCTGATTAAAGAAATTTATTTTTAAAAATTACATCTCCTGATCATACCATATCGTCTTTTTGAAGGGGTGTATATGCATATTGCTTCTTTTATCTTAGTGAGTAATGGATATACAGTCAAATATGAATTGTAAGACCCGGAAAAACCCCCAAATTAAATGTTACTTTGAACAAAATCGTGTCATTTGAAAAGATACTCTCTTTGTTTAATTTTGAAAGAGAAGATTTTATATTTGACCATCATTCACTCATTCGTTCATACACAACGTATATCCATAAATTTATACGAATTTTATTAATTTTTCTGCTATCAAAAAGAGCCCATCGATGATTTCAACTCCTGTCTCCATTAAACGACATCATCATGTTCAGTTCATGTCGTTTATATCCGTTTTTATTAAAATATATTTTCTGAATTATGTTCAATGTCATACAGTTCATGTGCGTGGGTGTCTGTATACAGACAGGGACACACATGCCCATCCACACACACACAGACACACACAAACAAATATGGATGCATATAATGTACATATGCTTGTATGAGCTCGTTTATGGATTGGCACTGGTACGAGTACATACCGTAACATACGATGTGTCCATGTAAGCGACCATGAACATGACCTGAATTATTTAAGTTAATAAATGTGCCAGAATTGTAGTTGAAATTTTTGAATTTAATCTTCTGTTGGGGTCCCATCGCATTGAAGTTTATTTTATTATTTTATTTTTATATGTAGATCGAAAAGTTTTGTTAGTTTTATTGAAATTGTTCTAGTCCCAATTTTTACGTTAAACATTAGATTGATAGTAGGGAAATATCTTCAATAATGAGTAGTAATGAGTATTATGAGTAGTAATGAGTATTTTTTAAGATCACGACAATATGAAATTCATATTGGAACTACAACACAATTCTGAAGAGTTCATTTTTGTTGTTGTTGTACTTTCAAATTAAGAAAGAACGAATTTTGTTCCATTGGGTTTCCAAATTGGTTTAAGCTCTTGAGCTCAGGAGCAAAGTAAGTCATATTGAATATATGAATCCATTTGTGACACCCACAAGAGAAGATTATAGGTGTAGAAAAATATGTAAGCTAATGAGTACAGCAGTATGTTTTGACTATTGGCAATATTGTACTATACCTAAGCTTTGATATTACCGAAATTAAACCATTTAACAATTTTTTTCTTTTCAGAAATTGAAAATAATCAATACACGACATTGTCCTCATCACCATCTCCATCTCAAATAATGGCCAAGAACAGTACAACAGTATTAGAAACAACGACACCAGAGAATGAACAATTGAATGGATTACATGGTTTGGTCGACAGTGTTCTCGATATATTGCCACAGGATCAAATTCTGGCATTGTTCTTTGATAAACTTGAGACGAATGAACAATTTTCAAAACTAGTCGATAATATTGGTAGTCCATCATTTGCAAGAATTTTACACAATATGGAGGTGAGTACTGAATATAGGAGAAGCAGTTAGAAATAGATAGTGAGAAAGAGAGAGAGAGAGAGAGAGGGATACATACATATGTTACATATAATATACATTAGTACATGTGCGTAAGCTGAGTTGATGCTATTGACGTTGATGATGATAATGATGGTGGAATTGAAGGAGATGGTTATTGTGTATGTAACAACAGCAAATTTTATTTTTTGCAACATCATCATCTGCATGCTGGTTGTTGTTGTTGTTTGTGTAAACTTGACGTATCGTATTGTAAAAAGGATGCATATTGTAAATAAGCTACAACAGCAACAACAACATGAACTGGACATGCTTTTGTTATGGAGGGAAAGCCTTTTTCACACCTTTCACATTATCATTATCCTCATTATTATCATCATCATCATCATCATCATCATCATCATCATCATCATCATCAGCATCATTATGATGTTCAATGTTTGCAAGGTTGCATTTTTTATGAGCCTTCACATCATTGTATATTGAGTTGATGTATTTTATTCGAATAGGTGCTATACAACACAGAATACGCACACGTATCTGCAAATATTTCTAAATTCCAAAATGAGTGAAAAGGACAATATTCGAATTTTGTATAAAGTTAAAATATCCCTATATGGAATAAGTAAGAGTTTCTCCAAAATTTTTTAATATAAATATATATGCACTTTGCACTCCCAGGAGGAAATTCTTTGGAGGATTATCGTTAAATTTTTTTTTGTGTTTTATTGGTGTCCCGATTTAATAAGAATTTCATACGAGAAATCAACAGATTCGTATCACTTGTATTTGATTTTCTACATATTTTATTGATGCTAATGGTGCACCCGCCGCACCCCAAGGAATTACCTTTAAGCTCTGTGATAAATTTTGTAAATTGATGCCTCTAGAGTTTTGCCCTTTGAAGTCACTCTTCTCCAAATTAAGCACAAGATTGAAAGAATAGAATATAGGCCTAGATTTTTTTGGATATATCGTAAAATCTCATGACTTCAACTATATTTCAATGTCGGAATGATATCGTTCTCGAAATAAAAATTTTTTTAGAAATTCCATAGTTTTGAAATACGAGGGGACTAAAAAAAGTTCGGCATGAATAAAAAAACACCCAAAATTTTTTTAATTTGTTATTTTTAATCTTCAATATTTTTCATATCTTCTACATAATCACGATTAATATCAATACATTTTTTAAAAACTGTAGGTCGACTGATCAAAGCAATCCTCAAAATCACGTTTTTGTAGCTTGTTAAGTTCTTTGTCAGTGATCGGCAGTCTCACACATGCAAACAATTCATTCCGTGAGAGTGTGTGTGTTGAGAGAGCAATATTTTTGCTTTTGTGTTATTACGCTTTCATGTACTTGTGAAACACATACGTGCTCATAGAGCGCTCAGTGTACTCAGTGGGCTGCTGATCACTGTTCTAGATTAACCGCATTGATCATCTTTGCATTGATACCGAAAACTCTTCTCCTCAATTTTTTCTTAATGTTTGGTAATAACCAGAAATATCAAGGCTATAAATTCGGGGGAATTGGTGACGGGCGAATTTCTTCAATGCCAGAAAGCGCTATAAACTCACTGTGAATTTCAGCAGTGTGAGCTGGCGCATTATCATGGTGCAAAAAATAGAATCGCAATTCCTCGTTGTTTCTGTTACACAACATATTTTCGAACACTTTTGGAAAGCATTCTTCAGTATACCATTTCGCAGTTACTGTCAGACAAGTATTTAGGCGCATAACAGCTACAATTCTCTGTCTGGTGAAATAAACATCAGCAATCATCACTTTCATTGCTGACTTTTGTTGCCTTGCTACAATAGGTGGAATTGCTCCTTGTGATCTCCATACCATTGACTGCTGTTTACTTTCCAGGTCGTACTTGTAAAACCAAGCTTCGTTACCTGTTGCGATCATACTGAAGTTGTTAGACTCTCCGTCTCGAGCTTCTTTTTGACTATGATTCGTGGGACCCATCAAGCAGATTTCTTTGTGTATTGTAAATTATTCCGCAATATTCACGATACAACAATAGTATTTAATTGCAATTGACTGGCTATCATTTCTTGTATCAGAAGTGGATATTCGTCAATTTTTTTTTTCTTTAAACAGAGCCACATTTATCTCGTCGGTCGAAGACTTTGGCCTTCCTTCGCGAGGCTCGTCCTTCACGTATATATATATTTTAGGGATTAGCCGAATCAGACCACTTATATGGGTCCCTTTTCGTCCCTCAAATCGTGTGTTAATTATTTGTTCGGTTGCAGAATTCTTCTACTTCCTTCCTCATAATAACATCAAGCGTTATTTCAAGCATCTCTTTATGGGGTATGTTCCACATTTCGAGTTCATCAATAAATTGGCGACCCAGTGTGGACATCCTCCTGCTTGCCAATGCAGGACACTGGCACACTATGTGCGCCGCTGTCTCTGCCTCTTCCATGCATAATCTGCAAATATCAGCATCCTCCCCATCAACAAGACCCATCTTGCTGAGGTGGTACCTGAAATTGCCATGCCCAGTTATTAATGCAGTCAACCAGCTTAGAGTCATTCGTCCTAGACTGAGAGCCCTCCCCGATTCACTGCCCTTTGATAACCTCAACGAAGCCTTTGCCTGTCTACAAGTAGATAAGTTCTCCCATCTCGTGAGATGAAGTTTCTTTATCCACTCTTCGACCTTTGCCTTCACCGTCCCGCTGCTGAGAGCAACTACTGGTTCCGGTCCATAAAATTCAGCTTCAAATCCTTGTCTAGCCAAGGAGTCTGCAGCTTCATTCTGTTCTATACCAATGTGTCCCTTCACCCACATAAGAGTAATCGCATTACTACGAGCACACCCATTAAGTTTCTGAACACATTCGAGCGCCAACTTAGAAGATACCGTAGGTTGTTGCAGTCGCCTGACCACCGCCTGGTTATCGAGTGCTAGCAAGATTTTCTTACCTTGCACCTTTCCATCCAGTAGATGGTCTAGCGCATGCATTAGACCAAGCATTTCTGCTTGATAGACCGATACGTATCTTCCCAGATTCAGAGTGCATGCCAGTCCCAACTCTTTAGAGAAGATTCCAGCACCCGCTCTGCCATCCATTAATGAACCATCTGTAAAAAATACTGATGTCATTTTCCTCACATACATCATGTATGAGGCCGTCTTCAATGAGTGTTCTGTGTGACTTTTCAGTCATCTTCAGCCTACCCATTCCCTCCATTGGCATCTGCGCCTCCTTTACACTGCTATATAGCAGTGATAGGATGCTCCTGTGCCCCCTCTCTGTGCCGAATCCATACCAATTATTGGTTGTCTTCAGACGTAATGCAGTTAATGCCGCTGACTTCATAATATGCAAGTCCAACTGCAGCAGCCCGAGAAAGACTTCCAATGCTTCTACTGGGGTCGTCCGGATAGCTCCGGTAATCCCAATACAAGCCATTCTTTGTACCCTATCTAACTTGCTTTTCGCGGTCTTTTGGGTGACCTTAGGCCACCAGACCACAGCAGCATATGTTATTAAGGGTCTGACCATCGTTGTGTAGATCCAGTGCGCTGCTCTGGGAGTGATTCCCCACATGAGACCGAACACTCTCTTACACTGATGCAATACCCGCTTGCCCTTCTGCATCGTGTCATCGACGTGATTATTCCAAGTCAGCTTGTTACGTGAAAATGTCAAGTCTGGAATGGTTGATACCATTTGGTCTTAAGAGGAGGTGCGTTTATTCCATATGCGGAAGAAATTCCGGAGACAGAATTTCCACCAATCTTTCGTCAGCAATTTTATATTTTCTCCTCTCCATTTTTACAAAACGTGTACTATTTTTTAATTCTTCAAAATCCCATAAAATATCATCAATTTATCGAACTTTTGTTAGTCCATCCGTAGCAGTATCTTTCTATTCTCTAATTACAAATTTCAATGTGGTATAAAATACTTTAAAACTGAGAATTCATGAAATATCTTCTTGGAGCAAATGAAAATTTTCTACAGAGTATGAAAAATGTAAGACATTTTAGTTGGGAACTTGGAAAAGAACAAACGAACAAAAAGAAAAAAAAAATACAAACCAAATACAATATACATATACATACACTCTCACAACATGTTTCTTGTCCCATTTTTACTTTTACTTTTTATTTTTTATTCATTCGTTCATCGTTTTTTTCGTAAGGTACCTAATAATTTGACTGTAAGACGTGAGTAAAATTTCAAATGAATGCACACTTTTTTTTCTGTTTCCATCTTTTTTTTTCACATTTCCTCTAGAGCATACCTTACCTTAACTTACGTACTAAGATTTTTTTTTTCTTTGGTGTATATTTTATTAGTATGGTTGATTATCAATTCTATTATTTTATTTTATTTCAATTGTTTTTTTTTTGTTTAATTCGATTCTTATTTTAATGGTTTCACTTGTTGTTATTGTTAAATTTTATTGAAGTATGATACTAGGAATTTTGGTGCTCCTTATTCCTTTCGTATACAAACATACTTTTGGTGTCCCTGCTAGTACGATGGTTTGCGTTGGCACATTGAAGAAAACAGTTTTATTTTGTTCATATGTAGAAATATAAGGTCATATACAATATATGATTTGACATATTTTTCTATGCAAATATATATGTATAATGGAACTTTTATCAAATTGCCAATTGAGCTGGAAGCGTGACAAAATGTTTTAATGAACAAATTTCAAACCTAGAGCATTCTTAATAAATTGAAAACCAATGAAAATGAAAGAAAGTATTTTTAACTCTCTTAAAAGTTGCTTTTATCGACAAATGATAAAATATTTCTGCACTGAAGAGTGAATGATCAAGTTAGGTGCTAACTAGGAAAAGCTTTCAGGTTTCAAAGTTGCTTAGAATTAGCTTGGTACTTAGTACGCCATATAGACGATAATATTTTCTTTTAGAATACTTGAACTGAACAGATATACTGACAGATGAGACTTTTATAAAGAAACATTTGAGATTTGTTTAAAACACAACCTTATTAGTTTGCAACCGATTTGCATAAGCGACCAAAAGTTGAAAAAAATGGAGTTTCCATCATTTTCTTATTAGGTAATTTTTCTTCTCCAACATTTCATCCGAATACTATTATCCTCTATATGCACCCATTGAGGTGACAAAATTGATATTTTTATAAAATTCATTGTTAAAAATAACATCTTCAATATTTTTGCCAAACACAATTACTTCCTCTCACCACTTCTTAGAGTGGTTCTATTACAAGATTGAAATTTTTATCAAATACGCTCCAAGCACTCTAATTACACCATTTCTTTTTTTTCTTTTTTTTTCCTTGTTCACTCCTCTTGGGAGCATAGGGCCTCAACAAGAATCTCCCATCGAACACGGTTCTGTGCTGTTATTTTTGCGTCGTCCCATGTTGTGTTGATATCGGCTAGCGAGCGCAATATCGACATATTCCAAGTATTTTTTGTTCAACCTAGACCTCTACTCCCTTGCGGGTTCCAGTCTAGCGCTATTCTTGTAATGCTATCTGAAGATTTTCTAAGCGTGTGATCTCTCCCTCGCCACTTTTTATTTTTGATTTGCAACAGGACGGGTTCTTCATTCGTTGCTTTCCACAGCACGTCGTTGCTGATGGTGTTCGGCCAGCATATTCTACAGATGATATGGAGGCATCTGTTGACGAAAGTTTGTGGCTTTTGTGTGATGACGTTAGAGATCAGCCATGTTTCACTTCCGTACAACAATACTGACTTCACACATGCGCTAAATATTCACAGTTTTGTGCACCTGGAGATTCGCGAGCTCGCCCACACTGCATGCAGTCGACCGAACGCCACTCTTGCTTTGTTTAACCTGCAGTTGACATCTTCATTAGCTCTGCAGTCTGCCGTAATAATGCAGCTGAGGTAACAGAAGCTTTTAACAAATTTCAAAGAGCATCCGTCAACCATTATATGGCTTTCGTTTTTGTGGTTAACTCTCATGGCCTTGGTCTTTGCGATGTTGACCTCCAGTCAACTAAGTTGTCCGCCTTCGCTTGCATGTCGATCAGTTTGTGTGATAGGAGGCCCTTAGGGAGGGCAAAATATATGACTGATTCACTGTAATTTTTTCATTAAAATATATCCGAAACATACTTACCCTGTAGCTCTTTCTCTTAGGGTGGGATCCATATAATATGAATTAAAAACAGCTAAAAATCGACAAATAATGCCATAGCTGATCAAGAATCATCTCTAGGACGGTGAAATATAATTCAAACTCCATTATTTATACCTCCTAAGTATTTTTCTCGAACCTACTTACTTTCTATCTCACATCATTTAAAAGTGCAGTCATACAAAATGAAAAGAAAAATACCAGTAAATGAATGAATCCCATATAACCGCCTATGAATATAAGTAAAATGTAATAAATAAATTTTTTCTTTTCCAAAATTTTGTTGAACATTCCTATACATTATCTTCATGCTTTTCCGACTTCCCCCACAAAATAGACATATTTAATAAAATTGACTGCCACCGCTTCCAAGGTACCCCTAAGAAGGTAAAATATATGAGTTACCCACATTAATTTTTTACCCAATTATGCCCTTAACATAAAAAATGGGTGGAAAAAATATCCTCAAAATGAAATCAGTATATTTCAGTGCAATTCTAATTGATTCTATAATCGCTGACTTCTAGTCATTCTTCATCCATTTATCAATAATTTGAAGGCAATTCATTATATGTTGCTAGACTAGGCAGGAACACAGAATATTTTAAATTTAATATAATGTTGTATATATTTTGTATTGTTCAGTGTTCAGAAATAATGAAAGTAAAATAATTTGCTTTGTCGTCTTAATGGTTTAATTATAATATTAAGACCGAATTAGGTCGCACTGTCAGATTCAATTGTTTATATGCAATGTTTATACACATCTGCATATAGAAGTATGAATATCAAAGTCTGATGCATTTTTGACAAATATTTATCAAAACATATTTTATGGAATTTAAAAAAAAAATTAATTTAAGTGAACAAAGAACTATAATATTTCATTCATATTTTATAAATTATACGTTTAAAAATATATTGTATTACTGTGCTCTCTCATCCTTATACACAGTGGTAAATGTACAAATAGTTGAATGAGTGACTTGAGTGAAAAGAGTCAAAAAAAAAAATATGAAAATAAAAAAACCGGAACCATTCGGAATTTAATTTCATTTCATTTTAGCATTTACATGAAATTAGTTCTGTTATGTTGTTCTTTCTGTCTTGTTCTTTCTCTTATTTCTGTTTTATATGATATCTGTATGATTTGATATTTTGAAGCTTTTCTTTGTGCTTTCATTCCATTTATTTTTTTTTCTTTTTACTACTAATACTACTACTCTGCTTTATATGTATCATACTTACGTACTATGGAATATTGCATGCAACTGATGCTGTTTTCCAATTCATTTATTTGCAGAATTCGGTGCCGTTAAGAAATTTGATCTTCACTTTGCATAATAATGGTATCTATATAACAAGAATTGTTGACTCGCTGAAAGCTTATTTCTTTCTTGGGACTTTTTAATGTCGAAACAAAAGGACAAAAAAGAAAAAGGGACAATCACAAAGAGCCTGAACCAAACGTATTATCTGAACAGAAGGTGGAGTTTGTCAAAGAAAAGGATATTGGAAAGGATTCTATGTCTTGTGTGTGCTCAAATTATTTATTTAATATTATTTTTATTGTACTACTTGCATTTCAAAACCTACAAGTTACACACACACACACACATACATACACATTTACATAAATACTTACATTTTCACAATGAATCATGATGACTGGTAGCTAAATGGTCACCCCTACTATCGTGCCATGTTATTTTTAGTGTTATCGCAATCGAACAAACGAACATGGAATTGCTTGAAAATGAACAATAACAATAAGAAAACATAATAAAAAGATTTGTTAAATATTTATTAAAAAAACAACAACAAAAAACCAGGAAAGAAAAGCACAAATCGACCCTAAGATGAAATAAAAAATGAAAAATACTAAGGTAAAAATAAATTAAAGTAAATATATAGGTATGTGTTTATGAATAATTTATTACGATTGTATTTGAAAGATTTCCTTTTTTAATTTTTAATACTATTATAAGCTAATATATTCATTAGTACATTATCCATTATATATCGAGTGTGATTTAAAAGTTCTCGGACTGGTACAAAGTCATTTTGTAGAGTGACAGCATCTATTAATATCAGTTTGTTCGACTCGATAAATGCTTCACTGAGCTTAAAATAGAACTTCACCGGAGGTATTAACACACACACCATTGCGATTCCAGAGTATCAAAAAAGTACAGTATTTAAAAATCGCTGAATAGTACCATTTACACACTTATTGTTTAAGAAATGAAAATGAGCAATAGTAGGAAGTTTATCATTTAGACATTAAATTTAAATCAGTTAAAAATAAATTAAATATTAATATACAATTAATATTGTAGCAACCTTCTGAATATATGTAGCCAACCTTCTGAAGTCTAAAGGAAATTATTTAATGAATAAATGATTTATAAGTCAAAAATCAACAAGATTTTATAGAAATTTATATCAAATAACATATTTTCGCTGCATATTATATATTAATTTAATATTTAGAAGGCACTAGGATGCTTTGCTTCTCGCAATAACTCTCGGAATCGACCACAAAATGTGTTTAAAATATTATATTTAATGTGAATAACAATGACTTCATAATTAACCTTTGAGAAATAAGAAAATAATCATTTTCGTAATTGATTTTGAACATTAACAACTGACTCTATTCGACAAATAAAAAAAAAATCTCCTTACAGTCGGCTGGGGCCGACCAAATTATACCCTGCATATGTAGAGGTATATATAAAAAGTTTGCTCGTATATCCATCCTTTTCTTCCACTACTTTGTATAGGACCTACAATAAGAAGCAGGCGTACCTCACCAATTTTGGAGGATCAATTTCTGCCTATAATACTAAACTACATAGGTTGCAATGGGTTGACCTAGGCGTATTAATTAGTAAGTTATGGGTGTTTTAATGTTTAATATAAATCCGAGACTTTATATGGAAGCTATATAAAAAGTGGGAGTGACGTATCTCTTTCTGGTATATCTAATTAATATTTCAATATCAATCCACACCTTAAATTTGGTTGTCCTACGCTAAATGGTTTGTAAGTTATGGAGCTTAAAAGTTTTAGTTTAATTCCCTCGAATTTGTATGGGAGACCTATGAAGGAGTGGGCGTGGCACACTGATTTTCTGCCATATTATTTCCGACTACCATGTTAATCTTCTAAGTGTCAATTATGGTTATTTTAGGCAGGAGATTGCCGAAGTTACAGCTGTTTAAATTTAAAAGAATTTCAGTCATTTTGTATGGGGGCTGCAATAAACAGTTGGCATGGCACGCCCATTTTCTATGAGCCTAGTTGCTCGTACAATACTTATCCATACCTTAAATCTCGTTGTCCTACGCTAAATGGTTTGTAAGTTATGGACCATAAAGGTTTTAGTTTAATTCCCTTGACTTTGTATGGGAGACTCATGAAGGAGTGGGCGTGGCACACTGATTTTCTGCCAGATTTTTGCCGACTACGACATTAATTTAAGTGTCAATTATGGTTATTCTAGACAAAAGATTGCCGAAGTTACAGCTGTTTCAATTTAAAATTTGTATGGGGCTACGATAAACAGTGGGCGTGGTGCGCCCATTTTCTGTGAGCCTAGTTGCTCGTACAACTACGCTAAATGGTTTGTAAGTTATGGAGCTTAAAAGTTTTAGTTTAATTCCCTTGACTTTGTATGGGAGACTCATGAAGGAGTGGGCGTGGCACACTGATTTTCCGCCAGATTTTTGCAGACTACGATATTAATTTAAGTGTCAATTATGGTTATTCTAGACAGAAGATTACCGAAGTTACAGCTGTTTAAATTTAAAATTTGTATGGGGGCTACGATAAACAGTGGGCGTGGTGCACCCATTTTCTGTGAGCCTAGTTGCTCGTACAATACTAATCCATATCTTAAATCTCGTTGTCCTACGCTAAATGGTTTGTAAGTTATGAAGCTTAAAAGTTTTAGTTTAATTCCCTTGACTTTGTATGGGAGACTCATGAAGGAGTGGGCGTGGCACACTGATTTTCTGCCATATTATTTCCGACTACCATGTTAATCTAAGTGTCAATTATGGTTATTCTGGACAGAAGATTGTAGAAGTTACAGCTGTTTCAATTTAAAAGAAGTACAGACACTTTGTATGAGAGCTACGCTAAAAAGTAGGTGTGGCTCAACCACTTTTGGCGAGGTTATATAGTAGTATAATATAAGTCTATGTGCTAAATATTGTTGTCCCAAGTGGTATATTATGTGAGTTATAGCAAGTTAAAGATTTTGAAAATTTCGAGGTTAGTCGCTTTGAATGCTTGGTGTGGGCGTGGTTATTGACCGATCATGCCCAATATCAATCCCCTCCGTACCCTTGGATCATAGATTACTTATGCCAAATTTCATCGAAATAGCTCAATATTTACTCAAGTTATCGTGCGAACCAGCCAGGTGACAGACAGACGGACGGACGGACGGACATCGTTAAATCGAAAATTTAATCGATGCTGATCACGAATATATATCCATGTCTATATCTCCGGAGATTCCTTCAAGTGGACACAAACATCTGACCGAAATGAATATACCATGCATATTGCATTATGCAGGGTATAAAAATACATAAGCAAACGGGTTAGCCGATTTGAAAAATTGATTTTTTTATTAACCAAGTTAATTCTTGACTATCGTAGCTCAGTAATAAGTGCGTTGGCGCTTTTTGGTTCAATCCCCAGTTGAAGCGCAACTTTAATATTGACAAAATTTTTCATTCGAGCGGTAGTCTCCTGTTGGAAGTAATAATTTGCCATGACAGCCGCTTCTAAAAGACCTCTGTGACAAAGCTCAGAAAAAGGGATGTCATAAAGGTACTATTTTTAATAATAGTTTAAGAATGGTGGAAAGCAACAAAATATTTTTTTACTAATGGTTGGGAATTCTTGTTCATTTATTCTTGTGTAGTATTAACTGTAAAGTAGTGTATTAGTCACTTCGTCGTGCAGCAGGAATGTACAGAATACTTTCAATTACACATAATAAGTAGCATCGTTTTCCATAGCCTTTCTTACTTTCCATCATTCTCCGTAAAAATCACTAGATACCAACTTAGCAACTTTTAGAGTACAAACTTAACGTGATTTTTATTTTTTTGTAATTTTTAAAGTTATTTACACATCTGTCAAAGGTTAATGGAATTACAAGGCTTTAAAGTAGGCAGTAATTTTTTTTTTTTTTACAATTCAATACTCATTCACCCATTTATTCTATGGAAAAGTCGAAGAATCGTTGAATATGGATAAACTGCTAAGAAGTTATGCCGTCAAAAAGTCAATTAAAAACTGTGTGTATTTTATCTCTTTCATTCTCATAAAAGATTTCCATATGAGATGCTTTTTGCGACACAAAAAAAGGTAATACCACTCAAAAGATGATATAATTATAATCAGCACAGAAATATGTACGAGTATATACGTATTCATATGATTCACTGACTGATTTTTTACAATTAGTTCCATTTCGTTTACCCATTAACCATCCCCAATATTTTGTTTGAAAGATATTTTCTTATTATGTACTTCGTTTACGTCGTCATTTCGCCCTTTGTTTCTTTATCATATTTTTCACAGTCGCTCACTCTACTGTTCCTTTATCAAAATTAAGCATTCATGGTTAATTCTGATAAAACATATGTTGACTTTTTACATTCGTGGCGTTTTTTTTTTATTTTTTATTTTTGTGAACCGCCATTCAAATATCCTCGAATGAATATGCGTTGGCATTATGACTGCATGCAACCTGTTTCATTATGAACCCCAATTTTGGACTAAGTACATATGTACATATGAATGTATGTATGTACATATGGTATAAGAAAAAGTTCAGCAACAGTAACGCAATCTATTATTTACTGACAAGAGTATATACACGAACTTCACACAAACACACTCATACTCAGACTCATTATAAGGTAGAAAGAAACTCTTTTTCGACAATACTTAATTGCACCCTTGGGAAAATCTCTGCGATGCGTTGTGTTGCGTTGATGAGTCTAGCAATATGTGTGTGTGTGTGTGTGTGTGTGTTTGTGTGTTGAATATTATCAACGTTGCTGTTTACTATTGTGATTGTTGTTGTAGCATAATTTTTAAGAAACTTAAAGTAAGTTTGCTAGTAGATATGTATGTATGAGCACAAACATTAGGGTAAGTCAAACTTTTCCTACATACATCATGAAAATGAAATTAAATTAAATATTTATGATTCAATGTATATTTGATTAAGAAACCATGAATCTAAAATCAATTTTAACATATAAATTTTCTTTTTCCCATACAAAAATATTGAAAAAAAAAAATTTTTTTTATAGGTTGATTTCTGATTTCTCTGTTGATAGTTTCTCATTTTTACTTGCAAAAAAATTTGTCATTATTTTTTTTGTCGCCCTATTATTTTACTCACCTTAATATACATACCTCCCCATTAGAGAAGAACAAAAATAGCAAATAGAGAAACAAAAACATAAGTAACAGAGGGTTAAATGATGAGATACTCATTTGATTTCTTTTTGGTTTTCTGTTTTTGTTTCATTATTTCAATCTTATGCTATCATTTTTTTGTTCTTATATATTTGTTGTTTTTTTTTTTTTGTTTATATATATTTCCGTTATTTTCTTCTCCACCTTCTTACGTTTCCGTTTGTAAGATTCATTTTGTTTTTGTGTATTTTTTTTTTCTTGTGTTGCATTTCGTTAAAAAGTTTGTGTTCGAAAAAGATGAAAAGATAGAATAAATGTACATTGTAGTCTGTTGAGCAGCAACAACAACAACAACAACAACAATGACGACAATCATTTTGTGAAAGTGAAAACTTTCCAACAATAATAACAACAAATTTACATTGATGAAAGCGCACCTATATATATTTTTTTTCATTAAACGGTGTTTCAAACCAAGTACGAGTATTGATTTGAAATTGAAAGTATTTTATTTATGATTCCTGTGAAACTTGGTTGAACTTCTCTACCAGCAATTTTATATTAGTTAAGTGTGAACGAAATCATTACTTGATTCCGGACGGACTTGTTATTATTAAGTTATTATTCATCAATTCCCGAAAGATGAAGAACATCTCTTAGATATAATTTTCTTCGTCGATCCGTACCCACTGATTGGATAAAGGAAAACGTGTTTTAGGGATTTTTTGTCAAAAAGTGTTAAAAGTTATATTAAACATGCATATGAGTGAAATATCCTAAGAAATTCGTTAAGTTTTTTGTTATGCTTTTCTATTATGAAATTCTGGTACAAAAACATGCAGAAAAATGAGTGCAGTTTACGGTGAGGACCCTGTTTCGGAAAGTACCGTACTGTACTGTACTTTGGTTTAATAAAATCCGTTCTAGAAATTTCAATGCTAAAGATGTACTTACCTCTGACCAGCCAGCCACTGAAATAACCGATGAAATTCAGCATGCAAGCACTCAAGACTCCTCAAACGTATTAAAAATCGATCAGTGGATTCGAACCAGTTTTCAAGCACTTTGCGACCGCCGATGAGAAACGAATATAATACTAGAATAAAAAACGTCGAAGATTGCCTGGAAGCCTGGAATGACGGCCAATAATGTTACAGTGGAAGGGAATAATTAATTATGAGGTGCTACGATCTAGCCCAACTATTTATCTGGATTCCACTGAGAAAAATTTACCAGAGTACACAGAAAGCAATTCGAAACAAGCGGCCAGAGTAGAAAAGGGGTTTGGATTTCATCTTGATGACTACATCCAACAAATAGTCCATAACTTGCGCCGCTCGACTTGCTGAGAAAACAGCCGCCAAAAACTCGGTGATGGAGTCGGTTGGTTAGGCTTTTCTTAGTTTAGCAGGAGAGCTCCCTTAGAAAAGTTTTCTTTATGAATGTATAACGACTGCAAAGTTCCAATCATTTGACAAAATATCATTTTGTTTAATCGGTTGTTAAGCAAGAGAATTAAATCGGCGAATCGGGCATAAAAAGCAAAGAAACCATCACTGAAGTATGATCAATTTATTTAAAAAATTTTATAGTTTTTAAAAAAATATTGATCAAAAGTAAATACTTAAAAGTACTTGCAAAATCGAAGGGAGACCAGAATCAAAGCAGAAAAATTACATTATTATAAAATTTTTGTTAAATTTGTGTCAAAGTTAGAAAAGAAAATTCAAAGTGATGAAATTCCTATAATTCATTAAGAAAAATTCTCCTGTTACTTCTGGGGCTCTAAAATTCCATTATAAATTAACGAGCAACCTTATCCCATCCACATTGAGTAACATTTCGGTGGGGTTTTCGGTACTCATGATGTCACTGACCATACCCTGTTAGATACGCACTGGTAATCAATGGCATCATAGGCTGAGAGGTATTTTGGCTCGATCGATCGATCAATAAGAGATCGCTTAAATCACGCAACTCTACACATTACAACAATTTTCTATCATTAAAGATCAAATCTTTCAGCAAAAATTCAAGCGCTCACAGAGACACACTTGTGTAAGATTTATTGAAAATATTTTACTCATGATGAATAACTGATTGTTGTTAAGTTCGCCATGATCTTGGCCCTTTGACATTCTGATATTCCTTAATAGATGTCCTACTTTCAAAAAAACTTCGTCTGAAATACCCTGTATTATGAGTATACTATTTATTCTCATCCTGTTGCTTTTTCACATTTTCGGTGGTGATTTATATTTGTCGTTGTGCAACAGTTGCTCCAACTTATGTTTAGATATGGATGCGTGTGTCTACAACTATACGTTTGCATGGTGATATGTGTGTGTGTGTGTGTGGCTGTGTATGCGTGTATCTTATTTTTGGCATTCATAAATTTCTTGTTTCCGTTTTTACTTTCATTGTGCTTTGTTGGTGTTTTTTAGCAACATTTCCAACAACGATAATAAAAACAAAAAATAACAACAATCCAATTCGAATATTTGCTTTTAAACTTCTACTAACCACTCACTAAGACGATGTGCGATATGTCTAAAATATACATGGTCGGCATTACAATTTTTTTATGTGCGGGTGAGGCTTTTCATATGTATTCTAATTTTTAAAGCAACTTTGACCGTTGATGAAATTTAAAACATTTTATTGTATAGGCAATAAGATAAAATTATAGGAAAATGTGTATTAAAAAAAAAAATTAAATTTTATTATATTAATTAATTAATTAACAAAAATTACAAACTTTTCGAGTACAACCGATGACAACAAAATTTTATATGTAAATATTTTAAGGCAAATGAAGACTAGTTGCCTTGCAACTAGGTAATTCCACCTTACTTTCAAATTCAGATTTAAGAAAATGTTCCACTTAGCTTTTTACCCATATTCCGGAGAACGATACTACAAAATTTCGTCCCCCTTTTGATTGTCACTGGATTCATACAGTTCTTTTTTTGTGTCTTTTTTTTTTTTTTTGTATTATTTGTTTTACTTTAACATCACCTGCGGAAATGTTAGAATGAATGAGCAAAATCCCAAAGGAGTCATATTTTAATCGAAGTATATCAATAAATTACCTCACTAGTTATGTACATAAATATACCATACTTACGAGAAAAGTATACTATATACCTACCCAGTATAAATATCACAGAAAAGGTTAAATTGGTTCTTTAACTCAGTAATTTTGTCAGAGATGCATTAGTATATATCCTTACAGTAGGAAGGAATGATTTTAGCTGTTTTGCGGTTTATACCAACTACACATGTTGTTTATTTATGTATAAATTTTGAAAATTTTCAGTCAACCAAAACCAGTTAGATAGAGTTATTTATGAGATTTTTCACAAATACCAATACATAGGCACTAAATATAGTAACTAAATCTGAATTTCTTAACTGCCTAATAATTCACTCATAAATGGTATTAAGAAGATAAAATAATCAAATTAAAAATGATTGCTTTGTGTGTGAAATATCTTAGAAAAACGAATCAAAGAAGGTAAAACATATAAAAGGATTTAATATAGAATGGAATAGTTAAATATCAGTCTACATATTTCGTAATATTAATGCATAAAATTTAAAAGCGATATAGGTGTTTTTTATTGTTTTTTTTTTTTTTTTGGCGACTCACTTGAGGCTCTAAAAATCAATGGACGAAATCCTCTTTCAATATTGTTTGGTTTGGACAGCATTGAACATAAGCTTATCTTGTGGCATCAGTTATTCTGAGCTTATTGCAGAGAAAATTCTAATAGTTTGGTATTTTTGAAAACACAAACGTTGTTTTCTTTCTGGAAAAGTTTCTATTACGTTCTTTGAGCTGTGGGTCGGTAAGACGATTACAAAGCACCATGTATACTACGATTATCTAAAATTTCAATACTCACATATTCATATAGACTAATATGTTCATAAAAAGTGATCCATCTTTTCGAACACTATGACCAATTGTACAGGGTGGCTGATGAAAGCTGCTACCGAAAGAAAACGCAAAAAAAATTTTTTCTAAGTAACATATCTGTTCCATTTGTTCTATATTTGATAGATTTATCTTTAAATTTGCAGAAAATGGAAGATTGGGATATTGAAACAAGAATTTGGATTGTGCGCCGCTATCACGCCTTGGAGTCCATAGTTTCCGTCCGATGAGAATATATTCACACGTTTGGCGGCACTACTAGCAGATGGACTACCAAAAAGTAGAGCTTTCCGCATATGCTCTTTTTCTGGCACGAAACTAGACATGATTATACGAGGAAAAATGTATGTTGTCGTATGAAATCACTGATGATGATTACTAATTGATATAAACAGATGTCAAACTCATAAAAAAAGGATTTAAGCTTGTACACCTGGTATAATGGTAACAATAGCTGCTGTAGCTGTTGCCATACAAGCCAATTCGACAATTTCGACAAGGAGCTTATCTGCTCAAATGAATATCAGCAGACAGTCACTATAGACGATTTTACATAAAGATTTAAACTTATTCCCGTATAAAATTCAACTAACAAGCCAACTGAACACAGCAGACTTGTATTATCTTTCAAACAAAAAAAGAAAAAAATGAATTAAATGAATTTAAGAAGAAGTTATTTGAGTTTCTTTATGTAACAATATTCATCAGCCACCCTGTATATATTACACTTAGACATCTGAGTGTCCATAACCCCCCCGTCTATCTGAAAAATTTTACAAAATGTACATGTGGCACATATAGGCCCCGAAGGTTCCGTTGGCAGAACTTCTTGTCGGCATTAAAATTGTCCTTCGGCAGGGGATTGAACCCATGACCTATAGATCGGAAGGCCAACGTACTAGCCACTAGTCGAAATGAAATTCCAACTTAAAAATCGTTTAGTTATATATAGTTTCCATTCAAAAATATATTAAAATGATGATAGTACATTTCAGTTGAATTATTTTCCAGTTGAAAATTGAAAATATTCCAGAATTTTCTGCTTATTAAGCAAAAGTGTAGAGAATATTGAGGCATGAGGGCTCGATATTTGACTTACATTTTTCATTTAAAATGTGTAGTGCGACAGATTTCTTTTTTTAAATCCAAATTGCTTATAAGTAACAGTCGCAACACTATGCATTGTATTTTCAGGTCTAGGCGGGAATAGATTTTGTTAGGTTATTGCGGCTGCCCTCTCAAAGAGAACACACTTAGGTCAGAACTTTTTTCCAGAACTGTTAAATTTTAACAGTAAATATTAGAAGGAACCCATTTTTATCAGCCGGTTCCAAACGTCAGAATCGTTGTGACATTACTTTTTCATAACATTGTCATAGAGTTGACAATACTAGACAATTTATTTCATTCTTAGCACCATAGGTTTAAGGACTTCCACGAAATGGTTAATTACAGGTGCAGCAAATGTATTTAAAAATTATTAAAAACGTAAGTATATTAATAATAATAATTTGAGCTATTATGGTGAAATTAAATACAACTCGAGGCCATGTAGATGTACGTGTATTTTACCCACACATGTAGACTCATTTACTTAAAATAGAAGAACGTATAAATAAAACCATCTGTATGCTGGTTTAATTCCTTGCTAATATCGATACATTCGACCAGTGTGCTGCACGAATGTACGTATGTTTGTTGATGAAGTGTGCCGATAGGCATTAAAAATTATCTGCATATAGTATACATACAGAAAATTCCACTATAAAATCGACGAATCACTTGAAGCATATTCGCATTGTGATACCTATTTGTACTTTATATGATGGTGGATACAGATATTGTCGTAAATAATAGTAAAGAGTGAGGTGAAAAATGAAGTAAATTCAATTAAGTTTATAGCAAAAGCAGTAGCAGTAGTAACATCTGTTAGTCCCAGGAGGATACATAAGTGGTATGAACAATGGCAGCAGTAGTGGTAGTAGTAATGGGAACAACAGATTAGTGTTAGTTACCAACTCACATGCATAAGTCCTTAAATGGCAGCCAACAAATCTATATAAAAAAAACAATAGAAGAGTAATGCTAGCAGCATTCTCCCTGCATTCATATACATATTGTACTTTGTACTATGTACTAATACTCATTGAATATGTTCCATCAACCATACATACTATACATAGATATGTCAAATCTATTAATCAATTACACGGCATGCTGCCATGGGCGGTTCCCTGTGGTACATTCACACACCCACGCACATGCTTTGGTAATCCCATTTAATTTCGTTCCTTCTTTTTTTTACGATCTCACTCACCCTGACTGGTCATCGTCAGAAGTGTACTCGTGTAACATGTACTACTTGTATTGTAACTTCAAAAACAGCAAAATGCCAATCTGATTGCATTTTAGTGTTGTGACAGTGATTTGTTTTTTAAGAGCACCGGCTGCTTGTGGGAGCAGCAAACCCCTAATGTTTTTTTTTTTTTTTTGTGTTTTGTTATTTGACACTCATATGGCAAGCAGCTGATTCTCTTTTGCTTAGTTAACCTGATTGCAAATCTCTGCATTGTATATGTGATAGTTGTTGGAGCAAGTGTTGGTAGTGATGGTGGTGGTGGTGGTTTGTTTAATACAAATCAATTGATTTTATGTGTTTCCTTTGCATATTGGTCTTTTGTAGATGGGTTTTTCCCTCCCTCAAGTTGTTGGTTAGTTTGGTTGTTGAACCAACAAAAAAATTTATGACTTTTAATATTCTTGCATCAAGCACGACAAAAAATGGAAGTTTTGTTTTTAATTTACTAAAAAAAAATCACACAATTTGAAAGGTTTGAAAGATTGCTGGCTGCGCTTGTACTGTGTCACTTTTGATGAACATCTAAAATGAATCCCACAAAGAAAAATTATTCATGGTATCAGGCATAGGGTTCCTAGGAATAGTGAATGTAGCTGAAATGAACGTACCCCTCGTTTACAATTTCCATTGCACTTCTCCTCTGGCTAAGTCATCGACTTAAGAACGATTTTTTTACAGAATATTGGTTGAATGTCAATATGTTTCATCGTTCATCCTTAGTGTACACTTTGGATGAAATAAAATGCTAACATATTGAAGACGTATCACTTTATATCTGGTCAGACCATAATTTCGTGCGTTATTCTTTTACTTATACTTTTTTAATTTTATCTGATATATTGTGCATTCAACAAGTGATTTTAATCGCGAATAGAAGTACGCCTTGTTAAAAAATAAAATGGAATCTTTGAACGAGTATAAGAGGCATATTTTGCATGTTTTTTTTATAAAATTGGAAAAAACGCAACAACTGCTGCTGCAGAAATAAACGCAACTCGTGGGTAGAATACCGTGAGTGTAAGGCCTGCGCAAAAGGTGGCTTTCCAAATTCCGAAGTGGTGATTGTGACGTTGAGGATGCTCCACACTCTGGTCGTCCTGAGTCAATTTTAACAGTCGATATGAGAGTTGGAAGGTTAATTTCATCACATGGAACAGTTTACAGGCACCTGGTTCAATTGAGCAAGTTTTCAAAGCTGGGAAAATGGGTTCCGCATAAACTTTGCGTCGCAAACCTTCAGCAAAGAATGAATGTGTGTTCTTAGCTTGAAAATGAGAGTTTTTTTAACCATATTTTTACTGGGGACAAAAAATGGGTTCTTTATAATAACCCTATTCGCAAACGCCAGTGGTTAGATAAAGATGAAATATCAGAGCCAACCCCCAGAGATGACCTCCTATTGGTGGCATATGGCCGGTATCATTTATTTTGATCTGCTGGAACCAAACCAGATGATCACAGTTGATTATTATTGCCAGAAACTATCCAAACTGAATGAAGCACTTAAAAACAATCGACGGTCTATAGTCAATAGACGCAAAGTTTTGTTTCGCCACGCAACAACGCAAGACCGCATACCGCAAGGCAGACCTTAGGTAAGCTGAACGATCTCGGATTTGAGCTAGTGCCCCAACCTTTTCCACGGACTTCAGTGCCATTTAAGTAATAAGAACTACACCTCAAAAGAAGCTATAAAAAGGGATATCGACGAGTGTGACTCCAAGGACAAACAATTTTTGAGCAGGGAATTAAAAATGTGCCTAAACATTGGGATGATATTGTAAATTAAGCAGGAAAATATATTATTGATTAATAAATACTGAAAACTAATTTTTTATTTATTTTAAAACCACCTAAGAAAAGCGCACGAACTTATGGACTGACCTGATATGATACCTCCAAGATGAACATTCAAGATGATAAATACAAATAAATAAGCCTTTAGTGTTAAAGTGAATGACAACTACAATCGAATTCAAATCGAACCCTCAATATTGAAAAAAATTCCCGCACTTGACAAGGGGTCAAGTATACCTTAGACTAAGAAGAAGCTGAAAAAGCTGCAGAAATTCCAATATGAATTTACTTTCAAATATAATAATATTTATCATTCAAAATAATAGATCATATTTTTTTTTTTCAAAAACATCTACTCGTTTGTTTTTAAAATTTCTATTCATTTCGTTTGATTTATTTATCTTGATTATACAGCAGGCTCTCATTTACGAATTTTCAAAAATTTTAAGTGCCACATTTGAACGGCTTAAAATTTTCTTTTGTAAATACTCACACAAAAAACAACAGCAACAGCAGCAGTAACAATAATGAGCAGTCGCGTAACAGCCCAATCAACGTCAGCGTCGGCAACAACGGCACCATCAGCACCACCACAACCACAAACACCAGCATCATCAGCACAACAGCAGCAAACAGCATCACAATTAGCCGAAAATGATTGTAACAATGTACCGTATGAGTGCTATAGACGTGCGGCAGAAATGAAGTTGGCCGCCAATTTATTGGAAAAATTTCAATCATTGCGCTATGCACTGGAAACAGACCTTCTGGCCTGTGATGCAAGATGGACACTGTTTGTGGCGGCAGCATGCAGTTATCGCTATGAGACATTATTGCGACCGTTTCCACCACGTTTCGTCTCGGAACAAATGGGATACAATATAAATGCACTCGTCTCGGTTATCAATGAGACACCAAAATTGAGTGTAGTCTTGCAGAATATATGTGAACAGAATTACGATGACCTCGATCCAGAAGTTTTAGATTTGTTGCACCACGTATTGGTGGTGATGCGTAAACCAATGTTGCGCTTGGTCGATGATGATGAATTCGATACGTTGTTAAAGAAACTTGATGAAACTTCTGATGAATATCGTCCAACACATATATTCGAAGTACATGTGGTCGATGAAAAAGAGAAATCAGGTGAAGAAGATTTCGAAATACATTATGATATGGATTATCCCATCAAACTTGCCTTTCATGGCAACAAGCTGGAGAGTTATTTTTCTATGTTAAATAATGGTTTTCAGCAACCTCGCAGTCAATCGAGACTTTCGAGTACTACGAGTACATCATTGATATTGTTGAACAGTCTCTTGAAAAGTCTCGATTATAGTCCAAATGGTGCTGGTTGGGGAGCCTCATCCTGTGGTTCGATGATATCATGTGTAACACTATGTGAATATGTAGATAATCCAGAATATGTTGAACATAATGATGATGATACGGAAATTCTGATACATAAGAGTGATCTGGTACGTCCACGATATTTACTCTTCTATGGGAGTCGCTTTCCGCATGAAGAGTTTGAGGTAGAGCGTGATATGCTCGGCTGGATTAGTCGTCATCGTTATTCACTCTCGTTGGCATGTTATATGCTGTTATTGGCATCAATTGGTGTTGCAAATAGTGGCAGTGGTCAATGGTGGAAACATTTGGTGGCAAAAAAAGCTCATTTTCTTTTCGATGTTTGCAAGCGAATTTTTGTTATGGATTGATGATCATTTTTCAAATTCTAAAATTGCTATTTGACAAGAACGGCGGATGAATTTTATTTTTGTAACTTCTTTTTATAGTGGTATACGCTTTTATGTGTGTCTTGTGATCGATCTTTTCTCTGATTATATATTTGTATATATGTAGCTATAATTTGATCTTGTATTTATCGATAAATGTTAAATGTAAATTCCATAAAGGGAAAGTGCAATGAAAATTGGAAATATGTGAATTGATTTTTAAACGGTTTTAGATTGTTTGTCTTTCAGTATTGCTGTGAATGGAAGCTTTGTCGTCAAGCTCTTTCAGGAACCTTTTTTGTAGAACAGCTTTTTGCATACTTTCACCATATCGAGAAACATCAATCCATTTTATCTTTCAGTGTATTTGAGCTTTTAGCTTTCCACAACTGGTATTAAACCCAATGAAAACCCGAAATTATCGTTCAATTTACTTACTTACAATATTTTTTGCGGTGTTCTTAAAAAATATATAGAGATTTTTATGCCAAAAGACAGCCGTTTTTTGTGAACTAGAGCTTTGAGAGTACCCTAAACTTAGCGTCTTATGTATAGAGCGATCCCAGGTATTACAGGGTGATTTTTTAGCAACTTTCTCTTTGGAAACACTGTTTTTGGCAGTTCAGCTTCTGTAAAATGTTACTGTCAAACATGTTCAGTTTGGTCTATAATTTAACCTTGAATCGACTTACAAACGAACAACGCTTGCAGGTTATTGATTTTCATTATCAAAATTCATGCTCGGTTAAGAAAGTTCATCGTGCACTTCATCCATTTTATTGTCAGTTTGGGCGACTTTTTAAGGCTGCTACTTGGAATCTTGTGACTAAATTTCGCACCAAATTTACATTATTGGATATTAAGTCACCAATATGCATAAGTACAGTGCGGACAGAGGAAAATATCGCAGCTGTATCCGCCAGTGTTTTTGATGACCGTGAATTATCGATTCGGTGCCGCTGGCAGCAATTGGGCATTTGTTACTTCACTACGTGGAATATTTCCCGGAAGGATTTGTGTGTATCGGAAAATTGTGTTCAGCGACGAAGCTCATTTCTGGTTGAATGGAGACGTGAACAATCAAAATTGCTGTATTTGGTGTGAAGAGCCCCCGGAAGCATTGCAAGAACTGACACTGCATCCCGAAAAATGCACTGTTTGTTGTGTTGCAATGTTGTGTGTGGGCCGGTGGCATCATTGGACCGAACTTATTAAAAGACGACGAACGTTACTGTGAATGGCGGGAGCTACCATGTGATGATTACAAACTTTTTTTTTCCAAAATGGAAGAGCTGGACTTGGCTGACATGTGGTTTCAACAAGATGGTGGCACATGCCACACAGCACGCGAAACAATGGCCCAATTGAGAGGCGAGTTCGGTGAACAGTCTATGTTGGAGAGAGTATGCCAAAATTAGACCTAGCTTAAGGACCATTTGAGGCGCAGCCGCGGTCAATATTTACATGAAATCATCTTTAAGCATTGAATTATATAGATCGTTTTATCGACTCAAATAAAGATTTCATACATTTCTCTAAATTTTATATGTATTTTAAATCAAATCCGAAGGCTCTTGAAAAATTATCCTGTAAACATTTTTTATTTAGTTTTAGGGAATTATTATTAAAAATTTAAATTTTTCCAAAAATTTAAGTTAAATTTGTGTTCATACGAAGTGTACCAGTATCTGAAGAAAAATTATATCAATTAACTACCAGCACACTGTAAACGAATTTGACAAAAATCCAATGTTCTTACAATTCAATCTTTCTCTGATATTTCAATAATTTCTATATAATAACTCTGGTATATAGATCAGAAGCCACATCGATTATTTGATATGGCTTTTATAATATTATTGTGTTCAATGTACACCCTCGTGTATTGGACGTCCATTTACTTACATTTGTACATATCTGTTTCTAGTATTTATTAAGAGCTATGAAACATATTCGAAGGTCATAAAGTAAAACATCACTTCATCACACCATTTGCCGAAAAGAAAGTGCAACAATTTCTATTTACAATGACACCGAGTGGTGTTTTGATGATATTAATCAAATATTGCATACACTTAGGCCAAAAGTTAATTCAATTTTCACGGAGCAATTTTCGACAATATCAACACTATATTATGTATGTGCTTATGTATAAATATAGAGCACAAAATATAGCAGAGATTACAATAGGAAAAAAAGAACAATATGATGATGTTGTAACTACAACAAACTATAGAATTGTTGTAGTTGCTGCAACCCCTAAAAGCAATGTCAATTATAATTTACAAAATGTACAAGTCGAGTTGCAGAATTATGGCAGGCATGATGGTATGACCTATGTATGTGTAAGGGTGTCTATTTTGCTGGACAGTTACTTAATTCGCTTTTTTTGCTTTGTCGTGCAGCCCTAAAGCTACTTGTCGACATAACGCTGGCAGCATGCTTACTATAAGAAGTAAGTATTATACTAAGCTATCAAAATTGGCTGATGTGAATATGATGTTAGATGTTATAAACGCGGTGCAGTGATGTAGGTATTGAAATATTATATAATACTATAAATTCTAAATAAAATATTTGCTAGTCGTTGAAGAAATCTTTTTTCACCTTAAAGTATAGCAGTAAAAGTCATGCACTAATGTTTGAACCGGTGCCATCGTTTGATTTGAAGAAAGCCCTTTTCGAAGTCCACTGTCCAAATCCACTATTAACTTAAATTACTAAACAACGCCTTCTTCAAAGTGGTACGTCTACATAACTCATTTGTAAGTCAAAATCAGTGAACATAAAACTATTTTCTTTGCTAAATTTTAGAGGTAGGCCATCCTATAATAAGGATATAATAAAAAAATAATAAAATAAGGATATAAATATATCCTTATTTTTGTAGACCCGCGTTCATCGTAAGGTTCATCCGATATAACTCCGGTTCCTTCAAGCTGATATTCAAATATACAGCGTCTTTCAACGAGAGGTTGAAGGTTTTTTTTTTAATAAAACCCAAAATTTTTATGAAAAAAACTGATAATTTTATTTTAATCCAAAGTACAAACTTTGAGTTTAGTAATGGAACACATCATCCAGTAACGCTTATTGACACCTCTTGTTGATATACTCTGTATGTATTGGGACTATCGATTAATTTTAAAGGATTTACGAAAGATGACGTCGCTTGTGTTGTGATGCATCGACCACACCGTCACCACTTTTATATATTTTTTTTGTCTGTCATGAGGTTATAAATTTCAGTATTAATCACTGCGTTGAAGTGTAAACAAGAACTTTTTTTGAACATCTAATATGTCGAAACCCAATTTGCGGGAAGGATTACTTACTTACTTACTTGTTTATGTCGCTATAACAACCGAATATCGATTTAGGCCGAATATAACATGCTTCGCCAACCATCTCTGTTCTTCGCTAGCTGGCGTCAATTAGAAATTCCAAGCGCCGTCAGGTTCTCCAGTACTTGGTCTTTCCGCCGGAGGTTAGGTCTTCCTCTTCTGCATCGTCCTCCAGCGAGCTCCTAATATAACACCTTCTTAGCTGGAGCGTGTTCTTCCATTCGCTTGACATGACCTAGCCAGCGCAACAGCTGGATTTTGATTCGCCTGACTCTGTCAAGGTCAGCGTACAGCTCACACAGCTCATCCTTGCACCTTATCCAATACTCGCCATCAACGCAAATAGGTCCGAAGATCATGCGCAGAACTTTTCTCTCGAAAATTTCAAACATCCTCTCATCCGTGGTAGAAATTGTCCAGGCTTCAGCGCCATATGTTAGGACAGGCATGATGAGAGACTTGTAGAGTGTAGTTTTCGTTCTTCGAAAGAGAGCTCGACTTCTCAATTGCTTACTTAGCCCAAAGTAGCACCTGTTTGCAAGCGTGATACTTCGCAATATCTCCAGGCTGTTAATGCCGGTTCCAAAATAGACAAAGTCTCTTACTACTTCAAAAGCGTAGTCGTCAACAGTGACGTGCTGTTCAAGACGCCGGGAAGGATTACTTCTTTGCTTTAATTTTCAAAAATCTGTAGCTGAGAGCTTACGGTGTGCATGTTTCGTCGGTTTTAACTTGTGAGTACAGGTTCATTTGATTCAGAAGTGGCGATTCGGACACAGAAGACAAGGAGAGGCCTAGTCAGTCAAGAAAGTTTAAGAATGAATAATTACTTCGACCAAGATTGTTATCAAACGAAAAAAGATCTCACAGAATCCTTAGAAGTGACTCAAGCAATAATTTCTGAACGTTTAAAAGCAACAGGATTCATTCAAAAGCAATGAAATCGGGTGCCACATGAACTGAAGCCAAAAGACATTGAATGATTGTTGCTCGAACGATACCCAAAGAAGTCGGTTTTGCATCGGATTGTTACTGGTGATGCAAAATGAATTCATTATGACAATCCGAACCGCAAGAATATTTGTAGCTCGAAGGCAATGCTCTGCATTTCGTGGGATCAGAAGGAAAGGAAGCAATCGCCGAAAAATGACAAGAATATGAGACTAGACAGCAGTCTATAATATTCCACAATGACAACTCTCAACCTCATGTTGAAAGACCTACTAAAAATTATTTGGAAAACAGCGGCTGGGAAAAAGTCATAGTTAACCAAAGCCAATACTTTAAATAATGAGATATTTTTGTCAAAAAATTCTTTAAAATTAATCGAAAGTCCCAATAGCTTAGACATCAAAATACTTAAAGCAAAAAATATAAACAGCTGGGTGCAAAAGAAGCCTATGGAAGTAATGATTTTATTAAATTTAATTTCGCAATAATTTTTGGTAGGAGTTTAATACTATTTTTAATTTATCTATTGTCTAACAAAAATTTTATCAAAACTGAAAATAAAATTACTTTCTTGATTTTGCCTTAAAGAAGGACAAAAAAAATCTCCTTACAGTCGGCTGGGGCCGACCAAATTATACCCTGCATATGTAGAGGTATATATAAAAAGTTTGGTCGTATATACATCCTTTTCTTCCACTACTTTATATAGGACCTACATTAAGAAGCAGGCGTACCTCACCAATTTTGGAGGATCAATTTCTGCCTATAATACTAAACTACATAGGTTGCAATGGGTTGACCTTGGCGTATTAATTAGTAAGTTATGGGTGTTTTAATGTTTAAGATAAATCCGAGACTTTGTACGGAAGCTATATAAAATGTGGGCGTGACGTATCTCTTTCTGGTATATCTAATTAATTTTTCAATATCAAACCACACCTTAAGTTTGGTTGTCCTACGCTAAATGGTTTGTAAGTTATGGAGCTTAAAAGTTTTAGTTTAATTCCCTCGACTTTGTATGGGAGACCTATGAAGGAGTGGGCGTGGCACACTGATTTTCCGCAAGATTATTTTGGACTCCCACATTAATCGAAGTGTCAATTTTGGTTATTCTAGACAGAAGATTGCCGAAGTTACAGCTGTTTCAATTTAAAATTTGTATGGGGGCTACGATAAACAATGGGCGTGGTGCGCCATTTTCTGTGAGCCTAGTTGCTCGTACAATTCTAATCCACACCTTAAATCTCGTTGTCCTACGCTGAATGGTTTGTAAGTTATGGAGCTTAAAAGTTTAGTTTAACTCCCTTGACTTTGTACGGGAGATTCATGAAGGAGTGGGCGTGGCACACTGATTTTCTGCCATATTTTTGCCAACTACGATATTAATTTAAGTGTCAATTATGGTTATTCTAGACAGAAGATTGCCGAAGTTACAGCTGTTTCAATTTAAAATTTGTATGGGGACTACGATAAACAGTAGGCGTGGTGCTCCCATTTTCTGTGCGTCTAATTGCTCGTACAATAGTAATCCACACCTTAAATATCGTTCTTCTACGCTGAATAGTTTGCAAGTTATAACCGGTAACATTTTTTTAATTTCCGCAACTTTGTATGGAAGACCCAAAAAGGAGTGGGCGTGGCTCATTGATTTTCTGCCATATTATTTCTGACTACCGTGTTAATCTAAGTGTCAATTATGGTTATTCTGGACAGAAGATTGTAGAAGTTACAGCTGTTTCAATTTAAAAGAAGTACAGACACTTTGTATGGGAGCTACGCTAGAAAGTAGGCGTGACTCAACCACTTTTGGAGAGGTTATATAGTAGTATAATGTAAGTCTATGTGCTAAATATTGTTGTCCCAAGTGGTATATTATGTGAGTTATAGCAAGTTAAAGATTTTGAAAATTTCCAGGTTAGTCGCTTTGAATGCTTGGTGTGGGCGTGGTTATTGACCGATCATGCCCAATATCAATCCCCTCCGTACCCTTGGATCATAGATTACTTATGCCTAATTTTATCGACATAGCGTAATATTTACTCAAGTTATCGTGCGAACCAGCCAGGTGACAGACAGACGGACGGACGGACGGACGGACATCGTTAAATCGAAAATTTAAGCGACGCTGATCACGAATATATATCTATGTCTATATCTCCGGAGATTCCTTCAAGTGGACACAAACATCTGACCGAAATGAATATACCTTGCATATTGCATTATGCAGGGTATAAAAATGTTCATGAATTCAATTTCAAACAAAAATCCAATATTATCAACCCAAAATATGACAACGACACCCCATTAAACGACATTCAGCTATACCTTTGGACTCTAGAAAGTAGATTAACATCTGTCATGACTTCATCTCGTGCTTATTACTACCTCTATGGGTTAGCTTCTGATTCTTGGTAACAACAAACAAACCAAACAAACCCCCATGCTGCATATACTCGTATCATATCTCAGACCAAAGAGACAATATATGCTTGTACTATGTATGTTGGTTAGTACAATAGTAATAATTTCTAATTTACAGTTTTTTGTTAGTGCTCAAAATTTTGAGTGCTCAAAATGTGCTGACAGATGAGAACTTATGCGATGTGTTACACAAAGTTAAATGGATTTCATTGTTTGGGTTTGGTTAGTGGATCATCATACAATCGTACATAATAATAATAATAATTACAGGGTGCAAAAAACTTTTCTTACAATAAAATATACAATATTACGTAACATTGTATGTTCGTGTAGCTACTGCCGTAGTGTATTTAATACTTATAATTCAATTTCATATTTTCAATATTTTCATTCTCTAACACAAATGTCATTTAACTTTATTTATGTTTTATGAGCATGTACGTATAGAAAAAAAATAAAGAAACTTGAAAATTAGCAAACAAAATAAGAGAAAAAAAGAATTAGCTTGCATTGTGCCTAAAAGTATGCATGCATAAAATTCAATGCCATAAATAACAACAATTTGAGTTAAAAACATCATGAATGATGTAATGAATGAGTGAATGAATGAATGCATGAGTGAATGATAGACTGACTATTCGAAAGCAAGCCATATACCTTTACATGATACACAATATATAGCACAAATATATATTATGGGCTGTATTCTTCGTAGTCATCATCATTGCGGTTATTGTTGCCGTTGATGTTGTTCAAATTTATATCGTCGCATATTTTCAATTTTCAACTTGACTACGGAATTCTACGTTCAACACACGAAACACGAAAATATTAAGCTATCGCAAAAGTTATGATACATTTTTAGAATGATTTTTAAGTCTCACTCATTAATATTGTGAACAAGGATGTATGACCTTTTTCTATCTTTCGAAAAACTGTGTGATTTCAGGTTCATATAATTACCAAAATTTTACTGGGAAATATTCAATAAGACTATCAGAATCAAATTGTGAGCAAATTCGTTACGTTCAGTGATTATGAGCTGTGATAAGTTTTGTAGATTCGTCTCGCTCTATTGTAAACGATGTCATGACTTTTACGACAGCCCAAAATTTTTTTATTAACTCTAAATTTTTCATTTTATTTTCATTAATTTGTTATTTTTTTTTTTTTGGCATGTAAAAAATGCCTAAAAGTATTCTATAAAAAACACTGCCAACTTGAATAACCAATGGAAATGTAGAAATGACTTGAATATTTGTATGGCAAAATATTTAATGTTTTTCTCTGTCGTTGTGCATGTAAGTCTATCTGTCTGACTGCTTGTATTTTATATGTTTTATGAGCATTTTTACGCGCTTGTTAGCATTCTTTTTTTTTTGTAGTTCTTTTTGTGTTCTTCTTGTTACTAAGGTCAGAATTACCCGTTTTTGCTTTTAGGCGTATTTTATTAAGGTATAATTATATATGCAAATACCAATAATTATACTTTAGCGCATTAATAAATAGTATTTTTTTTTCACATTCACAGAAGTGAAACAATCTAATGTAAAAAAAAAAAAATTCGCACAAATTTTTGCATACAAAAAACGAAGTTTATTTGAATACTAAGAATAGATTCATACTACCATTTGAATCCATTTGCAAATGACCCCCTACAAATGAAATTCTAAAACAAACAAAATGTTGCTGTCACAACAATTGCCAAAAATATTTAAGACATAGAAAATATGTACATACTTTTAAGTGCAGCATGCATATTCTGTATGTCTGAACTTTAAGCAAAAAAAAAAAAAAAGATAAAAAACTAAACTAGACTGACAGTTTAAAAATATGTACAATTTGTGCATTAGTCGAAAATTTTGCATAACATGTCATTGAAAGCATAGACTTATATGATAAAAAAAAGCTGCTCTTATTTATATGAAAAACGAAAAGCATTTTGTGTTAAGTTACAATATATATGTGACCATGTATATTGCCAAAGAGTTTTCTTGAAAAATAAACAGTTGAAGATTTCAACCTCGATACTGCCAATTCACCAGTGTTAAGAGAAAAACACGGAGCCCACCTGCCGATAGTAACAATTTTCCATAAAAAATCTTATGAATGTTGCAACTTTTAATTTAACACGATATGATGGTTCCAATTATTTTGGATTGCACACTTTGGAGCTTTTTTACGTTTGACAATGACACAGGTGCCCTCATTTAAATGCTATTCGTCCAAATTGATTTTGTTATAGACTTCTGAATCAAAACTTTGTTCTCTCTCCAGGCCTAATCGGGAGTTTTTGATCAGCATCTAGTGCAACGACAGTAACTTAAGTTTAATTTCGCAAATGAAGGCATATCTGCTGTATGCGACTGAGAGAGAAGTGGTCCCAGCACGCTGCTTTCGAGATTATCAGTGTGTATATTACAAGAAGTAGAGCCCTTTCTCGAGAAATGAAAACCACACCGACTCTCATTAAATGTTCTTTCTCAAAAAAATTTTTTCCAGCATATCTTATCATCATACTTCCCTATAAAATTTACGTTTTATAAAATAATTTTCCAATACTCCAAGGGTGCCACTACAATAAATTTTTAATCTCTTTTTACATTTTGCCCAATAAAAAAAGAAAAGAAAAACAAAACATCTACTTTCTCACTATAATAGTCTCATATGGACCAGGCTTCGTTACTTAGATAGTTATTACCTAGAACCGTCAGACATAGCGGACAAGTCTCCTAAAGATGTCTTTGAATTCCTAATGAATTCTAGACTTAAGGAGTGCTTGTAAATTTTCAGAGTGTGTCACAATAGATCTATCTTGGCCGCAGTGACAAGGTGACTGGTTCCCGTTCTACAATCAATCTATCTATCTAACACCAGTAATGAAGTCAGCCGGTATATATTGTGAAGTATCATTCTTGCTAAAATGTGCTACTTTGGGCTAAGTAAGCCAATGAGAAGTCGAGCTTTCTCTCGAGAAACGAAAACCAACAATTGCTTGATTTTATAAATCGGCATTTCATGATAAACTTTGTCAAATGAGCAATGTCTAAAAATATGGCGGCCTACTATGGCTTAGTTTCAAATATTTTCCTAATGTATTTGTTCAATTGTGTTATGTTTCGCTTTGAATCCAAATTGGTGCTGTGGTATATTTTATAATTCGACAGCTTTGGAAGGTGGCATATAGAAGTAGTTTTTCGAATAATTTTGATAGAACATGGAATAGATTTATTGACCTATATGAGCTGACTTGACTCTTTTCCTATCTTGGTTTGGGAGTCTCTATGATTTGTAACAATTTCCAGTCTTTGAGATAATATCCAATTCGAATGATAGCGTGGATTATATACATTTTATGAATGGCATCAATTTTTGGGGAGTTTTATGATATTTTTTGGTGTTATTTCGTCAAGACTTGATTACTTGAATTCTAACTTGACTGTGATTTTAGAAGCTTTCACATTTTGGCGCCAATATTGGCAGTTACATGATCGATATTGAATTATTTCTCATAAATATTTTGCTTAGATGATTCGCAATTGCGATACCTTTCTATAGGAAGTTGCTAGAATTATCGCACAGACTGAAGTTATTCAAAAAATCTTGTAATGATTTTTCATGTTGTTGTTGAACGAAGTCACAAACTATATAGTAGATCTATGTGCTTGCCAAGAACCAACGCAGACGATTAGAGTTGAGTTTTTTAAGTAAATATAGAACCACTTTACAATACACCAGCGGTATAATGATGTTCCCATATTATTGTCCTTAAAAAACAAACAGTGTGCCGTTTACAATCTACTAATATACTTTCCAAATAGAATACGCACAATACTGAAAAATGAACTCCGAGTGGGGCTTGCGAAGTTTGTGATGCAGCTACTTTTATTTCCCACTACATAACAATTACTATTGGATCCTGGCTATATATTTTTTACGATTTGACTGTACTTCCTTGTAGATTCATTACCGATTAAAAAATCTGTCCAGGGAAGTTTCACATCGTTTTAGTACAAACTTAACCCACTGTGGAGTGTAGTTTAGGCAAAATGTCATAACTTCCTTCAACTTCTTGAAAAACGGGCTTACTTGTTATAACATTTTCTAAGCACTAATGAGCACTGAATCCCAAAGTATGTATTTACTACTAGGCAATTCTACCTACCTGCCTTAAATCATCAATTCAAATTACAAGATAATAAAGTAAACTAATAGTTGTAATATTCTATAGAATTCATCTTTATCATTTTTAAGAGCTACATCCCCAATTGATTTTCGTGTCGTCGAATAAAAACAAAAAATTGAGAAAAACTTCAGATAAGAAAACAAATATCGAATGTCAAATGAGTATATGGCATAGGTAAAAGTAAAAAATCAATTTATTGGATTTTGTTTTTGTTCAAATTTTGAATTCAATTTTCATTTTCCTATAAATTTTATCGCAGTGAAACATCATTTTCAAAATACATATAGAGAGCATAGAGACAATATTGGCACATCTTTTAGTCAGTATGTACCTACGTTCAGTAGTATAAGCCATTTTTCATCCCACAAATATTTTGTAAATACATTCATGCTACTTGCCGTAACATAAATGAAATCAAAATAAAACGCCTTGATATTATTTGACATTTGAGTTGTTGTTATTGCTGTTGTTGTTGTTGTTGCTTTTGGTTTGAATTATATTTCTGTTTTGTAGAGATGGGATGTCATTCATACTTTAAAATAGGAAGAGAAAAAATCGTAAAGTTTATCAAGGCAAAACTTTAAAATCTGTTTTGACTTCCTTAAAGTTGACATTATCCCCCCCCAACCCTCTCATCATAGTCATCAGCATCATCATTATCATCAATTTTAGAAAAAAATATGCTCTTAAAACGGACTACCTTTACAAGAAATGTTGACTTTGTTGAAATTGGAAAATGCTATTTGGAGCTTTTTGATTTCTATAAGGGTGTTATATATTGCAACCACCATTGCTCCTAAAATGGTAGAAATTTTCAGTTTTTTTTTTTTGTTATTATTCTGTTAAGAAAAAAAAAACCCAAAACAATTTAGATTTGTTGATGGGGTTTTTTAAGTAGTTTACACCATCATATGAGAGTTCTATTACATTTCACGACAAAAAATAGCAATCCCCACCAACACATTACTTTTACGTAGTTTGCACTTGAGTTCATTGTTCTTTTGATATTGTTGACTTGACGCATGAGAACACTGGTACACAACTGATGATGGTTAGCGATAAGATGTTCAGATATATATTGAGTTTTGGGCGCAAAAGTCATGACGCATTTTTAAGGTGATTGTTAGTTAATACAACGTCAACTAAAAAGAAATCCATTATTTTTGCATTTAATTGGAGATTTTATTTAGCATAGTTAGAATGATCCGATTTAGGTCAAATATGCACCGTTTTGTTCGGTTACTTGTTGCCATTTTGAAGGTAATTTCATGATGTTACTCTCATAGAAACCCTCATCCTTATTGGCAAAAAAACTGAGACAGTCGATTTTCACAACCTTCTCTTGAGGCGAATTTTACACCATGAAGGGAACAGGTAGTAATCACTTCGTGCCAAGTCCGGACTATAAGGTGGATGCATAAGAACCTCCTAACCAAGCTCCCGAAGATTCTGGCGAGTTACTGTCGATGTGTGTGGCCTGGCGTTTTCCTGATGAAACACAATTCCTCTCCTATTGGCCATAGTTGGCCGCTTCTGGGCAATTGTTTCCTTCAGATGGTCCAATTGTTGAGAGGTGCAGGTCGGAATTAAGAGTTTGACCGTAGGGGAGCAGCTCATAGTAAATTATTCCCTGCCAATCCCCCAAACACATAGCAAAACCTTCCTGACCGTCAATCCTGGCTTGGCCACCGTTTGCGCCGGCTCACCGCTATTCGACCCGATCGTCTTCGCTTGACGTTGTCGTAAGTGACCCACTTTTCATCACCAGTAACCATCCGCTTCAGAAATAGATCGATTTTGTTGCCATTCAGCAGCGATTCGCAGATGGAAATTCGGTTCATGAGGTTTTCTTGCGTTCACTCGTGTAGCACCCTTACATCGAGCTTCCTTTTGTATCCAGTCTTATTTAAATGGTTCCAAACGGTTTTTTGTACAATGTTTAGCTCCTGAGAAATAGAAACAGTGCTTACATGACGGTCAGACTTGACGATTTCCATTATTTTATCGATATTTTCGACAATTGGCCTTCCAGAGCGAGGTGCATCCTTGACATCAAAATTACCGGAACGGAAGCGACTAAACCAAAATTGCACGTAATTGGCTGTTACAGTATCAGGACCATAAACACTATTCATATTTTCGCCTTTATTGAAGAAAAATTTTAAAATATGGCGTATTTTCTCTTTACTGGTGTCCATCTATGACGCGCGCTCAAACAATACTGAGTCAAGCAACTACACATTTGTCTGAAAAGGTTATTTAGTACGAAATCCTATCTCTCTAACGCCATCTAGTGTAACCCGATCGCACTTATACAACGCGAGATACAGATTACTAAAGCCATCTATTGGAAAAATAATGGATTTCTTTTTCCAATAGATGGAATTTCGGGATTAGAAACGAAAATTATATTTTGACAAATTCAGAAAGCATTCCACTTTAGTAATGCAACCATATGGATGGACTCTTCTGAGCTCATATATCAAATATCAAGCTACCTGATGAGTCAAAGCCAAGCCAAAGTTGGTCATGAGCAATCGAAGCATCGTTGACATGAAGACATGATTAGATCAAACACATTTTTTTTTTAATTTATTTTAAAAATGCGTCATGACTTTTCCGACAAGCAAATATATTTTTACATTGCTGATAAGTATTTTACTTCATGTATAATACTTATAGTATGGTATGATGTTATAGAAAAAGAACACAATTTCTCCATTTCTTTATTTTGTTATATTTCTCTGATTCAATTTTATATTACCACAATATTTATTATTTATTTATTTATTATTTTTTCCATATTTTATTTTTTTTTTTTTTTGACTATAAAAACATAAAAGTGTATAAGTGCAAATTACACTCAAATGAGCCCTGAGTGATGCCCTTCAAAGTGTATTTTCTTTGTAGCGCTAAAGGGATGGATGCTTTCATTCAATCACATTTTTTTTTTTTTGGCTTGACTGTTAAACATTCTTTAACTCACACATGAACAAAAAAAAATTGAAACAGAAAAAAAATTGATTTTCTTTGATGTCTGTTTTTTTTCATCTTTTTTGTTTTCTTTATGCTGATGATGATGAGGTGTTTCGTCAAACTTTTTGATGGTGAGAAAATACAAAAAAAAAATTTACATTTTAAAAGAAATTTAATCCATTTTACGGTTTACGCATTTACGTGTCGATATTAATACCGTGGAAGTTTTTTTTTTTTTTTGAAGCTTATTCTAAGATTTTTCAATGTTCCTTCATTCTTATTATTATTTTCTTTATTTTTCAGTTTATTCTATTTATGTTTATGTTTACTTTTGTTGTGTTTTTAAATTATGTATAAACAAGTAAATTAACTTTGCGGAAGTGATTTTTTTTCTTACTTGACATCTTTTTCTTTTTGAAATTCCTTTGAAGTTGGCATTAGAAATTTGGTGTTGTTATTCATTATGTATTTTAAAAGTATATCAAATGTGTTAAACTAGCATTATATACATAATATTGTAGAATTGATGATCTAATTCATTTATGTAGAGTTTTTTGAGACAAATTGCGCTCAACTGTCGACCTTAGATCGGTAATGCATTGACTAAAATATCCTTCAATAATATTGGATGACATAATGGCAGATCATAATTTTCTAATTGGAACTGATTAAGCCATCATCTTCATCATCATCATATTTGGCTGATCATACAGGTTCAAAACATATTAACAAAATCTTAACCATCAACAGCGTAAAAAGGCATAGAAGTTCTTAAAATCAACAGATTAGAGCTAAAACTAATTTGTGACACGACCACGGAATCATACTTTTTCTAGTACCACATACAAAAATTTGGCTCATCAAACTCCAACTAATGCAAATTCTGTTGTGTGGAAGAGAAGAGAATGGAACATAATAATGAGAATGGGGATAGCTATGGGCTATGGAATGGGGCTAGCACGACAATCATGTATCAAACGAGCATCTACTGATCTTCCTAAAAGAAATACATAAATGACTTATGCGTTTGTGGAATACATAATAGATTACTCGTGCTCACAGTACTGGCATGAGCAAGAACCTCAGATTTGTTCATAAGATAGCCGCTTGTACTCGTTAAATGTATACTCGTAATACTACATTTTCTATATATATCTAACACCTTCAACCTTGGACGAAATACACTGTAGAATAAGTTTTGAGTGTTTCCATAGGACTCAGTATTCACAATAGACCTATGTTTATCAACCCATATAATCGCCTATTTATATTTTAAATACAAACTTTAGAGATTTGTTTGCAAAAAAAAAAAAAAAGAAAAAATACAATGCAGCTAAATCAAACTTATGAAATACTATAAAATATAATTAATTAATATAATCTGTACATTAGGGTGGATCATCATAAAAATTTTTCAAAATTTCACCCTTAGTTTGAAAGATTATGTTGAAAGGTTCTCGGAACAATAAAACAAAACAAAAATTTTTTTTTTCATAGCTCAGTTATTAATTATTTGATTTTTAAAAATAATAGCTTGTTGAAACGATCTCAGTTCTAAAAAGGTTAACAACATTTTTTTTTTGTCCCGAGAATCTTTCAATATAATCTTTCAAACTAGGGGTGGAATTAATTTTTTTTTAATGGGGTGGAATCCTCCTTAATGTCTCAGATCAGTCCATAAGTTCGTGAGTTTTTCTTAGGTGGTTTTAAAATAAATAAAAAATTTTTTAGTATTTATTAATCAATAATATATTTGTCCTTGGAGCCAAAATACGCATCGATATCCAGTTTTATAGCTTCTTTGAGGTGTTGTTCTTATTACTTAAATGGGACTGAAGTCCGCGGAAAAGGTGATAATTGCAAGGTGCAATATCCGAAGAAATAATGGATGCCACATTAACTCCCATCTGAGCTCGTTCAGCTTGCCTAAGGTCTGTCTTGCGGTATGCGGTATTGCGTTGTCGTGGTGAAACAAAATTTTGCGTCTAATGACTAAAGACGATAGATTTTTTTTCAAGTGCTTCATTCACTTTGGATAGTTGATGGCAATAATAATCAGCTCTGATCATCTGGTTTGGTTCCAGCAGATTAAAATAAATGATACCGGCCATATCCTACCAGCAGGAGGCCATCTCTGGGGGTTGGTTCTGATGTTTTATCTATATCTAATCACTGGCGTTTCCAAACAGGATTATTGTAAAGGACCCATTTTTCGTCCCCAGTAACAATACGGCTCAAAAAACTCTCATTTTCAAACTGAGAGCACACCGCCAGAAAGTTTATGCGGAACCCATTTTCCCAGCTTTAGAATCTTGCTCAATTGAACCAGGTGCCAGTAAATTGTTCCATGTGATGAATTTAATCTTCGACCCATTATATCGACAGTCAAACTTGGCTCAGCTTCCACGAGTTCCAGCAAGGCATCGGAGTTAGAGACCTCAGGACGACCAGAGCGTAGGGCATCCTGAACGTCACAATCACCACTTCAGAATTAGAAAAACCACTTTTGCGCAGTCCTTACACTCACGGTATTCTCCCCATGAGTTGCGTTCCTTTATCTCACACGGATCATTTTTTGTACCCAAAAAGCGCCTACTGTGAAATCATTGGAAAAATAACACACGAACTTATGGACTGACTGACTGGATTGACATACAAAATTTATGTCACAAATATGCGTATATAATTTTATAAAAAAAAAATAATATCTTATTTGTCATAAAAATACTTTCAGGGGGATCAAATTCTTTTGCAAGAAAACGTATTAAAATAAAAATTAATTTTTTTTTAAATAGTTTGAACTGTAAGCTCTGAAGAATCTTCAGTCTTTTTATATTTTTTGTGAATGTTAAAAGTGAACTGTATTAGGAGTGAATTACTAATTTTAGTTCAAACTACAGAAATCCTCTGAAATAATTTTTTCAGCGCTTCGTCATAGTTCTCATTTAAAAAAAAAGTTTTAGTGTCGCAAAATGTTAATTCTTCTTGAAAATTGTTCAGAGTCGTTGCGCACATACCACTGAGACGTACTAAAATATTGCTAAAATAATATAATTCTTCAGAAAGTTTAAGTTTTTTGTGAAATAGGCGCAGATTTGTGTTTTGCACAGTCAGTTAGTTTTATTAAAAAAAAAATTCTATTCAACCCGGAACCTCAAACTTTATGCTAGAGTTGCAAATAGTTTTATCTGAGGTTCCATTTTTTTTTTTATGTTTTTTATTACGTTTTTATTACGTTCTTGTTTAACAGAGATTCGTAGATTCACCTTTTGTCTATAAATATTCTCCCTCGCCCTAATATTTGTATATTTAATCAATTGCCTACATATATTTGGATATTTGTGGACACAAAAAGGTATCACTAACATACAATATCCATATTGATAACTCAGTGAGCAAATTTGCCATTCTATTTTACAGTTGAATAGACTATCATACGAATATATATATACATATCCATTGTACACATTAATAGAAAGGATTGAGGGTGAAAGAAAAAATTAGTAATTATCATCACGTCAATTGCACAAAAGACCGCAAAATCAGTTATTGTTGAATATATGAATACCTATAAACCATATATGTATGTAGAGGTAGGTATGTATACAACAATGTGGCAATCCACTACTAGCCACATAATCCAACACACACATCAACAATATATGAAAATTATGAAAAGAGAATAAATGAAAAATTATGAAAAAGAAAAATATGAAGAGAGAACGTATGTATAAATTCCAATAGTATACAAAAATATCAATACGAATTGGCAATTCAATGCAGGTTAAAAGAGATGCGTGTGTGTCCTCACAGTTCACCATTACTCCTTTCTGATATATTTCGAATTGAGAGACACAAAGAGAAAAGACAATCAATGTAACGAAAAAAAAACCGACCATTCATTTTGCAACAATCAAAGGGATTTATGCGGTTTGTCTGTTATATGTATGAACATCAGCATGCAGCAGCGAGAAACAAAAAAAAAAAAAACCTCCAAGTCAATACCCAATTGATATACCTATGGTATACGTGTTGTAAGGTAAAAGGAATAGTATAACAGATAATGAAATGTACATCGAAATACGCATGTAGGTACATCCAATGTAGGGGGTATGTAGTTAGTCATAGACAAATATCATCAACAATTCTTCAAATACAAATGGCGTCAAACAAAAAAAAAAAAAAAAAAAATCAATTTTCCAACCAACTGATAAAAAAAGTGTACTATAAATATCCTTTGAATTCATTAATTAATACTCAAATAGAATCCGATAATTGTACATATGCATAGAAACAATGTGTAATGAATACCTGTAGTACTTACAAGTACTATCTACCTGCATGTGTATATTAGTATATCTATAGAAGCACCAGCAGATAATGTTCACCAAAAAAAAAAAAAATGTTCTTATGTGTGTGTGTGTGCATATTGAGGGCATGCGTATTTTTTAATTACATAAAGGATTTCTGGTGGTTGGTGAGAGAAGTGTTGATTAATTTCTTCTTTAGCTGCATCCATTTACTCTCCTTTAGCGATATCTAGTAACTATTTTTTGGCAATAGTTCTTCTTACGTAAAAACCATGTTAACTGCTCACAATATAGGCAATGAAAAAATTATATATGTATTTTGGCACTACTAAGGCCATCAAAAATCGGCTCAATCATTATAGATTTGGAGATATAAAAAATGTTAACGAAACTGTTAAATTTTGCCAAATATTCTATCTATTAGTTCCGCAAAGTCCAAAAGCTCGATATTTGGGCTCATCATGAGCTCGAAGAAGTGTATTTCATTAAGCGCGTCATCATACATATTATATTAAATAACAATATTTAAAGACAGCGTTCATGGTGTAGTGGTAAAAATGCTACTCAAACTACATCTCAAGTTAAGATCACTGCAGAGTGATCTAAGGATATCGTATTTTTCGACCTAAGCTATCTAATGCTGTAAAAATGCCAAAACTCATCAATTGCAATGACATCTTATTCCACAATGGCAACGCGAGACCCCATAAAAGATAGAGAACTCAACATAAGTGCTTATCACTTAGGCGGGAACGAAAGGTCATATTGGTTTAACGTGGATGCCTACCAGTTTTGCTTTTACACCACGGTACTCTACAAACACTGCATGTCAAATTAAGCCCTGATAAACGCCCCGAAGGACTAGAGACAACGTCTACTAGGGCTACGGTACCAATTCGGTGCACGGGAATGTCCGTACTACCCACCCTTGGTGAGGATCGAGGCATATCTTAAACCTCTGCTGGACTATGGGGTTCAGCACCCGGTTGAGAATGCAACTCCACACTCTACACCTTTGGGTATAAACCACAGCCTCCACACTTAGGCGGGAAGTCTGGTCTCAATCACTGTGCTCGTAATTTCTTACACCTTTCGATTATTAGTTATTTTTTAAATTTTACAATAATCATAAGTACGCAGATGAATATAAGCAGCAGCAGTAGCTCTTGCACAGAATCGCTCCGTCGAAGAACTAGGGTTGCTGTAGTGCTGTGCAGTAGAATCAAGATCCAATTCAGTTTGTTTCAAGTTGACACTCTTAAAGATTGCAACATATTCTAAAGCACCCTTTGGCAAATGTCCATAATCATCCACTCATCCACTCACGGTGAAAAAGAAAACCTTCTGGAATTCGTTCTAAATCAGAATCCCAGCTTTTAAGCAATCCAAAGAACTCACCACACCAAATGGAGCTTTATAAATCGAAATACATCTGATTTGAAATTGTCCATAGGCTTCTTATCAGCCTCAGGTCTCTCTTACCTTAAAAAAATGGATTTAATTGCAGGGTGGGCCTATTGCCTCTGCTTGGGAGATGACGAAATGTCACAGAATGATCTTTGATACTGCACAATAGTAGCTCGCATTAAAAGTATATTAATCAACACGCCTTTACTCAGTACGGTTTAATGTCAATAAACTTCAGAAGGTAGCTACGTTAAAGGGGATTTCACTCTTGCGGCTCGCAGTGTTTTACTTTTGGTTTGAACCATTTGGGTTAAAGACTTATTGGTAATATCAGAAAATTTTGAATATTTCTCATACTTTGTTACGCTGCCATTGGATAGCACATTCCAAATTGTTTATTTACCTTTCATCTCGAATCGTTCAAAGTTCAAGTTCAAGTTATTACCAATGAGCACTAAAAGCTTAGGCACTCAAATATATAAATGTGATTTTTTTTTTTTTTTATCAATCCACACAAATAGCAACTCTACAGCGTCATATTTAGATGACAGCCTTTAACAGGATTACATCTGCGTACATGTGTGCACATATCCAAAATACAATCGAGGGCGTTCATCATAATACGTTCATATTGATAGTATTAAACACTGGGACAATGTATCCATCTATACACTTGATGCATGCATGCATGCATGCACATTCGAGTACGTGTACATACAGTTGAAAGGATAATTGGAAATTAAATTCGGTGAGTGTCAATAGCAAAGCACTTTTGGGGAATAAAATCGAGCGAATGAGCGATAGATGGTGGGAAGGAGAGCTAGAGAATATAAGCTGTAACAACAAACGCTATGGGGGGTATTGGGACACGCGTATTGTGCGTTCAGTATATTGGACAAATCATATAATTACTTTTGAATGAGATGAGGTGAGTAAATGAATGAATTGAAGAAATGTTTTCAAATCCAGTTTGTGTAGTTCCTTGTTTCAAAGTTTTTTTTTCCTCCCGTGCTGTTACGAGTATCAGTACTTTGTCCAGGTCATTGTAATAAAGAGTACATGTTGGCTCGTATTTGTATTTCAACAACTTGTATTTGAAAAAGGAACGTAAATCCCTATGGTCATACATTGCTTTGTTAGAACTTTTAGCATATACAACTCACAACTGATCAGATTAATTTATAACTAACATAAGTATGCGGCTCATCGAGAACAGGTACAATATGGATTGCTTGAAGCTGATAATGATGATGATGATGCTAATGCTGATGTGTTGACTACAAAACTATGCAGGTGTGTTTAGATGTACTTTGATTTACGTGTGTTCGTATGCTTGATAACAATTGAATACACTTGAAATGACAATTATTATTTACACACGTACGAATATATGATACAAGAGCGTATTTAAGTAAGACAGTAGATATCTACTTAAGAACACATGCTGTAGCATATTATCCTGATTATTTTCTGAGAATTGAGGGGATAATTTTTTATGGTCAAATTAATGAATTTTAGTAATTAGGAATGTTATCAATCAATACCAGAGAGATATGGAAAAAATTATATTCACTAAGGTGAATAGTCAAGTGTATTGAGAATTAGAGTGCGACAAACGCTACTTGTAAAAGAGTAGATAATAACATTTGTAATGAAGAATACATTTCTTTTTTTTTGCTGTTAAAGTGCAATATATTTTAAATATTTGCATATATATTTTTTTTCGAAATATAATTTAAAAAGAACAGGTGACAGCAGCAAAGTAACAATTAATGGCGATTGTTACAGATCCATGATAAGTGACTATTCGATTCCCCAATGGCATGGTATGAATATAGTAGATATGTAGTTCCAACAAGACCGTCCTACATGTCATACATTCTGTCAAATAAGTACCCGGAAATCGGAAATTCTCATTTTTAATTTTCCCTCTGAAAATATTTAAAAAAAATTTTTTTCCCAGGTTGGCACAACTGTCAGCCACTATTCTGTGAATTTTTATTGCTATGTGTTATTTAGTTTGGTTACGGCGACATTAGGAACAAGTCAACCTTTTGTGTGCGTTGCGATTACTATGGATAAAAATATCGAACAAAGAGTTTGTGTGAAATTTTGTGTTTCAAACGAAATTTCTTGTGCCAAAACGTTAAAAATGTTGAAAAAAAAACATTTGGTGATTCAACCATGTCGAAACTCAAGTTTACGATTGGTATAAATCGTTCAAAGAGGGGCGAGAAGAAATCGCAACGCACACAAAAGGTTGACGTGTTCCTAATTCACAGAATAGTGGCTGACAGTTGTGCCAACCTGGGAAAAAATTTTTTTTTAAATATTCTCAGAGGGAAAATTAAAAATGAGAATTACTGAGAATGACTTAGTAAAGGAAATATTTGACGACAATATAATCTATTGAAATGGGCCTGTGAACTATCCTGCACGATATTACGATTTAACACCTTTGGACTATTTTTGCGGGGATATGTGAAACGGCTAGATTATGCTGTTAAATCAGCAGCTTTGGATGAATTGTAAGCCAACATTGAGCGAACTATTGTTAAGATTAGGCCCCAATTGCTTCAAAAAGTAACCGAAAATTCGGTTTCCAGATTGAGCCAGTCGCAGTGGCCTTATGCCTGAAATTATATTTAAACACTAATTGCATAAAAATTGTTTTTCCTAAATTAAAAAGTGATTGACTCTAAATAAAAACACCCTGTACAAACACTATTACAATAACTAATTTACAATCTTCAGTAATTCCGTTGTGTTTTCGCAAGATAACGTGTCTAACTGGGGTTAGCATAATTCTAGTTGAACTCATCGCAAGCCAATTCACTGGTCGTTAGTAGTTTGTTTTGCGCGGTATATGGTGGCACCTTCATTTTGCAATGAGGATGCCATCGTGTAGCTAGTTCTGCTTGCTATGTGAGGGCACTTCCATTTTTCAATGAGGTTCCTCGACGTGGCGTTCGTTGGGCAACATGTTCCTGACACCGGCTGGGTGGTGGCTAAAGTTAGTGACGAAAACCTCCTCGATTAGAGGTTGTATTCGTTAACACCTGTGAGCGAATGACTGGCAGCAATACACAGAAAGGCATAATTTCTCAACATCAGCCTTATATGTGCCCATGCTCCGAGGAATGAGAACGATGATGCGATGAAAGAAGGCTTTTTCTGCACCTCGAAAAAAGTTTATGACGAATCAAAATCGTGCTTGGCGACTTTAATGTCACATGGTCATCCACAAGGAAGGTACTTATCTTTGGTTCAACTGTCGGCAAATTCAGTCTACACCAGAACAGTTCCGACAACGGAATGAGGCTTATGCACTTCGCCGCAGCACGAAACATGATAATTATTAGTACCAGATTTCAACATGTCAATATTCATAAAAGAACGTAGCTGTCTCTGGATCAACGAACGAAGAACCAAATTGATCAAGTGATGATCGACGGCAGCCATGCATAAGAAAACCACCAAATAATGTTCCCCGGAAAAAAATTGTGAAGCTACGTGAACAACAGAACCTAAACCTCCTTCGAGATAAACGCGCTATTTCGTCAGAAACACCTGACCCGGAGGAACAAAACATACACTGGGGCACTCCCTCTGTCAAACAAGCCTATGTCGGTCAGGATCAAAAAATTGTTTGCTCACAGTATTATCAGAGGTGCGATATTGTAAAAATTGACAACATCCACATATTCGGGTTAGACTGTATTTCACGTGTAAATTCGCAATATACAAATGACAATATCACCGAATATTTGATGGATTTAGAAAATACAGGAATTGTTATTGTAATAGGAAATTCTTTGCAGCAGAATTATTTTTCAGAAATTTTTAATCTCATAGCTTCTCAACCTTCTAAAATATGTTCATAATTTCAACAGTTTGGAATTTATAGTAATATTAAAATGTCTCATATTTTGTATTGTTGACATTCTCTTATGACCGCAGAAACTACAGCAACTACAAGAATGCTGTTGTTATGGAAAGCAAAATTCCTATACAATTAAATTTTAATTTACAATAGATTTGAGAGCAGCTACTTCTTCTTCAATTCAAAGACAGTATTATTTAAGAGAAGAACTACTTAGACATGGTAAAATGATTTAATATTGATATTTGCCCAATGTACTGTGCGCTTATTATTAAATATATACATATATAAGTCATCTCTCCATCTCCCATTTCATTTTTCACCGATCCACCTTTTAAATATTGAAAATAATATAGTATTTTCATATGTAATATCCATAGTCATTCAAAATTATACAAATATTGTTGTGTATAATCATCTCTATTATTATTGTTATTATTATATTACCATACTCTACAATTTTGTATTTTGAATTTGCAAAACATTTTTGACATTTTACCCTCGAGAAATTGTATACATTTATGCATAGACAATAGAAACCAGCCAAAACAATGGTCAATAGAATATAAACATTGTATGCAAAGCTATAAAATAGTCCATCACGTACATATGAGTTACTAACTATATAGAAACTAGCAAAACAAATGTATATATGCACAATATGTATGAATGAAAATAACAAATTTGTATTATTTAGCGAACAATTGCATTTTCAGTTTGGTGATGGTTTCATAAACAACTCTCGCATAAGCATACATACGCATTTGTAATGTGCACTTTCATATGCTATCAAATTGACGTACGTATGAGTAGGTACATTTATGATAGTGAATTGATAGTTGACTGGTTGACTGAGACAAGCCGAAATATGAAAATAATATCAAATTGAAAAAAAAATTGAAAAATGTTCAAAACATACGAATGCATATAAATTAAAAATGGAAATTTTCATTTACTGCTTATTGATGCTGTTGATGATATTTTACAGCACCTAGTGCAATTGATTTGTTTGTGTTTGAGTTTGTGGGTTTTCATAATAATATGCTGTTGCTGTTGCTGATCTGTAAAATCTTTTAATTGCATAGAAATATTTATAATTGATGCAGTTTTTAATTTATTGTTATTCAAATATGTGTTGAATTCATTACAGTAAGCAAATCGATTATGTAAATCTATTTATATAAATCTCTGCTATGGGTTGAAGTATACAACTAGCTTCTCCTCCTTCAGTCGTAGTGTATGTGTTAAATTTCGGTTCTTATACCAGCTGATATCAATTGGTACAATTTTTATACATAATTTTGTCTAAAATGTGCCTCCGAAAAATTTTAGAATATTTTTCTTGCCAGATGGTTTGAAGTCCAAAGTATTTGTCGTTTAAAAACATGTTGGAAATATTTTGTATAAAAACATTCAGAAAAAAATTCTATGATTTTCTTATTTTATCCTTTTATTTTGACTCATTATATTAATAGGACACGATGTCCACCTTTCAGTAAGCAATTGGCTATTCTTCCAGCAGTAACAATTTACCATGACAAAACTCAGAAAAAGTGATGTCACAAGGATTCTGCAGTTCGCAACTTGTTAATATAATTAGGTTCCGATCACTACTGTTCAAAATTTAACACTCTTAATGGTACTGGAAGATAATCTCGGTGGTCTCACAAAAGGCCTTTCTGGATTAGGTGTGTCCTCTCCGAGGGCAGCCACATGAATAGGTTTTTTTAATAAATTCAATCGAAATTACTATTATTTCACACATTTCTAGTATTATTTCTATTACTTCCTATTTAATCTTGTATACGAATATACTCAATATACAATACACAATATACATTCGAGTGTTTTGTTTTTATTACCTTGGCATATTTTATAATGGTATAAAATCTATTATCATTAATTCGGTGTATATACTCAGAAGATAAAAGTCATTTTCCTCTTTTTCAATGGCATTGACTGCGAATTAAGATTAAGTTGAGGAAATTCTATCATCGCTCCAGAATCAAACAGTGTGCTGGAAGAAGCAATGAGTTATGAATTAGGAATTGTTTAAAAATTTGATGCGTAAGAAAATATTTATAGATTTGTTGACCAAATACTTTAACCTATTGTATTTCATTGAAAACTATTTAATTGACGATTTCACACAAAGATACCTTTCGCCATATTTCTTTATGGCTTCTGTCAATGATCTCTCAACCGCTGTATGTGACACATTTAACTTCTCTGCTATATCTCGCACAGTTATGTGATGTTACGACGCGATTATGGCACTAATTTGATCACCATCTAGCTTATCTGGTCGACTTAATCCTTAAACGAAATTTGTCCAAACAATTTGAACATTGTCTTTCTTTTAAGCCTTTCTCACCATACACATCACTTAACCTTTTATCAGCTTACGCCGCATTCTTTCCTTTTCGAAAATAACAAAATAAAATATGTTATATGTTATATTAAATCAAAAATGCACATAGTGAGAACTTACAGCTAACAAATGTCAAAAGGCAAAAAATAAAATATCATTAACAAAAGGCATTAAAAAAGATGGCCAAAAACATTTATGTGTGAGGTATTCAAAGAAACAAAATTACTCCAAATGTTCTTGAAATGTTCAATAATCCTTTCGATAAATTATCAAAATATCAATATCGAGTTCAGTTGTAGACAATTTTGATGAAGCATTCAAAATTAAGAATAATAATATGAATAAAATATCTAGAGATCTTTCTTAGTACTTGTCAATTCACAACTGCAAATTTCTTTTACAGAAATCATACGTTCGACGACAACAAAATCTCATTTGAAGATAATTCCAAGAATTTTTCAATTTCCAAGATCATAATGATTTGGATATTGTCTACGCCAGAAAATTACGTCGTGCGAACTGTCTGGGTTTCGGTGTTGCCTTTATAGAATGCGACTTGCGCTTCTGAATTAATCTGTGATCAGTTCAGCAGTCATGATGAGTTCGATTTTTTTGTTCTTGTGCTTTATTATTTCACTTTTCTCTGAACAGTGAATGCAGTGATCGGCATAATTATCGGCATCATTATCATCATCAACAGCAACAGCAGCATTTAGGGTGCCCATCACCACTACAAAATATCCCCACATCTGCAACAAGGTATCGAAGCTACCGTGGCAGGAATCCACCGGCATCTCTATCTCAACTCTTCAGCCACTAATACTCATATCACTGGTTACTCATCCGCCTATCTAATATAATTGTCCTCTTCAGGGTTGTCATATGGTATTATTAGTAGGTAGATATAAATTTTATCAAATAAAAATCATGTTTTATTGAAATTAGATGGCAACCAATTAAAAATATAAATATATATGTACATATTTAATATGCATATAAACTGACTATAATACATTGAAAAGGACTGCGGTCAAAATGTGATAAGTATTGTTGCTACAAAGCAATGATATGCGTCGCTGATACTGGAATATTATCAGCTCTGAAGAATACAAATGTAATATCAGCTAAATGCTATCAATCCGAAATCATATTGTTACAATATAAATATGACATTAAGAATGTATTTTAGTATTAGGCTTGTATGGTATGTATTTTCTTGCTATTCTTCAGAGTTGATATTTTATGATTATTGTGAATCGTTTGACAATACAATGAAAATGAATTCTGTGGAAAAATATGACTGAGTATTGTAGGAACGCAAACGTTTGTCTCTTGGATCTTGTCAATATGTATGAAATATTGTCTAACATTGTTTAAGTAAATGTCAAAAAATTATATTCGATCTACTTGAAGTAATTTTTAATTAATATTTGGTAATTTTAGTTTGTATTACAGCCATGAGAACAATGCAAATACATACATATTCACATATAACCACCGAATTGCCTGCAAAAACCCTCTATGCGAAGAAATTGCGCTTACGGAAAAACGATTATCGAAACATGATCCAACGCAATTCTTAAAATTTTTTTTTTATTACATATCTACAATGTCTTAACCCTTGATCCTACATTTATTCAGTACCATCATAAAAGGTTAATAATAAATAATAATATAATATTAATACTAAAATACAAAAATAATAATAATCGATGATTAAAATTATAATAACTGAGAAATGAATTCAAAAAATTTGTTTCATCATATTTTATTGAATACACATACAATATTTTAATTCAAAATCAGTTAATCATGTGCAAAAAAAAAAAAATGAATAAAAAATAAATAATTATTGTATTTTAATAATTATGATTTTATTGCAAAATAAGAATGGATAATCGCTTCATTTATTATTCCATATAATTATGCCATGATTTAATTTTAATTCATTCATTTTATCATATATATATACAATATTATAAATATATAAATATGATATGTTATTACAATAAAATCTATTGTATTGTATAAATACGTATATGAAAAGAGATAATAAATAAATAATATTTTTAGAGTAGTCAATAATTTTTATTTGATTACAAGGAGCAAGAAGAATTTAATCATATTGAATAAAAAAACAAATTTCTTTAAAAACAAACAATTTTTGGAGTTCAAATTAGTCAACCTGCAATCACACTCAATATTTAGATAACACCTCTAGCTGTCTGCACGTTTCCTGCATATGAAATTCAAGGCACAAAAATTCAACTCGCAATGTCACATTTACATAATTTTCTTAAATTTCTCACTAATGTTATTAACTTTGAATATTTTGCATAGTAAATGTACATATGTATATTGCTTCAATTTAACCCACACGAAAGTACCTATACTTTCATACCTTCCATATGTATACCCATTTAACATACATATGGATATATTTACTTGTATCTACACTTACTTATTTGTTGTCACACAACAATTGCAATTGTTTAAACGCGTATGCAGTTAAAAGTTAATTTTGTCACATTTGCTAAAACATTAAAATAAACTACCGAACATTTACTACATACATACTCGTACGTTTGCAAATCGAGCCTCACTCTTCTCATACAACATACAACATGTGCACATGCACTACAGTATGTAGCAACAATAAACGAACGAAGCCAACGAGCCCAAAAAACCAACAACCAACTTACTTCACAATAGATACCTACCATATAGAGAAATCTGAAAAATGCAGGCAGAAACGTCAACAAAACCAAAAACAAAAATATATCACAAGGAGTACTCGTACATGTAGTCCCCATGCTACTACAGACATATTGCTCCAATCAAATATACATACATAGGACTATATGTACGAGTATATGTACATATACATAGTCATTCGTTAGAGTATTTTCGTAGACAATAGCGTCATTTAAAAACACGCAAACTTCTTATTAACAACTGAGAGATGAACATATGAGGAGGGAGTTGTGGTCAAAACATAATAAATGCAATTTTTTTCGAAATATCATTTTTTGAAATATATTATTTGTTGATGCATTGAATTAATGTCGATATATATATATATATATATATATATATATATATATATTTTTTTGCAATAATTGCAAAAAATTATGTTATATAATTTTTACAACCTATTAAAAATATTCATATTCAAACATTTTTCTTCACATTATTGCAAAATTGTTTCAACATTTAACCGGCATTTTGCAATTCGCAAGTTTTAATTATTTGATATAATTTTTTAATAGAATTTTGAAATCCTATTTTATTATAAACATCTAAGAATATGCAAACAAATTTACATTCTCTTGTAAATTTTTAAAATTGGCACTTAGTACTTTTTATTCCCAATGCCTTTATAGGTACGAGTATGTTTATGATATTTATATTGTAATATTGATACACTGTAAGTAAAACATGAATAGTCGTCTATCATTCAAATAAGTGAAAGATACGTTGTGTCCCTTTCTTTTTCTATCTCTTTCTCTTTATCTCTGTCTCTCTATCTCTCTGTCTCTGTCTCTTAAAGTAATATACATTTCACCTTTTTTTTTATGCGTATTATTCTTAGTAACCCGACTGCTTTATTAATATGCCATGAAATATAGTTAGATCTTTTCGTGAGCTCTTGTTTTAGAGCACTCAATAACTTAGAGCAACCATGGCTGCGTACAACCATACTGGGTAATTGGAAACGGAAGTAGTCACGGCCCTTTCAACACATCAGCAGCATTCCAAAGGTTGTTTTCAATTACAATTTTTCCACAATATCGTGATCACATTGCCAATAATTTTCGTTCGATTTTCCAATCATTCAAGTGCTAATACTAACTGATATTTCTACTCGCAACAATAAAATTGATATATGAATCAGATTTCATAACCGATTAGCCAATTCTGAATGGCAGTAGCATTGCGAAATCAATTTTTCTGAGTTCTTTGAAAAGTTTTTTTATTGCAAATTCTTACTGTCGAAAGAATTGCCATCATTTGTGGCAAATTTAATTGCATTAATTTTTTTTGTTAAGAAAAAAATAGCTGAAGCACATCGAATGCTTATCGAAGCATGACCACCATATGTTATTTCAGAAGCAACATGTAGAAATTGGTTTCAACTATTCAAAAGTAATAATTTTGATTTGAGAAATGAAGAACGTGGAAGACCATCGAAAAAGTTTGAAGACACCAAATTGCAAGCATTCTTGGACGAAGATGACACTTTAAGTCAAAAAGAGTCATGGCAGAAATGTCAAATGTTACACAAAAAACAATTTCCAACCATTTAAAAGCTATGGAAAAGATCCAAAAGAGTCGAAAGTTGGTGCTACATGTATTGATTAAGCGACAGATGGAAAACCGAAAAAACACTTGGGAAATTTTTGCTTCAAAGACAAGAAAGAAGGAATTTTTTGCATTGAATTGTGACTGGCGATGAAAAGTACATTTTTTTTAAGAATTCTAAATGCAAAAAAATATGGGTTACACCAGGCCAACAATCAACATCGACCGCAAGACCGGATCGCTTTGGAAAGAAGAGGATGCTGTGTATTGTTTGGTGAGATCAGAAAGGTATTGTGTACCATGAACTTCTGAAAGCTGGTGAAACTGTTAATGCTTATCGCAGCCGACAACAAATGATCACCATGTATTGATCGAAAAACGACTAGAATAGGCCAGAAGACACGGTAAGGTAATTTTACTTCACAACAACGTTCCGGCACATAAAGCAAAACCGGTACAGGATATGTTCAATTCCGATCCGATTACCACATGTTTTCATTGATGGGTCACGCGCTTAAGGAACAGCACTTCTAAACATCTGAAGAATTGAAAAATTGGTTCTCTGAATGGTTTTCATCAAAAGACGATCAATTTTTTTTTTGGCGTGTTATTCAAAAATTGCCTGAAAGGTGGTCAATATGTGTAGAAAGCGATAATTTGAATAAAATATTTTAATCTTTTCACTTTAAAATTATTTCATATTTCTACACATGGTAGTGCGTTAACCTGTAGATCGAGGGTTCAATTCCCTGTTGAAGCATAAATTAAATATTTTTCAATTCTTCCGTCAGTAACAATTGGAAAAACTTCTAAAAGAGATCTGTGGTAAAGCTCAGAAAAAATGTCGTCACAAGGGCTCTACCGTTAAGGATCGACAATACAAGGAGGGCCCATCAATTCGGGTTTATGACTATCAACGGAATTGCGAAGAAATTTGTCTGTGGTCCATTGATTCATTGAAAATACTACACTTATTACGAAAGTGGATATGTAAAGACTGGATATGTAACGAAAGAAATTTGTCTGTGGTCCATTGATTCATTGAAAATACTACACTTATTACGAAAGTGGATATGTAAAGACGGGATATGGACGAAAGTGGATATGTAAAGTACTAAGGCTTTCGCATAGCTGTATCTGATTCAGCACAACCTCAATTAAATTACTTGGATGCACAAATCAAACTCACATCTGATTCAACCGTTACTGAGAATGGATTTATCTATTGCCACATTCACATTATTAAGATTGTCGAAATAATATTTAAATCATAAAGGGGCCTCCTCGTAGAGCCCATATATCAATATAAGGTTCCCAGAATCAGGTTTTCGACTGTCTACATTAAAGCTGCTATTCTAAGTCAGCTGAGATCCAAATTTTCCCTTTTAATTCTGAGCCAACAAGTTTAGTGCCTTCACATTCTGAATCCCATATAAATGTAGTAGCAGTCAGATTGTAAGATAATAAAATTATTGATCTACCTCTTTTCTCTCAGTGCATTTCTGAGTAGATTGTGCAATACAAAACTGAATATGTGTCGGTATAAATTTTTGTATTAAAATAACTTCTATTTAAACTTTTTACTTATTTGGCATTGCAATTATTCACTTGTATCTACATATTTGTATGTATATGTACATGTAGTATATATCTAGATACAATGTGTATTTTAATAGTTTTTTTTTTATTTCAAAAAATTCGTTAAGTGCAAATGTCTTCGTGGCAATGTTGACATTTGTAAAGGATCTCATTTGTATTAATGTTAAGATGAGAACATTACAGTGTGATAAGTGCAATAAGATTTTACTTCGTTATACCGTAAATCCTATTGCAGGTTGTTTTTTTTTTTTTTGAAAATGAAAATTTTCACGGTGAATAGAAAAGTTTAGAAGAAGATAAATATATTATGTTGCATAGATTTCTTTTTTTTCTTTGTATGATTAAAGTTAACTATAGACTAATGTGAAGGCTAGACAGTGTGTCGTATGTAGATAGAATATTGTTAATAGTTAAAGCAAAAAAAAAATTTTTTTAATAGAAAAATCTTCTTTCTTAATGTCCTTATTATTGTCTCCTTTGCTCTAAAAAGGTTAAGCATAAAGTAATTTTAAAATACACAGTATGTAGTACTTGTATATAGTAATTTATATTATTCTATTTCAATACTAAAGAATTTCATCACCACCAGCAGCATGATTATAACCGCTTGCTCGCTAGCATCTCGTAGACAAGCAAAGGAATGCATACTGATTTGCATTTAAAATGCATCACTTTAACATTTCACACGCACAATTTTCATGCAACAACCTGCGACTTGGGACTTTGGTTATGTTGCGTTACGAAAAACTTCATCTCGAATTCATCCCAACTTTACAGACACCAAAAGGCAAAGAACAGAAAGCCAAAAGAAAAGTATAGAAGAAAAAAAAAACGAAGCAAAAACAAGACTGTTGAATAATTTCGCACGAAGAACAAGAAGAAAAACTTAACTTGATGGATGTGCGTTAGCATACAACCAACCAACAAGTTTTAAGCATATTACAGATAAAGGCTATACCTACGTAAATACAATAAGCAAAAAAAAAAAAAAAAAACAATATAGTAAGAAGGCTGTATTTGAAGACGTATATGTATGTACTAAATAAATGTAAAATAAAGAAAAATAAAATGCTGGTTGTAAATGAAGATACGCATTCATAGAAATATACAGACAAGCAGATAGACAGACAAACACGCAGACACACACACACACACAGACGAATAGAGGCTATACTGTGGCGCTTCTTGATCCGTTGAGGTTAAGTGTGAGCGATTAAATTTATTTGATGCTGTGGTTCATGCCAGTATGGGTTTTAAAATATGCAACACCGATCTCAACATTGAAGATAGAATGATGAGAGTTGAAGTCTCACATGAATACTGACTACTTCCGTCCGACCGAATTGTGCTATAAAAAGTGTTTTTTACGGAAACGAGCAATTGTTCATTGTTTTACCTGCATTTTGCCAGTTTTGTTTTCAGATTGTAGACGTTTTTTTTTTGTATTTGTATTGTAATTGTTTTTTATTTTTCTTGTTCCTACTAATATCCCATATTGCTTGTGTGCGTTATAAACATTATAGTGTGTTTGTTTAACCCTTTTGCTCCAACGAAATTAAAGCCAATTTGTAAAGGTTTTGGGTTGTCAGAAATGCCACGACTAATTTAAAGGATTATTATCTACAATACGTTGCCATCAATGTGTGCTGGAACTTAATAGTTTAATGCGTTAACCTTCTCAGTCGTAGGTTGAGGATTCGATCTTCGGTTGATGCAATTTCAATGTCGAAAATATTTTTCCACATAATTTCATGTTTGTATTGTAGAACGATTCGAAATTTATAGCACAAAAATTTAGTGAGATCCTATCTGACAGCTTCATCAGTTCATCAGTTTTGCAAGAAACAAAATTAATTATAGTCAGATGCCACAAGGTGAGTTTGATAGAGGATGCAAGAATGCACATATTAACTGTAGACATTTTTGACGATCCTCAAACTAATATGGGGCTTGTAATATCGATCGTATTTGTGTGAAACATAAAGCCTCTGCAATTGATGAGTTATGAGACAGGTCTTCGAATAATTCATTTGACGACGATACACCTCCAAATCACTAGTCGATTTTCCCTTGTAATCGCACCATATTGAAAACAGAATCTCAGTTTGATGACGAATTGTACCTTTGGATATCTACACCTACACTGTTGTTGTATCGTGTACCTTCTTTTGCCCAGCTGGAGTGATCTATCATATTGCATCGTTAAAACTCTTGTTGCGAGAGTAAAACGGAATTACGCACTACTTATTTTATTAATAAGTAAATTTAGCGACGCTGGAGGCTCTTCGGCTTAGTTGGTAGTACCTTACATATTTATTGTATTAAAAATATGTGTATACTAAGCCCTATGCTAGTAGGTGCCGTAGCTCAAAGTTTAGTGCGTAGGCCTTCTGATCTGTAGGTCGCAATTTTTCCAGCAGTAACAATTTGCCAAAAATGCTTCTTAAAAGAGCTCTGTGACAAAACTAAGTTAAAATATTGTCACAAGGGTTTTGCCGTTCGGAGAATATAAGTAAGTCCCTACTACTGCTGTTTAAATTTAACTCGCACAACAGTATTGAAAGAGATGTTCGGTGGTATCACAATGGTTATTTCTGAGAGAGAGGGCGGCCACATAACCTAACCTAACCTAAGCCCTAAGCTATGGAGAAGGATATTTTCGTTATCTGCTCTGGTATGAGGTTGTTTATAACATCGTAAACTTACCTATTCCTAGAGCAAAAGACTCTTACACTAGTCTACTTCTTGTGACAGCTTAACGTTTAGCTTAAACACAAAAGGTTTCTGAAGAGCTTCCTTACGGAACTAGTCGTATTCTCAAACAGTCAAAAGCGACATTTATATTACGCTGTGCTTGTTTAAAAATCCATTAAGCAGTGCACTTGGTGAGCACCTAATTTAAGTACACTGAATCTAATGGTGCTGACCCCTTTTTTAGGTTAGCTCTGGTTGTCAAAATACACGATTTTGGTTTTTTGCTCCTGTCAAGTTGACAGTGTGATCTAACATATGTTAATACATATGTAGACTACTGTCATATTTTAAGAAATCTGAATCATTTAGTTTGTCTTTGACCGTCATTGAAAGCAGATAACCTCACAAATTTGCACGATAATGGAAACAAAAACACTTTTTCACACTTATTGTATTTTCCGACGAGTACCCAGCATGACAGAAGAAAAATGGCTCCGATTCATAGTGTTATAGGAGAAGATGAAAAGTCTACTACCTATCTAATAGGAATCTATCAAGTGTTGTCAAGGCTATGAATTATGGAGTTCGCCCAAATTGGGCCAACTTTATAATTTGATTTAATTTACACCGCGTTGTAATTCCAATCAAACAAATTGCATTATCAAAGACTTGATGCTCCAGTTTAACACACATTTTGACCTGCCAAAGTTATATCAATTGTTCTCTTATATTTATAAATCATATGAGAATTACAACCCAATGCATAGCTGTGCAGTGAAAATATTAGAAATGTCAAATGCTAATAGTACAAATGCACTTGTTACCTAATCAAGTCATAAATATTGGTACCCAACTAAACGTCATCATTACGAATGCAATATTGGGTGAATCCATTTCACCTTGATAGTTGACATTTATGCTTCATTGACATGGTTTGCTCTATTCGACACCCAAATATTGAGTCGTTGAAGCGAGGCCTTGCCAGTGCAGTGGACAATTTCTCCATGCATGAAGTGCGTCTCGCGATCGATGAGTGGCCAGAATGTCTCATGTCGTGTGGTTATTTGTTAATGGTATGCAATGTTTGCAAGTGGATATTTTTGAATAAGAGCAAGCATTCGAAAGGAAAAGTTTGTATATATTGACGAACGTATTTATTACGTCAGAAAAACCCAGATTCCTAAAATTATCATGATCTCTCGAATGATGAATTTGTACAAGGATTTGCTTCAATTCGATCGATCGACCTTTCTGTATGAGAAGCATCGTTAATTAATAAAGCACGCTGTACGAAATTCATCAAGCCGTTGCCTGTAGTGACGATATTATACGAAATAACGTTGTATTCATCCCATTGCAGAAATAATAGAATTATATATTGGCATAAGTGGCCAGTTTGGTTACCCAATTTAAGACTTGCTATAAAAACCGAATGACGTGATCCAATCAAACATATTTTTAAATAAAATAGAAAAAGTCACCTATCAAAATGGGTAGCAATTGAGCCGATTTGGATGGCGCTAACAGTGTCAAAATGAGTATTACGCCACCTACTGGCAAATAAATGAAAACCAAGATAACAACTCAAACATTGCTACAGCTCAAACATAACTTGATACCACATAATCTTCGCGGATATTATTATTTCGCCCCTGTCGAAGAACATCACATTATATGTCTTCCTATTGGACGCAATAATGTCGAACTGATTTAGTTCCATTCGTAGCCTGTTGATCTGATCTTTCTCTTTGAATTGTTGGCAAAAATTCAGTATGTTCAATATATTTTCAAATAACTCAGCATTTAACTTAAAGCATATCATCGTAGAAATTATCTAATTGGAAAATTCTATATTATTCTCTTACGAGCTTGTGAAAACACTGTAATGTTATTCTACCAAAATATTTGACATGAAGAGAAAATACTGAAGAAAATTAAGCATACGCATACGAATATTAATATACATATGTTGTCATCCATATAAAAGGTTTTATATGTACAACTTAACGGCAATCGATTAAATTCAATTCATTGTTGAACCAACAGACACACATTCACGCACACACATAATTTGTTTGCACACAAGTACATAAGTGCATATCGATGCATGAATGGCACTTCAAAGCGATTAAATATAAATCAATAAGAAATTTACATTTTATTCATCATTTTTATGCAAATTTCATATCAGCAGTTCATACACTTACACTGCATGACATTTGATTATAGACATAAAGAATTATTACCATTTTTTTTTCATAACATCGTTTTACATCTTAATGACATACAATTTAGTTTGAAAAAGTTCAATGTCTTCTATTTAAGGGATGAAATTTGATCAGTCAAATAATGTAGAAGCTCGGTAAAAACTTGTTGGTAAAATAAAGAGTCAAGTAAGCCAATTTGTGTATATTTCTTCAGATCATTCAAAATCATAGCGTTAAGTGTATAAAAATGAGCACAATTAGTCAATAAACACTAAGGCCTTCCAGAAGAATGAAAAAATACTTATAATCACAAAAAACAAAGTCATCAAAATATAAGCACTCATCATTTGTTCAAATATATTGGTGAGAATAATCAAGTTTCTCACAGTGTATATGTGTACATACAAGTATATATAAGGTCCAGTAAAAAGAAATCCATTATTTTTGCATTTAATTGAAGGTCTTATTTAGCATAGTTAAAATGATCCGATTTAGGTCTAATATGCACCGTTTTGTTCGATAACTTGTTGCCATTTTGAAGGTAATTTCATAATGCCACTCTCATAGAAACCCTCGTCCCTATTGGAAAAAAACTGGGACAGTCGATTTTCACAAGCTTCTCTTGAGGCGAATTTTGCACCAGCAAAAACATTCGCCATAGACAGGAACAGGTAGTAATCACTTGGCGCCAGATCCGGACTATAAGGTGGATGCATAAGAACCTCCCAACTAAGCTCGCGGAGCTTCTGGGGAGTCACTATCGATGTGTGTGGCCTGGCGTTGTCCTGACGGAACACAATTCCTCTCCTATTGGCCATAGCTGGCCGCTTCTGGGCGATTGCTTCCTTCAGACGGTCCAATTGTTGACAGTACAGGTCCGAATTGGCCGTAGGGGAGCAGCTCATAGTAGATGATTCCCTGCCAATCCCACCAAACACATAGCAAAACCTTCCTGACCGTCAACCCTAGCTTGACCACCGTTTGCGCCGGCTCACCGCAATTCGACCACGACCGTTTCCACTTGACGTTGTAGTAAGTAACCCACTTTTCATCAACAGTGACCATCCGCTTCAAAAATGGATCGATTTTGTTACGATTCAGCAGCGATTCGCAGATAGAAATTCGGTTCATGATGTTTTTTTGAGTTATCTCGTGTGACACCCATACATCGAGCTTCTTTTAGTATCCAGCCTTATTTAAATGGTTCCAAACCATTTTTTGTGCAATGTTTAGCTCTGAGCAATAGAAACAGTGCTTATATGATGGTCAGACTCGACGATTTCCATTATTTTATCGATATTTTCGACAATTGGCCTTCCAGAGCGTGGTGCACCTTTGACATCAAAATTACCGGAACGGAGTCGATGAAACCAAAGTTGCACGTAATTGGCTGTTTCAGTATCAGGACCATAACACTAGTCACATTTTCAGCTGTCTGGCGTATTTTCTCTTTACTGGTGTCCATCTTTGACAAGTGGTCAAACAATACTGAATCAAGCAATCACAAAACTGCCTGAAAAGTATATTTAGTACGAAATCCTATCTTTCTAACGCCATCTAGCGTAACCCGATCGCACTTATACAATGAGAGATACAGATTACTAAAGCAATCTATTGGAAAAATAATTGATTTCTTTTTACTACACCTGATATATATTTTCACTCTGTCTGAAACATCTTGATAGCAGGCTAGCAAGCGTCATGGGGACTACAAAAATGTGAATATATCGATATTTTTTGAATGAATTGGAAAAAATTGTTTTGTTTTTATATGTATTTGGGGTGAGATTTTTATATTTTTTGAAACATTTTTTTTGTTTGAAACCACTGATCTTGATAAGAGCTCTTAACAACATTTATATACAGCTGCTATATGTTAGATATATATCTTTGATGGTTCATTTTATGAACTTGCTTATATATAGCATCTACTCGTATGTATGATAATCATGATCTCATCAACCAATGTACATACATATTATAAAATGTAATTTATGGTTTTTTGAATTTTTAATAAATTTCATTAATTTTTGGTAAAAATTTATGTAACTTTTTTTTTCACAAAAAAACATAGACATGATGCAAAAGCACTGAATGGTGTGAGGTAAGTATACCTATTGTAATCATTTGACATAAGCTCATACTATGTATGGTCGTAAAATTGGGAAATTTATGCATATATTTGTCTTTCTTGTTGGAACTGTTGAGCTGCTGAATGAGTCAAAAATGAGTCTATCACGCCGCATATGCATTAGCTGAAGGGTGTGAGTCATCACATAAAAGTGAAATTATAAAATTGAATGTCAAAGCAAGTAAATAAGTGTAAGCATGAAAGTTAGCAAATAGCAAATGGGGATAAAATATTCATTCACATACATACATATGTTTAGATGAACATTTTATGACATATATAGAGGATATCCATATATCTATATATCATACATGATTATATATATGACTATGTATGCGCTCGCACTAATATGGTTTTTATTATGTACGTGTATAGAAATACTCTTACATTCACTGAAAACAACAAACCAACATGCACAACATATTGCGAACAAGCTTATTTTGACAATTCAACTTTTACGATGAAATTAACTTTTTTCAATGGCATTGGCTATGGAGGTATCATTCGTACTCACTGTGAAGTGGGTGCAAGTGTCATCGTTGATGTCAAAACAAACAGTATTACATAGAGTATATGCAAAAATTTCCATATTTTTAATGCGTTTATGCTAATGGTTTATAGTACATACAAGATATGTACACCTACATATGTTGATAGTAGTTTGAAATTGGCTCATCAGCATGTCCACAAGTGAGTACATATGTACCTACTACTGTACGCATTCATGTGTTGAATGTTGAATGTCAACACGTTTTGCATGGGGTTTCAATAAAATAATTTTTATCTTTTTCTACATCTTCTACCCACTTGCTATTATTTAAAAATGTCTCCTTTATATTGTGTGGGTGTTATTGTTATTGCCATTATACTCATGTACATGTAGGTACTTGAGACTTTGAGTTTATTATTCTAGTTATGTAGTGTGGTCCTGTAATAATTTCAATTAAATACATAATACTCTTATTATTTTATTTAGGTACTTTGAAGTGTTATTTCATGTGCTTTCATAGTGTTGTTATGCCTAAATATTATGTACTCATTGTAAAAAATTTAATCAAATCATTTTATAACCACTTGAATGCGAAATTTTCTTCATATTTGTTCATACCACAAATAATTGTGAAATACCCAGAATACTTCAAAAAGTGTATTATGCGTATGTCTATCTGTTCTCATGATGAGAATAGTACACTTAGGTCAGGTAATGGTCCTTTGTGACCCTATGCGTTTGTAATGCTAATAATTTTCTGGGCATCTCTTGAATAGATTCACTAAAATTTTGTACATATGAGGGATTAATGCCCTTCACTGGCTGACTGGTGTGAACTAAGTAAATTGTTAAAGATGATAAGCCTCCGTCGTACCAAAGTACACGGTCAATGGATTTCTCTACGCCGCTGCAAAACATATTGTTCAATACCTTTATGTCTGCCTTCTATGGTAGTGAGTTCGTATCGTACAACAAGCGTCGCCTTGTCACACTCATATTCATACTTTTCAATTGCGATCACTCGAATACAATACTCATACTTATATTGCTTTGTTTTGTCATCCCTCATACCTAGCTATTAGTTTCCAGACGATAATTCAGTTTCTACTGAGACAAGTGTGTCGCCACGTTTCCTAATTATGTTTCTGGTTAAAAAATAAATAAATATGTGGCACTTAAAGCCCCAAAGGGCTCCTTGGCCGAGCTTCTCTTCCATTACTGTTGTGCGTGTTAAATTTTGGACGGTACTACTTATTTAAGCCGGTTCCGAATGGGAGAGCTCTTGCGACTTCTTTTTCTGAGCTTTACCACAGATTTCTTTTAGAAGCTTTTTCGTGGCAAATTGTTACTGCCGTAAGAATTGCAGTTCGAAAGAAAATTTCGATATAAAATTTGTTAGCTTCAGCCGGGGATTGAACCCACGGCCTGCACATCAGAAGGCCAACACACTAACCAATGAGCTACGGCACCCAAGTTACTGAGTGTTTACGAAGATAATTAAATCTTATTTTTTCAGATTTTTTTGCTATAAAATCAGCACATTTAGAATATTTAAGAACACTTTGGGGCTATACAATCAAGATTACAAGTTTCTTTTAGATTTGCATACATTTTAAATTAGAGCCAAAAGAGGACCGGGAATTTACTTTCTGTGTAGAACATAAAATTTTATCCATTCCGTTTTATCGTAAATATATTTTTTCTTATTATTAGGCTACAATGTGGATACCGGCTGCACTCAATTCGAAATTGGTTAATATAAATAGGTGATGTCACAAGGGTTCTGCCGTTCGGAACCGGCTAAAATAAGTAGGTCCCTTTTAATACTGTCCAAATTTTAACACGCACAACAATAAGGGAAGAGAAGCTCGGCCAAAGAGCTCTTCGAAGCTTTAAGTGCCACATATTTATTATTATTTTTTTTTTAATAGGTCTCTTCAAAACATGGCCTAAAATTATCACCCGTAACAATACTCTAAAAAAAAGTCTTCAAAGTTCTACAGATTATATACTCCCATCAGTTTCATTTTTTTCTACCTCAATTCAATTGAGCTTTACGTAGTCCACCAGCTTAACAGCACATCATTTAGGCCGTGTAACGAAAGATTGTAGACTGTAAATCGAAAAAGTGCCATACTTGTAATTCAGAAAGACCGTTATGTAGTAAAATCTCACAAAGAGCGGCCGTATAGCGAGGTAAGGGCGTTCTTGTAATATAGCAAAACAAACGGCAAATGAGAAACGAACAACAAAATAAACTAAACATTTATTCGATTTGAGAGAAAATGTACCCTCGATTTTAGTTGGACCTAATGGAATAAATATACCGATATATTCTCCTAGTTTTACTTAAAAGGGAATTACGGGAGTATAAAAAATTATGAAAAATTAGCAAAGTTGTAGCACTTGGTATTCGATATGCTTGATCAATGAAACATTGTTGGAAGTATTTCAGGTAAGAAGTTAAAGTAGTTTAATAAATCTAACCAAATTCTCTTTGAGATTTGAACTCAAAAAGGAAGTGTGTTTATGACTTTAGCTGCTAATTATATAAGATCTTGTAAAAAGAAATCCATTATCTTTGCATTAAATTGAAGGTTTTATTTAGCATAGTTAGAATAATCCGATTTAGGTCAAATATGCACCGTTTTGTTCGATAACTTGTTGCCATTTTGAAGGTAAATTCATAATGCCACTCTCATAGAAACCCTCGTCCCTATTGGCAAAAAACTGGGACAGTCGATTTTCACAAGCTTCTCTTGAGGCGAATTTTTCAGCAGCAAAAACATTCGCCATAGACAGAAACAGGTAGTAATCACTTGGTGCCAGGTCCGGACTATAAGGTGGATGCATAAAAACCTCCGAACCAAGCTCCCGGAGCTTCAGGCGAGTCACTATCGATGTGTGTGGCCTGGTGTTTTCCTGGTGGAACACAATTCCTCTCCTATTGGCCAAAGCTGGCCGCTTCTGGGCGATTATAAAAGGATTAAAATATTTTTAGAAAAATTCAGCTATGGATTCTTTAAAATAAGATTCTTCCTAAAAGCGTAAACATGTTTCTTGACCATTCCATTAAATTGTTACCAATCCAAGCTGTCATTCTGGTCATTCAATCCAAACTGTTAGGCCTATAATATTTTTAATGTGAAACACATTCTTTTCACAAATATCCTACATGCTTATATGTATGATTTTCCTCAACCGAACGAATAACACTTAAGGTGTCACTACGTGTCACTATACAATAATATGGTATTCTTAATATGTACAAGGGTAACAATCAGAAACAATTGACTATTGACAATGAAGCTTTAGAAAACAAACTCTTATATAATCATCATAGAAAAACGTCATTATAATCATTATATGATTTTCATGTTTTAAAAATTATGCTACCCCTTTGCTGGAATTACTGCAGCCAACTGCTGCTATTGACATCAAGTTAAAATTATTTTAGACCTGTGGTAAGTATAAACAATACTATAGTCATGCAAGAGGCAGAAGAAGAAGAAGTAGAAAATAGAGACGATAACTACTTGCCTACGCATAAAGTTATTTTCATATATTTGTATGCACAGACTACTGAGACTACTGATGATGGTGACGGAGGCCATGAGGTATTTGTTAGCTGATTGATGGGATACTTAATATGTGAATCAATTGGGAGAAGGTCAATAGTGGCAAATTTCGACTTTTGAACAAATTTGCATACATACATGCAAGCGCACGAATAACCGAGGCACGAAGTAATTCGCAATTGAATTGTCCTGATAATGACAACTTCATATGCTTTATATGCTTATGCTACTTCTCATTTTCTGGTAATGTGACATTTACCATTGTATTTCATGCTTAATTTATACTCATGAACAACTTGGACCACCATCATAGTGATCGGCAGTAGAATTATTGAATTATTAACACCACTCTCTATTGTAAAAATAAAAGTAAAAAAATTAAAAAATGCATAGCACTGGGTCCAGTAAGAATTTCTTTGTTTATGTCCTAATGTATGTGCGCCGCCTTTGTCAATCCATCAGTTATACATTTAATGAACAAGCTTTACGAATTTGCAAGTGAATCATTTGCATCCAAGAGCAATGCCATACTCCAAACTGGTGTTATTAAATACTAGCCAACCGCTATGCGGATACATACAGCTGCAATAATGCATGTGAATATTGTAGCGCTTGGTTTGGTAAATGACAAAAAGTGCGAATTTTCCAAAAATTTCCATATAATTTTGTTGTTTTTGGATCATCATCATCATCAACATCATCATCATCAGCATTATAATGGGTATGATGGTCTATAGAAGGCATATTTTCTATTGTATACATGCATACATTTGTACGAGTAGGTATATGCATTACTGTTGGTTTTGTTAACTCATTCGTTCATTGGTACGATGATGGTAGGTATGCTCTGCTCTTAATAAATTCATAAATATTTATGAATGCAAAAATTCCCTATAAAGAGTTCCATGTGGTAATGGCAGTAACAATAACATCATGAACATCATCAAGCATGTAGCACAGCAGAGTGCCACAGCAATGCATGCAAAAAAACAAAAAAACACAGTCAAATTGTCCGTTAGTATGCGTATATATATACTGAGTGCCATCTCACTGAAACAATCTTATGAAATGAGTAGTACTTATGCTAGTCAGTCAACCAGTTTGCGCCATTGCATTGACCATTGTCCATCATTTAGATATTGCCATTGGCAGTCATCAGCGTCATATATGGTAGACACTATGCTAACCAGTTCGTAGTTAGATACTTGTAGGTACTTGTTTCGATCTGACCCGGCCATGTCAATTCGTTTACTCACTCACACACTCACCCTGCCAGTTAGTTGTCAGTCAGTTAACACACGAATGATGCCTATTTTGCGAATTTGAACGCTCATTTGTTTGCTCGTTTGCTTGCAGACAAAAATTGTGTGCTGTGTTTGTTTGATGTTGTTGTACTCGCATGCATGACAGATCTGTATTTCGCGATATGATATTTGTATTTGCGTATGTGTATAATTCATATGCGTATATTTCGGCGACACAACGTCATACTAGCGACTGACTGACCAACACAAATAAGCATAATGTGATATGATGATAGATTGATGTGGTTAGGGTTATCATGTATCATGTACAGTAGTGTATATACGACACATATTGACATCTAACATAACAAACTATGCGAAACAATTATTTCTGTTGCAGCTCTTGAGCGAGAAATATGTATGTATTTTAAGCGCGCTAGAATATATTTAACGAAATTTAGAGTTTTCAAATAGAAGAATCTTAAGCAATTGCTACATACCACAAGTTCCAAATAAAGTACATGAAAGTAGATATTTGTGAGACACGGAGAGTTGTAAGAATAGATGAATGAAAAATTAAAGCAATCCAGGCTTGAGTGATATGTATGGCAGGAAGAAGAATCCATGAAAATGTTTGAATTTGTTAAGAAAACATTAATCATACACAATGTTCTACTAACTGAGTTGATCTGTAGTCTATTCTGCTCGCCCCTGAACTCTAACAACATATACTTGCAAATGGTGTCATGTGAAAACTTCAATTTATAAAATTCAAATTCTCAAATATTCTAACATACTAATAAATTTGTTATTTTTGAATACACATTATTATGTAACTACAGTGTGTTCCAATAGTAGGTGTGGTTATCGATTAAAATTTGCATTATCGACTCCTTCCCTCCATAGTTTATGTCATTGTCATAGTGACAGTACAAGATTTTCGTTATGGATCGCTACACGAAAGAATAAAAAAAAAAAAATAAATATGTGGCACTTAAAGCCCCAAAGTGCTCATTGGCCGAGCTTCTCTTCCATTACTGTTGTGCGTCTTAAATTTGGACAGTATTAGAAGGGACCTACTTATTTTAGCCGGTTCCGAACGGCAGAACACTTGTGACATTACTTTTTCTGAGCTTTGTCACAGAATTCTTTTAGAAGCTTTTTCATGGCAAGTTGTTACTGTCGGAAGAATTGCCAATTGCTTGCCGACATGTGGGTACCATTTGAAAGAAAAATCTTATCAATATTAAATTTGTTATGCATCAGCCGGGGATTGAACCACGACCTGCAGATCAGAAGGCGAACACACTAACCACTGAGCTATGGCACACGAAAGAATAACGCATTGAAATTGTCGAATATTTGATCTTAAATTCCAAGTCGATGGTGCAAACGCTATGATCGATTCACCAAAAATGGCGTCGCAATCACCACATTAGTGAAACAACTGTGCGCAACATTGTCAATAAATTTGATCAAACTGGGTTCGTACTTGATGTTCCAAAGCCAAGCAGAGTGCGAAATTCACACAGTGCTGGGAATATTGCTGCGGTACGTGAAAGTGTCTTCGAGTCCCCCGGAATGTCTATGGTATTCGCCATCGTTTGCAACAATTGGCCATTTCAGCGACCTCCTTGTATCGAATTTTGGGCTTGGACTTCAAGTTACACCCATATAAAGTCCAAGTGATGTAGCAGCTGTTGCCTCGTGACCATGCATAACGTTGTACATTCGATGATTGAGCCATGTAAATGATTGCTGAAGATCTTTTCGGATGGGGCTCATTTCCAACAAGCAAAACTGCCATATCTGGAGCTCGGAAAATCCAGACATCATTGTCGAGATGAAAATGCATACACCGCGAATCACTTTTTGGTGCTGTTTATGGATCGGAGGCATCACCGGGCCATATTTTTTCGAAGCTGAGAAATGAAACACCAAAAATGTCAATTCTGATCGGTACCACACTATGTTGGAGGACTATTTTGTGTCAAAGGTTGAAACTCAGGGTGTGGACGATATCTGGTTTCAACACGGCGGCGCTACACCAGACACAACTCACCTCAATTTGGACTTTTTGAGTCGCAAGTTTGTTTGGTTTATGGGTCGGAGGCATCACCAGGCCGTATTTTTTTTCGAAGATGAGGACGGAGACACCAAAAATGTCAATTCTGAGCGATACCACACATTGTTGGTGGACTATTTTTGCAGGAGGTTGAAGCTCAGGCTGTGGACGATATGTGGTTTCAACAGGACGGCGCTACACCAGGCACAACTCGCATCAATTTGGACTTTTTGCGTCGCAAATTCCCGAACTGCGTAATTTCTCGTCGCGGTGATGTGAATTGGCCGCCCAGATTATGTGATTTGACGCCGTTACACTTTTACCTGTGGGGTTACAGGAAGGATAAAGTCTATGTGAAACGATGCTAGACTTGAAAAGCAATATTATATTGGTAATTCGGGAAATCCCGAAGATAATACTGCAAAATGTCATAAAGAATATGGCCGAAAGAGTGTGAGATATGTGCGAAATAGTCGCAGTGAACATCTCAGAGAAATGATTTTCCACATATAATCCTATTGTGTGGAATTTCGAATGAAATATCTGGAAAAATTCCAAACCATTTTAGTTTAATTCAAAATCAAAGCATCACACATCTTAATGGTACACCCTGCACATGCAGGCACACATGACGCTTAGTGAATTATATGAAATTTCATGTAAAACCTTAATAATTTCAATCTGCAACATGACATCTTGGTTATGTTGCTGTTCTATGCTCTTCACATACAAGTAATGAGACCACCTTAATGTACTCGTACATATAAACATATAAGCAGAGTAACATTGCATGGGGAATACAAGTATGTCATGTCATTTTTTGTACATATTTTGAGAGCTAAGTAGAGATAGAAGAGTGTGTGTGTGTGTGTGTGTGGAGTATCCATATGCCCAACAACAACAATAGTGAAAACATCATGCCATTCAATAAGGCTAGTGTGAGATGTGGAGAAAAAAAATATCACACACTCATCAGCCAAACACACACATACATTGGTATATATGTACTTTACACACACTTCCTCATACATAAATATGCACGTCCATAGTACGTTATGTGTGTGTAACTCCCATTTTAATCTTGTTTTTGAATACTCGTTAACGTTCTTTTGTTATCATTTTTTGTTCTCTTCTCATTTTATTTTCCCACTTCAGATTTACATGCGAATATATCCGAGTGTTTGCATATAGTAACACAAATGTAGGTACATACAAGTCCTACATACATAAATGTGTATGTGTGTGAAGCGCATTGAAGTGATTTCGTTTTTCATTTTTCGCAAGCTTTTTTTTTTTTCTTCGTTATGTCAACTCTGTTACGAAAATGATTTAAAATCAATTTATACTAAAATGAAAAGCAATGGAAAAAAAATCGTGCTTTTTTTTTTTTCTTTTGCTCTATACATCAGTCCATTACCATATATCTCTAGTTTACGTACTTGTGTAAATGATTTTGTTGTTTGCCGCCACTACAAAATAGAAATAATGATGGTTAAGGAAGGGAGCAAAGACGAAGTGTGAGTTACATAAATAAATCAACTTGATGCGTATCTAAAAATAACTGTGAATGAATTGAAAAATTATTTACAAATTTGCAAGCAAAATATTTAACGTTCACTCACATACAAGCACACACACACACACACGTACACGTTCTTGGACGATTTTTGAGGCAGCGCTTTCATATGCATGTTATTATTACATGGAAATGCTACCATATTTCAAAGTGGTATTCACGATCTAATGCATATGATGTTGTAAGAGAATTCAGGCAAATTATTAAAACAAAGTGTGCAATCACACTTGGCGAAAAATAAAGTATTGTTTCACCAAAACAATGCACCAGTTCACACATCCGCTATTGCGATGGCCAAAATCAATGAGTTAAAGCTCGAGTTGCCTCAGCACGCCAGATTTAGCTCCTTCGGATTATTTTTTATTTCCAAATTTGTAAAAATGGCTTGGTGGTAGAAGATTTGTAGACAATAAAGAGGTGGAGACTGAGGCTATTTTAATGAGCTAGATAGTTCATACTATAAACAGGGTATCGAAGCTATAGAATATCGCAGGGAAAAGTGTATAGAACTGAAAGGAGATTATGTTGAGAAATAAAGAAAAATTTTCCCAGAATTTGTTGCGTGTTCTTTGTTAGGTCGGGTAGTTCTGGGACCGGCCACTTACTTCAAACAACTAATATGGAAACTGGGTTCGCAATTCATTGTAAATATTTGCTATTTTTGCAATTTTGCAAGACCATATGCGCAAGGTCGTTAATACCACTATTTAAATTTGGTTTGGCTTTTTTTTCTTTTTGCTCAATGCCAAATATGCATTGGTTAAACCACGTCATAATGATGATAATGATCATGTTGATGATGTATAAATTATTTGCAGAATTTATTTGAATTGGATTTTCTTGGTGCGATTTTTATTCTGATGATGATTATCATTTTTGTTTTCGTTTTCGTTTTTTTTTTGTTTTTTTTTTTTGCTTTGTTTGGTTTTGATGAAATTTGTTTCGTATTAAATATTTGAAGAGGGTGCAAATGTTGTTGGAAATAATCGTATCAGGCTTGAGCTTGTATTGTATTGTATTGTGTTGGATGATTTTATTCTGTTGTTTTCTTTCTTGATTATTTTTTTTCTTCTTTTGCTTCATAAAAATGTAATTTGTTTGGCAGATGAATATGACATGATTGAAGTATTTTTAAATAGCTTATTTGTCTGCCCAACTCATATATACATAATATTGTGAGTTTAGAAACATATGCGTTTATATTTACATAGTATCATATCATATTTTATATGGTTTAGTATGAATGCCAGGAAAACTTATTTTATTCAATTAAATTTCGGCATAGACGATACAACAACATGTTGCCAAAATTGAACGACAAAATCAAGTTTATGCTGCGAACCAAATCAAAAAACAACAGAGCTAATCTTGTCATTGGCAATGCACGTTTTGAAGCTGTAGAAGAATATAAGTATTTTGAAGTGGTGCTTAGAGCCAACGATGACACATCAATTGCCATTCAAAACAGGCTGAACGCAGCAACTATGGCATATTTCGCTGATATAAAGCTATTCAAGTCCAAACTTCTGTCGAGAAATCAAAAACTACGTACGTATCATACTCTCTTACGCCCAATCCTAACATACGGTTGTGACGTATGGACGATGAAGATGAATGACGTGAACCAAATAGCAATATTCGACAGGAAAATATCGAGAAAAATATATGGTCCAATCAGGTTGGAAGATGACACATATCGTATTAGATACAACTCTGAACTTGAACACCTGATTAATGGACAAAACGTCATAAAATACATAAAAGCTCAACGAATACGCTGGCTTGGACACGTAGCAAGTATGCCAGAACAAAGAGCACCAAAACGAGCCTTTAAGTTGCAGTCATATGGGCAGCGTACAAGGGCAGACCAAAGAAAAGTTGGATAGATGCAGTTATCGATGGCCTTAGGGAGATGAACGTGCAAAACTGGCGGCGCTTAGTAGTGTATTGAGAAATCTGGAGGAAGATAGTTGCAGAAGCAGCGGTCCATCTAGGACTGTCATGCTAAGGAAGAAGAAGAAGAAGAAGTTATTAATTTTATAGTTTCAAAAGTAGAACCATGATATTTGACAGATGTCAGACTTTAATGTGAACTAAAGATAGCTTTGATCAGTAGAACATTTTTGCAATATAGATCCTTTAGAAACTAACCACAAAAGCGATAATTCTTTGGAGATCATTTTTTGCTTTTTGAGACGAGATTTTGATCATTTGAATTGACTAACTCATCCAGCATTAATCGGTCAATGAAACTGATTGATTCTAAGGCGTACTGTGTAACAGATTTTATACTACCGCATACAGGGTATTTCAACAAGAGGTATCATTTAAAATTTTCGATTATTTCTTCAGATGTCAACATACAACCGTCATTTGATGACATATGACAAATAAGAACTATAGATATTCAGACATGGATCGATACATGCTGCCATAATGTACTGAAATAGTGAAAAAAAAGATCATGACTTCTTAAACAAAAGTATTCTGAGTGATGAAGCTCATTTTCATATCCCTGGTTACGTGAATAAGCACAACTGTTGTTTCTGGGGCTTCAAAAATTCAAGAGAAATGGTCGAATAACCTCTCCATCCACAACGAGTGACAGTTTGGTGCGATTATTGGAGTAGTGGCGGTGTCATTGGACAATATTTATTTGGAAATTATGCTTGTGCGATCGTTTCAGTGAATGAATTGGGTTACCGAACCATGTTGACAGACTTTTTTTTTGCCTGAAATTTATACGATGTATGTGGACGACATTTATTTTCAACACAATGGCGCCACATACCAAAAAGCTGGTGAAACAATGGCTCTATTGCGTGAAAAAATTCCTAGACTACGTTAAAGATAAAATCTACGCCAATTCAACCGCAATTATGCGAAAATGTGATCAAAATTTTCAGCAAAATAATGACTTACTTTGACACAATGACTAACCTTTAATATCTTATTTAGTGGTGCTCTATGAAAAACTACAAAAACTTAAGAATTTTTTGTGAGTCAATTTTCAGAATAGATAAGAAGCCGAAGTAACAGGTGAAGGTTGTTAAAAATTTATTGGAAATTAATATAAAAACATCGAGCTTAACAGATAGTATTGTTATTCCATACATAGGAGTAGTCTAGTCTAAATAATTAATTAAATTTGATTGAAATATTGTATGAATGCCAAGTTGGGCTTTTTAAACTTAACTTTTTAAACAACCACATAGGTAAACTTTTATATTGAGGTCTTAAAAAATATAGTTTTGATTTCATTTTTTTTTTTTCCTTTTTACTAATTAGAGTCAATCAATTTCATATGGTCCTATCCTCAAGTGGCACATACAGGAAGTGATAAGATTATGACTCATTTATGATAATTATTTGAAGCAAAGTTTAGTCGAAGTATATGTCATTCGGTAGGACGTCCTTTTTTACAAAAACTCATATATCTGTACTCACAGAAGTGTGGGAGTTTCTGGGTCAAAAACTCAACAAAGTGATTGAAAGCTTTAGCGGTTCATTAAATATGTTAATGGACTCCAATTAGGCAATGACTGCACATAATGATCATGAATCTTCTAATACAATCAAGTACACAGTATAGTTTTACTGTAGTATCTATGGCATTCTGAATTTATTATGACCAGCATCATGCAACTTTTATGACGTCATTTTTTTATGTAGCTTCTTTTCATAGTCCAACCTTTTCAAATGGTTTATAATGATGTTATGACAAATGTTCAACTAAAATATAAATGCTGATCTTTTTTAACTTTTTGCAGATTACTATTGACTTTTTAGCTGATTTCGGAAACATATATCGATCTTTAGTTTTTCATGTTTGCTCCAGTATAAATATTTGATTGAAAATTTATATAATTTTGTATTCAAATTTATTAACTTTATAGCATAGCTACTACTTATTCAGAGATTGATGTTCAATTCATATATGTCATGTACATTTTTTTTTTTTATGAACCAATCAACCAACTAATCGATCGATCATCAACACTGACTGATGTACACATATATATGTACGAATGTATATGTATCCACTATTATGGATACATCATGGATACATGGATTCATGGATACATACAACGCAATAAAATCATATTATATAGTTGTTACCAATAGACATGATAGAAATAGAATCAATTTTGTGACTAATTCTATTAAATCTGTCGTATTTAAATAAATCAACAACGTCAACATCATCACAAGCGGAGAAGAAGTAGAGAGCAGGCAAAGTTTACGTGTATGTGTGTATATTCTAATACTTTTACAGTTCAGTGGTGTGAAATTAAATGTGTTTGCAATCTTGCACTTCTTCAACTTACTTACGAACATATATGTAACTACTTTCTTATATATTTTCATTTTACATATTTACTCTATACTAATGCTGATGTTCCATATTGAAGTGCATATCTGCGTATGGTTGATTTTATATACTTTATGTACATACCTATATATTTAATTTTTATCATCATTTATTTCTTATAGAATAAAAAATTGTTAAAAAATATACATACATATTTTCGTTTTCAAATAAAATTGCAATATAAACAAAATTTTCCAATTTCATATTGATTCAATGAACAAGTAAACGAACAAAATCGTACGCTTCAATGAAACGGAAAATCTGCATTAGTTTTTCCATAAGTATGAGTGTTTAGTAAAAATATTTGCAGTAAATGTACTAGTATATAAGGTCTAGTAAAAAGAAATCCATTATTTTTGCATTAAATTGAAGGTTTTATTTAGCATAGTTAGAATAATCAGATTTATGTCAAATATGCACCATTTTGTTCGATAACTTGTTGCCATTTTGAAGGTAATTTCATAATGCCACTGATGGAACACAATTCCTCTCCTATTGGCCAAAACTGGCCGCTTCTGGGCGATTCCTTCCTTCATTGTTGACAGTACAGGTCCGAATTGAGATTTCGGCCGTAGGAGAGCAGCTGATAGGAGATAATTCCCTGCCAATCCCACCAAACACATAGCAAACCCTTCCTGACCGTCAATCCTGGTTTGGCCACCGTTTACGCCGGCTCACCGCCATTCGAGCACGAACGTTTTCGCTTGACGTTGTCGTAAGTGACCATCCGCTTCAGAAATAGATCGATTTTGTTGCGATTCAGCAGCGATTCGCAGATGGAAATTCGGTCCATGAGGTTTTTTTGCGTTAACTCGTGTGGCACCCATACATCGAGCTTCTTTTTGTATCCAGCCTTATTTAAATGGTTCCAAACGGTTCCAATGTGCAATGTTTAGCTCCTGGGAAATAGAAACAGTGCTTATATTACGGTCAGACTCGAACATTTCTATTATTTTATCGATATTTTCGACAATTGGCCTTCCAGAGCGTGGTGCATCTTTGACATCAAAATTACTGGAACGTAATCGACGAAACCAAAATTACACGTGATTGGCTGTTACAGTATCAGGACCATAAACACTGGCTTGCGTTTTCGCATGTATCGAAGAAAAACTGTAAAATAGGGGGTTTTTTTCTTTACTGGTGTCCATCTTTGACACGTGCTCAAACAATACTGAGTCAAGCAATCACAAAACTGCCTGAAAAGTTTATCTAGTACGAAATCCTATCTTTTTAATGTCATCTAGCGTAAGCCGATCGCACTTATACAACGTTAGATACAGATTACTAAAGCCATCTATTGGAAAAATAATGGTTTTCTTTTTACTACACCTCATATGTAGTATAGCATACTATCTATCCTAAGGAACATTGAATTAAGTTATACAAATACCCAAAAGGAAATGATAATTAAGAGTCACCGATGGTCATTATAATGGCAATGTTACATAGAATCAATTTGTTGCTGTAACTGAATAATCATAATGAACAATTCCACCAGTGGAGAAGATTGCTTGCACACTCTAATTAGAGATGGTGGTGTTGATAACTACCATTCGACAATGACGCGCTTGAAAAAATCTATTCCAAATCTATTCTAAATTCGAAGAATGATAAAGTGGTCGGACAAAATCATACGCGATGATTGTAGACTCAATATTTTCTGCCTGGTATACAAGAGAGAAGACCCTCTTCAGCATCGCACACAAGACCTAATTGTGTGTTCTGTAAAAAGAAATTGAAGCCTATGTCCAACAACCTTATTGAACCCTATCAGCGTCACATCAAATCCAATAAATCAAAAATTGCACTCTGCGCCAACTTACGATCTTCACAATTCCACATTTCTATGATCTATTTTCTTTCTGGGCTATTTATGGACTACATACATACGTACAGACATATGTACAATTTGAATGCAATGAAAATTCATCAAACCGTAAATTTTAAGAAAGTTTGTATAAATATAAGTAGTTATATACCTAACTATATATGAGTATCAATGAGTATACGAAAACTTGCCATAGGTGAATGATGTTTAGAAATGTATACATTTTCCTCTAAACACATCCTCACTTCTAAGATATTATGGAGTTTTTATGTTGCGATGCAACTTTACATTGGATTACTTTTTTTTATTTTTCATAGATATATGTATTTTTTCGTTCGATATGCTTTATGCATCAGTTCAAACTTTATTTTTGTCAATTTCATAGAATTTGATATTTCTTCAATATGAAAATGTTTGCAATAAAAAACTTCTGTATGTGATCTATGACAAAGTTATGAAAAAAGTGGTTTACAGATGTTCTACCTCTTGGAATTCGCTTAATAAAATCATACACCTATAATAAATATAATTGGAACACTTCAGCCCTGGTTTCCAAAAATTTTACTTAATTCAAATTTGTACAATTTTAACATTGACAAAGAACGCCATTACATTATTTCTTATTTATGTTATTTTCAAATATAAATTTTCAAAAAATAAATTCATAAATCATTAAAAATAAGGTACATTCTGAGAGAAATATGAACCACTTTAACTCAAAGTACCTTAACGTACCCATTGAACAAAGAAATAGATCATAGTAAAATTCACTTGATTCTTATTCTTCTCCTTATTGTTGTCATACAAGAATTTAGTAGACGGTTACACACATATACATATTCGTGCAGTTAATCGCTATGACGACAAAGGAAGAAAAACAATCAAATGAATTTTCACTCAACGTAAAACGTAGCTTCATATGAATTTTACACTACATAATTCTTAGATTCTTTATGGCATGAGAAAAACATAAACCAACACTGACTATATCGCTCGACGGCTAAAAGTAGTTCTTGCTTTTGTGAGGCTGTCAATATCGATCGTTCGTTCAAGTATTTGCCTGCGAGCCCTCTGCTTTGCTCTAGGTCATTTTGACTAACACCACGTACCAGGAGCAACCATCCGCCACCCTGTTGGTTGTACCTGCAATTTGCTGAAGAAAGTCTCCCTCTTCTAGGTGTGAGACCAGGGTGCTGGATACGTGAGACCTCCTCCTACAACAAGAGTTTTTATGCTGCCCTCTTGTTGACCCTGAATGACTGAGTACTATCCCAGCTGGGAAACAAAGGCACGCCTTACAAGAGTGGGTACATATACGTTCTCTTGAAATTCAAGAGATTAGCCGTTATGTAGATTTTTGCCACCCAGTCAATAGAATAATTTAAGTGAAAAATAATGATTCCTAAAATATGAAAACCCCAAAGAATTTACTTATTTTCTTTGGAAGAATTGTAAGTAATAAGGTTACTTAAAGATTGCAAAATTATGTTTTAAAACAATTTTGGTTTTCTTTAGATTTTTCTAAAATTAAAATACCTTCGTTATACCTTCGTTTGTATTAACACGTTGGTATTTTTATAAATTAATTTGATTAAACTTACTTATGTGATGACACCTTTATTTGTTAATGAGGTGTAGTCATGCAGCTGAATCTGCTTACTATGCGATGGCGCCTTCATTATTAATGGGGGTCCTCCACGTGGCGACCACCGGAAAACGTCCTCCTGGCACCCGCTGGGAGGCAGCTGAGGTGAGTGGCGAAAATCTTCTCGGTTAGAAGTTGTGCGTTGGGTTTAGGACCCGCCACATAAAAATCCCCCCAGTGATTAATATAAAAATTTAATTAAACAACCGGTGAAATTATTGTAGTAACAATGCAAAGAAACAGCTCATTCCTAGTTATTATCTGTTTATGGGGAATTCATATCGTAGTATAGCCTCAATAAATGAATCCGATTATTTTTTATGGGATTGTATTTATTGAAAATAGAAACATTTAAATAATTTTACAAAAAATTTATTACATTTTCCTAAAAAATATAGACAATTTTTGAGTATTTTTGTTCCGTTTTAGAGGTCTATACCATAGATGAAATATTACTTATATTTAATATGTTGTAAAGCTCTGTCAATTTTGCGATTTCTGCTTAGAAATTTGTCTCGCTTTTCTGTCGGGTTTAGTCTGTAAGAATAATTCGAGTATATATTTCATGTTCAAAAAAATTGTGGGATCCGCAAGAAGTCTCAAAAATTTTGCATCCTGAGTACACACACAGTCATATAATAGGTGTACAAATAAATTCTGTCATGTGAAGTTGGTTGCATTAGAAACAAAAATACTTAAACGCATTCATTTCGCACACCATTGTGGGTATTATAAGCTTAATCATTGCTATTATATGACATACGTTTCAGTCGTTTACAAGCTGTCATTTAGTGTGTATCAATTTTATAAGAAATGGATGTCAATAAAAAATATTTACGCCATTGTATTTTATTCTATTCTGGAACCTTATGGAACATGGTCAAGCTGTCATAGTTAAACGTTATCAAGAACAAATGGTAAAATTAAATAATGCTGTGGAGGAGGCCTTTTACTGTCCAAGGAAGGCGAAGAGTGATGTTGCTGCATGACATCGCTCATTCACATATAGTAAAATGAAGTCATGAACTCATTTTCGCCTTAGACTGGGAAGTTCTCTAGCATGCTTCGTGTTCTCCACTTATTCAGATCAATGCAGTTTTATTTAGTTGACCAACGATTGTCTAATATTGAAGATGTGAGAAAATGGTTCCATGACTATTTTGCCTCAAAACCACCAAGATTCTATCGCGAGGGTATCCATCGTCTACACGAGAAATACAAAAACAAGGATATTAATCGCGAATATTTTTTGATTTTTAAGCTTTGTAACAAGTATATTTTTCATAAAGATGAAATTCATGAAAAACATGACAGAATTTATTTGTACACCATTACATACATATATCTATGCGCATAACATACAACCGACAGCTTTACATTTAAACAAACATTAACTGACTACCAAATCTAAATGAGGTTATAATTAAAAAAGTTTTCTGATTTTATTTTATTGTTGTTGTTGTTGTTGTTGTTGTTTGTTCTTGATACTGTCTCTTGGCCTGATACTGATGCTGATGCCACTTACATACGTAGTACATAGTACAAAAAGTATAGAAACAAAGTAATGCGTCTAATAATGAGCTTATATAATTACCTAAGAAAAACATAACAAACAAAAACAATTGCCACAATAATAAGAAGAAGAGAAAAAAAGAAATACATAAGAGTAACGAATCAACACGCAACTGAATCCAAGTTGCAATGTAACATTTATGAAATTTGTACGTCAGAAGTTTATAAATTTAAAATATTATTATAATCAACATTATCATCATCATCATCATTAAGATGATCATCATCATCATTAAGATGATCATCATCATCATCGTTATTATTATGACTCAGAGTGAAGGACGAAGGAAGTTTTTCATACAGACGCGTACCTATGCAACCAGCCAACACACACACACACGGTGCAAACTGCCAACTGACGTGACGATAAGGTGAAAATTCGTCATTGAATTTACATAACTTTCTTCTGATAAGAAAACGTAATAACAATAATCACAACAACAACGGCAACAACTACGAAAGATTCAAATTGAATTAATTTCAAGTAAAAATTTTTAATTACCAAAGTTTGTCTTCGTGCTATAACAAAACAAAACAGAAAAAAAAAAAAACAAATAAATACAAATATATTTGAAAATGTGAGAGAAAATGAAAAGGAAATTAATTTATAAAATTTGTACAAATTATTCAAGGTTTTCTTGGCTGTTGTTTTGTTACTGCTTAAATGTCAAAAAATAATGCAATCTAATAAGTTGACATTTTTCATATAATTAGTTGAAGGTGATGTGAGATTAGAAGTATTAAAAGTTTTATACTAATTTTAGAGGCCCTATTCAACGTAGGAGCAAGTGTGTGCATATGAATTTCATATATAAATGAAGAAAATATTTAGCATGGAGTTCAGAGAGAGGGAGAAAAGAGAGAGAGAGAGAACAAATTGTCAATAAGGAGCACTCAATTTTTTTCGAAATCTTTTCAATTATCGTAAAGTTATCTTTGGTTCATTAAGTGTTTAATCATATGACAAAACATGCTTCAATAATATAGGGTGATTTTTTAGCAACTTTCTCTTTGGCAACACTGTTTTTGGCCGCTCAGCTGTTTTCGTGTAACATATTACTGTCAAACATGTTCAGTTTGGTCTATAATTTAACCATGAATTGACTTACAAACGAACAACGCTTGCAGGTTATTGATTTTTATTATCAAAATTCATGCTCGGTTAAGAAAGTGCATCGTACATTGCTAGTATTTTATGGTCAGTATCATTTCTGGTTTAATGGACAGGTGAACAATCAAAATTGCCGCATTTGGTGTGAAGAGCAGCCAGAAGCATTTCAAGAACTGCCAATGCATCCCGAAAAATGCACTGTTTGGAGTGGATTATGGGCCGGTGGCATCATTGGACCATATTTTTTCAAAGACGACGAAGGTAGGAACGTTACTGTGAATGGCGAGCGCTACAGTGTGATGATTACAAACTTTTTTTTTTGCCCAAAATGGAGGAGCTGGACTTGGCTGACATGTGTTTTCAACAAAACGGTGCCACATGCCACACAGCACGTGAAACAATGCCCCAATTGAGAGGCGAGTCCGGTGAACAGTTTATTTCATGTTTGGGGCCGGTCAATTGGCCGCCTAGATCATGCGATATAATGCCTTCAGACTATTTTTTGTGGAGTTATGTTAAGGCACATATCTACAGCGACAAGCCCGTTGACCGTTGACGCACTGGGAGCCAATATTGAAGAATTTATCCATTTGAAGCGCAGCCGTGGTCAACATTTACATGAAATCATCTTTAAACATTGAATTATACAGATCGTTCTATCCACTCAAATAAAGATTTCATACATTTCTGTAAATTTCATGTGTTGTTTTTTTTTTTTTAAATCAAATCCGAAGGCTCTTAAAAAATCAACCTGTATATACAAATGCCTTTTTTCTTTGTGTCTATGTGAGTCATTGATTTATTTCAATACTAAAACCAATGAGTTCAAAACGAATGAAAGAGGAAAAAAATAAAAGTAAATTTAATAAAAATGTGACGAACCGTAAACCCCTTAATAATCAATGCCTTCAATGCTAATAGTAACCACTAGCAACTGCTCACGAAATATAGCTAATGAGTACGTTGATACATTCACATGTCATCTTCGTAGACTCAGAGTTGTTTGGTACTAGAATTGGCATTGCTGAAAAATAAACAAAAATGAAATAGTCAACATGGGTGATGAGAGACCGCATGGCAATGCCATGACATTCGTGATTGAATATTTCGTATATTTTTTAGTACAATACTAAATATATGACTCCCCACTGAAAACAATGGGAATTAATTTATATTTATAATATATAGTATCAATTATGTATATATTAATTTTCCATTAATATTCAATGATTTATACAGGCAGACAAAATGCAGACAATTTTATTAACTTGTTTAAAAAAACTATATACAATAGAATATAATATAAAACTAAAAAAAAAAATAAAACAATTTTTTTTTTAATAAAATAGAAAATTCAAAAGCTTAAAAATAAGTTTTAATTATAATATACCATAGGCCAGCACAACGAGTAATAACAAATTATAAATAATTCAAAACAAATCATCAATACGAATAATAAATTAACAGTTGAAAATATAAAAAAAAAATTAATAAATTAAATGGAAAATGGCGTGCAAAAAATTTATATATATTATTTTCTGTTTTGTCAAACCGGAGACAACATTTGGCCAAAATAACACATCCGATGACATTCAAATTACCTCACTTGCCACTTCATATAAAATAAATGTATGGCAATTTGTGTATAAATGTGTGTATATGTCACACACACACACACGCACACAATAATGGCTAACAATTTTTTGATTAATGTGTCTGCAACAAATTATAAATAGTCACAGACAATGCTTATATTGTATACATATATAGCAACAACATACTATGAGTATATTGCCACGCACATCATGCAAGCGTCCCCATATTTTTGCCTTGTATGTATAGTTAGTTACTTGTATGAGTGACATGCTGTGACACTCTTGCGGATATATGTAGTCACATATATTGTATCATACATATATAAATGCGTACATATAATCGAGTGTTAATATGTACGAATACTAGTGCAAAAAAAAAATATTATATGTAATGTATATTAAATGTTGCATTTTACAAATCATCCTGCTGCTTTTACAGTTGATTGCATGTTTTTAATATATATTAATTATGTATGATTTTTATACATATAAGTACCTATATATGGTATTGTTGGTTGACTAATTGTAAAATTAATATTTTCATTTCACGTACATATTTAGTATTAATATATATTAATCTATACAATATATGTATTGAGACTCGAAGCATATCTCAGCAACCAAGCGCGCCATCTATGTGTGAGCACATGCGTTTTGAAGCTTCAACCTTCCTCTACTAACTGTCAATGGCATTTGGTTGACATTTAATGTTTATTGACATTCATTTTACAAAACACGTGTTCGTTTGATGTGGAAATTTTAACATGGAGCAAAGAGCGGAAAATAAATTCCACGCAAAAATTGGTAAAAGTGCATCAGAAATATTCGGAATGATGCAGCAAGCGTACGGCGATGCTTGTTTATCAAGATCAAATGTTTTTATATGGCATAAACGGTTTGTGGATGGCAGAGAGTCGCTGGAAGATGAAATAAAAGAAGGAAGGCCAATTTCAGTGCGGACGCCGGAAGCGATCCAGAAAGTTCGTAATTTTATTTCAGAAGACCGCAATACTTCAGTGAAAATGATGGAAGAGGCCTTAAACATCAACAGAGAAACTATCCTACTCATTCTTCGCGAGGATTTGGGCAAAACAAAGGTCTGCGTGAGATTTGTTCAACACACATTGACCGAGGACCAAAAATTAATGAGAGTCAGTCATTCTAGAGGCATGGTTGCAGCTGCAGAAAATGATCTAAACTACCTGAAAACAATTGTTACGGGTGATGAAACTTGGTGTTTCCAATACGATCCAGAAACCAAGCCTCAAAGTGCGGAATGGAAATCAAAAAACTCACCACAACCCAAAAAAAGACGAAAAGTTCCATCAAACATCAAAACAATGCTCATCATATTCTTCGATAGCAAAGGAATTATCCGCAAAGAATTTGTTCCAACTGGTCAAACAGTTACTTCCGCATGTAACCTCGAAGTTTTGAAGCGTTTGATATCCAGAATCCGTTCGACCAGAATACCGCGATCCAAAAATTTGGTCTCTGTTGCACGATAATGCACCGAGTCACACAGCACTCATTGTTCGTCAATTTTTGGCTCGGAATCAGGTCTGTGTGTTGAATCACCCACCGTATTCACCTGATTTGGCACCGTGCGACTTCTTTTTGTTCCCAAAACTGAAATTGAAGTTGAAAGGATGCTTTTTTGATGACATTTAGACCATGCAACGGGCTTCGACGAAGGCATTGGAGGCAATTCCGAAAAATGAGCTGGAACACGCGTTTGAATCACTATTAAATCGATGTAACAAGTGTATTGAACCAGGAGGAGAATATTTCGAATAAATATACCGAAAAATTAGCAGATATCGTGTTTTAATTGTGTTTTCTAGAGGCAGTCTTAATACATAATTGTCGCACCTTGTATATATTGGGATTATTTATCACCTGGTTTTAAAAAACCACCTTTTATGATTAAGAAGACTCTTCACTTTGCTTCATGTTCATCCTGGTTTATATTCCAATGCAGATAATTCTAAAGTTTCTCGCTCGCAATATTTAACTATTATCTCATCATATGCGCCCAAGGTTTTATACAATATTCCAGAACAGACACCATCTAAGAAATGTGATGTGAGATATCTGACGTGGCAAACATCTCAAAAATACGTGTGGGCAACATTTTACACTAAATTATGCTGTTCCATAATGCACCGACAGAAACAATGGTTCAATTGCGCTACGAATTACTGCCTCATCTATCTTCGTGTAAATATCTCCTTGACTTCTTTTTGTTCCACAAATATGCAAACATTATGCGAAGGTAAAAGAGATTAGTCCAAGAATGAGGTCATTGAATAAATCGGCAAATACATCCAAAACAAATTAATTCAATTATTAATTTTTCACAGAATCATCAGTCTGCCCTCGCAAGATGTTGCACTAGGGCGAGAATATGGGCAACATAAGAAGGTATAAAAACATTTTATATAGAGGAATAGCATTGAGAGCTATTCCTCTATATTTACCAAATTCCAAATATCTAAAACTTTGAACCGCCGTACAGTGATTGGATTTCATTCAATGACGTAATAAAATTAGAATCAGTCTTCGAGATATGTATAATGAAACTGACATAAATACATCGCCATTTGCGTAAAATAACTTCAATAACCTCAACAAATCTCCTATAATAAAGCTAAAGCCGAAATATATATTTTTACATACAAATCAGTTATTAAAATTTTTTTGTTCATTTGCAGTCACTGTTTTGTAATAAATTAAATAATATTGATTTAATACTCTTACATACTCATAGAATGTGGCTACCCAAAAGAAGAAACTTCTTTCAAAAACACAAACAGAATTAGATTTGTGTGAAAAACTTTTCCTCGTATCTTCTTATATAAATTACAATATTTAGAAGAAAATTTGATGAAAAAAAACTAAAAAAAAAAAACTAACAAAAACTCTAAGAAAATTCAATTAAAAATTATGCCAACAACAATTTCAAGTGATTTCAAACATTTTCGTTTCAAAATCATAATAATAATGATCACATATGTACGTAACAATAACAAAACACAGTAATTATATCATCAAGAAATGAATGTTGCAAAAGAAAATGTTCATGTAAGTAATTTGATTAAAAAGTTATACTACAAACTCATACGCACTTGTTGCAATAAACACAAAAAAAAAAACAGAAAATCCCATTTTTCGTATGTCAAAAAAAAATCGAAGGCATCATGAAGTATGACTATAATGTTGCTATGGATATGAAGGTTTGAAACTTTTGTAAATATCAAAAGTAATATACTCCATCTATTCATTATCTATGTATGAATTTCTATCCGTCTATCTGTCCGTCTGTTCTGTCTTCATTAGCATTTGCACCAGTGCGGTTTAACGCTTCAAAAATATGGCATAAAAACTTTTACCGCCACCTTATACGAGTATATGACGAGTCCTCGTTGTGAAACCATCATTTGTATGATGCTGCTGCATACTGAAGGACACCTAAATCATATATGCTTTGCAAGTATGTTACAAAAGTGTAAGCAAAGAAAAATCGTACTTTGTTTTCATGAAAATTTTTTTTGTTCTCTCACAGAAGAATAGTTAGTACTTTTGGAACTTCAACTACAGACATGGCTTAAAAATACAAATATCAAATTTGGTGCAAGTGATTGAGAGAGATGTAACTTTTTTCGTATTTGTTCTGCATTTAAGCAACTCTAAGTGGTCGGTACTTTTTGAAGATCTATACCGCAATCTTATTAGATCTTGGACGCCATAAATGTGAGAAAATATATGAATCAATTGCAATTTACATGGGGAAGGATCTGTCTTAGTTGGATGGACTGATGTCAACTATTTCAGTTTCTTCTAAGTAGATTGATATTTATCCCAACATTATTGCAATATACAATATTATTTTCTATGATTGAACAATGCAGCATATTTTTTCGAATATATTATGGTGAGATTAGTCTTTAAGCTTTTATGAATACGAAATAATTCTTCCATGATTAAAAATCAATAAAAGAGCTTAAGATTGATACATTTTGTTACCATTGTTTGGAATATAACATTATTTAAATGATCGCCATGAGTTGATCGAGCGACTAAGCGACTCTTCAAATGTTGAGGAATCTGAACTCTACGATATATATCTCTAAATCGAAAAATTTTAAGAGAAAACACATTTTTTCGACTTTGGATATCTTCTTCTTCATCTTCTTATGTGGCCAACCGATGATCGATTTAAGCCGAACATATAATGCGTCGCCAGCCTTCTCTGTTCTTCGCTTGCTGGCGGCAATTAGATAGTCCAAGCGTCGCCAGGTTACCCAACACTTGGTTCTTCCAACGGAAGTTTGTTCTTGCTCTTCTTCTGCGTCCTCTAGCGCGTGCCGAATTAAATACCCTCTTCACTGGAGCGTCTTCTTCCATTCGCTCAACATCACTCAGCCAGCGCAGCTGCTGGATTTTGAATATTTGGATATATTTCATGAAATTGCAGTATAAAATAATTTGTTGATAAAATTTTTGATTTTGATTTAATAAAATTTTGAACTTCAGACAACTCATTTAGTATCACAAAACAAACGCTAAATTTACACTGGCCGTATGACTACGAAATATGCAATCTTAGAGGCCTAGTTAAAGAAACTATTGAATTGTAACAGAATAATCTAAATTCTGGGAATTAAATTCTGATAAATATGAAATTCATAAAATTTAAGATTAAAGTTAAATCCACAAAAATAGAATGTATTTCACTTCAAAATATGACTCTTAAAATCAATAAGCCTCACTCAAAGAATCACTCTGAGCCAGAACCTAGCAAAAACCAGTTCAATTGGAGATCCGAAAAAGAAAATGGAGTTGGATCGGCCACGTTCTGCACAGGGAGAGCGGCGACCTAACAAGTACTGCGATTGACTGGAACCCCCATGGAAGTCGTAGACGAGGAAAACCAGCGAACACCTGACGACGACTATTAGAGTTGGACACCCGTGCCATGTGTCTTAGCTGGAATGAAGTGAAGAGACTGGCACAAAATAGACCCGAATGGAAGAAATTCATTGTGGCCCTATGTTCCCGACTGGAACCCTTGAAATATGGATGGATGGATGGAAAAATCACCCAATCACAGTACAATCAATTCAGATTCCACTCTGAGGAGGAGGAAGCAATGAAACTTTTATAGGCAGATTCCAAGTCCTCTCTAGAATGAAACTAGAGAAGCTGGCCGGATATAAAATAGAAGAATAGAATAAAGATCGTAATGCTGGGATTATCAAACTCTACATACTTTTACCTATCCCCCCACAATCCTAGCTCAAATAATTTCAATCATTAGCAGTAACGTAGGAAACTTGAAATGGAAGTCCAGCTTTTCGAGAGTTTACTCTCTGAAATCATATTTGGGCATTCACCAAACCCAAGAGCTTAGGCTAATAACTTGCATATAATGTGTACGCTCCAAAATTGAATAAAGTAAATTTACTTGCAAAAATTTCCAAAATAACATGAACAGGGACAATTCTATATGCACATACATATTCATTCATATACATTTATTCAAATACATACATGTCGCTATATACATGTTTATGAACATGAAGCACTACTGCCTGCTACTGTCTGTTAGACAAGTATGTAAAAGCAACAGTGGTAGTCAGCAACAGCTAATCAAATATTGGCTTGCATTCGTGCGCATACACATATGAAAACACATAGGCACACATACATAAACATGTATGAATTAAAAACGCATAGACACACACACACACGCACAGACATAAACAATAAATATATGGTATATTACAATTTTAAATCCTTTAGACACGTGTACAATGACGAGTGAATAGCAAGTGAGTAGTATTCATACAAACTCAAGCCACACACATACACACAACTCAGAGGTAGATATACTCCACATCCAAAATACAAATAAACACGCACGTATGCACACGCTCACATATTTCAATACTCATACAAAAGCTGTTATTAAATTAAGTACTGTTATGACATGCAAATCTTTTTGACAAAATAAAAACAAACAACAACAACAACAACAAAACATAACTCACGTAGAACTTTGTTGTATTTTTAATTGAAAATGAACATAATCGGTGGAGTCAACCGGAAATGGGGGAAAAAAAAGAAGAGCTACACCAAAGAAAAAAAAAAAACCCTCCAACAAAGAAGTTGTTTATAAAGCATTGAAACTTAAAACTTCAAAAATTGTATCCTGTAAATCCTTTTAAGCCATATTAGGATTTAAGTAGGTATATGCTTATACAAAAGGTTATTATTATTATGATTATGATTATGATTATGATTATGTACTTAAAACACATACTCAGTCAATTCAACAACACAACAACACATATGAGTATAAACGCATACAAATTTTGTTTGTGTGTGATGCATCCTTTTTTAAAATTTATGCTTCATGCATAACTCTATCATTCATTCATCCCTACGTACGATATATAACTATGCATATTCATCGTTCATTTGATGATATTTAATTAAATTAGACCATTATTATATGACATAAACAAGACACTCAACGATACCGCACTATGGGGCCATCTCAAGCAAGTGAGTGCTCCAAATTCATTTTTTTTTTAAATGAGATCAATTAAATAAAACAAAGCAACAATATCAGCACAATAAATTGATTCATTTGTGGGCGTAAGTTCAATACAGGGTAGGTCACTTAAAGTGGAAGCATGTCTATATGAAAAATGATAAAAAATAAAACATATAGTATCACGAAAATGGCCATATTCAACCCTGACGGCATTTTTTATCGACCAGTCAAAATTTCATTTTTCATTTTTCATGGAATAATGGTTGGAATAAATACTGTACTATTCCATGGTATAAATTTCCTTCGACTGACGTTTCCTATGCCGTATGCAATTAGTCGTTTTGACAGCGCTATCAAATGCTATAGGGTTGCACGCTATGTGCTCCGCTGTCTCTGCGTCCTCCATGCATAATCTGCACATATCAGCATCCTTCCCTCCCTTATTGCAATCAACCAGCTCAGAGTTAACCATCCTAGACTGCGAACCCTCCCCGATTCACTGGCCCTTGGTAGCCTCAACGAGGACTTTGCCTGTCTAGAAGTGGACAACCTCTCCCATCTCCAGAGATGGAGTTTCCTTTTCCAATCTTCCACCTTTGCCTTCTCCGTACCGTTATTAAGCGGAACTACTGTCTCCGGCCCATAAAATTCAGCTTTAGATCCTTGTGTAGCTAAGCTGTCTGCAGCTTCATTTTACTCTAAACCAATGATGACCGCTGATGACCGCTTGGTTGTCGAGTGCTAGCAAGATTTTCTTACCTTGCACCTTCCCATCCCATAGATGGCCTAGCGGTTTAAATTTAATAGAAATTCTCTTACTTTTTAGGGATCTACTATAAACAGAAGGCAGGGCTCCCCTATTTATATTTTTTTCCTAGATGGTATATTAGTTGAATAGTTAAACATTTTAAATATTCCGAAGTTAGTCATTTTGATTGCTCCGTAAAGCGTGACAGTTGACCGATCATGGCCATTATCAATCTCATCCGAACTCTTGCATCATAGGTTATACTCATGCCAAATTTTGTCAAAATAGCTCAATATTATTTCAAGTTATTGTGCAATCCAGCTAAATGGCAGACAGATGAACGGACGGACGGACATCTTTAAATCCAATAGATATTTACGTGATGTGGAATAGGAATCTATATACTTTCCTTCAAGTGGCGACAAACATCTGACCGAAATAAATAAATACACCTGGCACTCATGCAGAGTATAAAAATATGATATCCGACGTGCCAGAGTAAATAATTAGATTTTCTTTGGGTCATTGAATCCATGGTTCCTTTTAATCAATCAATCAATAAGTGCGTGAAGTTGGAGCAAGGACATAATCCTTGTTCGTCAAGTGGACCACGAGGATCTAAGCCCTACGGCTGATATCTCTGAGGGCTAACCACAAGTGTTATGGACACTGCGACCAAACGAAATCTTTTGTACCCAAGCTCGTCTACGATACTAGAATCTCCTCTACCTTTTTAATGAAAGATTGAATTGATCTTGTCGAACTGTGGATGATTGAAGCTGGTGTTGGGAAACTCAGCTTAAAGGGTATTCGCAAAAGATGTAGATCGATGTTTCATCCTCCTCTAGACAGAGTCTACACTCCGTGTCAGAGGATAGTCCCACTTTGTGGAGGTGGTATTTTAACCAGTTATGTCCTGAGAGAAGCCGGTTATTAAGCGTAAATTTGTTCTACTAAGACTAATTCTGTCAAAAGCTGCATCGAAGCTGATGAGAGTTTTCGCTTGGCGAAGACCTGTCGAATTTGTTCATTGTATTTGGTATTTGTCGTGATAATGTTTTTCTATCATAGCTTTGGCCGATGCCCAGCTTATACCGCAGAAAGGTTCTGGGCAGAAAGGAAGTAAGCATTCGGTGACTAGTTTTGAGGAGAACTCCCATGAGGAAAGAGATTTAATGGCAGCTTGGCTATCTGAGTAGAAAAGAATGCACGCTTCTTTGAGCCCTTTGGCATGTAGATGACGCGCACGAGTAGTCTGGAAGTAGAAGTCACTCTTGGTAGAGCCAGATTGCCAAGGGAAGCCTAGCTTAAAACAGAAAGGCGGCAGGTATTCTGAGTTCGCATATTAATTACCGTGCACCCCCACGGCCATGCATCTATCGGCATATGCTGTTCCACCTTAGAATTGGGTTCCTTGGATTTGGATAGTTCCTTTACAATTACAAAAAAAAAAAACAAGAACAACGAAACAAAATGCGTTTATAAGAAAAATTCTCGAAATCATTTATATCTACAATAAACCCTTTTAAAAATATTTCTTATTACAGAAGTTTCATTAGCGGCTACCTATTAATTGGGAAGAAATACAATGTTAAGGAGAGTAGGAAATATTTATCCAAATGATCTATTTATTTTTAATTCTATAGAAAACACGCCAGTGTGCAGATATAGCGTTGTTGTGCTCATTATTTTCATTATATTTTTGATTACACGCTTTTATGCAATGGCCCCATTGTGCAATGCAATGTGGCCGGAGTACTTTATTGTATGTAAATATATTTACATTTACACGATTTTAATACATAGTTAGAAAAGGGGTGTGGAATATTAAAATTCTATTTTCACATATGATAAGATATTAAGTATTAAGGTATCTATAATACATATTAATGTGAGGAGAAAATTGTGTTAACTTTGTAAGATATGCAATACCCTTAAGTATGTATTAAAACGAGGTCCTTTTCCCAAAAATACATACTCATATTATAATATATTCTTATTAACATTCATAATTATTTTGTAATATTTAGAAAGGGTTTTGCTTAAAGTGTAATTAAATACAAGGTATAATACTCGCCACATCATCGACATTCTCATCTCATTGTTATTCTCTTAATAATGCTAATGTATGCACATATTAGTCGGAGTATCATTAAAGTGAGTTTAATGGTAATAGAAATTTAATCAAAATTATATTTAGAGAAAATTTGGTTTTCTATTTTTGTTCTCTTGCATAAATTTTATACTTACTCGTTGCATATTCTATTGGACTTTGTATTAGTTATAGTATTGTCTACCAACACTACGATAATTATTAGTAATATGCATATAATAGCTCTGCCAAAGAAAAAGTATGATTTTCTTAGTATGATTTTGATTATAAATTTTTGCAAAAATAAACAAACATAATATAAAATAAAAATAGAATTCTTATCAAGCAAATATTTGTTAAGGTTCATTAAAAAGATGTGTAATTTTTTGTTTTTTAAACAAATTTTCTTACAAAGATCCTTTAGAAAATCATTTAACGCATAGAACAAAATTATAGCCTCAGATTTGAAGAGATCTAACATACATATATACATACATACACCAACAATCGAGTCACCTTCTGCTGCTTGAAATATATCATACACCACAACTCACTCTCTTAATGTCTACGTTTGTAATAAATATTTTGCGAGAATCAAAACAATAGAGAATCGAAATGGAAACTAATCGAATAGCATGAATAATTTATGAATCTACTCTCTATCTCTTACCAATTCTTTTTTCCATTCGAAAGCTTCAGAATCATTGCATCAATATTATTATCTCAATATGCTGCATAAAAGTCGAAGGCGTTATTAGTATTTTTGCAGACGCCATTCTTTCAATTCTTAAAGTTTATCCAATGCTATATGTAAGTTTGTATGAAGTATTGAAATGCTTGATTTCCAATTTATTCGTAATTTAAAGTTTTACGAAAGGATTCAATTCTCATACAGAGAGGAATTATTTTTATTAAATAGGATATGAGTAGAATTTGCATTTTATTTGAGAAATATATTTTTATTTGAATAATTTTTTGAAAAAGGAGAAATGTAGAAAGGTATATTTGAGTAAAGAAATTGGGAAATTATTGGTGAGGAGTAGAGACAATAGTTATTAAAGAAGAGCTGCTCTATCTGCAACTTCTCTGTTCCTATTGGAACCTATAAAAGCGTTAGTGTCGCCAAAAATTGGCAGACAGATCTTATTCACGTAAAGAATGTGTTTTGTACTATAATATAACTGTACTCTACTGTACTGTACTATACTATCAAGGCAAGATGTCGGATGTTCCGGTTGATACAAGTGCTATGCCCTATAATTAATCATAATAAAGCTAAGGTCCGTTTCGGCTCTTATTTGGAAAAATGTTGACACTTGAAGTGAAATTAAAATTTCCCACAATTATTGTGAGTCGCATTCGCATAACTGTAGATGAATTCATCCTTCGGCGTCCACACGATAAATCTGAGCAAAACTTTCGGTGCAGACAAAAATATTTAAGAATGTGATCGCTTTGAATGAAATGTAGAAATCCCACAATCGCTCAATATATCAACTCCTTGGCTAACAGATCTATAGTATTTCATATTTTCGATATACAATGTCGACTTTATTGCACTTTTTCCGACGTGAATGCACTCGATCGATCTAACAACGGTTACGTTGTCTACAGAATTTTCGCATTTACTAATTGAATTATCACTAGCGTGGCTTTGCTGCTAGATCGTTGACATTCGTTGACGGCAGTTATGCTTGTTAACATAGCCACCGAGATGGAAATGATCCTTTTCCGATAAGATAATGTTTTTGGAGAAAATCATCATTTTCTTTGTAGGACCCAATCAGCGAATGTACGGTATTGTGCATTACCACGAGGCAACAGCTGCTGCATTAATTGGACTTTATGTGGGAGGTCGTGGAAATGGGCAATTGTTGCGAACGATGGTGAATAGACATTACGGGAGACTCAACGACACTCTCACTTATGGCTCACTCTCACTTATGCTAGTTTTGCTAAAAATGAGCCTGATCACTCAGAATAATTTTGTTTGTGAAATATGTCTTCTTCATTCATTCCAGCACCCAATCAGTGAATATACAGCGTTTCCCGTAATCTAAGGGCTTCAATTCTTGTGTCAACTGGACGTTATAAGCATGCAGGCCAAGAACTTTATGTGTTCGTCTCGAAATGGAGAATCCAGGGTTTTCCGCAATACTCTCAGCTACAGCTGCGATATTTTGAGTTGGCCTTTCCGGAAGAGCACAAGATGGAGTTTTTACATCACTAACGTGTTCGAGAGGTTCGAATTTATCGATTAATTTCACTATAGCTGTGCGAGAAGACGCCAAATGTTGGCCAATAACAGTACGAACTTCATAAATCACGCTCTCGATATTTTTATCATTTATTTAGTGAATTTTCCCTATTTGGGGTCGGCTCTCCTTGTACGATATTTCCAGGTCAAAACGGATTTTATTAAGTTGCACCAAGTTCGAAGTAGTCTTCCTGGGCCTCTTTTACTCTCTTCCAGCGGAGACGATTTTCTTGCAGTTTATATGTGATAGGCGCCACCTTACTGCTTCCACGAATGTACCTCTTCTGGACTTTATCGAGTAGGGTAACACCATTGGCCCACATACGCATTTCTGTCACATGTAGTTTCTGTTGTAGGTTCTGCGGTATCGCCCAGCACTCAGAGGAATAAAGCATTGCTGGTCTGACAATAGATTTGTAGATTTTGCCTTTTATGTGTTGTGGCATCCTTTTGTCGCAAAGAATCGCCTGATGTGGATCTCCAGCTCTGCCACCCACATTGGATACTATGCGATATTTCTTTGTCAAGCACGCCGTTTACACTAAAATGCGAGCCAAAGTATTTGAAGCTTTTGACGCTCTTGATAGCATGTGTCTTGAACATGTGTCGATCCATATCTGAAAATCTCTAGTACTTCTTTGTCAAATATCAACGAATGACAGTTGACAGTTGACACCTGAAAAAATAATGGGAAATTTAAAATGACACCTTTTGTTGAAATACCCTGTATTAGATCAGTGGTAACTTCTAATTATCTAATTATCACATATACTTACTTGTAAGCAAAAACTTTTAAAAGTGATAATCAAATAATTGACCAAACATATTTAAGGGCATCTAAGCAGCGGTATATTTATTTATTTTTATTCATTTGTTGATACGGTATAACGAGCTGTGTGTGTCTGTTTTAGTTTTTCTCTATACCTTCAGCGTGTACTTTATAGGTACATACTCGTACCTACATATATTATACGTCATCATTCTTCGGTTACTTCTTCCGGCTATTGGTCATCCTTGCTTCCCATTCCCGCTTCTTATTGCCAGTTTTCAATGTCAATGATTTTGCTGCCTATTTGTTTGTTTGTCTATTTCTTTATTTGTTTTGATTTATTTCAAGTGGAAATGCTAGTGAAAACTTAAATTGAAGCAACAGCAGTAGAACATCAAGCATTTGCTGCATGCAGCAGCCATCATATTGTTGCTATTACCATCGCTCTTGTTGTTTGTTCTTCTTGTTGTTGTGTTGTTGTTGCCTGCAGTTATTTTTATTACATTTATCGACAAAATACAACATGAAACTCCAACTTAAGGCTGAAGTGCTATGATGGCTGCCATCTACAGTATTGTATTGTATAATAGGAGGAGGAGGAATGCTCGTGTTCTCGTATCTCCATCCCATCCTCTTAACGAACTAAAAAATGTTTATTTACGAAAATTGCTTCTTTTGTATTGTTGTTGTTGTTTTTTTTTTTTTTTTTTTTGCTGATTTAAAGAATTTTTATTTCTATTTTCTCTTATTGCATATTGTAATATGGATGATGTATGTGTGGCAACATGAAGATGAAACGTATGTTAAGAAGCAGGCAGTCAGTCTTGTAGCAAGGCAAATTTTATTGAATTTGCGTACTATAAGGGTTATTAATGAAAATCATTCTTAGCACATATTTACCTTACGTTCTGAATGTTGCATATACAAATCGGAGTCACATTTTATAGTTAATTTATTTACAGTATTTAACTTTTTTTCTTGTCATTTGAAGTGTAATAGAACAAATTGAAATAAAATGAATCTAAAGCTATGTAGCATATAGTTAATACATAAAAATAAAAATAAATATGTGGCCACATAAAGCCCCAAAGGGCTCATTGGCCGAGCTTCTCTTCCATTACTGTTGTGCGTCTTAAATTTTGGACAATATTAGAAGGGACCTACTTATTTTAGCCGGTTCCGAACGGCAGAACACTTGTGACATCACTTTTTCTGAGCTTTGTCACAGAGTTCTTTAAGAAGCTTTTTCATGGCAAGTTGTTACTGTCGGAAGAATTGCCAATTGCTTGCCGACAGGTGGGTACCGTTCGAAAGAAAAATCTTATCGATATTAAATTTGTTATGCATCAGCCGGGGATTGAACCACCGACCTACAGATCAGAAGGCGAACACACTAACCACTGAGCTACGGCACATAGCTATATGAAATCGAAGGAAATTACATGTCTGAACTATTTCTTATGATTATGGTGAAAATAGCTATAGTTAAAAAAAAATATATATATCAGAACAGTAGATAAATATTTACTCAGATAAAATTAAATGCTGTCAAGTACTTTATTATCCTTCAAGATGTGTTGATAATGTTAATACTGCGGTTTTATTTACAAAGTCATTACAATACTAAGGGGATAAATATAATAGAATGGGTCGAAAACAATTATAAAATATTCACGCTTTAATAATAAGGGTACTATGTATAATAAGGGAGTGTCTGGTTGCTATAAAAAATTTCTTTGGGACTACTCTTAGGTTAGATTATTAAATTTGTTTAAAACCACCCTAAAACAATCAAAAACATTTCAGAACTTTATCCGAATTTTTATCATTTCATGCGTTTGTATAACAAATGATCTCATATGCCACCACTGCATATTTTTACTCAGATATATACGAGTATTATTGACCGCCAAAATTATATTCGGTAGCTAACTCGTAAACTTAGAGTTGTTTAAATAAAGTAGAATATATTGTAATTACATCATATAACATTTTAAAAGAAAAATCGTTGAGCAAATACAAAATCGAAAAATACCAAAAAATTACATATACGTTTTGTAGTTTTTAGAGTATGTTAGGTTAAGTTGTATTGACTGACCTGAGTGAGGTGGTAACATATAGGCCCTCATCGGTCTCTAGTAATACCAGAATGTCTAGATCTAGTTACGAGCTGTAAAGATCATTAAATAATTCAATTTTCATCATGAACACCAGGAGCGCTATCCGGCTTAAAGCCACTGCATCTGCTACACCGTTGAACTCCAGGGCTCCTAAGCAGTTTACGTTGGTTTTTAGAGCACATAGTTTAAATACATTTTGTATTCTTTCAAAGAGAGTTATCACACACCAAACCTTTTTTTCTTGTGTGCGGATAAATTTAACTTAATGTAAGACAGAGGATAACGAATGAATTAATGTAGAAAATTTGTTGGTACCCTACAACCAAGTGCAAAAGTATATTAATATATAATAATCTAGGACAACAATATTCAAAACGTAGATTGACATTGTAATAGGTTATACATAGTTTAAAAAGATTTTGATGAGTCACGCCTACTATTAATTGCAGTTTCCAAACGAAAACGATGTACGCCCCCCTAATCATATATCGCTATAGATGTTAAGTTTGAACAGTAATAGAACGACAGAGCTCTTCGGATATACCATATAGTCGATAATGATACAATATAGTCGAAAATAATTTTGCAATTTTTCACGTAATTTCGTCACAAGTGTTTGATTCCATACAAAAACAATTCCAATCAAACATAATTTGAAGGCTATTAAGAACAAGCCCAAATTTCGATCATGTATCCAGACACATATAGCACTATATCTTAAATGAATGAAAGGACATGAGTCCCCTAAGGATTTTAAAGCAATTATTTGTGGTAGATCTACATATAAGTACAGAGTGATTTTTTAAGAGCCTTCAGATTTGATTTAAAAAAAAAAACGCATAAAATTTCGAGAAATGTAAGAAATTATTATTTGAGTCGATAGAACGATCTATATAATTCAAGGTTTAAAGATGATTTCATATAAATGGTAACCGCGGCTGCGCCTCAAATGGTTCGTACGCTGTGTCCAATTTTAGCATACTCTGTCCAACCTATCGGCCCGTATCTCACGAATAAATTCTTCAATATCAGCTTACTTTTGCGTCAACCGTTGAGGGTTTAGTAGCTATAGACATAAGCCTTAACACAGCCTTTCAAAAAATAGTCTAAAGTCGTTAAATCGCACAATCTAGGTGGCCAATTGACCGGTCTTGTTGAAACCACATGTCAGCCCATTCCAGCTCTTCCATTTTGGGCAAAAAAAAAAATTGTAATCGTCGCACGGTAGCGCTCGCCATTCACGGTAACGTTCCTGACTTCGTCGTCTTTGAAAAAGTACGATCCAATGATGCCACCGGCCCATAATCCATTACAAACAGTGCATTTTTCGGGATGCATTGGCAGTTCTTGTAATACTTCTGGCTGCACTTCAAATACTTCAATTTTGATTGTTCACATATCCAACTTTGCCAGAGCGCATTCGTCAAAAGTTAGCCGTTGTGGTAGGTCGTGTGGCTTCAATTCTTGCACCATCTGTATTTTAAGAGGTTTACACCCAAATTCTTCCGCAAAATTTTCCACGTAGTGGAGCAACAGGGGCCCAATTGCTGCGAACGGCGCCGAATCGATAATTCACGGTCATCAACACCACTGGCGGATACAGCTGCGATATTTTCCTATGTCCGCACTCTACGTATGAATGTTGGTGGTTTCTAGTCCAATAATGTAATTTTGGTCTGAAATTTCGTAACAAGTTTCCGAATATCCGCCTCAGAAGGTCGCCTGAACTGACCATAAAATGGAAGAAGTGCAGGATACACTTTCTTAACCGGCCATGAATTTTGATAATAAAATTCAATAATCTGTAAGCGTTGTTCGTTTGTAAGATTATTCATGGTTAAATTATAGACCAAACTGAACATGTTTGATAGTAACATGTTACACGAAAACAGCTGAGCTGCCAAAGACAGTGTTGCCAAAAAGGAAGATGCTAAAAAATCACCTGTATAACACATCGCTAAAATTAAAAATAATGAAGTCTGTTTTCGGTAAATTACGTTAGAGTTCCAAATCGATCGTTTGGATAGACTGGAGCTGCTCGTAATGGATGACACCCCAGCAATAGGACATTTCCCAATTCGTTTTATTCTCGAAAATTCAAAAAGAATGAATGATTCCAAAATTTAATAATATGTATATTTTAGGACACACCTTAATTGTTGTTCTTGCTTTCTTCTTCTTTTCCCTATATGTATTTAACTAATTTCACTTGCAATCACTGTTTTGCCAATCTATTATGATATTATTAAGCAAAGTAGAAAATACAAAAGTAAGCAAATTTCAGAGTAAAAAAAAAGCAACGAAAAAGTTGAAAACTTTTAATTAGTACTACTTTTTTTTTTTGTAAGCGATTTTCTTTTCTACCATTATATATATATTTTTTTTTTATTATTAAATTTTTTTGTTTTGTTTTTAGATTTCCATTGTTTGTTTGAGAAAGTTCAAAGGCTATCAAAAGAATATTTAATATGATTAATTAAAAGAAAAGAAAGAAAAATTATACGTGTCTGTGTGTGTATGTGTGTAAAGAAAAAATAAATTCTGAAAAAATCGAAAATTTACAAAAATTTAAATAAAGAAAAAAGTTTTATAAAGAAAACAAAATAACAACAATATGAATGCGAGTAACAATTCTAGTGGTAAATTATGTTTTTGTATCATAATTTCTTTTTGAACCTGATTGAAGGGACACTTAAATTAATAAACAGCTTAAGCAGAATCAGCAACAAAAACAACTTTTCTTCTCCACTATCACACATACTAGCACAATAGATAAATAGATAAATAGGATAGATAATGCAATAGATAAAAACATATTAGAATTGAAACCTTTTGGACCATGGAAAACACCATACCTTTGCTGATTGGGTACAGGAAATACATGAGAGAGATCATGATTTCTCAAATAAAATTATTCTGAGTGGTGAGGCTTATTTTCATCTATCTGGGTACGTAGAATAAATAAAACTGTCTCATCTGGGGTTCCGAAAACTCAAAGGCAATGATCGAACAACCATTCCACCGACAACGAGTGAAAGTTTGGTACGGTTTTTACAGTGGCGGTGCCATTGGCTATATATTTTTATGAAAATGATGCTTGTGCGACCGTTTCATTGAATGGATTGCATTACGGGACGATGTTGCATGACTATTTTTGGCCTGAAATCGATGCTATGGAAATGGACTTCGTTTATTTTCAGAAGGATGGTGCCACATGCCATACAGCTGGTGAAGCAATGGTTCTATTGCGTGAAAAATTTCCTGGATTTTGAAAGGCCGCCGAGATCGTTCGACATACCACCATTACACGTTTGTCTTTGGGTCAATGTTAAAGATGAAGTCTACGCAAGTGCTCCAGCAAATACTGTAACACTCACACTCAATATTAGAGCTGTTATTCGCGAGATATAGTCGCAATTATGCCATTGAACCAACGACCTACAGATCAGAAGGCCAACATACTAAACATTGAGCTGGGGCACCCATGAGTTTGTACTTTGGATTAAAATAACATTATCAGCTCTGTTCACAAAAATATTGGGTTTTTTTGTTTAATTTAATACGTCACCTCTCATTGAAAGACGCTGTACATACAGATATAATTCAGAGAAGAATCTTTTTCTACAGCTTGAAAGAGACAATAGTTGGTACAATAATTTTTATTAAATACAGATAAAACATCCTTTGAGTTGTCAAATGATCGACTGATCGATCTATGAATTATACATTCTAAAGTGTTTCTCATTTTGCCGAAAGAGGTACTTACGGTCATTTTCACAGTAGCAAGTTAACTTATAGAATAGAGTTAATTAAGAGTTTTGCTGACTTTAAATGTAGTAAATGAAGTGTAAGATGGGCGATGAAACTTGGATTCACCCCTTAAATTTCACTATATTCACCGATTTGAATCCCAGCGACTATTACTTGTTTTCAAAGCTTAAAACTTCATAGCTGGAAGGAATTTTATAACAAATTTGCCTATATCTTTCGGAAATTTACTTTAATGGTGATATTGAATTATTGGAGAAGCGTTGAAATAATTGTATTGAAATTTTGGGTGAAAATTAAATTAAATTAAAGCGCCGAAGGTCCCATTGGCCGAGTTTCTCTTCAATTGCTGTTGTGCATGTTAAATTTTTGGACAGTATTAGAAGGGATCTACTTATTTTAGCCGGTTCCGAATGGCAGAACCCTTGCGACATCACTTTTTCTGAGCTTTGTCACAGAGTTCTTTTAGAAGCTTTTTCATGGCAAGTTGTTACTGTCGGAAGAATTGCCAATTGCTTGCCGACAGATGTGTACCGTTCGAAAGCTTTTCGATATTAAATTTGTTATGCATGAGCCGGGGATTGAACAACGACCTACAGATCAGAAGGCCAACACACTAACCACTGAGCCACGGTACCCATACAAAGCTAATATTAAACCAAAATTAATTGATTTCATTATCAATGTAAGTACATTTCAGACTACCCTTGATTTTAATTAAAATTTATTTCATAACATGTGCATAAAATGTTAGTCTTAAAGCATAATATCTCTTTCCTTGCAAAATGCATACTTAAATTATACATTAGAGTACTTCTTGTGAGATAATTGTTCTCCAATCATGTGATTATGATGGACTTGTTGGCCAATAAGATTTCCTTGGACGTGCTTGGCTTACAAGTCTACTTTTTCCAAGCATTAACTATTTGCTATTTTATGAAATACATAAACAATTCGTAACCGTATATAGAAGACTTAATTAAGTCTTGAGCAATATTTCATCCCACCAATAGCCTGGCTACTTATATAAAAACAACAATTGTGTATAACTTGCAATCAAAACTCTTCTATTACACAAATAATAGCGCCTATTCTATCCTATTTATTTCATTAGATTTTGATATAAGCAGGAACATATATTCAAGATTATATAACAATTTCTATTAATTTTCAACATTTCATATACATCACACTTATACATTTCCTCTTTCATTCAGAAATATTTGTATGTAACAACCTTTTATTTACCACCATTCCGAAGTAAGGTTTCATTCAATGATGATTATGATGATGGCTAAAACGTTTAACATATAAAAGCTTTTAAAATTTTATTGTTAACATTTTAACAATACTATTTGAAACTATTTGAAGGTACATAGAACAAATAAGAATCAAATATTTCTGCTCAACAATTTGTGGTGCCTCTGTAGGTGCTATATAAAATAAAATAAATTATATTCAAAAACAAAATGAAGGACAAATTGGAAAGGGTCGATTTAATGTGAAAATTCATATTGTGTTAAATCAGATTCAGACCATTATTCTTATCCATATCGAAATAATTCAATTCAATTTTATTGTTTGTGTGAATTATGAATTGAATTTTTGATTTATTACGAGTACTATTTACAAATAATATTATGTACATACATACATACGATACATATAGCTTACTATTCTTGTTTAAATATTTAAGTAGGTATTTATTTTGTTGCAATATAATTTCAATACGATTTTTTTTTGTTTTGTTTTGTGCTCAGGTAAATAACAACAATAAAAACAGTAATAATAGTAATAATAATAATAATAATAATAATACTTAATGCAATAATTTATGGCTATTAGTAAAGTATTTCTCCACAAGTGTTTGGCAATGGAGCATAGAATACATATTATCATTGCTTGGTTGAACACAAAATGGCTCTTGTGGACAATGAATTGGTTTTTATTATTTATTAGAATTTTTCAAATTATTTATTCGTGTTTAAAACTTACTAAATAATCTATAGAAGATGAAAATAATAGATGATAGGCAAACAAGATTTATTAAATAAATTTCTTCAACTATATGTTGAAAATTTCAAGCTTTTTATTTAATATTTTATATAAAGTATACAAGGTGCGACAATTATGTATTAAGACTGCCTCTAGAAAACACAATTAAAACACGATATCTGCTAATTTTTCGGTATATTTATTCGAAATATTCCCCTCCTGATTCAATACACTTGTTACATCAATTTAATAGTGATTCAAACGCGTGTTCCAGCTCATTTTTCGGAATTGCCTCCAGTGCCCTGGTCGAAGCCCTTTGTATGGTCTGAATGTCATCAAAAAAGCATCCTTTCAACTTCAATTTCAGTTTTGGGAACAAAAAGAAGTCGCACGGTGCCAAATCAGGTGAATACGGCGGGTGATTCAACACACAGACCTGATTCCGAGCCAAAAATTGACGAACAATGAGTGCTGTGTGACTCTGTGCATTATCGTGTAACAGAGACCAAGTTTTTGAATCGCGGTATTCTGGTCGAACGGATTCTGGACATCAAACGCTTCAAAACTTCGAGGTTACATGCGGAAGTAACTGTTTGACCAGTTGGAACAAATTCTTTGCGGATAATTCCTTTGCTATCGAAGAATGTGATGAGCATTGTTTTGATTTTTGATGGAACTTTTCGTCTTTTTTTGGCATGTGGTGAGTTTTTTGATTTCCATTCCGCACTTTGACACTTGGTTTCTGGATCGTATTGGAAACACCATGTTTCATCACCCGTAACAATTGTTTTCCGGAAGTTTAGGTCATTTTCTGCAGCTGCAACCATGTCTCTAGAATAACTGACTTTCATTAATTTTTGGTCCTCGGTCAATGTGTGTGGAACAAATCTCGCGCAGACCTTTGTTTTGCCCAAATTCTCGTGAAGAATGAGTCGGATAGTTTCTCTGTTGATGTTTAAGGTCTCTTCCATCATTTTCACTGAAGCATTGCGGTCTTCTGAAATAAAATTACGAACTTTCTGGATCGCTTCCGGCGTCCGCACTGAAATTGGCCTTCCTTCTTTTATTTCATCTTCCAGCGACTCTCTGCCATCCACAAACCGTTTATGCCATATAAAAACATTTGATCTTGATAAACAAGCATCGTCATACGCTTGCTGCATCATTCCGAATATTTCTGATGCACTTTTACCAATTTTTGCGTGGAATTTAATGACCGCTCTTGATCCATGTTAAAATTTCAACATCAAACGAACACGTGTTTTGTAAAATGAATGTCAATAAACATTAAATGTCAACCAAATGCCAAATGAAATTTTGACAGTTAGTAGAGGAAGGTTGAAGCTTCAAACGCATGTGCTCACACATAGATGGCGCGCTTGGTTGCTGAGGTATGGTTCGAATCTTAATACATAATTGTCCCACCTTGTACATCAACTGCAGTTGATCAGAAGAACAAGAAATTGTTCTTTCAAATGATCCCCAAGCAAGTGGCAATTTTTACATGAAAAAATCCCTAAAAATCCCTGATCTACTCGTATCAGTCTAAATAAAGGGTTATCCATTTTGCGGTTTCAAAAGTAAATGTAAATAAAACACATATAAAATATTTTTTATCATGATATTTCTCTTTTATTATAAAGTTTGAACGTTGACATTATGTGTGAAATACTACATCATTTAAATGACCACCACGCAAATTGTTGCAAGCATCGATTCTTTTGAGGTAATTTTCGACTACTTTTTGACACATATTGGGCGCTATCTCAGCCATAACGTGACGAATGTTGGTTTTTAGGTGCTCAAGAGTTAAAGGTTTATCTGCATAAACACGGTCTTTCGCTTAGCCCCACAAAAAAAAGTCAAGCGGTGTCAAATCGCATGATCTTGGTGGCCACTTGATATCGCCACGACGAGAAATTACGCGGCCAGAAAATTTCTCTTGCAATAAAGCCATATTCGCTCGAGTTGTGTGGCATGTGGCACCGTCTTGTTGAAACCACATATTCTCTAAGTCGTATTCTTCAATAGCAGGCAAAAAAAAGTCGGTTATCATATGACCATAACGCTCCGAATTGACGGTGACAGTCGTTCCATCATCGTTTTCGAAGAAGTAAGGTCCAATCACACCTCCGGACCAAAGAGCGCACCAAGCAGTGACTTTTTGTGGATGTAGTGGCCTCTCTTTAATTACTTGAGGATTCTCAGAACCCCAAATACGACAATTTTGTTTGTTAACATACCCACCGAGTGAGAAATGTGCTTCGTCGCTGAAGAAAATTTTGTTCGAAAAATCGCCGTCCACCGCCTGTGTTCAAGCACCCATTCGACGTATCTACGACATTGTGAATGGTCAGCTGGCTTCAGTTGTTGTGTGAGCTGGATTTTATATGGATGTAGGTGTAGATCCAAATGCAAAAGACAAATGCCGTAAGACAGTCCTAATTCCTGAGAACGACGAGGAATCGACACATTCGGGTCTTCGGCAACACTTTCACTTACAGCAGCGATATTTTCGGTGGTACGAGCGAAACGATGATGCACAGGCCTTACAATATATGTAACCGATCCAGTCTCTTCATATTTCTTCACAATTTTGCCAATTGCTTGCGTAGTTGGACGATTATGTAAACCATAATCTCCTCTTAAAGCACGATATGTGGCTGTGGCAGAATCACCATTTTTGTAGTAGGTTTTTACAATTTTAATGCGTTGTGCGATAGTTAAGCGATCCATTTTCGCGAATGTCAGACTTTGAACTGAAAAAGAAAGAAATTGTTTTAACAACTCAGTTTGACAGATGTCGCATTCTAGCCCTATACTTTTGAAACCGCGAAATGGATAACTCTTTACAATAACATGAGTTCATCCCTTCCAATATTTTTCATACTCAATATGAATCACAATATTAAAAGATAAATTGAATAATCTTTAAAATATTTGCACATATTTCAAGCACAAAAAATAACCATAGATAATATCAGTATGACCTTGAGCATTGAAATATTTGTAGAGTTTACACATAAAAATTCTCAGATTGGTTTAAAAAAAAAACGGTAAATCGATTTTTCAAATTAATTTTCCATCATCAACCAACCATCAATAACAATAACAAAAAATAGCGTAATAATACAAGTACTTTAGTAATTTAACACGACTGACATGCAATTATCTCCAACAATCGTTCATATTCTCGTTCCTAGCTCTAGCTTCAGTCTCTCCTAACATTTTGGAAAAGTTTTTTGCATTGAATAATCATCATCATTATCATAATCATCATCATCATCATCATCATCATTATTATAATTTACATTTTAACAAGCATTAGCTACGTAGAAACACTGACAACTGACGGATAATCATCATTATACATTGAAGAACAAAAACAAATACAAGTATTGCTATACTCACTATATGGATGGAGTCGTTTAGCATTCATTCTCATTTTATTATAATCATCCGGAGCAGTTGTTGGGTATCATTTGGGTAATGGCCATTTTTCAAAAATTCACATTGACCCCCATACTAAGTTTGTGACTCGGTCAAAATCATTAATAAGCATATTTCAAATATTTTACAAACAACAGAAACCAAACACAAACAATTACGAATACGGATGGTATAATACAATATTTTGACTAAGAGTATACACATCCAGTATCATATAAATGTAAAGCAATCTGTATTGAGTATGTGTATGTATGTAGAATACATTTAACATCCATTTTGTGGCACCTTCGACCCTAGTAATACTCTACGACGCGTCGGATCTACTAACAGTATACACTGTCTGCACTGCAATGAGTCTAGAGTGAGATAAAGTGCAAAACATTTATCTCCACACAAGTACCAACTTATGTCGGAACGAACCAACAAGTATGTATCTATATATATATCTCTGTACATACATGTGTATAATATGTATGTATGGATAAAAGTCTGATAACACCATTACCAACACTAAACGACATAAATGGAGAGATGTGCAAATGAAACATCACCTCTGGCTATCTATCGTCTTCATTTTGCATCTCTTCTTCACCATTCGTTATGTCTTCACACATATATAGGCGAAATAAGTGTAGGTTAGGACAGTCGATGAGATGGGAGAGTCGATTTGTTTTTCTTCAATTTTTCACATTGAAGTTTCGTTGTGCTCTAGATTTATGATGATGTGATTTTTTAAATGATATCAATGTCCTTGGTTGGGGCAACTACTATACGATAAAGCACTATGTGATACTGCTGAATAAAAAAAAAATTTTATTGCACCTTCAGTCATAGAAAAATTAGCATATCATGCTTCCAGATGATTTTCCTATTTACAAATATTTTTAGAGATTTACGAGAGAAGTGTCTTCATTACTAATGCAAAGGTAATTAATGCAAGTAATGATGCAATTTAGAAGGTTTAAAAAAATACAATTGTAAATAAAAATCTACCGACCAATTTAGCGAACTTTTGTTAGATACCTACACAAAGCCGAATTTTGTATGAGAACCTTTCTAAGAGGTGATGGTAGGGGTATGTACATTTTGGGTCAGAAGAACTATTGGGAGCAGTCAGACATTTTATTGCTCTAGCAGATTTTGTTGAACAATTATCAAGATATTTTTCGATTTTTAAATGCTTTTAAGTTAATTTTGTTAGGGAGTCTCGCTAAGAAGTAAAAATTGGTGCAGACCATAAGTTTGACCTAATCTGTGTGAGTGATGAGACCGAATTAAGAAAAACCTATCATTTTGTATGAAATCTATTTGAAGAATGGAGATAGGGAATAATTAAGTTTAAAAATATTGTTGAGAAGGAAAAGTGGCATAAGTGCAGAACAGCATGCTCTAGGGGAAAAAATAATAATTAACTGCATCGTATAAAGCTATTTTTTGTGATTACAATGAACCAAAAAATAATTTCGGCGGAAACATATTTTTAATAGCTTTTTACTCACATATATCATTTTATAAAAATTATTTACTTTTTTAATCCATGAAGAAAAAATATTTTATAAATTGATTTTTTTCCAAAATATGCCTCATTAACTTAGTAAGAATTTAGGTTCGGCTTAGAAGCTATTTAATTTACTTTTCAATGGTATAGGAGATATACTTAAAAAAGTTTTTTTTTCTATATTTTTAATAACTAAAAAAAAAATTTTTTACTCCGGTATAAAGTGAGTGTGTATAGAAAGATGAGACACTGTTTATGTGTCGCAAAAATATTGTTGGTTACGAATTAAAACTTTTCGTTGGTTACACTGTTCAGTAACGGTAAAAAAAAACTGTTAGTCACTAAGCCCACTTCGGCCATATAAGGGTAAGTTTAAGTTTAACACCCGACCCAAGGACGCCTACTGAAATAGACTTTGACGCTAAAATGTTGTTGGTCATTTTTTTAGCACCCTGCCCAAAGCTGGGTATTATCTGAGCTTACCATTTCACTATCTTACCTTTTGCTCAAGGTGTGCTGTTCTGCACTTGTTCCGAAAAAAGATAACGTGGCACGGTTTTACATGTTTTTTTCTAGCTGCTATGCTGGGTTTGAATCAATGTTTCAACTTTTTTTCTATTAGGTTAAGGTAAAAATTTGACCTGAGCGTGTCAAAAAGAACCCGGACTCAACCTCGAGTACATATACAAATGTATATCTCATTCTTTTAAAAATAAATATCATACCAACCTAAGGACATTTACCCTATTGAAGTAGTGAAGAACATTAACAATAACGGTAGTTGTTTTGATCATTGTGGTAGATTCGATGAGGTGTGAGCACAGCATGCAACTACATACATAATAATATTTATGTATTCGCTATATTAACACTATAGAACTTTGTAGTTACCTACTCAGTTCTCAACATATTCTATAGAATGCCTGTTGGTGGACATTAGGGACAATTCCATTGGACTTCGATGATTTAAGGGATAACATGTTAATATTGGTTTGGTCAATTGCTACGAATGTACTTCTATGTAGTATTACTTTCCCTGTTATTTCCCCATTTTGAATTCTCGTCTCAACGTTACGCTTGAATTACTTAAGTTTGGTCATCATTCCACGTGTGAGTGCCGCACTTATATGCGCCATGTTAGCTGATTGGCGTTTACCACGTGTCACATTGGTTATTCGTTTATTCATTTCGTAAATTTTTTTTTCATTTGCCGTTTGTTGTCTACCTCTTGTTGTATGTAGCACATACTTCCTTGCTTCTTCGACTTGCGTTTCGTTAGCTGTGCTATATCCATTAAGTTAATGTGCACTTCAAACGAAATTAAGATAAATTGATTAAAATTATAAAGACAGTAGTGGCAAGAGGAGTTCTAGCAGGACAAATGCGGTTCGTGTGCTTCACACGCGGTGGCAATGAATTGATTCGCAACGTAACGATGAATATGGAAAAAGCATTAAAGTTTGTGTTGGAGACTTGCCACTGCACTTCACATACAAATCAATGTGAAAATTAAGTGTTTAATTTGCATTTTCAGAACTTATTGCTATTACGTATTTCGTAATTAGTTTTTTTTCCTTTAGATTCTTTTCTATTTGCAATCTTATCGTATTTAAGTGCTTCAATGGCTGATACTATTGCAATTTTTTATTTTAGTGTTTATTATTGAATATCAGTGAAAATTAATCAAAAGTTAAGTGTAGGAAGTATCTGAAACGCTATTGTAATTTTAATTAATGAGACTTGTACTTTATTATTTGATTGTTTGAAATTGAGGTGCCACTTACTTATGTCGTTAGCAAATAAAACGCAAAACCACATTTGATCTTTTGATCATTTTTAATTGATATCTGACTGGTAGATGTACACAAGCAAAAAGTTGATTAAACCATCATTGAATTTCGATATCAGACACTTAATTTAATTTAGTTATTGCTGTCGAAAGCAAAGAAATTTATTCATGAGAACATTGAAAATGGAATTTGTAATTTTTGTTAGGATTTAAGCTTGAAACTTTATTATATCCAACTTATGTTAAACTTGCAGATCACCAGAACCATCAGCAGCAAATCAGCAGAACCAGTCGGGTACGCCAGTCATGGCTCAAATGTTAGGGTTACAAGAGCAATTTGTCAGAAGTACATATAAATATACAAAATTCAAAATAGATAGGTACGTAAAATCCGAAATGAGTAGTCTGATGTTTCTCTATAAAATGTCTGGTATTTATGTTCATTAACATTCTAATACCGAGGATTGCCTTTTAGTGGTGTCAACAAAAATTCCCCTAAAAACAACAAAAATATATATTAAAAAATAAACCGAATTTCCAACATTCATACCAAAATCTATAAAATTATGGAAAAGCCCTTGGAAACTGAAATCGCCTAAATGCAGGGCTCAAAATTTGTTGTCATTGTGTGCTTTAAAGTGTTTGTGTATTTCGACGTTTTATCATTTTTCACATTAATGTCGTATCGAAAAATTAGCATTCAGTCTGAGGAAGAGGTTTTAGTAATGATGAATGAAATTCGAAATTCCAGCAATTCTTAAGATGACAATGAAGAAACTGAATATGGTTCAACTTCTGATACTTCTGAAAATTTAACCGCACCTAAATAAAGATTTTCAATTATAAACGACGAAAAGTTCACTTTTAGAGCTCTAAAATCTCAAAATATTGACGTGTTACGGCTTGTCTGAGAATGGTTACGTAATTTGGAGCCTAAAATAAAGTTTACATGATTGGCCGTTTAGCTGTGATATAGTCGAGAACCGCTACAGAGCAGACACATATTATCAACTGCTTTACTTCCATAATTAAGTGACTGAATCAAAGGGCTGAATACAGTAAATTCAGCCCTGTGGTCGAGGACGTCTATCATCATATTCTGCATTGCTTGCTTCAACGCGATCACTGCCGATGAAAAGCTATTTCCCAACGAATAACGTTCGTTACAAGATTGGTGTAAAATGTATTAAATTGTCCTGTATCAGGTTCTTTTACACAGGTTCGGTCATCCTTTTCGTCGATTTCTGATTATAAATTGGATTAGTCAAATCAAACCTCTCGAACGTAATGCGTGATTGAGGGCTCCACATGTTGGATCGCATGAAATAATTAACGCCCATACCTGTCACGTCCTACTTAATTATATCCTGAACCCAAAAATTATTAATTAGGAGTAACATATATATACAAAAGCTCCCAGATTATGTGAAATTTTTATCATGTGTGCATTAAGGTGGATCGCACTCCAAAAAAAAAATAATTCAAAATATCACCCCTAGTTTGAAAGATTATATTCAAATGTTCTCGGGACAAAAAACCATTTTTTTTTCATAACTTTTTTAGAACCACCAAAATGTTTTTTTTTTATCATAGCATAGTTGTTGATTGTCCGACTTCCATTATTAAAAAAAAAATAAATATGTGGCTCTTAAAGCCCGAAGGGCCCTTTGGCGAAGCTTCTCCTCTCATTACTGGTGTGCGTGTTCAATTTTGGACAGTATTAGAGGGACCTACTTATTTTAGCCGGTTCCGAACGGTAGAGCTCTTGCGACATCACTTTTTCTGAACTTTGACGCAGAGTTCTCTTAGAAGCTTTTCCGTAGCAAATTGTTACTATCGGAAGAATTGTCAATTACGATCCGACAGGTCGGTGGCGTTCGAAAGAAAAATCTTTCGATATCAAATTTGTTATGCTTCAGCCGGGGATTTAACCACGACCTACAGATCAGAAGGCCAACACACTAACCTCTGAGCTACGGCACACCACTTCCGTTATTACTCCTTCAATTTTAGAGTCAGCTACACATTTCAACGAGAACATTTGATTGGTTTTTCAAGAATTTTAATTTTATGAATGGAAAAGTGTTTGTTTAGGAGGGCAGAAATCGGAGAACTGAATATGATTTTAAAGAGGAACTCGTTCAATTTTAAATTCATAAGTTTTAAGGAATTGTAGCTCTCTCTAATAGCTTTTCAATAAGCTATACATTTTAAAAATCGGGCAATTAATGCTATGTGCTATCATAAAATTTTGATCCTTTTATTTTTGTGATCCACCCTAGTGTGCATATGAAAATTTCATTAAATCGATGCACAATATTAATACAAATTTATATGCAATCGCTATACTAATTTATTTATTGACGTCTGTCTTGAAAGTAGTCTTAAAAAATAATTAGCATCGTTTATTTGAAGATTTTCATTCATTAATCAATTGTCCTTCATTGATTCAGATACATATATGAAATTGTATAATTGTTGCGCTGGTAACGAAATTAAATTATATTCGTTCTTTTACCACATTTTTTGTTTTTTTTTTTCATTCCACTTATTCTGCTCATTCTTATTTGCTTTGTACTTACATATTTGCATTACTTATTTTCTGCATCTCATTCTAATCAAATTGGCAAATACTTGCTTGCTTGCTTCCTTAAGCTGTATTGGCTGGCCGGTTGGTTGGCTCTATGCTGCAGCAAGCAATTATTTTATGTTCAAATTGCAATTAAGATAATTATCTTTCAAAGAAGATATGCATTTCTGGTCGTCGTTCTTTATAGCATAAACGTGAAAAGGGAGAGAGAGTGAGTTAGAGGGATAGATAAAAGAACAATGCAATGCAGCCATGTTTAAGCTCTTAAATAGTAATACAAATATTCTATAGTATTTAGTATAATTTGCATAGCTTCAATGTTGCTGGAAATTGGTGAGGAGATGCAGATGCAAAGAATATAAACAATTGTATCAAATGAATCAAAGAAGATAGAAGAGAGGTACGTTTTTTTTTTGCTTGCTCATGTTGCATTGGGTGCAACACAATATTTTGCATGTTTCATGCACCTACTATTCCTTTTGCTTGACTTGAGACTTGCCTTCTTTTTATTGTTATTATAGTTTTTCCTTGGCAAATCAGGGCAAAGACAATGGAAAATTAAATTCTGTTTACTCTTAGTAAAAGCTACTTGATTCAGTATCTTATAATATCACTCCCACCCACTATTTTCACTGCGTTGGTGTACGTACGTATTATACATAAGTATAACCTAAGGTGTTGCAAGACAGACATAGTTTTGCTTCCTAAATTCACCGTAGATAGTATTCTCCTCGTTGGTTCGAGTCAACCGACCGAACAAGTCAGCTAAAACAATCGACCAGGAAAACCAGAGCACTAGCTGAAATCGACTAAGCGCAAAATTTTGTTATTTTAAGGGATTTTCTTGTGCTTCTTTTTTCCTTCTGGTATTGTCATCAATGTCTTTAGAGTTACTTCGTTGCTTTTCCAACAAAACGAAAAATAAATTCCAATACCACTCTATTTATGTTAGGTGGTGCGTAGGTTTCTATGGAGGGACACTTTAACATGCAGCTGGTTGGCAAGTATAAAATGAAGAGCCATAGAGAAAGTGATTTTTTTTCTTCTTTGTACTTTTGAATTATGCAAAAATGCTTAAATGCAATTTAAATCTTACTTTGCGTGTATTTCCTTTGCATCTCTATTTATTCTCTTCTATTCGATTCTATTTTGTAAGGACACTACACAAATACTTTACATTTGAAAGAATAAAAGAAGTTAGCATATGAGCTAAAGGGCATTAGTAACCGATTGAGAAAATATACTTTATGTACTAGTAAGTATGTAGTACTCTCTACAATGGGAGTGAGAACGAATGAGTAGAGAAAATTGTTAAATTTCAATATAAAAAATGCAGAGTAAAAAAAAAGAGCAAACAAACAAAAAGAAATTGAAATTGTAATTTCAATTGAACGAATTTAAATACTAAAATAAATAAAAGTTTTTCTTTTTAACGTTAAGATACTAACTTGAAAAGTAAGAGTTGGAAGCTTTTTATGAATAGATTTTTAGATGCTATTGATTACATTCAGTTTTCGTTAATGTTCTCTTTTAGCCACTTGCTGGAGTTTAAATAAATAGGCCAATGATGGCTACGATTGTGACGTTAAGGATCTTCACGTATCTACTTACTTACTTATTTGGCCATTAATGGCGATAAACGATTCTAGCTTATTCTACTTAAACCTTCCATCAAATGCTGGGACTTATCACCCTTATCGCTGTCCCACACAAAGCGTCGAATACAAGGCTTTTTTTAGATGGACCATTCCAGCACAGCCATTAGTTTGCAATTGTAATGCATCTGATAATTGCATCTTATTCATGACTCACAACCAATGCAAATAGGTACCAAGGATGCTCTTCTCGACTACTCTAAGCATCCATCGGAAGTGAAAAATATCCAAGCTTCTGCGCTGTGAATTGTGGTTGTCGTATTTCAAGCTGACGTCAGGGCTGGTGATACTATTGGAGGTATCGGTGACAACACTTGTACTTTCTACTAACCTTCGTGCTTTCGCTGCTCTGAAATTAATGGGACACTATAACAACGCAAATAAATGTTTGTTCCACGTCTTCAGCGCCAATCGCAATAATTATTCAACACTTGAAAAAAAATGTATTGTTGATTCACACTTTTTAAATGCAATAATAAAAAGGAACAAACTTTGTTTTCAAGTGTTTCAAGGCAACGACCATTAAAGGGTAAAGATAAGTGTAAGAATGTTTAAGAGAAAGGCGCAGGTTAAAAAAAAATTTAGGAGTTGGTCATACATTTTAATTTCTTGGGGCACCATGCAACATTGGGGACCAGTTTTATAAGAAATGTTAATTTTGTTGAGGAGATATGGGGTAGGATTACTTACTTACTTACTTATGTGGCCATAACAACCGAATATCGATTTAGGCCGAAAATAACATGCTTCGCCAGCCATCTCTGTTCTTCGCTAGCTGGCGCCAGTTAGAAATTCCAAGCGCCGTCAGGTTCTCCAGTACTTGGCCTTTCCACCGGAGGTTTGGTCTTCCTCTTCTGCGTCGTCCTCCAGCGGGTTCCGAATATAACACCTTCTTAGCTGGAGCGTGTTCTTCTATTCGCTCGACATGACCTAGCCAGCGCAGCCGCTGGATTTTGATGCGCTTTACTATGTCAATATCGGCATACAGCTCGTACAGCTCATGGTTGTACCTTATTCGGTACTCGCCACCAACGCAAACAGGTCCAAAGATCTTGCGTAGGACTTTTCTCTCGAAAACTCCAAGCATTCGCTCATCCGAGGTGGAAATTGTCCAGGCTTCAGCGCCATATGTTAGGACAGGCATGATTAGAGACTTGTAGAGTGTAGTTTTCGTTCTTCGAGAGAGGGCTCGACTTCTCAATTGCTTACTCAGCCGAAAGTAACACCTGTTAGCAAGAGTTATCCTACGCATGATTTCCAAGCTGACGTCATTACTGCTGTTAATGCTGGTTCCAAGATAGACAAAGTCCCTTACTACTTTAAAAGCGTAGTTGTCAACAGTGACGTGCTGTCCAAGACGCCGGGACTCTTTGTTTGTTGACACTAGATACTTCGTCTTGCCCTCGTTCACCGTGAGACCCATCCGACGCGACTCTCTTTCCAACTCTGAGAATGCGGCACTGACTGCTCGCGTGTTCATGCCGATTATGTCAATATCGTCGGCATACGCTAACAGTATGACACTTTTGTTGAAGATAGTGCCATTATGTCGTAGATCAGCAGCTCGTATTATTTTCTCCATAATAAGATTGAAGAAGTCGCACGATAACGAATCACCTTGTCTGAAACCCCGTTCGGTATTAAACGGTGCGGAGAGGTCCTTCCCAATTTTCACTGCACAACGAGAGTTATGCAGTGTCATTCTACAAAGTCGAATGAGCTTTGCAGGAATACCGAACTGAGACATTGTTGCGTAGAGGTAATCCCTTACCGGACTGTCGAAAGCGGCTTTATAATCAACAAATAGGTGGTGTGTGTCGATCTGTTTTTCTTGGGTCTTCTCCAGGATTTGGCGCAGTGTGAAAATCTGGTCGATGGTGGATTTACCAGGTCTGAAGCCACACTGATAAGGTCCAATCAGGTTGCTGAGCATAGGCTTCAACCTTTCACACAGTACGCTCGATAGAACCTTGTATGCGATGCTCAGGAGACTTATTCCACGGTAGTTGGCGCAAATTGTGGGGTCTCCTTTTTTATGTACAGGACAGAGAACACTGAGCCTCCAATCATCAGGCATGCTTTCATCCGACCATATTCTGCTTATGAGCTGGTGCATGCGGGGTAGGATATGTAGAACAAAAACAAAAATAAAATAAAAAATTGCAGTAGAAATTAATTGAGAGCTTACATTTGATTTGATCTAAATCCGATTTCTGGGCAACTTTGTGGTTATTTGTCGATTTTCAAGCGTTAATTAGTTTATTTTGTACGACAGCCTCCTTAAGGGGTGCAACTGAAATGTAAGTTTGTGCACAAAAAGTATTGAACATTAGCTTAGAGCTCACTAAGGGCAATTTATGGTCAGTTAAGACGTTACTAGTCGATGCATATATGTTCTTACTTTCATATTATATGACAGTCCCCTTAACGAGTTCAGATAACATAGGAAATAATGATGCTCGGAGGAGATATTTGTACAGAATAAGTGATACATGTTTCACTCTTCTATGAGCCTAATTTTATTTGTTGATTTTTATATATTTTAGGATAATTTTCCACGGTGTCTCAGTGGGAGTAAATTTTATGAAAACGGTCGATTTTGTGTGTGAGACCCTCTAAAAGAGTGAAGATGTAGGATAATTATGGAAAGATGATAGAGAATAAGTATTAAGGAGGAAAAATTAGAGGTAACCGGGTATACATTCTTTCTCGTTTTGAGTCAACTCTTAGGAGCAGGAATTCATTATTTGAGCCCTCCGTAAGAGATAAAGATAGATGATAAGTAGATTAGCAAAAAATATTGGACATAAAATATTAATAGGGGCTTGTCATACATTTCACTTCTTTAAGGTTGTCGTCTGGCTATCTTTTTTTTTTTCCCATTTCTTTTTACTCCACCCCATCCCCACCATTTATTGCATCACTCATTTTGGTGGGTATCTCACAAATAGGGCTACATACCGAAACCGAAAAGCGGCGCACTAGCTTTTGTGCAACTGTCCGGCTTGTTTAAGCAGTACACAGAGATGTGCATATCTATGATGATAGAAAGTATTGCATGGCATTGGCTGCCAGAATTATAGCTAGCAGTCATTCTGTAACTATAGCCACAGGATGACTCACCTGAACAGAAACTTTAGAGACGACCTCATCGAGCCATCAAACAAACAATATCATTAGATTAATAGTTAATCTAGTGACTGATCGAAATTTTCTTACTTCTTTGAAAATAAATAAATTGGCAATCTACGATAAGACATTCATATATTTGCGACTACAGTAAACAGTTTCAAATTATACGCTGGCTCTGTAATATAGAGAGCTTTTCAGTAGTTGTACGATATTTCAAAAATAATTTATTGCATTGACTTTGAAAAGATAAACCATAAACTTATAATGCTTTATTTACTTCTATGAGATGTTTATGAAAATAACACTATAAAATTAATTTCAACGGTTTACACTATGCCGTCAGTTAAACTAAAAGAAGTTCAATAAGACCTATTAATCGATTAGATCCAAAAGACATATGCTTTGCTTTGAGCATTATAAAGTTGTAAATTAACAAATTCATATCATCATTGAGGTCTAGCATTTCCACTGCGACCCAACCATTTAACTGCTTTGTCCATTTTGCTGTAATTTCTCCTTTTTTATCCTTTTCACTTTTTCTTTTTTCATCTCATTCATAAACTCATACTACCAAATATGTTCTTCTAATTGAAATACTTAACTAGTTCACACAAAGCATATGATTTTGCCTCATTCATGTCGATTTCTTTTTTTTTTTTTTGTTTTCTTTTACATTGCCATCTTTTTCTTTATCCTCTTTTTACCACATTTATTCGTATTCACTCGTTCTAACATGTTGCCACCATCTGTTCTTCTTCATTCTGTTTCTTTTTACAGATTTGCACACTTCTGTAATAAAGCAGCAACAACATCGCTCTGGATGTATAACATTAAATGCGGAAGCATATAACAACAACAGGAGCAACAACAACAACAAGATACATACCTTCCACACATACTAGCATACATACTAGTACACACTGTGGTACATAGTAAAGGAAGTAATTTGCAATTTAATTACGACGAAATGGCCAATAGAAAAGAAATTAATTGTCCACGAAATGCAATTATGCCAAAGAGAAACAAACCGAGAGAAAAAGAAAGCAAATGGTAGTAGCAGAAGCTTGTGAGAATGAATAGTCACGGATTGACAATTTAATGCTCTACATACAGGCGCATTCATACGCGCAATCAGTGTAATAGAAATCATGTTGCAAATTGTGAATTAAATACATACATACATACTTACATACATAGAAAGTTCACCATGAAGCGATTTATGTAAATACTTGCTATTCATTTGTTGGTCAAAGTCAAAATTGTGATTTTTCCATTTCAATCCATAACGGTGAAGTAGAAATTCGTAAAGAATATTTGAGCAGATATAAAAAGCAAACGTTAAGAAAATTCATATATTATTTGATAAATCCAAATCGACTCAATGCAAGAGAATTTTGTAAATATTTACTTCAGAATTATTCTAATTCATGCAGCATATTTTTACAGAATTTCTGTCAGTCAGGAATTCTCATTTCTTTCAACAGGGGCTAATATAATTGTATTCCGAAAAATAATGCCCACAATTGACACATACAATAATGTTGAAAGAGAAGCCTGTTCAAGGTTCTTCAGAGCCTATAATACAAACATTTGCACACTAGAAAATCCACTAGCACAATTCACCACAGCACAATCTGTTAAATAACGATTACGATGTATTCTTATTATTAACTTATCACTTAAAAAATGTCATATTTTGATTGTTGACAGCTCAAATGCATACAAGTAATAGGTACTCTACGTAGCAAGCAAATCTTCAATAAATATGACTCTCAATGGCATAGTTAAAGTTCATAGTACGAATTATATAAAATGACATTCAACATTTGAACACAATTCACATCAATAATCCAATTGTTCGTTGTAAAAAAAAAAGAAGAAGAAGAAATAGAATAAAATTTAAAATAGACATTTACTTGGTCATATTATGGCTAATGCCATTACTTACTACTACGAGTACTATTCTTTCTCATACTTTTCACTCTCTCTATCAACATGTACATATATAAAGTATGTATATATGGTATGTATATATACATCCATTATCGTATGTGTGCAAATGTGAACATTTGTGAAATCAGCATTTCTACTTTAAGTTTAAGCCAACAATATGGTCACAATCGCATAGCATGCATATGCGTATATATATGTAAATAAATATGTACGATATATATATACAGTACATACATATACCATAGCATTAATGTATGTTCGTATATGTTGCTATCCATTTTGGGCCAAAGTCATGCATTTTCACTTCACCACAATAAAGATTTGTTGTATGCATATGGATGTCTTCTCTTTAGAATCTCTATAGGTGCATATTTAAATAATGTATGTGTGTATTTGTGCATATATGTATGTGTGTATAAAGCACAATCGTTGTGTTAATGCGTTTGTACTGATCATATCAACAATATATTATACAATTCTTCTTTCTTCTTCCACTTATATGTGTATATGCACTACTGTGTTCGTTCGTGTAAAGCTGTTAACTCAACCATTTAGGTAGTAGACACATTCATAGATTAAATAGAGTATAGATTTTACTGGAATCTTTTCTCTCTCTCTCTCTCTATTTCTTTATGGCAATAAAGTTTGCACATTTTCATTGTAAATTCTCTAAAAATTGTTTGTGTGTATGTGTGTGTGTGTTTTTTTTTTACTCTCGCTATCTCTTTCTCCCTCTCTATCTCGCACTCTCTCTCTCTCTCTATCTCTCTTTGTCTCCTTAAAGGATGCAATTAATTTTGTAAAGGACAACTTCATCTGACAGCAATAAATAAATAGGATATAGGACAAACAAATAATACAGTGATGGTGAAATAGAATGTATGGAAAATGTACGAAATTTGAAAAAGTTGAAATTTAAATTTTATCAAAATCATGCAATAACTTGATATCTTATATTTTATTTTATTTACTTTCAACATGAAAAAGTCGATTAAATAATCTAAATTTTCAGCCAAATGTATTTTAAATAATATGATAGAAATTACAAAATGTGCTTCGATTAGGGGAACAAATTCTAAAATTTCAAGTAATCAACTTTGTATTATACCACATATTATACAAGGAAAAGTTGCACTACAACAAATTAAAAAAAAATTGCAAAATACCTCACCAAAGAGTTGTGCCATCTCGTCAATATCCACAAAATTTCATGATAATATAAATGCGCATATGATATCTTTAGAGGTTTTAAAGGGGAAAATATTTGCTATTAGAGGTTGTGCGTTGGGCTTAGGACCCGCCACATAAAAACTCTCTCTCAATGAAAAGCCTTGAAATGCCTTGACTAAGCTTACGATCGCTACCGCCTGCACGATATCAAAATGTTGCTCCCCGACCTTAATGACAGGGTTGGCAAGGAAGATACCTTTGTCCCACTGTCAGCCTTCACCAGAAAATTTTCGATACAAGAATGAAGCTGATCGACTTTGCCGCTGTACAAAACATGGTAATTAGTAGGACTAGATTGCAACATCTCGACATTCCTGAAGCGAAAAGGTCAGCATACAATAAGTGAAATTTATCACGTAGTGATTAATGGAAAACATGATTCCAGTGTGATGGACTTGATGTTTTGCCACTCGATTGTCGGAATTCTCCGTCAACTGAAAATATATGCACACGGTAACATATATCCGATTATATTACTACTGTTGCCGTGGGCACTTCGGTTACGATCCACCAAAGAAAGACGACGCCTACAGCAAAATCTTACGGATAGATACTGCACGAGATGCTGCGGAGCGGTACAAAGAAAAAGAAGTTCTGTAAGATGTCTTTTCGGACCCAAGAAGAGAAACTAGAAAGATCCGAGTATGAGGAGCTAGAGATTAGTAACTGCAGACTGAGATTTGAGAATTCTTTCAAAAGATCAATCATGACTGGCGGTATAAATCAGAGAGATTGTTACAGTTTCTAGAGTATACTGAGTCAATGGAGTGAAGACTTATCTACTATCAGTTAGTGAGTAGAGAGGTTATGAAAAATTCCGTCAGTAGAGGAAATCGCCAGGACCTCTCAATCAGATATAATGGTATCGATTTTCCAACATCAGCCATATTGAGGCTGACACACACTACCTACTCTACCTACAATGCTTACCTTTCGCTGTGGAATGAATACAGGGAAGGTTTTATTCCCGCCGTTTAATACCGAATGGTGTTTCAGACAAGGATTCATTATAGTGTGACTTCTTCAATCTTATTATAAAGGAAATAATACGAGCTGCTGATTTAGGACATAAAGGTACTATTTTCCAATCCAGCAGGCATCAAGAGAACCTTACGATGACGAAGTACATAGCGTCAACATACAAAGAGTCACAAAGATCTGGTGGAAGTGGGAGCGAAAATTCATTTTTAATGTGTGGCCCCTCCGACTACATTATCTGGCACCTGAACATGGACCCATTTTACAATGTGGATTTCCCAGGACGCCGTAGGTATTCTGAGCCTAAATATCAATCAAAAGAGAGCGTGACGTTCATCGAGTGGATAATGCGAAACCAGACCAAGGTCTGTTAGAGAATATGAGGCCTATAGCTGATACCTCTGGGGCCAACCACAAGTGTTACGGACACTGCGACCAAACGAGATCTTTTGTACCCAATTAGCCTAAATAAGTCGTACAATAAATAAAAATTCGAATATGATGACTACAGGTACAGCCTACAAGAGAAGAACATTTTTTTGGGGGATTTTTGATGATAGTGACTTGGTGCTTAGGAAAAAGACTTGTTTAAAATCAAGAGCTGTTATGTTTAGAGTCATGCCAAAATTTCGATGGATCCAGTGATGAATTCATAATAGAAAATGCACGTCCTCTAATTTGTGGCTCATTTCGAATTATATTTAATGTTGTGAGAGTTGTAAGTGAAAAAACACTCAATTCAGGTACTATCGTATTTATGAACTCATAATTTTGTATATTGTAAGAATTTATGTACATAGCGAGTGTACATTATATTTATCAAATGGAAAACTCTTAAAAAAAAAAATCAAAAAATAGTATTTATCGCTTAAAGTTTAATTTCAAAATTGCATATCTAATTTATTTATATGTGTGTGCGAACACATTTAACGCCACTGTAAATTGTAAAACGGCAAATTTTATAACCACATAACATTACCGAAAAAGTAACTGAAACGGAAATTGGTAAAGGATTACACCAAATAAACAACCAAAAAATGCATAGAAACAACAACATGGTAGCAATGAGAAAATGCCGAAATTTTACAAACCCGATAACAACAACGACAACAACAAAACTGGACTTTCGAACAACAACAACAACAGCACCAACAACAATAACGACGATAGTTATAACAACTGAGAATATAACACTTCCAATATGTAGTCGCAGTTGTAACAGCAGGACTTAAGTAGAGTCTGCAAATAAGCCATAAAAAGAAGGCTGATTGGTTGTTTTGTTCCCTTCTTCGTTCTATTTTTTTTTTTTCTCTCTGTATTACGGTTCAATTCAATGTCGAATGCAAACTTTTCATTTTGCATGAACAAAATACTAGTAGGAAATGATATGAAAAAAAAGAAAATAAATATTGGAAAACTTTTTAATTTATATTTAAACTTTTGCATATAACAAATTTGATGAAAGAGACAAGGAGTGAGAGACGAAGCAAGGTGGACAGAAAAAGTGCTGAAAAGAGGTGTTTATCTAATACTTTTTCTATATGCCTTATTTTTTGGGCAGATGCCGAAAATTCTTGTATGCTCTCCCATATAAGGTGAGGTATTTCTATTTGTGAAAAGAATGTATTCAAACAACACTAATGGTGTCAGAATATATGTATGTACAATAACAAAAAGACAAATAAAAAATCAACATATCGATATAAAGATAGCAACAAAGACCAAAGAGATGGCAGAGAAAAGAGAATTTGTTGAAAAAGTATCTTATTTTATCTGATGTCATATACTCGTACGAAAGTTTTCATTTTCTATAAATAAGTCTACGTAGATATAACTATTGGCATAAGTATGTGTACTTGTGTATAACTTAACAGAAAATTTCAATATTACACACCATATTTATTGGCATTATGGGGTGTTAAAGTATTTAAGAGATACTAATATTTATTAAGAAGCAAAATCCAAACTTCAAAATATTTTAAAATAAATGTTGATATATAAATAATTACTTGGTTGCTTATTTCGATTTTTTTCCTTTACAACGCATTAAGAGTCATTTATTTCCTCTGACGGCGGGGCATTAAAAATCCCTATTGTTGACCGATTTTTCAATTTTATTAATTTAATTGGTATTGATTTTCTTCTTCTGAATCAAGACGGAAGACAACTTGTAACGCGTGCCTTTGTTTTCCAGCTGGGGTAACACTCAGCCAGCCAGGGTAAACAAGAGGGCAGCGAAAAATTCTTGTTGTAGGAGGAAACCCGAATTACACACTTACTGTCAAATTGACAGTAATATTACTGACACTAGAGTGTTCGGCTCGGATGATATACCTTTCGCGGTACAATTCCTACTTTTTATTATTCTTTTCGTTTACAAAATGAAGTTTTTACAATTAAAGTAAAAGAAAAAGAGGCTTTGAAGTTCAGAAAGAAAGAGGCTTTGAACCAGCGATCGAGCTGGTTGCTCCTGGTTTTGAAGTGGTCAAAGTGACTACTTAAGCAGAGTAGAAGGTTCGCAGCCGACTACCCGAAGCTCCCTTAGTTGGGATCACTTTAGGGCAAGAGCTCTTATTTTCGCTCACCGTAGATGGATCTGCTTCAAAAGAGCACTAGTTGGTATTAATTCACCCAACGGGTCGTTGTTGCAATATTTTTACAACTGAAAAAAGACGCTTCAATAGTGACTCTAACTGTCCGATCATATACGGAAGTCACTATTCTCGATTCTTGTTGGTTCACCATGATCTTTATCTATTAGACGCATGCTAAACCAAACAAGAATTCTCATATTTGCTCCGTACGTTTGTCTTTATTTGCTTGTGCTTTTACCTTCATTCAATTAATTTACATTAACTGAATTAAAGGACAGCACAAGCAAATTGTTATGATTCGCTTGGTTGGAATGCGACTAATTCCGTCGTACGCACAAGGATATGTATAGCATATGGATTACAGATGAACAATCCAATGGTTAGGTAGTGTGCACTGGCTTTTTGTTTTCCCCGCAGTTTCAGCCCCGTGGGTTCGGATCGATCTACTAACCACTGGGTCACACTTACACCTCCAGACTACCAGACGAACGCAACGCGAGAAAAGATAATTGCACACTTTTAGAGATAACATCTAACAAAGCACAAGGAAATAGAAATAATGCACCGACCTGTTATCGCACCAGTACCAGCTGCCGGCTGGCTGTTCACTACCCGCCCTTCCATGGCTTATACGATATTATTTATAAGCCCCAATTACCAACACATTCACTACACCTTAGATTTCAGGTCGGTTATAAGTAGTTTAATAACACATTTTAGAGATTCCTGGACCGAATATAAACAATTTCATATACAATATAAGGAAAAATAAAAATAACTTACGAAGTTATACACATTAGAAAATATAGTATTTATAATATTTATAAAGTTTATCAGCAATATATATATATATATACATATATAATGTCTGTAATATATATGTATATATATCTATAACTATATATGACGTATGAAGTAAGTATTTAAGAAAAGTGGAATTGTATAAACGGATGATCTTGCCAATGCATTTATCAAATATATATATATATACATATATATATATATATACGCACAATAAAGAGGTCAATAACCATATATATATATATATATATATATGTACATTACATATATCTATATACATATGTCTATATATTATATATATATTACATATATTAATATATATTTGGGAGAGCGATTTGATCTGCATGCAAACAAATTTTAATTAGTTACTCACGATATATTCAGCAACACAGCGATTGAAGGCCTCCAACGTTGTTGTTGTAACTCGTTCTGCTCTCATGCTAAATGGGGGTTATGTATATATATATTTATGCTTAATAATAATAAATCTCGTATAGTCTTTTCTCGATTTAGATCAACACCTTTTTTTTTTTTTTTTTTACTTTAATTTCATTTTCCTCTTGTCTTACTTTACTTTTTGTTACTATTTTTTTTAACTTTTAAACCATATGTATATACTTCGATATTATAGGTGTTTTATAAAACTTTAATATTCATTTTAAATTTCAGCTATATCGACTATTCACTGTATTTTCGTATTAATTATTATACCGTATATGGTTATAGACTTAGGTTTTTTTTTTTGGTTTTTTTTTTTTCTTTTTCTTTTCTTTCTTCTCTTTTTTTTCTTAATATGTAGAATTAATATTAAATTAATTCATTTATAATAGTTTTCTAGGGTAAGAAAAAAACAAAAACTAATAAGAAAAAAAACGGACTCCCATCTGAAACGCGCCAAAATACTTATATAATATATATATACATAAGCGATGATATGACTGAGGTGGTGACGATGACTGCGATTCTGCATATGGGTGGCTCTATCTCTCATCTGCAAGATCACGTTCTCCTTTCTTTCTTTGTTGTTTTTTTTTTTTTTCCTTTTGTTGAGACTTCTCTCCAAGTCAGCGTTTACTTTCAGGTGACAGATGATACTCGAAATATCTTTTTATTAAGGCTCCGCGGTACAGATGTACATATGTGTATGCATATAGGATTGTGGTCTTTATATTATCAGAAGAAAATTTTGCCTCAATTTCGTAGGTGCTTTTAACCTTTACTTTTAACTTTATGTATATTTTTTTTCGATGTATTTTTATTTTAAAGCATATACTGTACTATACTATGTTGAATTTATAGAAAAAAAACGAAGCCTTGCTCTGCACGACACATGTCTTCCTCACCAGAGTAAAAAACAGAAAGCAAAAGCAGGAAAAATGCAACGTCAAGCTCGATCTTCCGGAAATTGCAATTAGGCCCCACGTGCAATATTATTAAGAATAATTTCCCTATAATATATATAAAATTCCCTACAAAATTCACAATTGTATTAGAGTGGTATATTTTCTAAACAAGGTTGTATTATATGATTATTTTAAAATTTAAATATTTTTCGTTGTAAACTTCTGTTCAGTACAAAATATACAAACTTAATTATACACCCCAAAGTGTGTGATGTACTTTGGCGCGAGCGCTCTGTGGGTTTGTCCCACCACCAGACTCTGCCCACTCTGGTTCGATCCCGGATCGCGACATGGATTTTTATTGCATTTTATTTTATTTATTTATTTTTTTTTTATTTCTTTATTTTTTTTTGTAATTATTTTTATTATTTTTTTCTATTATTAAATTTTAATATCATATAATTTGTAACGCGAATATGCGTATTCCAAACTGTATTCGGTTACAACATCTTTTCGAGTGGCTTCTTTCATTCGCTTGATATTACTGAACCAGATATGCTACTTGAATTTAAATCTTGCAACTATTTCAATAATTTCCGACCGATTACCAGTTCCACTTAATCACCCGATCTGTTCAATATACTTCCCAAATTGCATAATTGCACAATGAGAGCAAAACAATGTCATTTAGCAAAGTTGAATGAATTTTGTACAATTTGAATAGCGGACTGGACACTACTGTGTATGGGTAATCCCTAGCAGAAGTGCCAAAAGTGGTTTTATATGATGATATAAATGATGATTGCAATCGATTACCTCCACAACAGCAACATTCATAAAGCGATCTACTATTAAGAGCATGAACATTATTAATTATTTTAAATGTATAAATTACTTCTATCCAGGTAGATCTTTGAAATTAAATCACCCTAACCATATTAGTAGTTAAGTATATTTATCATGCATACGATTACCCTAGACACAAGTACTCATACGCACTCTCAGGTTGCAATCACATGCCAATACAATACACACGTAATCGTAAATACAATAATTTCAATCATATCAAATTATGCACAAATAAACTGAATTGATACACTTACTTTGTCCCTCGCATTTAATGGATAAGTATTAGATAAGTATTGACCAGGAAATTATCTAATATCAGCATAATCATAATGATTGCGTGATCATTATTATCAATAATATTGTAAACTGACAATGCAAATCATTAAAATACTTACTCTGTATTCTCTTAGTACAACATCAAATATATGCAAGTCTATCAATTTTCAAACACACACACACACACACATATAAACATACACACAGCCACACATATGAATTATGTATGTATTTTGAGAATAGCTCGATATTGCGGAAGACCACAATCAATTGCCAAGTTGCCAATTATTGCTATTTGGTAAAATGGTAATAGACACGTACACATACCAATGTATTTATATTGTACACATATTTACATATGATATGGCATATACAAATTGCAGTATGTTATCTCTACATATTTGAATTCTTGATATCAATAATGATGACGGTAATTGTATATAGGCATTGAGGTATTTGGTGTTTGTGCTCTATGTAGAAAAGCATCATATAGGAGGTACACATTATATTGACCACAAGTGAAGCTTAAATACAATTGAATATCATGTTGAGAAGACAAGAGTAGGTATTTGACTTATAATATGATTTGTGAGAATTTTTAGTATGACAAATATAAGATATTCATATCTCTCGTAGTATAAAATAATTGATATACATAGAGAGTGTTTTGGAATCAATTTATTATTGTACTATTTAAGCTAAAAGCCAATTAATTTCACATTATATAACAATATGAATGTCTCTTGAATAATAAAAATAAATATAAATCTCACGACCTATGCTTGATATCGCAATGACGCTACCCTTCCTCTGATAACTTTCTGACAAGCAATAACTATCGTTTTCTAAAATGACACTGTTTCCTCAGGGGTTTCCCCTTTTGTCTTAACACATGGAAATTTTTTGTTCAATGAAAACAAATTAAAAAAAAAATTTTATTAGTTAGAAGTTAGTTAGAGAAGCTCAGTACATAGGCGCCTTAGAATGCCTGTGGTCAAATTACTAACTCAATAGGACAAGATTTGGGTATTTGAACCTCCATTTAGGACGTCAAAAGGACTTTGAATCTTACAGATTAAGCCGAAACCAACAAAAATCACATCAAAGTAGATTCAAACAACCAATAAGGAATAATATCTGGGCATTATGTGACAGTCAAAGGAAAAGATAATTCTTGAAATTTCCACCACTATTATGCACTAACACATTAAGTGATAATTTCGAATTAAAATTTAATGAAAAGCCCAAAGAATGTCACCACCTTATTCATCGTATGGCCTAGGTTGACTGAATTCTTTTTCCTTAAGTAAAATTTTCACTTTGTGGAAGACATTACAAGCCGATTGAAGCCATCTAACGAAGATTGTTGAATTCTTTACCGGAATATGCATTTAAACAGCGTATTATTGTATTTCAATGGCAGTCTATTTTGAACAGAATGCACATGTATACTCGTGTGTATATACACATGTTGCTAGCAACATCGGTACTCATCTATTTATTTGTATACATTTCTGAATGTAACAAAGTGATTTTAATGGATTTAGTAATTTTGTAAGACGGAATTGCTGATTGTGCTGTTTAAATATGTTCAAATAATTGCAAACAGTAAATTTTAGCGTTGTCGATCGACAAGTAAAATGAGTAAATATATTTAATATTTACACGCACACTAAAATGTTGAAGAACAATGAGCATCTAAACAACGTTGAATAAAGATTTTCATTAAGAGTTTTAATAACGATAACAAACAATACAAAAAAAATTAAAAACTTCAATCTTAATGTCGAATTTCGCTTTCATTAAGATTTATTTATCTATGTATATACAAAGACTGTAGTAGTAGTACAATTCATTGTTCTTAAAGACATTTTGTATTCAAATAATAATCATAATACGGAAAATATTTATCCATTGAAGAAGCTCATCCTTTATAAAAACAATTATTCTAGTCTAGAGAGCATTATTGAAATTTTTTTCTATTCTTTTCACACTCGCAATCCTTCTCTCAATATCTTTCATTCTATGTACCACATTAAAATACCCAAGACATATTATTACAATATTTATTATTCTTGTCGATAATGATGAATATCATAATTATGATGAATATGACAATGACAATATAGTCGAGTTGAGAATAAAGCAGTTAAGTTATACTAGACGACGTATTACAAATAAGTAGTAGACAAGAAGTTTTATACGACAGTTTATGTTAGCAGATAAATCGAAGGAAGAAATATGAGAAAAACAAGTAAGAGTAAGATCAGCTCATCTACTATATTCGTGCACACAATATATAAGAACAAAGGTATGTAGGTATAATGATTTGTCATTTGGGATATGCAAAAATTTTACACGCACATACATACATCAAGATATTTACAAGGTTAAGGATAATAATGACAGCACAATGTTGACAACGGCGTCATTTGTACGTTATTTACAAACAGCATAAGTAATAGAGACGAATAAGGGAAATACCATTTTGTTCACGCTTAAGTGCATTATAATGTACTATAATTCTTCTGTAGTAAATAGGTACGTAGATATATCCAAATCTAAATACATATACATATCTGATGGCATAAATGTTGATTTGTGGATTCTAAATACAATGTGAAATGTCTGAGAATTATAATGAAATAGACACCAAGAATTAGTGAGCTTCAAAAAGCTATTCTATTTCGCGACCTGAAGGATTTAGAGAAATTATAATATAATATAATTATATTGACTTCTTGTTGCTGTTTTATTTGATCAAAATACAATAATTTTGAAGATAAAAAAATTGAACTAGTTTCAAATTACTTAATTTTAGTATTCTGTTGGCATATTTCGACCCGAATGACTTTTTAATAAATTTTAAAATACTTCAAAATATACGCGAATATTACCTTAAGTCATTTGCCATCACAAGTCAAATTTTGACAATTTATCACTTGTGTGCATAATGTTCAGTTCACCATGTTTTTATCATAATTACGGATGTCAAAATGTAATCTAATCCATCAAAATGGCAAAAACCTAGCAGTTATCAAAAGAAAAACTATCTCAAATCGTTATTTTCAAAAATTTGGTCATTCTATGAAAAAAATTACATAAATTGTGGCCGTTTCATTCAAAAAAATTCACAAAACCTTAACAAGATACGCTGAAACGAACTCATTTGTTGACAAAACACGTTCTGGTAGACCAAGAAAAACAAAGCCAAACACGATGATTGTATGTTACAAAGGACCAGCAAACGTTCCCGATTCACATCGGTTGGATGAAGTCGGTTTGTACGATCGAGCCGCTGTCAAAATGTCATTATTGCCTCCTATAAATGTTCCAAATCGACTAAAATGGGCAAAAGAATATGTCCCTTGGTCGATGGAACAATGGAAACAGGTGTTATGGACCAATAAATCCAAATTCTAAGTTTTCGGGAACAAATGGCGAATGTCCTGTCGTAGAAATCAAGTGAACGATATTATAACTGGATGTATTAAGCCTATAGTCAAGTTTGGAGGTGACAGTATGATGGTCTGGGCTAGATTTTGCTATGATGGTGTAATGCGGAAGTAACAGTATCACTGAATACTTCAGAACAACGTCATTCCATCTGGTGTAGGTTTGATAGCTGAGTGGTTCTTGTTTTAGCAAGATAATGGCCCTGAACATACATTCAAACTTTATACAAACTACATTAAATTGAAATAAGACCGCAGCACTTTTCAATTCTTGGAATAGTCACGAATCCCATGGAATTATTATGGGATGAGCTCGACGGAGAGGTTCGACAAATGTGTCAAACTAGCGAATCTCATTAGTGTGAATATCTTCAGCGGGCTTGATAACAACTAAATATAACCAACAAAATTCGAAAAATTGGTGGACAACTATACCCAAAATTGAACACTTGTGACATAACTTTTTCTGAGTTCTTTTTAGAAGCTTTTTCATGGCAAGTTGTTACTGTCGGAAAAATTGCCAATTGCTTGCCGACAGGTGGGTACCATTCGAAAGAAAAATCTTTTCGATATAAAATTTGTTATGCATCAGCCGGGTATTGAACCACGACCTACAGATCAGAAGGCGAACACACTAACCACTGAGCTACGGCACCCACCCCACTGCACACAATAATCATTTATAAAATGAAATTTTTTAAAAACATGTTCATTAAAACGTAATAGGTAGGAACCAGGCGCAAAAAGGCATGAGTCTATGATCATAATAGGCTTTTAGGTTGCATACTTTTTGTGGTTTTGTGAAAAAAGTTCTCAAACTCAAAATATTCTCAATCAGACTTTAGTCTTTGTAGAGTTGAATCTTCTAAACAAATTGAAAAACATCCAAAGAAAAGACTGGATGTACCTGCAGTCTCTGCTGGAGCTAACTATAAGCAAGACAGGGCGATCTTCAGTAGCAATTACTGAAGCTACAATCAAATATCATCACCGAATGCATCCTTTAATTTCTATTGATTGCGAACTGAACGAGAATTACATCTTATAAGGTTACGTTAAATGAAAATATTAAAATTTATATATTTATGTTCAATGGAGCAAAGTATATGTTGTAAAATATTTAAAATTAACAACTTTTAATACGGAAAAACTAAAATAAAATAAAATATTCATAATATAAACTTATAAATATTAATACATAAGTAGGGTTTGTAATAAAACAAAAACAAACAAAAAAAAAACCGTAATACAAAATTAATAAAAATAAATACAAAATTAGGAGAAACAGAAAAAGACAAATAATATGTAAAAAGCAAATATAAAGCAAAGCAATTACAAGCAATTAGCATATTATTCAACAAAAACACAAAACCTGATGACCTTTGAATGCTAAAATGTTATTATTACACAGAAAAAACAACAACAACTCACAATATGTATACACATACACATGCATATAAATATGTATATTTGTAGATACACATATATGTACATACATATGTAGTTGTAAATGCATTGGACCCGAAAGCATGAACAAATAAAACAGAAATGCTTTGATTAGAAAACTTCATTATGACCACAGCGAATGAGCTTACAATCGGACAAATGTACAAATAAATGAATGAAGGAATGAATGTATGAACTAAAGACATATATACAATACATAGACATACATATAAATAGAAGGACTATGTTGAAAAAATTGAGTATTTTTCAAATGATTATCTGGGGAATAGATTTTATCATACACTCAAGTTTCGCAACATCAGCTGGAATCCATGTTCCATGGACCATGGATACTGGTCCTCTTTGCGAATGAAACTGAGTACGTTCACAACAGGAGCCCTTTTATTTTCTCGGGATCTAGTCGATCATGGTGGAAAATTTGCATTCTTGTTTTTGCCAAATAGAGCCGACATTCCCTATCGTCAAGAATGTGGATTTTAGTGAGGTGTATTAATGTCCTATTTTCTGATATTTGTCTTGCACATATTGCGCAGTTCCCTATTGTAAGTGTAAGGCCTAAGCAACCCTTTGGCTTGGCGAAGTTTTTGTATCTCTTCCCAGTGGGATACTCTGAGACTATGCTCCCATTTGTTCACCTCCGTTTTAGCCTCTGCCCAGTTGATAGCACAGTATGGCTCTGGGCCTGTAAAGTTTGCTTTGTTCACCTTCGTTTTAGCCTCCGACGAGTTGATACCACAGTATGGCTCTGGGTCTGTAACGTTTGCTGCAGAAACGGCCCTGGTCAGATCATAAGCAATTTCATTTCACTCAATCCCAGAATGGTCCGGGACCCAACAGAGTACAAACTTATTCGTTCTACCTAGGGATTTAATGTTACTAAAACATTTCTCCACTAGCTTTTACTCCAAAGAATAAGACGCTAGTGCGTTTAATGCAGCTTGACTATCTGAATAGATAGCTATGTGTGCGCCTTTGATGCCTCTTTCCAGATTTATCCTCGCGCAGATCGAAATTGCTTGAATTTCGACCTGAAAGACGCTAGGCCAGTCGTCCATTGGCTCTGAAATTTTGGTGTTGGGTCCATAGACCCCTGCACCAACTCCAGTATCCAGTGTTTGACCCATCAGTGAACCATTCTATATTTCTAGCATCGACCCAAGGTTCTTCAATGTTCAATTCATCACGGTCTGAAATAATGATCATATAATCTCTTACTGAACCGATAATATCTCTGAAGATATTAATATGACCAAAGTCATGAAGTTGTTTTGCTGACAAGATTTGCAAGATTTCAACGCACTTCTAGCAGCACATTGCCTTACAAAGATGTGCAGAGGGAATAATCCTATTATCGCTTCAATAGCAGATGTTGGACAGTTTCGCATGGCAACCGTGATATAAAAATAATAATGACATCGAAGCATGCTATTACATGCACTTCACAATTTATCATGGCCAATATTATTTAGATTGATCAATTCATTTCGGTGCTTAGATATGACGGAACACTATCTACTTCGGATGAGAGATTGCTTGGAGTTTACGTTGATGATTTCAATTCGTATAAATTTCAAAAATTTTATATTAAACTTGGAAGAGGTTTTTATTAAATTTTAGATGGTGTCAAACGAGTGACAAATGTAGGGCTTAGCTTTTAGTGCTTTGAGGTTTTAGAGCTACTCGTTTCTACTTAATTAGTCTTTAACTTTAACTGATCACGTGTAGATTATGTCTCTAGTCAAAATGGTATTATATCATTACACCATTATACATTTTTAAATTAACAATTAAATGAAAATAGACTCCAAATAATTGAGTAAGAACTCCAATGTAATTTCGTTCCTTTGATTGTTATAATATTAATATATTTAATATCTTACCTCAATGGAATAATGAAAGGAGCGTATTGGAGCAGAAAATCGGGCTATGCGCAGTTGAAAACCTGGTCGAAGAAAGCTGGAACGCTATTTCGAGGTATACGGAATGCGTACTCAGAAGAAAGAAGCGTGACCGGGACGCAGGTCAAAACGAGTGAAGTAATACTACCGTGGTTCCGGGGTAGGTTTAAAGGTTCTTGATGGAGGGGGAAGTTTTTTAGTGTCTGCGACGACACACTCTGTAATTGTGACGATAGTTACGGGTCAGTGTATCAGCAAGATATCTCGATTTTGTAAGAAAAAAAAATCATAATGATGGAAAACAATACCTTATATATCGATATTTTAAGCATTGAAGGAATAAACTAATCCGGAAATTCTTTTTATCACAGTCGTTCACGCAGTGTTTGGTATTGGTAATGTAGTTTGTCGTATTATATTGATTTTGCATACAATCACCCATACATGCTTATACATTTATATAAACATATGTACATATGTATTGCAATGTAACAAACCGCAATAGCAATAGTAATATAATAGCAGTAGTAGTAGTAGTAATACTAGTAGTAGTAGTTGTCGTCATAATAACAATTGCTGTTGCTTGCAATTTGTATCAAAACAGTCAAACAAACAAATAAACAATCAAACAAACGAACAAACAGACGTGAACTAACCAGAATACATGCTGATTGTTTTTGTTGTTGCTGTAATTGTTGTTGTTGTTGTTGTACTGCAAATAGAGTTCATTATTTATACAATACCGTCTGGTATTTATGGTTTATCGCTTTAAAAACGCATTTAATAAAAGCCACAAATGGACAAACGTTTTGCCATTTATTTGCATATGCTCTGCGTGAGCATGCGTAAATATTGTATAGGCATGTATTCGTCTGTGTGTGTGCGTGTGTGTGAATGCTTGAGCATTCATATGCATTTTGCGTTAAATTTTATGCCCCATAGGGAAATTGTAAACAAAATCGACAGCCAGCCAGCCAGCCATCCAGGCAGCAGCAAGCAGGCAAGCAAGGCAAGTAAGCAAATAAGTAAGTAATAACAGCAGTTGCCAAATGCAAAACATAATTGCAGTCATTTGTCAACATTAATATACGTATATGCATGCATTCACATACACACACACACAAACATACGACAGTTTGACCAACATACATTTATGCACTTAGACCAAAACGATTTGAGAGTAGTTAGAAGAAAAAAAAAATCACTCGAATATTACTATTTGCTTATTTGAGAGACACTGGCATTGCGTACACAGACACACACAGCATCTCATAATTGTAACTCACATACACATACATACACATACATATTTATATGCATATATGCATGCCGTCATGATCGATGCACATTTGAATGCATTTATAATATGGCTCAAAGGACCAAAAATGACAAAATGCAATATCATCTTAGTGTGTGTGTGTGTGGTCAAAGGTTTGTCTGCTTTTGTTTTGTGTATTACGTTGAGGCAGTAAAATGGCACCTTTGGGAATTTACTATAATGTTTCACTCAATCTCACTCTTTCTATTGCTATCATTTGCTCTCATACTGAACTCTTTGTTGGCTACACATATATGAATAGTAGCAATGATTAGTATATGGAAATATATGTGTGTATGTGTATGTTTATGTGAGTTTGTGATTGCTTAGCTTAGTGAGGATGACAATAACTTCACTTTAAATGTTTCGAAATTTAATTGCTGTTGCGCTTTTATAATCCAATACCCATGGGTATTGGTACACACTTCTATACAAGCCTACAACATATCTCATTCATACATATATTAATGGTTAATATCAGAGCAGTCAACCACAGGCAATAAAGAATTTTTGGTTTAATTCGGTCTTTAATTCTTGATTCGGCTGGTAAAATTTGGAGCAAAGATTCTAATATCATTGTCAACTATTGCAATGAAAAAAAATGGGACCTCGACAAATTGGATCTCGATTGATCTCTCCCTGAAACCGAATATACAATCCCTCCAAAAAGGTAGACACTGTCATTAATACTGATTGCTAAAACAGTTTTCTAATAACTATTGCACTACTTGCAATATTACTACTATTACTGTTGCTAGTACACACACAATTGTGAACCAATAAACTTACAATATACGACATACAATTATTGTAAAGGGTTATCCATTTTGCGGTTTCAAAAGTAAATGTAAATAAAACACATATAAAATATTTTTTATCATGATATTCCTTTATTATTATAAAGTTTGAACGTTGGCATTATGTGTGAAATACTACATCATTTAAATGACCACCACGCGAATTGTTGCAAGCATCGATTCTTTTGAGGTAATTTTCGACCACTTTTTGACACATATTGGGCGGTATCTCAGCCATAACGTGACGAATGTTGGTTTTTAGGTGCTCAAGAGTTAAAGGTTTATCTGCATAAACACGGTCTTTCGAGTAGCCCCACAAAAAAAAGTCAAGCGGTGTCAAATCGCATGATCTTGGTGGCCACTTGATATCGCCACGACGAGAAATTACGCGGCCAGAAAATTTGCGGATGTAGTGGCCTCTCTTCAATTACTTGAGGATTCTCAGAACCCCAAATACGACAATTTTGTTTGTTAACATACCCACCGAGTGAGAAATGTGCTTCGTCGCTGAAGAAAATTTTGTTCGAAAAATCGCCGTCCACCGCCTGTTGTTCAAGCACCCATTCGACGTATCGACGACGTTGTGGATGGTCAGCTGGCTTCAGTTGTTGTGTGAGCTGGATTTTATATGGATGTAGGTGTAGATCCAAATGCAAAATACCCCAAAATGTGCCGCAAGACAGTCCTAATTCCTGAGAACGACGAGGAATCGACACATTCGGGTCTTCGGCAACACTTTCACTTACAGCAGCGATATTTTCGGTGGTACGAGCGAAACGATGATGCACAGGCCTTACAATATCTGTAACCGATCCAGTCTCTTCATATTTCTTCAGAATTTTGCCAATTGCTTGCGTAGTTGGACGATTATGTAAACCATAATCTCCTCTTAAAGCACGATATGTGGCTGTGGCAGAATCACCATTTTTGTAGTAGGTTTTTACAATTTTAATGCGTTGTGCGATAGTTAAGCGATCCATTTTCGCAAATGTCAGACTTTGAACTGAAAAAGAAAGAAATTTTTTTAACAACTCAGTTTGACAGATGTCGAATTTTAGCCCTATACTTTTGAAACCGCGAAATGGATAACCCTATACTATACATAACATACATAATAAATATTCGTAATCATAGTCATAGGTATGAACCTAGAAGATGTATGTTCTTGTGGTCAATCACAATTGAGCACATAGTTACTCACTCTTCTCAATATCATCGCCATGCCATAGGCCTAAATCCAAAATATGTTATATAAGTATGTACTGTATGTACAATACGTACTGGGGATATAGAACTCAGGCATATACTATTCAATGCCTATATTCGTAGTAACATCATCTAAGTGTTCTTCCCCTCTTACTACCTATGAGAGTATGAGAGTGTGAGCCTTTGTATGTTACATTTCATTATAAATATTTTAGAAAATAGATAAATTTTGCAATTTCATTTTAATGTTTACTATCATTCAGTTCTTGCAGCACTGCACTGAGAGATGTGTTCATTTTGCGTGAAATTACTATTTTGATCGATGTGCATAATTGAAGAAATGCAATGACAAAGAATATACATTTTTATACTCTTTATTTATATGTATAGGGTAATTTTTTAAGAGTTTACAGATTTGATTTAAAAAAATCTCCTTACAGTCGGCTGGGGCCGACCAAACTATACCCTGCATATGTAGATTTATATATAAAAAGTTTACTCGAATATCCAACTTTTCTTTTATTTCCACTTTTCGAGAAACAATTTTTGCATATACTACTAATTTACACCCGAAATATGGTTGACTTTGACGATATAAAAGGATTTTAAGATAATTCCGAGGCTTAGTATGGGAGCTATATAAAAAGTGGGCGTGGCTTACCACTTTCTAGTAAATCCAATTAATTTTTCAATGTTAATCCACACCTTAAATTTGGTGTCCTACGTTGAATAGTTTCTAAGTTATGGTGGTTAACATTTTTGTTTAATTTCCTCAACTTTGTATGGGAGCCCCAATAAGAAGTGGGCGTGGTACGCTGATTTTTCGCCAGATTATTTCCGACTACGATATTAATTTAAGTGTCAATTATGGTTATTGTAGACATAAGATTGCCTAAGTTACAGCTGTTTCAATTTAAAATTTGTATGGGGGCTACGATAAACACTGGTCGTGGTGCGCCCATTTTCTGTGAGCCTAGTTGCTCGTACAATACTAATCCATACCCTAAGTCTCGTTGTCCTAGGCTAAATGGTTTATAAGCTATGGAGCTTAAAATTTTAGTTTAATTCACTCGACTTTGTATGGGAGACCCATGAAGGAGTGGGCGTGGCACACTGATTTTCTGCCAGGTTTTGCCGACTACGATATTAATTTAAGTGTCAATTATGGTTATTGTAGACATAAGATTGCCTAAGTTACAGCTGTTTCAATTTAAAATTTGTATGGGGGCTACGATAAACAGTGGGCGTGGTGAGCCCATTTTCTGTGAGCCTAGTTGCTCGTACAATACTAATCCACACCTTAAATCTCGTTATTCTACGCTGAATAGTTTGCAAGTTATAACCGGTAACATTTTTTTTAATTTCCGCAACTTTGTATGGGAGACCCAAAAAGGAGTGGGCGTGGCACATTGATTTTCTGCCATATTATTTCTGACTACCGTGTTAATCTAAGTGTCAATTATGGTTATTCTAGACAGAAGATTGTAGAAGTTACAGCAGTTTCAATTTAAAAGAAGTACAGACACTTTGTATGGGAGCTACGCTAGAAAGTAGGCGTGGCTCACCCACTTTTGGCGAGGTTATATAGTAGTATAATATAACTCTATGTGCAAAATATTGTTGTCCCAAGTGGTATATTATGTGAGTTATAGCAAGTTAAAGATTTTGAAAATTTCGAGGTTAGTCGCTTTGAATGCTTGGTGTGGGCGTGGTTATTGACCGATCATGCCCAATATCAATCCCCTCTGTACCCTTGGATCATAGATTACTTATGCCAAATTTCATCGAAATAGCTCAATATTTACTCAAGTTATCGTGCGAACCAGCCAGGTGACAGACAGACGGACGGACGGACGGACGGACGGACATCGTTAAATCGAAAATTTAATCGATGCTGATCACGAATATATATCCATGTCTATATCTCCGGAGATTCCTTCAAGTGGACACAAACATCTGACCGAAATGAATATACCATGCATATTGCATTATGCAGGGTATAAAAACAGACACACAAAATTTAAAGAAATGTATGAAATCTTTATTTGAATCGATAGAACGATTTATATAATTCAACGTTTAAAGATGATTTCATGTAAATGTTGACCGCGGCTGCTCCTCAAATGGTTTATACGCTGGGTCCAATTTTGGCATACTCTCTCCAACTTATTGGCCCGTATCTCACGAATAAATTCTTCAATTCTTCATGAGCCTTAATATAACAACACAAAAAATAATCTAAAGGTGTTAAATCGCACAATCTAGGCGGCCGATTGACCGGCCTCAAACATGAAATATACTGTTCACCGAACTCGTCTCTCAATTGGGCCACTGTTTCGCATGCTGTGTGGCATGTGGCACCGTATAGGCACCGTCTTGTTGAAACCACATATCAGCCAAGTTCTGCTCTTGCATTTTGGGCAGAAAAAAGTTTGTAATCATCGCACGGTAGCGCTCGCCATTCATAGTAACATTCCTACCTTCGTCGTCTTTGAAAAATTACGGTCCAATGATACCACAGGCTCATAATCCACTCCAAACAGTGCATTTTTCGGGATGCATTGGCAGTTTTTGCAATGCTTCTGGCTGCTCTTCACACCAAACACGGCAATTTCGATTGTTCACATATCCCCATTCAATCAGAAATGAGGTTCGTCGCTGAACACAATTTTTGGGATAAAAAAGTGGATCTTCATCCAACTTTGCCAGCGCCCATTCATCAAAAGTTTGCCGTTCTAGTAGGTCGTGTGGCTTCAATTCTTGTACCTGCTGTATTTTAAAAGGTTTAACACCCAAATCCTTAAGCAATATTTTCCACGTAGTGGTGTAACAGAGGCCCAATTGTCATCAACAACACTGGCGGATACAGCTACGATATTTTCCTCTGTCCGCACTCTACGTATGCGTGTTGGTGGTTTAATGTCCAATAATGTAAATTTGGTGCGAAATTTAGTCACAAGATTCCGAATAACTGCCTTAGAAGGTCGCCCAAACTGACCATAAAATGGGAGAAGTATACGATGAACTTTCTTAACCGAGCATGAATTTTGATAAAAAAAATTCAATAATCTGTAAGCGTTATTCGTTTGTAAGCCGATTTATGGTTAAATTATAGACCAAACTAAACATGTTTGACAGTTACACGAAAACAGCTGCGCTGCCAAAAACAGTGTTGCCAAAAAGAAAGTTGCTAAAAAAATCACCCTGGTGGTAAGGCATTATAATTTAAAATTCTTAAAATTGTTTGAGCATCTAATTCCGTAATTAATTTCTTGTGTAGATAAATTTTTAAATGGACGAATGATTGAATTTAAAATTCTATTAGGATTTTAAAATAAGTCCATACAATGATTCAATAGAACTTAGATTTGAAGAAGACACACAGTCAGCAGTTACCACTTAGGAATGACGATGCCCATTGGTAGGCTAATAGAAATACATTATGCATTCTGTATCATGAAAGAATAAGAAACAAATAGAAAGTACTAATTTTATTTTTAGCAACTAAAATCAATTCATACAAAATATCTCTTAACATTTTAATGGAAAAAACCAAAATTATGAGAGTATGCAGTAGTTTCCATTCCAAAGGAAAATTCGCTATTAACATCCAGCATTCCTCCCTAATAGCAAGAACGTAGATATTTCCCATTGTTATTACTACATGGAAAAACAATAACAAAGTGCTAGACATAATGCGTATAAGTGTAGACGCTAAGTAAGTATTTAGCATCTTGCTGAACTTCATTGCTCCAAATTGCTATGTTATGTAACAGGCTAAAACTGAGCTTGTTACAACATTTTACTTACCTACCTATGAACACTTCATAAATCATTAAAAACTCAACGTACCACCAATACCAAATATGTGTTATCATAGAAAAATTCCTTTGACCCTTCTTCTCCTTTTTGTCGTCATACAATAATATCAGTAGGTGTATACACACGTATCATACTCACGTAGTCAGTCGTTATGACGACAAAGAAAGAAGAAACAATCAAGTGAATTTTCACTCAAAGTGAAATGTAGCGTCATTGGAATTTTACACTGCCTAATTCCTAGATGCTTTATGCATAAAAAAAAAAAAATATGTGGCACTTAAAGCCCCAAAGGGCTCATTGGCCTAGATTCTCTTCCATTACTGTTGTGCGTCCTAAATTTTGGACAGTATTAGAATGGACCTACTTATTTTAGCCGGTTCCGAACGGCAGAACACTTGTGGCATCACTTTTTCTGAGCTTTGTCACAGAGTTCTTTTTTAAAAGCTTTTTCATGGCAAGTTGTTACTGTCGGAAGAATTGCCAATTGCTTACCGACAGATGGGTACCGTTCGAAAGAAAAATCTTTTCGATATTAAATTTGTTATGCATCAGCCGGGTATTGAACCACTACCTACAGATCAGAAGGCAAACACACTAACCACTGAGCTACGGCACCCACATCCAATCCAATATACCCACATTATATAAGTAAGGTTAGCTAGAGTTAGGTATTCCATTAAAGCGTAGAGTAAGAAATTGATATTTTAAATAGAAAGAAAATTAAATAAAAACAAAGAAATATAAAACAAATAAGAAATAAAACAAAGTAGAAGTAGTTTCATCATTACCGAGCCAAAGACTCTTCTAGTGTAGGTGAATTGATTTCCAATAGGCAATCGTGCGGAATTCGGTCTTCCTCCTACAACAAGAGTTTTTACGCTACCCTCTTGTTGACCCTGGCTAACTGAATAATACCCCAGATGGGAAACAAAAGGCACGCGATATATTTTAGGTATTATCCGAATCAGATCACTTATCTGGGTCCCCTTTCGCCCCTCAAATTGTGTTTTAAGTATTTGTTTGGTTGCAGAATTCTTCTACTTCTTCCCTCATAATAGTATCACGCGTTATTTTAAGCATGTCTTTGTGGGGTATGTTCCACATTTCGATCACTAACTATTGTTCTGAAGATTTTATCAATTAAAAAGCAAAAAGTATAAGTATTTGAAATTGGGATTATCGATTAATTTGTTTTGTTATGCATCAACCACACTGGCACCATTTTTATTTATTTTTATTTTTGTGTCTATCATGAGGTTACAAATAATAGTATTAGTGACTGCTTTGAAATGTAAACAATAAAGTTTTTTTGAGCATCATATATGTCAAGTTTTGTACCAAAAAAACGCAATCTGCAGCTGAGAGTCGTCGTTCCCTGCAGGAAGCTTATGGTGTACATGCTTCATCGGTTTCAGCTTATGAGTACTGGTTCAGACGATTCAGAAGTGGCGATTTCGATACAGAAGACAGGGAGAGACCTGATCAGTCAAGAAAGTTTGAAGATGAACAATTGGAAGCATTACTCGACCAAGGTTATTGACTTACCTAAAAAGATCCTGGTAAATGACTCAATCAACCATTTCCGAACGCTTGAAAGCAGCAGTATTCATTCGAAAGCAACGAAATTGGTTGCCACATGAACTGAAGCCAAGAGACGTTAAATCGCCTTTCATGTCAGAAATGTTGGTCGAGCGATACAAAAGTTAATCGTTTTTGCATTGTTACTGGTGACAAAAAATGGATTCATTACGACAAACAAAAGTGCAAAAAATCATATGTGAAGCTCGGCCAACCACCGAAATCAATGGCAAAGCAGAATATTCGTAAGGCGAAAGTAATGCTCTGCATTTGGTGAGATCACAAGGGTGTGTTATATTATATTATATGCTGGAGAAATCGGGTGAGATGATCACTGGAGACCTGCACTGAACAAAATTGATTCGTTTGAAAAATGAAATTGCCGAAAAATGACGAGAATATGAGACTACACACGAGTCTATAATATTCCATCATAACAATGCTCGGTCTCATATTGCAAGACCGATTAAATATCATTTAAAAAACAGCTGCTGGGAAGTTTTATCTTACCCGCCTTATAGTCCAGACATTGCCCCGTCTGACTACCATTTGATTTGATCGATGCAGAATTCCCTTACTGAAAGACGCTTTACTTCAGTACAGGGTATCCGAAATTGGCTTGATTCATTTTTGACCTCAAACAATTAGCAGTTCTTTTGTGGTGAAATTCATATGCTACCAGAAAGATGGGCAAAAGTCATAGCTAACGATGGCAGAATACTTTGAATAATGTCTTCATGCATTTTGTTATTGAAATAACGAGATATTTTTTGCAAAATAATCGATATATCGAATAATCGATAATAAAATTTATCGATAGTCCCAATATACAAAATGAAAAATCAACTCTGTTTAGGAAACTAATCATCTTGTTGTTTTATTGGCTTAAAGATAACGATTTGTCATATAAGTAACGACTATAATCTACAACACAATTATCAGTTTAGGAGGGTTAAAAAAATTTCAAATTAATTGTAGTCCATCGAGGCATCGACCAACGATTTTGATGAATGTGATATCATTTTATAGGAAATAGTCAAGCTGGAAGTAATTTAAAAATTGTTATAAATTAATGAAAAAATTAATAAACGGTAATAAAATCTATTTTTTAAAAAATGCTTAAATACATGAAGTTGCTTATTTTTAAACATGAATGAATAGCTAATAATTACCTTAATTGAAACCCATTCGGAAAAATTTAATTAAACTTTATTTTGAATTGAATTTTACACTGTGTAAATATTATTGAAGAAATTTTACCACATAATTTTTTAATATTTATATTTGCCCATTTTATCTCTGCTCATATTTTGCTCATATTTTGCACTCATACATATATTCATTGCATATGTACAGAAGATTTAATTAAATTCACTACATAGCAATTTAGTAAATTATTAATTTTATAATTTTAATTTTGTATTTTTAATCGATTTCAAATTTTTAATAAAATGCAATGCAAATTTAAAATCAACTTTCAACTGCAATGAAAAATAAACATACGAGTACTTACAAGAACAACTCCCAATAACAACACCAAAAATAAATTCATATATACATATGTAGAAGCCAACAGCAGAAACACAAATATGAACAAAATGAACAAAATGAATTTTATTTAATTAACAGTAAATTAATCCTTAAAATTGTGATGATGCTGACTTTGATGCTGGGGCAATGGTGTTGGTGGTGCTTGGTATGTAAAGTGATAACTAGTGTATATATGAACATACATGTATGTATATATACACTATACATACATATATACATATACTATATATAAGTTTTAGTTGCTACATGACCAATATAAAATCAACTCATCGCAATATAAAGACCAACAAAACTATATATTTACATAGAGTTGTATTTGCCCATGAACTGTTGCTATTTTCTCTGCCGATGTGTATCTACAATATATAGACACATATATGCATCTATATATACGTATGTATATGAGTGTGGATTTGCATACATGTTAGCATGCTGAATGGCCTCGCCATTCATGTGAAAGTGTAGTATTTTTTTTTTCTATTTAGCCGAGATACTTTCTCTCAACATTGCCCACTCGAATTTAGGTATATTTATTATTGTTTTTAGGGATCAAGGTTTTATCTACAATGTTAGAAATGCAAGTAGATGATGATGATGATGGAGACTATGATGAAGATGATGATGATGGCGATAATAATAAAACTACAATTCTTACTATTCGTTAGTTTATTTTAGTTTTGCCATGCTGAATGTTACGTAACACCAGTACTCACCATTAAGCCGAGTTGCTCAATATCAATTTAAAGTACACCAACCAAACAAAAATTGTTCGCAATCATCAAAATCATCATCGTTATCATCATAGTTATCATTATCATTATCATCATCATCATAAGCATCAGTAACGTCATCGAAAATGCCACACAATTAGATAGATACATGTATCATATAAGGAAACTGTGTATGGATTGGTCCAACAAACTACTACATGATGCATTCCATTTAGACAAATTTAGTAATATTTCATACTCTCGTACACATGCACAGTGTAGTATTTAAGGGATGTATTAAGGTGTATTATATCTAAATGTCACCTTGCTTTTTGATCACACCTCGTATGTAGCACGGCAGCATTTCAGCAACTGTATTCTGAAAATTGAGTTTACGACCAATTTTTGAAACACATGTGGGTGTTTAGGCGAGTAGTCCAAAATGCTAAAAGCTGTTGTGCTTGACTTGCTTGATTTTGCTCAAATTTAATCGATATTTTTGCCTTAAATTGTTCTAAATATATAGCTGCTGGAGATTTTAATGCAAAGCACATAACTACTGGGGCTCACGTTTAATAATTCCTAAAGGAAGAAAGCTGTTGTGAGTGTTAAATGTGCTTGGACTTGACATTTTATCCATTGGTGACCCCACATATTGGCCATCAGATAGACGAAAGACTACAGACCTTATTGATTTTGCAATCACTAACGATTTGAAGAATGTACACTCCCGCGTTCATTCCTCTTTGGAGCTATCTTCCGACCATTCTTCCACGATAATAATCCTTATCTCTGAAAATTCTCATAAAGAAAACGGAAGACCCCAACGTGACTATAAGCTAACAAACTGGCTCAATTATAAAATATATATCGCCTCACATCTCAATATTAAAGTTTCTCAAAACAGGAAATAAGCTCAGCTATTTCCGAACTAACGGAGCTGCTTTCCCAAGTAGTGGAAATGGCCACATCCTACATTAAACCATCAACTCGGTAAGAACGTACCCCCATGATGTTCTAGAGCTCCTTTATGAAAAAAGATCTATAAGACGTTAGTGGTAGAACTATAGATCCCCATTTCTGAAAAAGAAGCTGAACGATTGCACCAAGAAACTTCATCGTCTTTTAAAAGAGAAGGATATTTCTGAATTTCATGAATATATTGATACTCTCTGTCCAACAGAAAACTGAAACTTCTCACTATGCCGAGCGACTAAATAACTAAAAAAGTCTATACAAGCGGAGTCTCCAATCCATCTCCCCGATGGTGATTGGGCAAGAAAGAAGTGATGCATAAAAGGGAATTGCTTTTGCCAATCACCTACTGCAAGTGTTTTCCACTAACATGGCTAGCCTCGATATCCCGTTACCATCAGTTCACCCTAACTGCAGCATTAATGGAATATCCATCTAAAAAAAAACTTATAAACTCGATTAAAGGACTCAACCCTAGGTTAAGTTAGGTTATGTAGCTGTCCTCTCTCTGAGAGGACACACTTAGGCCAGAAAGGCCCATTGTGATACCACCGAGCTTCACTTCCAACACTGTTGTGCGTGTTAAATTCGGACAGCACTAGAAGGGACCTACGTATATTAGTTGGTTCCGAACCCTTGTGATATCACTTTAATTTAGTTTTGTCACAGAGCTCTTTTAAGAAGCATTTTTTGCAAATCATTACTGCCGGAAAAATTGCCAATTCTTGCCGGCAGGTGCGTATCGTTCGAACGAAAAATCTGTTGGATTAAATTTTGTTATGGTTTAGCCGGAGATTGAACCCACAACCTATAAATCTGAACTACGGCACCCACTCGACTTAACCCTGAAAAATATCCAGTACATGATTTGATTACAGGACAACTCCAACCACTCCCAGGTAGAGCTGTAATACCCTCAACCAGACTCGATGTTGACATCACAACTTCTCCAAGAACATGTAAATACTCTGCAAGAATGGCTTGACTGCTGGAGAATAAAAGTCAATGAGTGCAAATGTTTTCATTAAACCCATATGGACTTACGGTATCCAATTCTGGGATACTGCATCTCCATCAAATGTGAAAAAACTCCAAAGAACCCAATCTAAAATCCTTCGAATGATTGGTACATTAACAACTCCAATATTAACAGAGACTTACACATTCCGATTGTAACTGATGAAGTTTCCACATTTGTTAAGAACCATATAGCTAAGCTTGAGAGGCATCCCAATGCTTTGAAAAAGCAAGGACATATCCGCCTAAAGAGATAGGTCGTTAAAAAGTCTCATAGACTCCCAAGTGCCTGCATTTGGTACAGGGTAGTTCATGCCATACATACATATACTTATATGGATACTTATATGTAGACAAATGCCTCTGTGTGTGTAGCTCTGTTTTATATTTGCACAAATAGCCCAAAGGTTTTTCATTATTTGGATATGTGCTCAGTGATTTTTTTTTTATTTGCCTTTCTCCTCCCTTACATATTCATATGTACTATACAACTGTATATATAGGATTGTACAGATATAAGAGTGCATGTATGCATATCTATATATGAGTTTGCAACAACAACATCAGAGAGCAAAATTTTCAAATAATTTATTGCACAATTTCATATTTTTGTTTTATATTTATTTTTCTTTTTGTTTCTGATTTTAACCAGCAATATATGTATGTATTCATGCTTGCTGTGCGAATGCCTTTATCATATGGCAATGCTACTTTTACTGTTACGCGATTATTATTGCGCAAAATTGCCCAAAAATATATGAAATATGCAATTTATACTGTACTGCATATTTTTGTCAGTACATACACGTATTTGCATATGGCCAATAAGCCATGATTGTGGTTAATTTAAATATTTACATATACGGAAGAATGCATTTCTGCGTGCCTGCATTTATCATACTAGCCTGTGTGGATGCGTGTGTGGTGTGGTAATTTTGTCCATATTATTACAATTTTATGATTGTCAGTATTGGTGGTTTCACAATCTAATGATATTTTATTCGACTAAATTTTAATTATAAAATGATTGCAACAGAAAAAAAAATAATAAAGAAATATGAATTCATGAATTGTCATTAAATAATTGAGTCCAATGACTCTCTAATTGTGATTGGCGTTCATCCAGAACAAGTAGAGTTTGGGAAAATCGTAGATAATTAAACAAAATGTCCAAGGTAATTCGAAGCACAGTTCGTGCAATTTGGCAGCATCAACTGTTAATGAATGTGCTGGTCGGTTATCATTGTAAAACAGAACAGAACAGAAAGTTCTTGGATAAGTGGATCCTTCCTTCAATATCTTATTGAATCACTAAATTTAGTAGATTTTTACAAGAACTTTCTTCAGCAGCTCCATCTGTCTTCTATTATGGGTACTTATTGATCAACGCCACAGAGTTTGCAGTCATTAGTGTCTGAGAAAATTACTTTACGAAGGTTATGCTTCTGATTTCAGTGTTCCTTCAAGTGATCGAAGATGATTTTAAGGATTTATTGATCTTCGTAACTTCTGTGCTTGGCTTTGGCGCCTTTATTTGTGTCTATTTTGGATTCCTTCTATAGCCTGAAAAATTATGACGATTTCTTTATACAGTCGTCAGAATGGCTATGGACCGGTTAGACTTAATCGGCTACTATTTTAGTATGATACTTTGCTCTTTCATTTGCCTCATGCACTTCATGTCTAGGATCTTAGCATAATTTTGCAGTGTTTTTACTTTCGAGCTTGTGCAGGATTTCATGAAAGTTGCTGGAAAGCTTTTTCGTCTTCTTATTTTATAAGAACTCAAGGCTGATAAAATGGCTTGTCTGTCTCACATAATGTTGAAGCTTGGTTTAGGAACAGAGAATTCAGTTGCTCAAAAAGTACTCGGGTGTTTCCCCATGGGAAGTGCCCTTTTGAACCCAGGACCCTTGATTTCTGCATCGGTGCTTCCGTCATCAATCTTTTATCTATCAACATGGCATTTTTGGGGCAATTTTGAAGAATATTGACTTTGTAAGATAGTTGTTAAAATTACTTTTTTTAACAGCATTTCAAATATATGGTGATCCTTATATTTGAAATGCTTTCCTTTATAAGGTTCAAACTCTCCATGTTATCTGGTGCGGATCCCTTTATTCTTGTTATTGCATTCTCGTGAAAGTGGTGCCCTGCCGTAATCTTCATTTCGAATTCCAATTTTTAGGAGAGGGAATACTGATTATGATACGAAGTTCAACTGTGATGGCAACGCCTACCAGAGAAAATACTTTAATGAGTCTTCTCTGGCCTTTGTATACTAAACTATGACAGCATATGTCCTCTTTGGTTTTGCCATTGTTATTGTGAAGGACACTTCAGTTTGCGTTAGGGATAGTTCCCACTTTTTACCATACAACCTTTGGTATAGCTAAGGATACTCTTGAGGTTTCTTGGTTTGCAGTTAACATATATTAGATCTGAGTTCCAAGGTGATCGTAGAATATTTTAAATTATTTAAAAATTCCAGCTTTGTATCGCTAATGTAAGATTTAGTTAGTTTAACTTTGCCTTTTTAATGAAAGGTGTACTAAAGACTCTTGAACATATTCACAAGTACAAAAATAGATATCGAGGATTCAAGCATTCATTATTAATTCTTGGTTATTCATATATAATTTTAATATTTTTAGTTCAAAAAAAGAACGGAAAATAAAAATATAATTGCATTGCCAAAAATATAAAAATCCTACCCACTAGTAGTTTCTTCCTAAACTTAGATTACCATATGTTAAAAAAACCGAAAAAATCATAAGTAAAATTAGCATTGTAATGATCCTAGTTTCTCACCTTTAAGATGAATTTCGATGTCAATTATTACTATTATTTATTTTTACTTATATTCATACTTTTGCATGTTGTATCCGTATATGAATACTTCAATGCCAATCATCAACTTAAAGTAACTATGTTGTCATAGATAGAAAAACAAAAATCGAATCTACATAAAAAAGCGTATAATTTATTTTTATGTTTCAAATTAAAATTAACTTCATAAAATACACGCAATTAACTTTATCTGTTACCATTACTCTGCACTCATATATTTGTGCTTCATCATCGTTCTCATCGTTTTCATATTCATTTCAGTTCTTGTGTTGTTGGTATGTTGGTATGCATGTGTATATGTGTGCGTTTTCGTTTTCTTTTTCTTTTTTTCATTTTTAAAGCAATTTGAATATAAAATTCAAATTTGCCCTAAACAATGCCGCAAAGTTCAATGAGGTGTTAAACCATAATTTGCACACCAACACATTTGCATTTTTCGCTCTCCTTTGTTCTTTCGTATTCAATATGCGCGCGAGCGAATATCGTAAAAATATCTATATGTATTATATTTTTAGACTGGCTTTTGTGGTTTAATTTCATCACACACAACACCATTTCTAAGAGAGAGTTTACTTATTACTTTGCCCTGTAGTGATGGTAATGAAGATGGTCGTGGTGGTGGTGATGATGTTGATGGTTAGGGTTAGAATTAAAACTGATGGTGGTGGTGTATAAATTTTGGAAACAAAAATTTTATAATTTCTCTTCCCTCATCGTTATTATTAAAATTCTTTTTTTTTCTCTTAGTTTCACTTTTCTTTAAAGCTGCTCGTCATCTTGCATTTCTTTGATTAAATGTCTCATATCCGTGAATGATAATTATGATAATGATGATGATGATGATGATGATGATGATAATTCAAAATCTAAACACCTTTAAATGTCAAATTATATGTCATATCTACAAATGAATGATATATGAACATGGTATGCCTAAAATTATGCAATAAATTATGCGTGAGAAGTTCTCAATATACATCTATGCTATTCTATTTGATTAGGTTCATATTGGCTCAAGTATTTATACTTATTTGCTACTAGTTCTTATGAATATGTTCATATTAACATTTGTCTGGACTCATTTCAATGAAACAACATTTATCGTAAGCAACATTTAGTTTTTTTTTCCGGAATTTAATGTAGCTCTATTCTGTTGATGGTAATTATTGTATGAAAATGTCATGCAGTGACTATGAAGTGATATGTCATGTGATAACTTGAGAGGGTTCGGAATTTCTAACTCGCACCAATGATCAACGTACAAATACGACTGGCGTAGAATTCAGCCAAAATGTAGTGGTCCCAAGTCGGTAAATAAGTATTATAGCAATATGACGGTTACACTGATTAAGTGCTGAAAACTTCAAAGTAGATTCAAAGGACAATTATCTGATTAGATAATGAAAGAAATCTTGTCAAGTTAGTGCAAGAATTTGTGACCCTCTGTGTGACCATCTGTGTAACCCTCTGTGTGACTCCTCGTCGTTATGGATATAATTACTATAAGACGATTGGATACTAAAAAGCATACAATAATAGAAAAAAATCGAAGGTAAACAGAGATTCTTCTTTGTTTGAGTTCTTCATATGGCCACATATTAAATATCACAAACTTCACGACATCTGCTCTCTCCAACATTATCAGCATTCATAACATTAATGACAAATAACAATGAAGTGCACACAATGCGCAGAAATAGAAAATATTCTCTACAAACGCATATTATATCACACGATATATATATATATATGATATATAGCCACAGATGCTGTGAGAGAAAATTTTAATTTTTCACTCGAATGAGTGCAAAATTAAGTCATTAAATGACTGCGACAGCAGATATGAACAGAATAGAGCCAGAACACCATCAGTAGTATTATGTTTGACATTATTGACGCTTTGGCTCATCCATTTATGCATATATGTGTATGTGAAGATGAACAAATGATTTTAATATTACCTGTATATATGTGTGTGTGTATGTGTGCATAACGACGCATAACGAGTGAGGCTATCAAAAGTCTCACACTCTTACGTTATCTATAGTACAAGTACGGATGTAAGTATATAGCCAATACTACTAATCTACTAACCATAACAAAGTAAAGGCACCACCATCCTCAATATTAATATCTTGCTACTTTTATATTATATTATATAAAACCCCAGACACCGATGGCTGGACCACCCCACATATAATGACAAACGAATGGGGGAAAGGGGGGAATAATTGAGCACCTTTACACTGTATGACTGTTTAAAAATGTTATTAGCATATAAATGGGCGTGCCATAAGGTGGTTTCTGTGTATTATGCACAATGTCACATACATGCTTCCGCACCTATAGACTGACTTATACATGTACTGTACTGTACAGTATGTATGTACATAGTTATAATATTTACTTTGTAACATTTTCTTTACGAAATTATTCTAATTGCGCCGGTAAATGTTACTTTCTTAACACATGCTCTCATTTGTTTGTAAATCGGATTGTGTCAAAAATGGCAAATAAGTAGTCTACAACTACACATCCACACTATAGGTATACATATCTATATACATATTTAGTACGCACAATGTCAGAAATTAATGTACCACATCATTGTTGTATGGAATAGAAAATGGCATCATCATTTTCTTTAACACGGATACTTAAAATTACCATGCTTGGTCGAATGGACTGATGGTTAGATGGTTGGTTAGTTAGATTGTATGGTAGGTATGGTTGCTATAGAATAGCGAAACTGTCAGCTAACATTTGAAGGTTATTTGTTTTTGTTTTATGGCTCAAAATTTAAAGCTGTTTTAAGTTAAATCTTTTACATTCAAGCACACCAGGGATACATACACCGAACGTATGCTAAACATTATTTGCCCATTTTCGTATTCTGCACACTTTTTATGAGACATTAGTGCATTCTAAGTAGTTGATTTCAATGTAGAGTATATATTACTAATTTAATTTAAAGCTTAACTAAGTAATTTTTGAGTCATGTATGTATATGCTTTGTAATAGTTTAATGTGATAAGAATATAAAGAGATCAAAGTATATACAGTTTTCTGCTAAATATATTAAATAATATGTGTGACCTTTTGTAAAGGTCAATTAGTTGCCGACACTTCAGTAGGTTTTCATTTAAACTCACATAATATTCGACAAAACGATTAAATGCAATTAATATATTAAAGCATAATATGCAAAAGTCTAGAACATATTCATAAGGTTTCGCAAAATTTCAATTCACTTTTTTTGGAAAATTTGTAAGATTTTGAGAGGGGAAATTGGAGCATGTTGGGAGCAATACGATTGATTTTCATAAAAATGTAAATTTTCTAGGGGAATCTCACATCTATTGAGTGAAGATGGAATAGAAATACTACATATTTCATAAAAATATTGATTAAAAAATTAAATTGATTTATTAATAAAAAAGTCAATCATAAATTGTTTTCCTCTAGGTGCAAGACCTGAGCAACTGTGAGGTTATTTGTGGTTTTTTATTCCATTTATATGAACCTCACAAAATACTAATTACAATTACACAGTGACACAGTATTTGTGGGGGCGAACCTAAGGATGAAATACCTATACTCTTATAATAAAATCTTCAAAACTTTTTGTATTCTGAGATCAAATTATGGACATGTCAAATTTACAACTTTTTTGCCTGACTGCTTTTAGAATAAGTCGAAAAAAAGGTTAAAATTCATATCAGAGCGAAATATGTTGTTAGGACACATAAAGTCAAATTTCACAAGGAATAATTTTGTAGAACATTTCAACCCACTAGTACTCTTACGAAGGTGTCTTTTTGACCCCCTTTTTAAAAAGTCTGAATGAAATGGTATTTGTGAGGTCGCTAGAGGGTTAAAATATTTCAGAAAATTATTCGCTGGAAAATTTCACTGGGGGTATTCTCAGACAAAATCTTAGTACAAAGGACGTAAAAGTCCACAGAAAATAATAAAGAAATATGACCCCTTGAAATATGCAACATTTTTATGCATTCTTTTATAATTTGTTCATAAATACTATCTCTAGCTCTTTTCGAGGGTAACGGTTCAGTACTTGTGACATCAGCATCGCAATCATCGCTATCATCAGAATATTTAAACATTCATTGTGTGAATTCTTACAAATTCCATTCAGTGATCAATATTAATAAAGAACTATAGTCTAAAAGTCAAATAAGTCTATCTATTTATGAACATTTTGTTCTAAAAATTAAAGCGCATATTTATAGTCAAAATTAAGTTGCAACTTTAATTTAGTATCGGTTTTATTGTTATGGAAAAGACTTTAAACACTTTAAATCGACCTTCTTCTGTGTATTTTAAAGTGATTTCTACCTCAGAATTTATTTCTAAAAGAATATATTTAATATGCTCTTCATTATTAACTAAAATAATATACATGTTTGTGATTATTGCCATAATTCAAAAATTTAGTTGTTGCACATAGAATTAATGAATTAAATGCCTCAATAAAAAAATAAGGTATTAGGTATTATGTATATAATTCACATTCTACACCTTTCATATGTTATTACCCAATTGATTCTATTGCAATTTGAAAAACCAATGAACAATTTATCTAATCATCATTTAGTAAATTATTTAAATCGTGCCATCCGCTTTCATGAGTATTGTGCGTGAGTGAGTCTATGTTCATGTGAGTGCGTGTGTACATTCTTCAACATCACCAACAGCACTCATTACTTATTCTTCCCTACTCATACTCGTACTAATCACTTGCAATAAAATACAAAAATATTTTCTATACACTCGATTAGCTTTAGCTCCAACCAAGTGCAGTTGGCTTGCGCCAACTTGAAATGCATGAGGCTGCATGTGCACGTGTCCTGACAATGTGCACTGGTGTGTATTTATGTAGAAAATTTTTGTACGAAAACAATATAAAAATACCAACTCAACAAATAATTTTTCCAGAATTTTCTTTTATTTTTACTTTAGTTCTCTGCTTATAATTGTTTAATTATTTTTTTTTTTTTTTTTTTTGCTTTCTGCCCCCATCAACATACATCAAAGATGTATATATATATATATATATGAACACTTGTCATATTCACTTACGCACTCATATTTCACATTTAAATTAAATGCGTAAATAAATACGTTTTTCAACACTGGATTATCTGAAATTATCTTGCATTTTATTATTTTTCGCAATTTTTTTCTTTTCTTCTACTTGCGAACTTTTTTCTTTCAATTTTATATTCATACTAGGTATGTATAAGAAATCTACTCATAGTCGGAAAAGTCATGACGTATTCTGCAATGTATCATGTCATACATATTTTTATGCTACTAGCAGCATGGAGATCATCTCAAATACCATGGATTTTGAAAAATGAAAGTTTCAACTTCATAAGAGCAAGCGTATATAGGACTTTGATCGCATATTTTGCTTTTTATATCAAGCTGAAAATGAATTACCAAACTGTTTACTTTCGGCTTATACGTATAGCATTCTTAAGGGAAGAACTGTTTGTGGAAAACTGCATAATGCTTATGTGAAAAAAGATTGTCGGTGTTTGACATATTTTCCAAAAATACTTCATGCCTGATATCTAGATATCAGCGATGCTTTTCGCTCCGTAAGCTCAACTAAGATTATCGTCTCTGAAATGATGATACTGATTATGCCATGAAGCTCAGAATACATCAGTAAATCAGTTGGAACGTAATGACGAATCTTCTCCAAACTAAGGTTATTCTCTCTGTTTGGTAGCATTACAAGGGTGTCGAGTTTTTCGAGCTTTTACCATGATGCAAGACAACTGATTCAGATTGAACATGAATTGAACTTTGAACTATATTCAATAATAAATAAGCCTTGACAATTATTCAAACGATACGTCATAACATTTCCGACAACTTGAATTTTGCTAAATTCAATAATAAATAAGCCTTGACAATTATTAAAACGATACGTCATAACATTTCCGACAACCGAATATATCGTACTATTTTTGCATGTACTTATGTATTGATTTGAGAATTGCTTGGGGTTTGTCAATAATGGGAGAAAAAAAAAGAAGAAATAATAATAAAATAAAATAAAAGAAAATAAAATTGAAAATATATATTTATCAGCAATGTGTAAACCACCCATATGTGAAATTGGTCTTACACCATTCAAACAATCATCTCTCGTTTTAGTTTTTTTTATATTATTTTTGTTGTTGTTGTTGTTGTTGTTGTTATTGTTGCCTCCAACCAAACTACACAGACATGTAGACCTACACTCCAAATCAGTCAGTCATCCTTTGCTGATACCTTTACTGATTGTTGTTGTTCTTGATGTTATTTCAACATATTATTGTTCAACCCTTAGCAAAAAGCTTAGATGTTGTGTTTCCAGCTCACTTACATATAATAATGAAAATGTTTTTGTTTATGAAATACTTTTGCCTGCACGCGAATGCATATTCTTACATATACATGAACATATACGTAGCAATCCCCACTGCCATAGTCAAACAGATAAGTATCTATAAAATGTATATGTGAGTAACATATATGTATACGAGTATGGAGGAACTAACATATGAATGATGCATATACAGACGATTGGCATCATTTGAAATGGAAATTTCTTCCGCTTCAATGATAATAATTTTAAAATCTATACAATTCAATAAAGTTTTATTACTGTTCGACCAATGTGTGTGAGTGAGTATATGAATATGCGTAGGCATCCCTAAATCAAATGCGAGTACTCTAAACACTAGAACATATTTCAATTAGAACCACGTTTGGCCACGTTCGATCATTACCTATTGTACTAGTTGCGTAGTGCGTAAGAGTCTAATATGTGTGATGATGAGCAGGCTGTTGTTGTTGTTGTTGGAAAGTAATACGCACTTATCTGCCTATTTGCTTCTATTCTCAAATCCAAATATGCAAAAATCGACCAAAAACTATGCCATTTTTAAGCTTCATTTTTCTGAAAATGGTGCAAAATACAAGTATTATTCTATTCAAATAAAATAAACTGCAATTGATATAATAACACAATGATCTAAACTGAATACAACATTCAATATTACATATATATTTGATCTATGTATTATCATCATCACATATTTTTCTACTGGGTGCTACACAGCTTTTTTGTTTTTGTTATAATTCATTTCATTTCATTTTCTCTTACATCTTCAATCATATACATTCACATATGATGTAGTTATATGTCATACTAGTATTGAGGTGAAAACATTGATTCCCACTCTCACACTCATTTGATCATTCATTCGTTCAATTGAACTAAATTGGCATAGGATTTATGTTTATCGACTGTTGAGCGCTCATCTAAATATTCACTTGTAAATGTCAGTGAAATTGTATGTGTGGTATATATATAGATACTATATATCAGCTATGGTTAGTGAACCTTCCATGATATGCTTATGTAGAGATTTTAGTATTGCGCTAAAAATTAGACAACTGTACCACAGTGGTTAGTGTGTTCGCCTTTTGATCTGTAGGTCGTGGGTTTAATCCCCGGCTGAAGCGTAACAAATTTAATATCGAAAAAAAGTTTTCTTTCGAACGGTACCCACTTGTCGGCAAGCAATTGGCAATTCTTCCGGCATTAACAATTTGCCATGAAAAAGCTTCTAAAAGAACTCTGTGACAAAGCTCAGGAAAGGTGATGTCGCAAGAGTTCTGCCGTTGGGAACCGGCTAATATAAGTAGGTCCCTTCTAATATTTTCCAAAATATAACACTCACAACAGTAATGGAAGAGAACCTCGGCCAAAGAACCCTTCGGGGCTTTAAGTGCCACATATTTATTTATTTTATTTTTTTTTTTTTATAAAATTTAATTTCAGTTAACTGATCTCCAGTCTGAGAATTTTATTTACCAAGTGTATGCGTTTGAAACGAGCCTTATATTGTAAGTCAGTTTTGAAAACTTGAGTTTGGTTGATTTTAGTTACATGTGTGTGAACCAAAAGAGTAATTCGATTTTAATTATATATTTTTAATAAGATGGATCATATTTTGTAGCTCAAAAATGGAAGTTAGATTTCTCTGGTGGGGACATTTAAAATTTGATACTAAATCTACAAAAAATTAATATGTGACACTTAGAAAGTCCCAAATGCTCTTTAGCCGGGCTTCTCTTTCAATATTGTTTTGCATGTTAAATTTTGGACAGTATTAGAAGGGACCTATTTATATTAGACGGTTCCGAATGGCACAACCCTTGTGGCATCACTTTTTCTGAGAATAATGGGTATGTCTCTAAACAAAATTGTCGGCGGTATCATTGGGCCATTTTTCATTGAAAATGAACAAGAAGTTGCCGTTACCGTCAATGGTGGTGGCATTACTGTGCCACGATGAACAAATTTTTGTTTCCAAATTGAAGAAGATGACAAAGACGACGTTTGGTTTTTGGGCCACATACACCCAATGTAAAAACCATCGATATTTTGCGCACTGTCTTTGAAAATCGAATAATCAACCTAAATGTTGATGTCAAATGGCCACCTCGGAGCTATGATTTGACGCAGTCTATTTTTTGTAGGTAGCCGTTAAAGATAAGCTTTAGACTAACCATCCCGAAATGGCTGAGGCATTGCAAAACGAAATCGAAGCTGCCATTCATGAGATTGAAGCTCAATCAATGTACTGAAGATTTGGGTTGATCGGATGACGTAGTCTGAAGCCAACCGTGGCAGTCATTGAATGTTGAAAGTTGTGATGTTGAATTTGACTTTTAAAGGGAAAAGTCCAATCTTCCTAATAAAATCATGACTAAAATATATTTATTAGTTTTTTTATAGCTGATGCTAATACCAAACTATAAATGGACAACCCCATACACATATTCTTCTTCTTCACATGGTATTGATAACCAAAATCGATTTTGACGCGCACAGTATTTCTCCAGTCATCAAAATTTGGGTTTGTTGTCGCAAATTGGAAATTCCAAGTGCTGTCTGATCATCTACATGTACAATTTCGAAATTTCATATAATAACCAATAAAACAACAAAATGTTGGTTGAAATTCAACTTTACTCATCAACATAGCCTCCTTCAAGATATAATCGTTCTAACGCTCCGCTAACATTTCGATACCTTTCTTGTAGAACGATTCATCTTTGGCCTCAAATAGGACTCTGTTTCGGCAATCACCTCTTCATTCGAGCCATATCTCTTTCAAGCAAGCATTTTATATACCGACACAAAAAGTATTTTCTATATCGCCGAAATAGATCCAAAAAGTTTTCAGAATCATTGCCACATTATTGGTTTTGACCCACTGTGGGCAAACGCGGCACTTATTCCGAAAACAACTTTCTCATGGACAAATATTTATGCAAAATGAATTAAAAAACATCCCTTGGATATCATTAAGGTGTCATCCATCTCCTGCAACCCCACTTTAAGGTTAGACAAAACTATTTTGTGTACTTTTTTGGGTATTTTCCGATGTTACCACCTTTTTTTGGAAGATTAGAGCGTTCGGCATTATCGGTGTTTATACGGCCGCATTTAAAATTAGCAAAGCACTTCTCTCGTTGTAGCAGAACTCGAATTATACCTATCAAGAGAAGCTTTGACTTGAGCGGTGCTCTTTCCTATAAGAAAGCAATAAAAATTCAACACACGAAATTGCTTTGAATGCATTGTTTTCAAAATCACAAAAGTAACGATACTGAAATCACTGTAACTTAAAAACTAATGATTGGTTTATCATGAAATTTTGACAGGTATCATTTGATGATTGATACTTCATAAAAATCATTTGAATATTTCATAAATGGGGTCACCTATGTGCCATCCTATGAACTTTTCAATCGATTCTTGGTCGAAAATATCAGAAACTAAGTAGGTTTTTGTCTGGTACATCTTTTTTCTAGTCCGCTTCATTGTAATTCGTATCAGGGTGAATTCGCTAGAATAATTCTAAATAGGGCTGGCATCTGGCTTTCATGTGTTCATGACAGAATCTACATTGTTTGGAGATTGATAAACATGTGTGTTTAAAGTCTAAGCTGTTGAGTTTGAGAATCTACCTCTCCCCTTTTCCTATTGAAGGTAAGGAATTGTTTTAATGGTTGAATCTTGCAAGGTCAGCCAAGTAGGTGATGGTTCTATTATATAACCGGATTTTGATAATGTTATTTAATTTTTAGGGACCCATAGAGTAGAGCCACCCCCATATTTGGAATGATTCGGCCTGTTGGTTGATATTATGTCCTAGCTGGTTGAATGAATGTTGATTATTTTGCCAGTTGTATTACAATTCGAGAGTGTGGTTGCATTGAATATTATCGCGAGCTCTATATCGAGGATAGTCGCATGTTTGCAGAGAGCCAGATGTAAATATGCCAACCTCAAAAAACTAGAAAGCCGAAAAAAACAATATTTTTGAGATTAGGAAGAAACCTCAGGGTGATGGACATATTCAACCACGGATTTAGGAACTCAAACATCAAATATTTTATTTATTGTGTTGTTGTGTAATTAAATATATTGAAAGTGAGACCTTATCAAATAACTTCCAAATAAAAATAATCAATTTCAAATTATTTGCTTCTTAATCATTAACATTTTTTTTTTTTGAAGGAATTAATATGGAACCACCCAATTCGCTTACTGAACATGTACGATCATTAAATAAATTAATATTTACAAAAATGTAAGTATATATGTATGATCATAAATAACAATATTTATAAACTCCGAAAAGAATGCATTACTTAGAGTCATTTTGATGGTTCTAAGCCCATCAAAAATGTTATATAATTTTAAGATACTGTGTATATGTATGCGTATGTATTATATATTCAAATTAGACTTTTAGAATATCATAAATTTCATTTAAATCAAATTACATATGCATAGGAATGAAGTAAGTACATAGTAAGTACTAATCTAATCTTATCTCAGCTACAATGGTCTTTCTTCAGCAGCTCCTCAATTTCATTGTATGGGTGTGTATGAGTGAGTGGGTGTATGTGTGTATGTGTAATTTAATGTGCTATAAAAATATTACAAATTTTTATAGTTAATAAAAAATAAGAATAATAAGTAATCACAATAACAACAAGATCATCAATGAGCAGAGTGATGAAAATGAAATAAAAACGCATAAACAAACACGGTGACGCCTTTTTAAGAACCTCTTCAATGCGTTTGCTTCTTTTTCTTTTGTTGTTGTTGATTTTTTTATTTTTATTTTTTTTTTTTTGCCTTGATTTCATATTGATGTTGATGTTCATGCTGACATTCATGTTGCTGCTACGATAGGTTCGTTATTCGTTATTGGTGGCATCAATGTAAATATAATAAAAAAAAAAAACGTTCATCCATTCGTTCGTTCGTTCGTTTCGTGTCATAAATCCACTTGATGAGATTTTCTTGAAAAGTCGTTATCAAACGTCAAATTCCAATTTGAACACCAACATGTGCCACACACACTAACAAACGCAACATAAACGAACGCATGCAATTCTCAAGTGAGAATGATTTGAACAAACACATACGCATTTGATGTTAATCATATGTAATTCAATGTGTGCTTTACATGTGCGTGTATGTAGTAATGTCGACATTATGATGGTGTTACAACACAACAAACACATTATGCATATTTTACTGCTACTGCCTCGTCTGTAGCACCTTCTTCTTCTTCTTCGTCTTCTTCTTTTGGTTCTTGATGTTGACATATCATCAGATATGCATATACTTACACTCACACACACTCACACACACGTATATGTACACTGTATAGTAATTTGAACGGTTCGTGCCATGTAACTCAACGCATTCACAACGCATAATCGCATCATCAACGCAATTTTGACGCAGTGTAAAACTCAATCAAAATTTGTGGCCCATTGTCGTCAATGTGGAATAAATGAATGGAATTTCATATACTCACAACACACTAATAGTCTCACGCACATTACAGTACAGTTAGATGCCTGGCAACATCTTAGCTAACGTTCGTTGCTAGTACTCTTACGAATATGACTACATTGCACTGCTATGACAACAATACTTTTGATGTAAAATATATTTTAGATATTGCTGCTGTTGTTTACCGCTGCAATAATTTCCCATTATCAAAATTCATTCTCTGTGCTTCACGAAAATATCAAACGCTTTTTAAGAAATGCGACAATTGAGTGCGAGTTAAGCCAGTCAACTATCCTTGGTGATGATGATGATGATGATGACAACCAGCAACAATGGCAATTGCTACCGATAATAATAATTCCCACAACAACAACAAGAACAACAAGAACAACGATATGTTTTAGTTACACACTTTTGACAGGATTACAATATAATGGCATCATAAAATACGATAATCCGTATGCGTGTGACTTCGCATATGTGAGGATGAATAATATCAATGAAATTGAAGTGCATGTGTGTGTATGTACAAAAGAAAAATTAAAATATTTTATATTAAATCCTAAGTAGTATAAAGTATTTATACTCATATCGCGCATAACCGAAAAATGATCTGGAAATATATTTTAATCACAGTAAATCTCATTTTATAATATTGACGATAAAATCTTGACAAACAAGAAAGTTCGATCCGGTTTTGCTTCATACAAATTCAAAGATACTGTTTTGTAGTAAACTCAGTACGACCTTTTGCCATCTATCAATAAGTTTCATAATCCCGAGTTCGTGATGGGTCTTGTCCCTATTGGGAAAGAAGCGATTGTGGTGCAATTTTATAGCACCACAATCGCCCTATTGGGCACGCTCTACCGAAATGCAATTTGACATGAGCTTGGTTTAAATTGTCAGTCATTTCGCAGCAATAAATCACTTTAAAAATGAAGATCATAAAAATCTTTAACTTTCGAAAAGACAAAAAACAAACAAAAATCATGACCACCTAGACTGTTATACTACTACAGGGTGATTTTGTAACAACTTTCTTTTTGGCAACACTGTTTTTGGCAGCTCAGCTGTTTTCGTGTAACATGTTACTCTCAAACATGTTCAGTTTGGTCTATAATTTAACTATGAATCGACTTACACACGAACAACGCTTGCAGATTATTGAATTTTATTTTCAAAATTCATTCTCGGTTAAGAAAGTGCATCGTACACTTCTTCCATTTTATGGTCAGTTTGGGCGACCTTCTGCGGCGGCTATTTGGAATCTTGTGACTAAATTTCACATCAAATTTACAATATTGGATATTAAACCACCAACACGCATACGTAGAGTGCGGACAAAGGAAAATATCGCAGCTGTATGATGACCGCGAATTATCGATTCGTCGCCGTTCGCAGCAATTGGGCCTCTGTTACTCCACTACGTGGAAAATTTTGCGGAAAGATTTGGGTGTAAAACCTTTTAAAGTACAGCTGGTGCAAGCATTGAAGCCACACGACCTATCACAACGGCTAACGTTTGGTGAATGGACGCTGGCAAAGCTGGATGAAGATCCACTTTTTTATTGGAAAATTGTGTTCAGCGGCTAAGCTCATTTCTATTTGAATGGATACGTGATTGCCAGCCAGGAGCATTGCAAGAACTGCCAATGCATACCGAAAAATGCAATGCTTGGTGTGGATTATGGGCCTGTGGCATCATTGGACCATACTTTTTCAAAGACGACGAAGGCAAGATCGTTACTGTGAATGGCAAGCGCTACCTTGTGATGATTACAAACTTTTCTTTGCCCAATATAGAAGAGCTGGACTTGGCGGACATGTGGTTTCAACAAGACAGTGCCACATGCCACACAACACGCGAAGCAATGGCTCGATTGAAAGGTGAGTTCGGTGAACAGTTTATTTCACATTTGGGGCAGGTCAATTGTATATTAAGGCTCCTGTCTATAGCGATAAGCCCGCAACGGTTGACGCACTGGAAGCCAATATTGAAGAAATTATTTGTGAGATACCGGCCGATATGTTGGAGAGGGTATGCCAACATATGCATCGCTGGTCTTTCAATTTAATAGAAAAGCTGTTCGAAAATGTTCGGATATAAGTAACAGATTTATACAAATAACAAAATGATACTTAAAGGTATGGTTTAATTGTACAGGGTATTTAAATTTTAAATCTAAGAAAACCGCAATATTTTTATGAAAAGAGCTGATAATTTTATTTTAATGCAAAGTACAAACTCTGAATTTGGTAATGGAATGCAATATCTGCCAAATGTCTGACGCGACTCTTCTTACATATGGCCATGCTTTTGATGAAATTTTTTATCACATTTTCACATAATTTCGGCTATATTTCTCGAATAACAGCTCTAATATTGTCATTGAGTGTTTCAATATTTGCTATAGCATTGACATAGACTTTATCTTTAACATAGACTCATAGAAAAAAGTCGAATGGTAATAAGTTGCACGATCTCGGCGGCCACTCAAGTCTCCATTTCGAGAAATCACACGTCCAGGTAATTGTTCACGCAATAGAGGTATTGTTTCACCTACTTTATGGCATGTGGCATCGTCATATTGAAAATAAACGTCATACTCGTCCATAACATCTATTTCAGGTCCAAAAAAAGTCAGTCCTCATCGTTCTATAACGCATCGATAATCACCGAAATGGTCGCACCAGCATCATTTTCAAAAAAATATGTCCAAATTACAGCACCACTCCAAAAACCGCACCAAACTATCACTCGTTGTTGATGAGGAGCTGTTTTTGAAAATTACACTTGGATTTTCGGAGCCCCAGATGCGACAGTTTTGCTTATTCACGTCCACAGACAGATGATAACGAGCCTGAGCACTCAGAATAATTTTATTTAAGAAATCATGATTTTCTCTAGCTCTTATTTGTTAAATGTCAACGAGGGACAGTTGTATGTTGGCACCTGAAAAAATAGTTGGAAATTTAAAATGATACCTCTTGTTGAAATAACCTATATTAATTTTCTTCAGCGATGAATTTTTCAGGAGGTGTATACATGAGTCATCAAAATTCTGTTTTTGAAAATGTAAACGCCAAAAGCGTTTTATTAGAAAGAAGAGTGAATTTTAGTTTTTCGTATTCGCCATAGTTTTTCGAATAACGTAACCTGGCGGCGCTTGGAATATCCAATTGGGAAGAACAGAGAAGACTGGCGCCGTATTATATGTTCAGCCTAAATCGATCATCGGTTGTGATGGCCACATAAGAAAAAAATGAAAGGTGTCAATCTGGCCAATATTAACATTTTTGGTTTAAGAGCAGTTATAGCGATCCATAGCCACAAAAAGAGCAAATATTGCAGAGAGCCTTCTGGAAATTATATGAATTATAATAAAATAAGAGCAAAATCTAATTTACAAATATTCTTCTTCCTTGTTTTTCTGTTTCATTTACTTTTGAATCAACAAAATGTATAACCCTGTACATTAAATAGATTATTAGCATTATTGAAAAGTTATATTTATTTTTTACAACAACAACAAAAAATAAAATATAATAAAATAAAAAAATAGATACCATCACATCATTAACTTAATTGCAACAAGCTTTTAACACTTGCCACTTTGCCATAATATAAATCAATTCCAAATAGCACCTGAAGCATTTTTTTTTTTTTGTGTAGTATATATTTTGAACATGATTGCATGTATTGCATGTAACATTTTATAGAACGACGACAACACGTTGCCACACAACAACAGTTTATCTAGTTAATGAATAACTATTCAATTAAACGATAAATTATTGGAGAACTTGTACAAGTATTTTTTTCCCCTCATTCTGCGGCGTCAATTGCATGCATGCTCTACTATTTTTCTTTCTTCCATTTGCTCTCTTTCTAAGGTATTTTAGTGATGATAATGCAACTATTGCAAACATGAAGGTTGGTTGCAGTATTTGCCCAATTGATTTATCTATATGATAATGATAGCTGCTGATGATGATTATAGTGATGTTAATCGTCTTGGCTGATTAATGATGATTTCATAGTTGCGCATAATGGGTGGGACAATGTGTTTATATCTTTAATACCACATATTAATTAAAATTGGCTTTTTTATATTTTTGCTCTCTCTCTCTCTCTCTCTCTTTTTTTTACCAAGAATCTTATATTTCAAGTTCAATGCAAACCATCTTCTACTCACCTTTCTCCATAAACAGTCTCTGTTGTAGTGGAGTGGAGTAAAAAATTAATTGAATACAAAATCATCACATCACACCCACACAGCTTAAGAGCATATCTTAATAATAGTATGTATGATGTTGAGAACAATATATGTACATGTTGGTATACTCGCATGTATGCATCAACTTATATAAATAAATATGCTCATACTTCATACCTTTGCATATGTGATATGTACAAAAATCTTGTATCCGTCGTCCAAGGCTAACATGTTGACAAGAAATTGCATAATTATGGGTTTCCGACATCCGCTTGAATCAACTCAACCACAACTCAAATGTACTCGCATACATATATTGAATAACTCATACTCATAGAAACACGCTACCTCTTCATATATGTATGTAAATGCATTTATGTATGCAGATTCATAGAAGAATATCTGTGTGTGTGTGCGTGTGTATGCTAAAGATAAAGTCCTTGCACTTGCAAAACACCAACATTGAAACAACAACAACAACAAAACCATACTACAACGTACATGACCAATACTCAACTACTATACTATTCATATGGGATATACTTGTATGTATGTAGGTACCTATGTGTATGTTGATAAAATACACAACAACACCATCACCACCATCTATCTACATACATTTATGCACATACAATATTTTTGCAACAACTAACAATAATAGCAAAACAAATAACAACAACAACAACAACAACAACAACAACAAAAACGCATACCGGATAAAGGAAGTCGAACAATTGAATTGCATAACATGAATAGAAATGAATTGGCAGCAACAACAGCAAAGGCAAGCAATGCGCACATCCGATAAATGAATGAATGAATGAATGAATGAATGAAGGAATGAATGAATGCAGATGAACTTATGTATGATTATATTTACATGTTCTATATTGTACATATACATATGTATGTATATGAAAGTATATTCGGCCTACGAACGTACGTTGTTCTCGTACTCACACGTCGATAACGATGACGCTTGATGTTGCTTGCCAACCAACTTATACGCAGTTACTCCTAGTATTTACGATCTAAGATATGCAAAATTACAACAGACATACAAATACCTGATACTTTCAAAAGTTCTGGTACACAATTAAACACATTCACTATGGCAGCCATTATTTGTGACATTTTTATTGCATTTGCACATAAAAAGCTATTGACGTTATCTATTTATGGATGCTCCATGGATTTTAGGTCGCTGAAACTGAGGCCGGTAGCGGAATACTTGAGTCAGGTCTCTTTTTTACTCCAATATCAAAAATTGATTTTTTGGTACAATTTTCACTATAAAAATATGTAAATTGCACAGTTTGGTTTTATAGGGAACAATATCCTATTATTTACTTACTTACTTACTTATGTGGCTATTACAATCGAAAATCGATTTAAGTTGAATCCAGTATGCTGCGCCAGCTATCTCTTTCCTTCGCTAACTTACGCTAATTAGAAATCCCAAGCGCTGTCAAGTTCTCCAGTACTTGGTCTGCCTCTTCTGCGTCGTCCACCAGCGGGTTCCGCATATATCACCTCCTTAGCTGGAGCTTGTTCTTCCATTCGCTCGACATGACGTAGCCGATGCAGCCGCTGAATTTTAATACGCTTTACTATGTCGGTGTCAACATAGAGGTCATACAGCTCATGGTTGTACCTTACTCGATACTCGCCAACAACGCAAATAGATCCACAGATCTTGCGTAGAACTTATCTCCCGAAAACTCAGAGCATTCTCTCATCTGTGGTGGAAATTGTCCAAACTTTCAGCACCGTATGTAGGGACAGGCATGATGAGAGGCTAGTAGAGCACGGTTATCGTTTCTCGAAAGAGAGCGCGACTTCTCTGTTACTTACTTAGCCCAAAGTATCACCTGTATTAGCAAGTGTGATCCTCCGCAAGATTTTTAGGCTGACGACTTTACTGGTGTTAATGCTGGTTCCAAGTTATACAAAGTCCAGCACTACTTCAAAGCGTAGTTATCAACAGTGACGTGCTGTCCAAGACGTCGTATCTCGTTGTTTGCTGACGCTAAGTACTTCGTCTTGCCCTCGTTCACCGGTTGTGTCAAAATCATCGCCATACGATAACAACATGACACTTTTTTTGAAGATAGTCCCATTATGTCCTAGATTGGGAGCTTGTACGAGGGTTGCCTTAAATTTTTTTTTTTTTTAAGTATGAAAATGCATTTGGTTCACATCAAAAAATGTTTTATTGTTTTTCAAAGTATTCTCCATGAAGGTTTATACAGTTTTGCATGCGCTCGTGCAATTTTCGGAGCACTTTTGCCACTCCGGCTGATACACCTCCAAAATATGGGTTTTGTTGGTTTTGGCTCCTCTCGGAAGACCCACAAGGTCGTTTGCTGTTTTGTTTCGGCCTTTATGCATATATATATGATCCGTCACCCGTAAGAATCTTATAAACGTCTTTCGAAGCACCGCTATAGAATTTTTTCATCATTTCTTTTCACCAATCGACACGAGCTTGTTTTGAGCTATTGTTAAATTATGCGGGATCCAACGAGAGCAAATCTTTTTGACAGCTAAGTGGTCATGCAATATCGAATCCACGGCGATGGGACTAATGCCCAAAAATACCTCTATCTAACGGTATACCACAAGACGCACAGCATCGATGATTTCTGGCACAATGACCGATTTTAGACGACCTTCATGAAATTCGTCCTGGAGCGTACGGCGACCACGATTGAATTCGTTAAACTGGTTATAAACTGTGTAAAGGGTTGGTGCTTCACCAAGTCACTGTAAACAACACTACTAGCTCTTGTACATCAAAATGTTATCAGTAGGTTTATGCTAAAAAAAAATTGATCAAAAACGTACTAGATCATACTTTAGAAAAAAATAAGAGAGGCAACCCTAGTATTATTTTCTCCGTAATAAGATTTAAGAAGTCGCTCGATAACGAATCACCTAATCTGAAACCCCGTTCGGCATTAAACGACAGAGAGAGGTTCTTCCCCATTTTCACTGCACAACGGAAGTTATACAGTGTAATTCTGCATGGACGAATGAACTTCGCAGGAATACCGAACTTAAGACATTGTTGTGCAGAGGTAATTCATTACCGGATTATCGAAAGCGGCTTTATAATCAACAAATAGATGATGTGTGTTGATTTTTTTCTCTTGGGTCTTCCCCAGGATTTGACACAGTGTGAGAATCTGATCGATGGTAAATTTACCAGGTCTGAAACCAATCAGGTTCTTAAGCATAGGTTTCAATCTTTTACACAGTACGCTTGATAGGACTTTACAAGCGATGCGAATACGACTTATACCATAGTAGTTGGTGAAAATTATGGGGTCTACTTTCTTATATACGGGACAGAGAACACTGGGCCTCCGAACATCGATCAATCTTTCTTGTTTTTCAGTAAAGAAATTTCCTCGTCACGTTTTGGTGGTGGAACATCTACTTCATCATCCATGATTGGGGAGTTCCCTGCCGACAGGTGGGTACCGTTCGAAAGAAAAATCTTTTCGATTGAATCGATTCAAAGATTAATCCTATGACCTACAGATCAGAAGGCCAATCCACTAACCACTGAACTACGGCACCCGGGGCCATAAAATAAATAAATGTCCAAAAATGTTAAATTAAAATCGTTCGATAAGTGATAAAACAATATATTGTATGCTCATGTTCTTGTCTTCAATATTGAAATGGGAGAAAATTCGAAAAAATTTAACATTCAACGAGAATTAGGTAATTACATATCCACAAAATATGATTTTCAAAATCTTTTATAATTTTGCATATGCCACGAATACAATGTGTACCAGAACTTTTGAAAGTCCTATTTACTATATGTAGCAGCTACCTAACTTAAGTAAGAGGCAAACGTTATGCTATTTCTCATACATTTAAATATAGCATATGAATATGCATATGCATTAGTGTTTGTATGAATGTGCGTGCGGTTAAGTTCATTCGGTAAAACCATTTAATGCGAATCATTTATGCACTTTGTGGAATAATTTCATTTCTATTTTGTACTATGTATCACAACAACTATGTTTGTACTACTAACAAACTATGTGTATATGGTAAGTACTACTACAACAGTACAACTTCTTAGTCCTTTTTCAATTTCATTTCATTTTGTTTTCCATCTTTTGGTAGAGAAAAAATTTGCATTTTCGTCATATTTTGCATTGTATGCTCTTGTTCTGCTATATACGTGTACATATACATACATATATATATATATATATAGAAGTGTGCTTGTATGCTTGCATTACTTAGGTTATTGTAGTGAATGTGTCATGCATGTATAGATCTGTTCATCTGGGTTATCGTGTGTAGTGTACATTTTTCATCTTGTTTTGTCATATTGTTGATGCTGCTTAGATAAATTAATTTTTTTTTTTTTTTTTTTGTAATTGTGTTTGATTGAAAATAGAGAGCGAAAATTTAATGAAAATTATGAAAAGAGCTAAAATCAATTGTAGTTTCACTATTAACACTGTATAATTGGTGGAGAAATCTAAGTGCGTACAGCCTAGTGATACCATATATAGATTATATCAGAAAACTCATCAGGTCTTATTCGATAGAGTCCGAAATTGGGCAACCACTTGTAAGGATACTCTCTCAAAAATGTCGATAGTCTCCTTCACTCTAAGACATAAATTGCCAACTTTTTGTTATACCATACACTGGGTCGATACTGCGGTGGACAGACCTTAACGCTGGCCTGCATGCAGTCCTAGCCTGAACGTTTCTCTAGCATAGGGGACTTACACTAGAGAAATGCGATAGAGAATCTTTAAATTTCCTGCTACACTGCAGTCTGTCCTTCACCGAAGGCTTCAAATAAAATAAGGTAGAAGGTGAGTGAATTACAGAGATTCAAATTGAGTTCAAGTTGATTTGAGCTGCAAGGAAATGGTAGTGGATATCCCATTGCAATGACCCTTCGCTGGGCTTAGTGCACATTACAGTGTGAACACTTTTACCCACTTATCAATCAACTAGAGTAAAAAAAGAAAAATACCTTTAGCATCACAACTACGATATTACGGTGGACAGACCTTAACGCTGTCCTGCATGCAATCAGCGTCTGAACATTTCTCTAATATAGGGGACTTACACTAGGGAAATGCGATAGGGAATCTTTAAATTTCCTGCTAAATCTCAATTTGTTTCTCAGCGAAGGCTCCAAATAGAATGAGGTAGAAGCTGAGCGAATTACACAGATTCAAATTGATCCCAAGCTGGTTTGAGCTGCAAGCAAATGGTAGTGGTGGCAATGACCCTTTGCTGTGCTTAGCGCACATTACAGTGTGGACACTTCTACCTACTTATCAATCGGCTAGAAGAAAAAAAATTACCTTTAGCATCACAACTTCCTTGAGGATTACAGCTATTTGCATTTAAAATCGCTAACAACATTGTGAGCAAATAATCAAATTTCCTAACCTTCAATCATATGCAAAAAAAAATATCGACTGCTCATTAACAAAATTTATAAAGGAAATCAGAAGAAGAACAAAAATATAATCAAATCTAACAGGAAAAAATCAACTGACAAAAATTTACTCACATCCTTTCGTTTAGCTCAAAGCATTTCCATGCCATTTCACTTGCAATAAACAAGTAAACAGAGGAAGAGAAATCAAAAACAAAAACAAAAAACTTCAAATTAAACAGAATAACATCAAAAGCAAAAAAAAAAAACAAAAAAAAAAAAAACAAACAAATGAATGATAATAAATGATGAAAGTTGGTACAAAAAAAAAAGAAAAACAACAAAAAATAAGGGGAAACTCATACACATGCACGCACATATGGTCACACACATATACGATACTAAATGTAAGCAATCAATTCACCTTGCGGAAAAGCAACAATCATGTTGGTCAATATTTGCAATAAGCAAACATTGTGAATACGATGAGTACCATCAGCAGTACCATGAGTACATATAGAGTAAGAGTAGTCAACAGTAAGTTTTCAACTTTACTAACTTACACACACACACACACACACACACACACACATACATATTTATATGTATGAACTACGATATACTCAAATGTAGGTACATATGCTGGTACATGTTGGTGGCTACTCCTACCCAACACCATTTTCATGTTTATTCTATTTTCTCTGTGTTTTTTTGTTTGTTTGTTTATTCTTTGTTTTGTTTTATGGAATAAAAAGAAATTGAGAAATTTTAAAATAAACAACAAGAACAAACCAAATCGTAGATCATAAGAGACATCACTTTATATGAGTACAGAAAGAAAAATTAAATAGCAAGCAATGAAGGGTTAAACAAACACCTTTTGCCTGAATTTTTTGTTGGTTTTTTTTTTTTGACAAAATTCCCAATAAAAGTATAACAATAAACTAAGCAGAAATCAGGGAATTTGTGAAAAAAATAAAACCGATCAAGCGCACTTCCCACACCAATACAAATGTACAAATGTTGCTCGCATAGCAATCAAGAAAGAATGAGTTTATTATTCACACGACCTTAATTTATGTTTGAAAAGCTTAACCGTTTTATAAGCTTTTCAGCCCTTTAGTAATAAACAAAAACAATAAATAAAACAAAATAATAATCGTATCATAGATGATGGTGTATATGTTCTACCAACCGACCATAACGAGATCAGAGAGGCCATTTCTATGCTGATAAACAACAAAACTGCAGGTGCTGATGGCCTGCCTGCGGAGTTTTTTAAGACCGGAGACAATGAGGTGCTCACCAGCGTACACGAGATCATATGCAGAATATGATTGGATAAAAGTATGCCCGATTATTGGAGGCTCAGTGTTTTCTGTCTCATACATAAGAAAGGACACTCTAAAATTTGCGGCAACTACAGTGGAATAAATCTTCTTAGCATCGCATACAATGTTCTATCGAGCGTACTATGTGAAAGATTGAAGCCTATGTTTAACAACCTGATTGGACATTATGGACATTGTGGCTTCAGTACTGGTAAATTCACCATCAACCAGGTTTCCACACTGCGCCAAATCCCAAATGGAGAAGATTCAAGAAAAACTGATCGACACTTACTATCTATTTGTTGATTATAAAGTCACTTTCGACAGTCCGGTAAAGGATAACCTCTACACAACAATGTCTGAGTCCGGTATTCCTGCGAAGCTCATTTGTCTTTGAAGAATAACTCCCGTTGTGCAGTGAAAATTAGGAGGGACTGAACGGGGTTTCAAATTCGGATTTTGGAGAAAATAATACGAACTGGCGTCGGCATCTTGGACAGCACGTCACTGTTGAAAACTACGCTTTTGACTTCATCTATCTGTGAAACAAGCATTAACACCAGTAATGACGTCAGCTTAGAGGTATTGCGAAGGGTCAGTTTTGCTTAGATTTTGCTAAGGCTTTTGCTAAAAACTAGAACTACTTTGGGCTAAGTAAGCAATTGAGAATGGCGCCGAAGCTTGGACAATTTCCACCTCAGATGACAAAATACTCAGGTTTTTCGAAAGAAAAGTCCTACGCAAGATCTTTGGACCTATTTGCGTTGTTGGCGGGTATCAGGTAAGGTGCAACCATCAGCTGTATGAGCTGTATGCCAACACCGACATAGTAAAACGCATTAAAATTCTGCTTCTGCGTTGGCTACGCCATATCGATTCAAACACCTAAGAAGGTGCTATATTCGGTACCCGCTGGTGGACGACGCAGAAGAAGCAGACCTAACCTACGGTGAAAAGACCAACTACTGGAGAGATTGTAAGCGTTTGGAATTTCTAATTAGCGTCAGCTAGCGAAAGAAAAAATTGCCTGGCGAAGCATCCTACATTCGGCTTAAATCGATTTTCGGTTGCAATGGCCACGTAAGTATGTAAGTAAGTTTATTTTATGGTCAGTGCCCTTAAAAATGAAGATAGGGGATAATTATATTCGATGGAAGGTTTAGGTGTAATAAACAATGGGAATCTCTCATACATTTTACTGCGCTAGGAACAATTTCTGGGCATGTATTTCATGTGTTTTTAGAATTATTTCGGGAGGATGCCGTCTTAAGTGGTAGGGTATAGGATATTAATATATTTGAAGATAATATTGGGGTGGGAAACTGTATGCTAGACCCCCTGAAAAGTAGAGAAAGAGATGAAGCATGTTCCAAAGAAATATTACGGGGAAAATTATGGGATGTCTGTGAAATATGTTCTACCTCTAGAGGAGACTGCTAGGAGTGGAGGAAATAATGTTTATAAAAACACCAATTTGGTACGGGAGGTACGGGAGTGAGTATGTTTCGGTAAAATATTAGATATAAAATATTAATGGGCGTTGATGATACATTTTACTCCGCACGGAGTGACTCTTGGACTGCTATGGGGTGTTTTGTCAATTTATCTCCGAAATATCTTTTAGGGTTGACCTCGATGTGGCGCCCTTTACCCCCAACTGATCTTCACCATTTTGTTTCTCATGCATTTTTTTTTTTTTTGTGCAACCTCAGAAAATGTAGTGCTGTATATCTTCGTTCCATTATTAATGATCTCCATATGTTCTTTAACCATAGCTAATTTATTATATCATTTCGTTACCGTTATTTGGTAGAGTGAGCGTTGTTATAATTGTTGTTGTAATCATTGTCAGCTGATTTCGCTTTGTTTTTTCTGGTTGTAGTTGTATTTATGTTCCCACAAAGAGCTTCGAATAAGTTTTGATTGGCCCTGTACATAGTTCAACCAATTTATAGAAAAGTCTATACTTACTTTTGTCCTTTATTAGTTAGACCTGATATCATGTATTCATCATAAGCACCTAATACTTCTAACAATTCTTCTCACAATCAATCGAAGCCTTAGGAATTTTCAAGAAGATGTAATTAACATCAAAAAAATGCTCCGGACAGATAAAGTGAAGTTGACGGCATTAATTCCTTCTCCTTTCCCTAACCCGGAGTTTCCTTGCCTTTTGGGGAAACGGACCTAATCTGTCTTCGGATTCTAAAGTAGTTATAATATTTATTATGCAAATATATCGAATAGAATTCACCATTTTCTACTAAATTTTCAAGGAGTAGAAGTATCGAAAGGTGTTTCGAGTACTACTCAAATTGAACAGCAATACTAGACGACAGGATCGGCGAATTACTCTGTTATTAATTATTATTGCACATATTTGTTGTATGCTATCGTTGCTATTGTTGTTGTTTTTGCTTCTGCTACTGCTCTGCCTTTATTTGCCAATTTTATAACATTCAATTTGATATTGTTTCCATTCTAATGCTTTCAGTCAATGCCACCATCATCATCATCATCATCATCATCATCATCATTGCTATCGTCCTCATCGTCCACTAAACATGTTTATTATTTGTTGGTAAATCACCAATTTACCAATTTCAAGCAGCGATTACTATTACCTGCAACACAAACATATTCATACCTATATGAACGACCATATATGTAAGTATATCTATGGATTTGTTTATACACATATTTGGTTAGTCATGTTGATATGCTTTTGTTGATTAATGCCATACATACATAAAGACTAAACATTTTTGTAGAAGGACGACAGTGAAGTATCCGTACCATATACGACATGTAAGCCACAAAATGTATGAATGGGAATGTGTATTTTATTTGTTCTCAGTTGGTTCAATTGGTTTTATATTGGTTGACTATAAAGACAGTTATATGTAATATAAACAATGAATGTATATCTAATGTCATGCCTATTGTTATTATTGTTCTTGATACATGTATCTACTGTGTATATACATATGTTTATGCAATATTACTATTATTATTATTATTATTATTATTATTATTTCTGAACTTAAGGTTGCATTGTCAAAAGGTCAATCATCACAACAACAAAAACAACTAAAGTAGAGGTGATTAACTTAAATGAATTTTAATAGCAAATATTGTATTTATTTATGTGTCTGTTTGTTTGCACGTGATTGCTTTTATTCATAAATTTTTAATAGTAACTTTAATACTAATGGATTTCATAAAATTGAAATTTGAATGTGAATATCAAACTCTTGTTTTGAGTTTATTTTATATCAAAAAGATTATTAATACTCGTATATATCTATCACATTTTCTTTCTTTCTCTTAAGCTCTAATATTCTTGTTTGCAATCAATTTCAATAATATCACATGCTTTAGTTCTATGCATCTCATAGAAATATCATACAGCACGTTTATTAATTTAAATTTGTAGCCTTTCTTAGCTCTTTTATAAAATTTTCAAATCCTTTTATCCTTTCATCAATTTCACTCATTCTGAGAGGACATTATTCTTTTGAATGAAATTTGGGATTTTCTATTTTTTTTTTTATTAATTTATTTATTTTGAATTCAATCATAATTTTTTATTATTTTAAAACTTCATTCATTAAGAGGAGATTATAAATTGTATACAACATTAATTAAATACAAATAGTGACAAATAATTGGCCGTTGTATTCATTCTCACCTACAAACATATTTATAATGTACACAGGGAAAAATATTGAAAAATTTAATTTTTAAAATATTTTTAAATCTTATCCCAGTTATAACTACAAAAACCCCCCAAAAAAACAATGAAAAATTAATTCTAGTTCTTGAAATAAACCAAATTTTGTACAGTGTAAAATTAGTAATAATTACAGTGTTGCTTTTTAAAACAACAATTTCCTTGTCCTTGCAAGCAATTGTTTCTACATGTGTCTATTCAGGTCAATATCTTTGGAGCAAAATGAATGAAACCGGAAAAATGGTTACAGTTTTTCTTCGATAAAGGCGAAAACGCAAGTCAGACTGCTTAAAATGTGAATAGTGTTTATGGTCCTGATACTGTAACAGCCAATCATGTTTCATCGATTCCATTCCGGTAATTTTGATGTCAAAGATGCAAGGCCAATTGTCGAAAATATCGATAAAATAAGGGAAGTCTGATCGTCATGTAAGCTGTGTTTCTATTGCCCATTGCACAAAAAACCGTGTGGAATCATTAAAATAAGGCTGGATACAAAAAGAATCGCAACAAAATCGATCCATTTTTGAAGCGGATGGTTACTGGTGATGAAAAGTGGGTCACTTATGACAACGTCAAGCGAAAACGCTCGTGGTCGAATTCCGGTGAGCTGGCGCAAACGGTGGTCAAGCCAGAATTGACGGTCAGGAAAGTTTTGCTATGTGTTTGGAGGGATTGGCAGAGAATCATCAACTATGAGCTGCTCCCTTACGGCCAAACTCATAATTCGGACCTGTACTGTCAACAATTAGACCTCCTGAAAGAAGCAATCGCCCAGAAGTGACCAGCTTTGGCGAATAGGAGAGGAGTTGTGTTCCATCAGGACAACGCCAGGCCACACATATCGATAGTGACACACCAGAAGCTCCGTTGGGTTGGGAGTTCTTATGCATCCACCTTATAGTCCGGACCTGGCGCCATTCTGGGATCATTCTAACTATGCTAAATAAAATCTTCAATTTAATGCAAAAATAATGGATGTCTTTTTACTAGGCCTCATATAAAATATTTTTATATATTTTGTTCAGTGTAATTTAAAAGATTAATTGTTTTTTTTCAAAATCAATTCAAATATAAGCAAAAGCAACAAATATCTTTTGTGAATAATAGATATAAATGAGAGGTAGAGTAAGCAATTTAATTATGTTAATCGTACACAAATGTAACGCAAAAACTAAAAAAAAAAATCATATATAAAATAATGTGGGAAAAAATTATGAAATATAATACTTAATTAATGTATTAAATTCCCGCAATTAATAAGTAAATCCTACATGAATATTAACAATGTATACTATAAATGCTTTTTATCTGCCTTAATACAAATAGCCGTCAAATGTGATTTAGTACAAGCATTTATACAGGGTGGACCAGTGACAGCTCTTTCCTATTGGAAATATTGATAGAAATCAGTATTATATTGTACAACGTTGGGAAATAATGCAAACTTATTTCCGAAGTCAATGTTGTTGTGTAGCCTAAACAGTGCGTTTATTGTAAAGAAGTTTTGACCGAAATGAGACACTCACGTCGTCTGCTGGACGCAAGTTTGTGCAAAAATTTCATGAGATTGGCATGCTTATGAACAACATTTACGGTCTCCGTCGTCAATTGATGCGCACCGAGATGAGAATGTGGCTGCCGTAGCCGAAAGTGTGCGACTCAGTCTCGGAACATCGACTCGCCAACGACCTCAAGAACTCAACATGTATATCTATGGACCGAAATTGAAAACATGTACTTGGACGATCTTTGGTTTCAGCAGGATGGCACGTCGTGCTATACAACCCATGCCCCAATCGATCTTTTACGCACCAAGTTCAATAATCGTATTATCACCCGTTTTGGTATTGTAAATAAGACACCTCGGAGCTGCAATTTAACGCCGTTAAAATTTTTTTGTGATTTACCGTGAAGAGTCGAAGTTATGAGAACAATTCATTAAATGATTTAGGCCCTTAAGGCGACTATTCATTAAGCCATTCGTTAGATAAAGCCAGAAACCGTCACCAAGGTCTTGGAAAACTGGGTTGATAGGATGCGCTACTGTGAAGCCAGCCAAAGCAGCCACAAGAATGAAGTCGTATTCCTTACTCACTTACTTATGTAGCCATAAGAACCGAATATCGATTTAGGCTGAAAATAACATGCTTCGCCAGCCATCTCTGTTCTTCGCTAGCTGGCGCCAGTTAGGTTCTTCAGTACTTTGTATTTCCACCGGAGGTTAGATCTTCCTCGTCTGCGTCGTCCTCCAGCGGGTTCCGAATATAACACCTTTTTAGCTGAAGCGTGTTCTTCCATTCGCTCGGCATGACCTAGCCAGCGCAGCCGCTGGATTTTAATGCACTTTACTATGTCAATATCGGCATACAGCTCGTATAGCTCATGGTTGTACCTTATTCGGTACTCGCCACCAACGCAAATAGGTTCAAAGATCTTGCGTAGGACTTTTCTCTCGAAAACTCCAAGCATTCGCTCATCCGAGGTGGAAATTGTCCAGGCTTCAGCGACATATGTTAGGACAGGCATGATTAGAGACTTGTAGAGTGTAGTTTTCGTTCTTCGAGAGAGGGCTCGACTTCTCAACGCATGATCTCCAAGCTGACGTCATTACTGCTGTTAATGCTGGTTCCAAAATAGACAAAGTCCCTTACTACTTCAAAAGCGTAGCTGTAAACAGTGACGTGCTGTCCAAGACGCCGGGACTCTTTGTTTGTTGGCACTAGGTACTTTGTCTTGCCCTCGTTCACCGTAAGATCTATTCGACGTGACTCTCGTTGCAATTCAGAGAATGATGTACAGACTTCTCACGAGTTGACATCGATTATGTCAATATCGTCGGCATATACCAGCAGCATGACACTTTTGTTGGAGATAGTGCCATTATGTCGTAAATCTGCAGCTCGTATAATTTTCTCCATAATAATGTTGAAGAAGTAACACGATAACAAATCACCTTGTCTGAAACCTCGTTCGGTATTAAACGTAGGTGAGAGATCCAGAGATTCTTTCCAATTTTCACTGCACAACGAGAGTGAAGCAGTGTCATTCTGCAAAGTCGAATGAGCTTTGCAGGAATACCGAACTCAGACATTGTTTCGTAGAGGTAATCCCTTACCGGACTGTCAAAAGCGGCTTTATAATCAACAAATAGATGGTGTGTGTCGATCTGTTTTTTTTGGGTCTTCTCCAGGATTTGGCGCTGTGTGAAAATCTGGTCGATAGTGGATTTACCAGGTCTGATGCCACACTGATACGGTCCAATCAGGTTGCTGAAGTCGTGTTCCATAAATGTTAAATTATTAAATTTTCTATATATTGGCGTTTCAAGTTTTTATTGTGTTATACATATATACAATACATATAAAAAAAATAAATATGTGGCACTTAAAGCCCCAAAGGGCTCATTGGCCGAGCTTCTCTTCCATTACTGTTGTGCGTCTTAAATTTTGGACAATATTAGAAGGGACCTACTTACTTTAGACGGTTCCGAACGGCAGAACACTTATGACATCACTTTTTCTGAGCTTTCTCACAGAGTTCTTTTAGAAGCTTTTTCATGGCAAGTTGTTACTGTCGGAAGAATTGCCAATTGCTTGCCGACAGGTGAGTACCGTTCGAAAGAAAAATCTTATCGATATTAAATTTGTTATGCATCAGCCGGGGATTAAACCACGACCTACAGATCAGAAGGCGAACACACTTAACCACTGAGCTACGGCACCCACAATATATATACCGGGTGGTTTTTTTTAGAGTGAAGCACTTTGAAATTTGGAAAAAAATACTAAATGTTATATTCTAAATTAAAAATTGACTTATTGGAAGGATAATTTTATGCAATTAGTATTTAAAAATGCTTTCGGGCAAATCACTGCTGAGGCTGGCTAGAACGTTGCGTAATGTGGAAACCCAATTTTCGTCTAGTTTCTTAGGCAATTGGGGCCAGATCTGGGTTCATCAAAATTGCTGGTTTATCAGCATGAACAAGCCCTTTCACATATCCCCACAACAAATAGTCCAGAGGCATTAATTCGCAAGATCTTGCAGGATAGTTCACAGGTCCATTTCGCGAAATCATTTTGTCACCAAATGTTTCCTTAAATAAATCGATTGTTATGTTCCATGTATGGCTATTGGCCATGTATTGTTATGTTCCATATTCATATCACGCAACTGGGCAATCAATTAGTCAGTTATCATGGCGCTGTAGCGATCGCCATTGACGGTTATGTTGTTACCTGCCGCAATTTTGAAGAAGTATGGACCAATGGCTCCACCAGCTCCAAGTGCAGTTCTGGCATTTTTCTTATTATTTAATATTTATCGTAATATCTTGATATTTAATAATTAATGTTAATATGAAAATTATCGATCTGAATCCAATCCTAGCTATCACACGAGACTATCGGTATCAATTCGAAACATGGCAAAGAAGAAGAGATAGCTAACTAGTCAAAGTGAGAACAATAATTCAAAAAATGAAATTGTTTTTCAACCCCTCTTTCTTGTTTGTTTTGAGTGACAGTTTAAGTACTTTGAAAAACACTTCCTTAATCATGGCATATGTATTATAATTTTCTTCTGAGTCATAATAACTACACCAAAATTTTTACAATTACATTCATTTAAATTAACAATACTCGGATACAACTCACGAACTAAACAAACAATACACAAGAGTACTATCGTTACTCCTCATAACGTACATAAGAACATAAGAGCATATAACATATATGTACTATATACGAGTATATATGCTTTTGATATTTATTATGACTCCATCGATTCAATTGAAACATCATTTATCATTTTTCCTTGACTAAGCTAAGTATCATTGTGTGAGTGATTGAGTGAGTAAGCATAGGAATTACGCACGCAATATATACATAGATACGTAAGCATGAATGGACGATACCACCCAGCTAACGCAATTGCCCTCATTACATATTGTTATTGGCTATATTACTCAGTGGTTTTGGTTCTTGTTTACGGTTTCATTCAAGAATTGGCCATGACAATGTACTTTATTTTTATAATTTTTTCCATTCATCTACCTACATATTTCGATTATTTATATTTTTTTTTCTGTCTTTCCCTGTCCATAATTTGGGAAACATTTTTATTGTGTACTTCCTATCAAACAACATACTCACTCCTACATAGGTACTCACTCATATAATTGACAACTCATGCAGGAAACAGGCTATTATCCTGACGTTAACTTTATATACTATGTATATACATATTTCTATGTTGGTTGCTGTGTATGTGTGTGTGTGTATGAGCAGTTGTGTATAGCCATGAAATTTATTTAACTTTAACCATTACATTTCTTATTGCTTTCTTTTGTTTTGACTTATCTCATAACAAGTACGAGTATTTACATAGTTCCGTATACGCTTCGGTGTAGAGCAACTTGTACTGCCTTCCTTGTCTTGTTTTGATCATCAATGCCATGTCATGCTATGTTGTTGTTCATAGAATGCTACAGTGAATTCACGATAATAAAATATTTCATATTTATTTATTTATATTCCATCATACTATATAATAGAGCTTGTGGATCAGAATGAGACATTCTAATGCCTGGAAGGTACATGAATATACAACGGTAATATTTTTGCTTTGTATTTCTATATTGCTTTGCCAATAGGACCAGGTCCTCTAACCAGCTATGACCAGACATTTTATTATTATTCTGTTCCTCCTTGTAAATCCATTGCACCAACATGAAAACCTAGGATACAATGAATCGATTGATCGAAATTCCGATCTGAGTTTAGTTATCCTTGTATATATGGTTATCTGTCTGTCCATCTCTCATGTCCATCTGACCGTCTGATTAGTGAATAGACAAAATCAGAAGAAAGTTGTTGTTGTACTATATATTTAATGTCTCTATACCCTGTCGCCTAACGCCGAAAATAGAAAGGGTAGCAACTGCCAATTGGTGTATGCCTAAAGTTGCTAGAATGCTAGGGGTTGTCTGCATCAAGAGCCCCGGTCCCAAGGCTTGAATTTAGGGACAATAAATTCAATAAAAATGGACAACAGAATTGCGGCTAGACGACCTCAAGCAGAAAAAAGAACTCGCAGTAAATTACCCTGGGCCACGAAACCTGTGAGTAGTTCAGCGCAAGCTCACCGAACTATACAAAAGGCTGTAAATAAAATAAAATCCCAACGGGTAAAAAATAACGATTCAATTGCCTTTTAAGTGTTACTTTAGATCGCGAAGAGGAGAAACTTTATCAGCATGGAAGCCATTGATGGAAATAATGTCGTTTCACAATGACCCATAAGAATTTCCATTCGAGTTCTTACAGTGTTCAGTGAATATATGTATTTTCTTCATACAGTACATACCAGTACAGTATATTCTGAACTTACAGTACATGCTATTTTCTGATTATTTCCATGATTTGTCAGTTTCTTTTGACATACAGCAACACTCTTTTATGCATGTATTTATTGTATGTTATTTATACCGTAAAATATATATGTGCTCGTAACTATGTACAATATATCATATGCATAGCATTGAAGAAAGCTTTTTGAAGGTCATTTGAGTGTAGTAATTGCCGGAAAATTATGATTTTCAAGATAATGTCAGTTTTATTTTTTTCTCGTTTCATTTTAGTTATTTCTTCATCTAAATATAACGTTTTGTTGCAAATGTGCAATGTCATATTTAAGAAATTTCTTACTTATAAGACTGTAAGAGTTGCTCATAGGCAGATGAGAAACTCTCATAGAATAAGAATTTTTAGTTTTTCCACCGGAGGTTAGCTCTGCCTCTTCTGTAGCTGAATTTTGATACGCTTTACTAGGTCAGTATCTAGATAGAGCCCATTCAGCTCATGGTTGTACATTATTCGATACTCGCCGCCAACGCTATTGTCTTTTCATTCACAGCAGTTGGTTGAATTGAACTGTTTGTAACCACTAGAATTCTCAAATGGTTTATGTAGTAACTTTTATAATTATAGCATCAATACTGATCGATGGTTGAAGATAGATCAATATCGGAATAATAATTGTACTATATTGCAAGGCGATCGCATAGAAATTAATATCAATATATAAAATAATCAATATTTAAAATGAATAGGATGCCTACTTGATCGGAGTATAACAATAATGTTGGATGAAAGATCCAAAGGTCTTGCATAGGATTTTTCTCTAGAATGCTCCGAGCATGCTCTCATCTGAGGTGGAAATTGTCCAAGCTTCGGCGCCATATGTAAAGACAAGCATGATGAGAGGCTTGTGGATTACATGATTACATGTTTATTATTATGTATAAGTCTAATTTTCTTGTAAAACATTGTTGACTTGTCTTCAATAATCATGGGATGATTAATTTTGCATTCTTTTGAAATTTGCAAATGATTTATCCAGTAACAAATATTCATAGAATTCATTCATTATTGGTTCAAATAAATAGTTAAGTTGTTGTATCATTTAAGTTTCAATACATTTAAGAAATTCTGTTATACCACTGCATCTGTATCATTGCGGTGATACAATGCTAATTGTATTATGCTGTTCTCCCTGGCGTTGGTTTCTAAGACGTTTATAACATAACCTCTTATCACCTGGGGAAACACTATTGTGTGATTACAACAACATTATAAACATATTTACATACTCGTGTAGGTACTTAAGCACATGTACATATATGCATATGCGCAAAAGCATCAAAATCAGTGCCTCTAGATGACAAGCAGCTGACACGCAGTACATATATGTATATGCTTTTACACCTGGACATATTTAAGCATGTATTTTAGGATATGCTGAGGTATGTACCATATGTATTTGTAACCCACAAGTATATGTACATATGATTGTGTGTTGGTCACTTTGCTGATTACATGAAATCAGCAAATTTGTCAAAAGCATTTTCGACCAAAAACCAAATCAAATACAACAACAGAGGCAGACACAAAAATGCCATAGAATAGGATTTTGACTTTTTACTATATTGTATATGTGAGATCATAGGATGAACATCAAACCCTTAACAGGTCTTCTCTCCAAGCGACGAAATAAAATATGGACTCATTTAAGTGCATCTGTGACAATAAAAATTACTGATGAAAAAGTTGCCAGAGTTGATCATCATCCTCGAAAAGAGCTGAAGTCATATTTATGAACAAATTATAAAGGAATGCATAAAAATGTTGCATATTTCAAGGGGATATATTTGCTTTTTATGTGCTGTGTTCTTTTATGTTCTTCGTATAAAGATTTTGTCAAAGAATACCCCTAGTAAAATTTTCTGGCAAATAATTTTCTAAAACATTTTAACCCACTAGCGATCTCCTAAATGCCATTTTATTCATACTCTTTAAATAAGGAGTCAAAATGACCCTTTTGTGACATAGCTAACGGGTTAAAGTATTCTACAAAATTATTCCTCGTGAAATTTCACTATATATACCCAAACAACATATTTCACTACGAAATGATTTTAACCCTTTTTTCGACTTATTCTAAAAACATACAGACAAAAAATTGCAAATTTAATATGGCCATTGAAAAAATTGAATTGAATTTTTATTGCAAAAGAAATTGGATTGAGAATGGAAAAATATTTGAAGATTTTACTATATGAATCGAGGTCTTTCATCCTAAGTTGAAATCATTGCAAGGAAAGCATATAAAACAATATATTTACATTTTACACAATTAGGATCCTTTAGTGCGAACGCCCAATCTAAATCCGATTCAAATGTGTTTTTCAGCATATTGTTTACTACACGTTGCTAATATATCTATATCTATATATATATATATATATATATAGATATATATAGATATATATATATATAGATATATATATATATATATATATATATATATATATATATATATATATATATATATATATATATATATATATATATATATATATATATATATACAATATATGTACTTCAAGATACTAATACATACTCGCACATACTCGTATGCTTCTCATCAACAAATTGCGTTTAATAATATAATCTCACTAATTATACTTGACCACGTCTCAACACAAAGTTTCATGTCCTTCATAGCACTAACAACAAATATCAATTAACTTTAATATACATACATACGTACAGCTGCTTGAACGTATTGTACATAAATATTTAGTACATATATATATAGGTATAATATTAATACGATAAGCTCTCATGCCTATATTCACATTTTAATTGATAATTTGAGTTACATGAACAACATTCATTGCGAATAAATTGTTCAAGTTTTGCCCAATAAGTATTTTAGTATTAAATAGAATTTTTCTACAGGTTTTCTAAGATTCTGTATTGACATGTAATTAATGAATTAATGAAAATAATAATAAAATAATATTGACTTTATATGGTCAATGCACCTCAAGTTAATTGATATTTTAGCTTCTCCATCCATCTCCATCTACTAGTAATTAAAGATAACAAAAATTGCATAAAATTTGAAATGTTGATTTTTTAATATTTAATATCTGGTTTTTTTCTTTTTTTTTGCGGGTAAGGATGTAACAAATGTTGCTGTTGCTGGTATAATTGCTATTCATGTCACTGATGTTACTGCTACTGAAAATATTCCTAGAAACAACCGTGGACGCTGAGTATCTGCGTAAGATAGAAATCCGTATCGCCGTGCTTCCTTCTCACCCACTGCTGCACGGGCACTGAATAAGCTTGTATGCCCAGCGGCCTTTGTGTGATTCTTCCCATCTTTTTTGCCACTTTGTAATTGATCGCGCGCGTTCCGGCCCTTTTCTGCTCTGGCGTCGGTTTCACTCCTTGCCTAATGTACAGAAAACTCAGCTCTGTCTCGTGGATATTGACTGGCATTTTTTCGGCGATAACACATACTGCATCGTCCGATACATTTCTGCATGCGCATGCAGCTCGTAATGCGCTGCATCTGTGTGACTGGACAGCCTCAGTTCAATTTCTTAGCTTCTGCCCATATTGGCGCTGCATAAAATACAATAGAGTCCGCTACGGTTGAGGGTAGGCGTCTTTGTTTACCTTCATATACGTGTATATATGTGTGTATATGTTAGTATATGCATATATATAAGAAAATACTCTAATAGCAATTCCTTCCTCCCTCCCTCTCTATCTTGGTTTATTAGTTTTACAAGAAAACATTTTGATGACAATTTTAAAAATATTACAAACATGGTTTTGGCACAATAACAAAAGCAACTAGTCGAATTTTTCAAATTTAATTTAATATTATTGCAAAAAGTTAATTTTCTTGTCATGTGTTTATACGCTCATGCAGGTACTTTTATATTGGTTACGACTAGGTATTCGGTAATTTCGTGGCGTCATCATTAAATGTCACACATTTTGTCGTTACCAATTTTATGATTTTCGCTTATTTGATATTTATTTTATTTTTATTTTTACTAAACGTTATAGTACAGACTCGTATAGACGTAGTTATCAATATGTACTCGTAAAAGTCGAATTTCACTACTGCTATTGCTATTGCAACGAATGGGTTGAAGTGTGTGTATATTCCTCACCACCCACCTTACTTCACCCCTGCATGTATTCATATGTGTACGTTGTGTATATACATATATTATATTATTGTATTGAAGTAGTCGTTATAAAATTTATATTTTTCAATTAACGAGTGAAAATTTTACGCTTTATTTCGTTCGAATGTAATAAATTTCATTTCCAAATGACTTTGGTTTCTTAACGATTCTTAATTTTCGGTTACACATCTTTTATTCCCCATTGTTGTTGATGCGTATGAGTAACGAACGAATTGTTGCATCACATGGCATGGTTGGTTGACTACTTATTCACTTATTTTAACAGATGATATTTGGCTGATGCTGTTGTTATTACATTGTTATGGCTTTTGTTAATTTTATTGGTTGTTTGGCTTTGTTCGTTTGTTCATTGGCTTATTGGTACGAATGCGTGCAATTGATAGCTGTAGTATACTATAATTGATTATGCTGTTTTTATGCTATTTTATTTTACTATTGTACATATAATATATATTTCGATAGTATATATACTGATATATATTAAGATGATTCAGAATTTTTTTGAGAATTTTATTGAAATTTCCAATACAAGAATACGATATAATACAAAATCAGATTACTTGGGGACTTTTAATTAAAATATAAGCGGAGTGACTAATACTTTATTGAAAGAAGACTTGAATTTCGTGAGTTAAATATATACGTATTAGAAATGCGGTTTGAAAAGTAGTCCGCTTATGCAAGAAAACATCAATTTTTTATTGAAATTCAATTTATTCCTCAACAATATTTACTTTTCGATCGATACATTTCGTTCAATGGTTCTGCAATGTTTTAATACACTTCGACTAATAAGAATTGTTGGGTGTTTTATTCAACAAAAATATATTTCCACCAGTTCATTTCATCATGCGTGAAACAGCAGAATAGAGAAGTGCATATAATATTATCCTTGTGTTGTTTTTGGTGAAAAACTGTTCGCCAAATTCGTTTCACGGGTATCTCATACAACAGAAACCAATACTTTCTCGGGTGTTAGGCCAATTCTGGCCTAACACTGAGAAGACGCTGAGGTGGAGGCTTTATTGGACGAATACCCATGTCAAATTCAAAATGAGCTTGCTGAGTTTTTGAAAGTGACTCGACAACCGATTTCATTGCGTCTAAAGAACATTGTTATATTCCGTTGGTATGGGAAATTGGTTCCATATGAACTGAAACCGGAGACATTGGAAGGCGATTTCATCACTGGCTACGAAAAAAGGATTTTTTGCGATAATTCTAAGTGCAAAAAATCATTTGTGAGACATGACCAACCAGCCAAATCAACTCAAAAGTCGAATATCCTCAGTTCGAAGATTATGGTTTGCACCTGGTGAGATGAGAAGAGTATGGGCGTATTATGAGCGGCTAAATTGGCCGCAATGGGTTACCAGACACAAGTCATTAATTTGATCAAATATGTTGCGCAACCCCGTAAAACTTACTTGCAATATAGCAAAGAAGAAGTTTTACCCCCTCCGCCGTGTAACCCAAATATTTCCCTTTCTGACAACCAGTTTCTTTGTGGTGGAATGCCTTGTCCAGTATACGATTCATTTCAATTAAACGTATGAAAAATTGTGTCGATATATTCTCGGTCTCGAAAGATGAGTGATGCTTTGTACCTTGTGCGATAAGAAAGTTATGGATGTATTACGAGCATCTAAAATCTATTAAAACAATTAACGGATATCGTTACCGACAACATTTAATCGAATTGAAGCAAGCATTGAACTAAAAATGAACGCAATAAGCTACCAGACACAAGTCATTAATTTGATCAAATATATTGCGCAACCCCATAAAACGTACTTGCAAGATAGCAGAGACGAAGTTTTAACCCCTCCGCCGTGTAATCCAAACATTGTCCCATCTGACAACCAGTTTCTTTGTAGAATGCCATGTCCAGAATATGCTTCATTTCAGTTGAACGTGTCAAAAATTGAGTTGATATGTTCTTGGTCTCAAAAAATGAATGGTTCTATTGGGACTAAAATCATGTGCTCTCTTAAAGTTGGGCAACAGCTGTAGCTTCCTTTAAATCTTTTAAAATATCCTAATGCATTCAGTATTTTTAATCCACAGCTTTTTTATGGACCATTTCTGGAGTGACTGGTCGCCAATCATAAAAAATTTGGCTCATTCAGCTATGTTCAAATTCAGTTATTCAATATTTTATTGCTGGCATCAAAGATGCAGATTCTTCATAAACATTGTTCAATCGTTCACTTTGTCGTGTTGGTTGCCCATTATTAAAAATGCTCGTACGATCACGTTCAAATTCTGTTCTTCAATAATTTATTATTGACTGCGAAAATGCAGATTTGCCATAGACACTCTTCAATTTAGTCTCGATGCCATTTTCTGTATAAAAAAATTAAACATTGCACGACATTCGATTATATTCATTTTCGTAAAATGGGAAAAATTGCTCACTTTCAATAGCTGTCAAATATGAAGTGAATGGCATCGATGACTAAAACTTTCAGCGTTATTATTTGAACGATACGAACAGTATTTAATCAAAATAGTGGAGCGATTTATTACCCACGCTTTCGAACAACATTGGCATATACCTGAAACATAGTATTAAATAAAAAAAATTGTCAAGTTACGGCTAGTACTTTATGTAAGATATAAAATGTATGACATTTTTGTTTCTATATTAAGTGAAACCGAAGCATTTAGATGGCAAATTATTACTGTCGAAAGAATTGCCAATTGTTTAAACAATTTTAAGGAATATAGCGTGAAATTCACAATATTGTAACATATAAACAAATGCAAATGCTTGTATTTATTTATCTGTGCATATGTAAAATTTGTTTCACCACAAAATATTTACATTGGAAAAATATATAGAAAAAGCAAATTAAAAAAAAAAACAAAAAATGTTGAAAAGTAAAATACAACTGATAAAATTCTATAAATATTAATAACATTTACATACACTAAAAACCAGGTAACTACTTCTATCATGGATAGCATAACGAAATTGTTTTGTCGAATAATTTAAATTCTAATTATGATTGTAATAATGTAAATGAAAAAAACTATATACTATATACATACATTCGACATAGTTTAATTAACATATTTATACCGATATAAAATGGATTTTATATTCATTCATGGCATTGAAGTGTTCACCCTCTAAAAATTATCCAGTATTTACATACGTATAGAATAAACGATATGAATTAATAATTTAGTACCTATCTATGTTACTTGTATGTGGTCATTATAATAAATAATAAATTTTATTACCATGATTATGAGTCGATTAAGTCAATAAGTATTGAGTTATGGAAGTCACTCCAATTTATAATCCCTCTTCTACGTTTGTAGTATATCATTTGATCAATTTTTATATTTTTTAATATAATTTTTAGTATTTTCGTTTTAAATTTTAATTATTCATCGCTATATAATTTAATGTTTACAATCACAATTTACTTGACATACTACTAATATGTGTACTCCATTGTTATATACATCCAATTTTTTAATACACTTTATTTATTATAACCATTAATAAAATACGAACGCGTTAAACTAATTGCATTACATCAAAAATTTTGCTATTAAAAGTCAATAACCATCAAAATATTTCCGTAAAAGTTCACAGTTTTATTGTAAGTATGTACATTTATTTGCTGAATAGCTTGGCTTGTCTGGTTTCGATGTTGATTTCAGTTGATGATGTTAGTAAGAGTAATAGTATTTTCACTATTACTAAACCTTTACTATTCACGCACACATCAATTACATACCCATATGTAAAAGAGCTATCACTATAAGACTTTTCATATGATTGTTATAGCATTCCCATAAATTTTACGTTAAAAAGTGATATTAATTTTTTTAATATGTATACTTATTGCAAAATTAGAATAAATAATTTATAGGGAAATTTCACAAATAAATAAAAATTAATAATTCTCAATGGACTAGAATCTGTTTCGAAAATATTGAAAGAAAAAAATATTATTTCTAGACACTTAACCATTTTCTAAAGAAATATCTGAATAATATTATTACATGTATGATAATTTCTTTACGTAGTGACGTCATTCGTGTACATGTACAATTTATTTACAATATTTTTAAAAAATCAGAGTACACATTCTTTATTTTTCAAATTCAAGAATATCTTGAAAATACGAACAATCTATTATTACACTAACCATATGAACCGGCTCAGCAAAAGAAAATTATTTCATAGAATACGTTGCCTATGACTTCATCAAAAATTGTATCGAAAGCGAAAAATATTGTGAAAATATATTATGTTGCATCACTGCACTTCACTGTCTCTAAGGAAACTAATCCGGAATTAATCTGTTAAGGTATCAATCGTAGAATAATTAGTTGCCGATCAATCTCTTTAGAGATGAATTGGCGATCAATTTTTAAATTACTTAATATATTTACAGATATTTATCGATATTTTGCAATCGTTGATTTTGCAATGACAAATACATATTTATTTGTAAAGAGTGATTTGTTGGGAAAATAGCTTTCTTAATTTCCGTAGTTCATGTATTGGAGACTAGTCTCTCATTGTATCCGATCTGGTATAAAAGGGTACAATTAATCTCTTCTATATATGCGTTTATATAGATATTCCCCAATGAATTATTGCCTTGTGACTTGAGGCTGTTAGGAATTTTCGTCAATTAATTCCAAATGTTGCATTCAAATTAAATCTAAATTTTATAAATTTTTATAAGAAGAATGTCCATATGATCGATTTTCTGTTTATTTTTAGAAGTGCACCGCCATATATAATAAATTTAGCCATGTATTATCTGTCAAACTATCTGATAGTACCAAAATTGTCAAGACGATATCATAAATGGGTGAAATAGGATAAAAACCACACCTACCTCACATAAAAAAAATATTTTGATGAACAGGGTGTTTTCATACTTTCCATCTCAAAATGTAAAGTTGTCAAACTGAAACTCGTTGCATACAATTATATGTACGAAGTAATCGATATATTCGAAAATGGGCTGGATCAGATAAAAGGCAAGCATACCTCACGTACAAAAGTATGTATATTATTGAAAGGGCATTTTTACACTTTTCGCACGAAAATAAAAAGTGATTGCGCTAAAACACTATGCGTACGATTATATTCACTAGTAAATAGACATATTGAAAAATAAGCTGAATCGGATATAACCCACACCAACCTTCGATACAAACTCATACGCTTCCAAAGAATGGATGGGTCTACATCTCGGAAGCACTCGACGACTCGATCAAGGTACATTCAACGAAGCAGAATACGATAATGCTTTTGTACGGAACCAAAACAAAGCATTTACGTAATTTTGCTGCTACAACAACTACTAGTACTATTAACTCATGTATCCTTATAAAGTTTTTCAAACTTTGCGCATTAAAAAATATTAAGCGATCTAGCTGAAACTCGATGTATACATTTATATTCACTAACAAATAAATATACTCAAAAAATGGGCCAAATTGAACGAAAATCCCGTCGAATTTCCATATAAAAGTATGTTCATAAATGCGAGCTTTCACACTTTGCATACGAAAATATAAAGCTATTGAACTCAGTGCATACAAATATTCTCACTAACATATAGATATGCCCAAAAGAGAGTCAAATTGGCTAAAAGACACACAACATCCCATATAAAAGTAGCTTGTTGAAAGGATGTCCTCACACTTTGCGAATGAAAATATAAAGTTGTCGAGCTAAACCTCAAAGCATATGGATCATATTTACTAATAAATAGACATAATGGAAAAAAGACTCTGAATCTGATAAAAACCACACCGATGTACAATGCAAACTTATGTTTCTGTAAATATTTTTTCACGCTTTCGGTATGGAAATATGAAGTTATCAAATTGAAAATTACTACCTACGATTGCGTTTTAATAAATGCGGTTGAAAATGATCGTAATTAGATGGAAATCATGCCATCTTATGCGCAAACGTTAAGTTTTCCAATTGTGCCCAAAGCATTATTAGTTTGTGAGTAAGTATATTATAAGATTGTAACTAGTTACAGTACTGGTTGACCAGTAGTCAGTTTGACTATAGATAATATTCTGAATAGTTTGTGAGTAAGAATATTACAAGATTGTAACTAGTTACAGTACTGGTTGACCAGTAGTCAATTTGACTATAGATAATATTCCGAAATTATATATAAACTATTATATATTATACTGTCAATTATACTGTTTGCAATGATGGAACTTTCATGCATTTACTAATATTTACTACTGTCAGTATTGGCGCCGCCAACTCTGTGTGTATGTGTGTGGTATGTTTGAGTATTTTACTACCCAGCAAAAGTTTACAACATCTGTACTATGTATGTATTTATGTGTGTAATATAGTAACTTACATCTACCCACTAAATTTTAATATAATCTCTCCCTTGTATACATATACAAATAACATTTAAAATTGTTAATTGATTACAGACACATTGAAGCGGATTAAAAACAATGCAATAAAAACAAAATAATAATTATAATAAAAACAATAACAACAAAAACAACAACAACAATAGTAGCGAAAACAACATCACTAAAAGATACTTTAGCACTTTTACTACATACCGTACACAGATCCATACCAACATATAGTATGAGTACACAATTTTTAATCCACTTTATTTACATTCACATACATACATATTCACTTATGTATGCTATAATACATATACGCACTTATTGAATTGTTAATTGATTTATAAATGGCAAATAAAAACTCAATAAATTTCCACTTTAGAGCAAGTGTTCATTAGGGTTGAATTGAACAAGTTTCAATGGTTATTTTTTTATGTTTTTATTACCCCACACTAACAATGAAGTTGGTACTATGCGATACTATCATCACAACATCATCATTATAGCCATCAACCAATAATCAATTAAATAGTATTTGTACAATTTCAGCACCCTGTAAATATAAATGATTTTTCTTTTTTTTTTTTTCAATATGACATATTTTTTCTACATAGCATTCCATCGAAATAAAGCAACATTTTTATGCAATACATGTAATTAGTAACGAACAATTTAAATGAATGGCAACATCAACAAACATTTGATGCTTTTCAAAGCAAATTACTTAATCGAGTGAGTTGTGCGTAAAAATGTGGGGAAACTCGCAAAAACAAAATTTTGTATTTTTTTTTTTATAAATATGAGTAAAATTGTTAAACAAAACACATACACTTTTATGCTCATACAAATGTACATACTGCCAAAGACATGTACATATATCGTATGCGTATAATATGCAGCAGTTACTGTTGAAATTGAAAGAGCTCAACATAATCAGAGAAGATAGACGGAACGAGTAAGAAATCAAATCACGTACGAATCAAATGTGGAGAAAAAATAAAAGTTACTCATTCAAACACACACACACACAGTGAAGTATACATCTTTTACACTCATATATTATACGATTCCAATGAAATATATCCTCTAGGAAAATTATGATCCTTTGAAACATATCACATTTTGCTTAGGTTTCAAAGAGTTTTTTAGTAATTTTAATATTACCATTTCATTGAGTGAAATGATCAAAGATGTAATCGGTTAATTTTTTATTATTCAATATTCAATTCTTAAATTAAAAAATCAAAAATTAGCATTCTATGTCACTACGTTATTTTCAAATGTTATGTTTTGTGTGCGAACCTCAAAAATGACCACTTTTTTTTTTTGGTGATCAATGAAATAGACTCAAGGACTTAAAATGAATATAAATTATAAAGTATTTCAAAAACATATTGTTAATTTGTAAATTTAAGTTAAAGTTGTAAATTCTAAAGCTTAACTAATAATGTGTGTAGCCAACTTTGTAGGAAATTAGTTCATAAATCCGTTCAGACATTGAATCGTAAAGGGACTTCAAAAGATTCAATGATAGCTCGATTTAATGATTCCACATCTGAAAATTGTATGCCAGATTCATGTTATATATTATATTGAGATCAGCTGAATATGGACGCCATTCCATTAAGGTAACATTTTGGTCCTTAATCCAGTGCTTTACCACACGAGCGGTATATATGGGGGCATTATCATCTTGTAATATCCCTATCCCAAGTATTGGTCCAAAAATGTAAGAAAAATGTGGAAATGTTCTTTGGAGCATGTGACATTCATTTTAGATGAATTGAATTGTATGTCAAATGAGCCGTAATATGATATGGCATCCCATACCATTACGCCCACATCTCGAATATGGTGACATGTCAAATAGAGTTTTTGCTTTCTCATGTCATGAAAGTAGTAGTTAAATCCAATTGGTCCAACCAAATTTTTCATTAGAAAAAATTATTTGCTACCATTCGGTCTTCCACGGCATGTAACTCCGAGCAATAACCCAACGGCCCTGCTTTCGAACGTCAGTGAGCGGTAGTTTAAAAAAAAAAATTTTTAATTTAAATCTCTTTTTATATTTTGATTTTCTTATCACTAGGCGTACGGTAGCTATGCTTGCATTTTTATTTCCAGATTTCAGCGAATTTTAACTACGGAGCAGCTTGAATTTGAGGCTGCACGCAGAATATTTCAAGTTTCGGAAGGCTTAAGTATTTTTCTATTAGTTTTTTCGTTCTGTTTTTTCATAATTTATTTGATTTCTTAAAAAATGACAATAGACTGACTTTTAGAAATTGTTTCTGTTATCTGCCTTGTTGTAAGATTGCTATCTCAATAGACTAATATTTTTCGCCTTTCTGTATAAGTGCGATCGGGTTACGCTAGATGGTGATAGGATCGTACTAAATAAACTTTTCAGGCAGTTTTGTGATTGCTTGACTCAGTATTATTTGAGCACGAGTCAAAGGTGGACACCGGTAGAGAACTCTCTCGTTCGGAACCGGTTAAAATAACTAGGTTCATTCTAATATTGTCCAAAATTTAATATGCACTACAGTAATGGAAGAGCAGCTCAGCCAAAGAGCCCTTCGGGGCTTTAAGTACCACATATAAGATTTTCTCCTGATGTTACTAACGAACAGGAGAAACAATAAATAGTTATTCAATTACACTGGGCAAATAAATCTCTGTTAATCTTCAAGTTCTACCTAAAACGAAACTATCAGACATCTTAAATTGTGTCAACCAAATGAAATTGATAAAAGTATAATAATCACTTTAGCCCGAGATCCAACTATCCTCAACAAATATAGCCGGTGTATATAAGGTGCCATTCAAATTTATTCTTGTTTAAAAGTACAAAACCTAAGGTAATAGTAATGATAGCAACAAGGTCGACAACGTCCTATTCATACCAGAAGAATTATCAAAATTAAGCAACAAATTTCCCATAGATTTGCATACTTTTTTTTGTTAAAAAAAAAAAATACAAATACATATATACATGACCAACCGCATTGCGAACTACTGTAATAAGAGAAAACCACAAAACCTCAGAAGCGAAGAACCGTCATTCACATCTTTGTAAAACAACCAGCCAATCAGCTGTCATTTATATGTACAAGTTAGTAAATCAGTCAGTTAGTCAGTTAGTCTGACAAGCAAATGTTAAATGTGGCAGCATCGAAAATACATACTGTTAAAGTATAGTTGAAAACAGTCCAAAACAAAATTCCAATTACTCAGATCAATATCAAGAGCACCACAGGAAAAGATCTCTCCTCTCAGCAGGAAACTCATACCTATGGAAAGACATTTATACATAGAAATTCATAGAGCTAAGTTTTTGAGATTCCCTCATTCAACTACACTATCTATCTATCATAAGTAAACACACGTAGGTACGTTTATATGGACACATATGTACACATACATATGTATTTACATATATGATATATCCATACTATATGTATTTACGTATAAGTGAATAGAGCAGGAAAAACCTGATAAGCATTTTAAGCAGCAATTATTCACTTGATTCCAGCAACAACAGACACGAGGCATACATTTTAATTGTAGCTCCTTCGACTAAGGTGCCTTCAGTACGAACGAAATCAATGACACATACACACACATACGCTGATATAAGCAAATATAACATATATTGATCTAGTGATAGCACAAAATGGGAATAGTCTTCTTGTTATATAGTATTTTGTTTTTGTATCATGTCCACTAGTTTTTATTCATTTTGAAAAGTTTGATGAAATTGATTATTTGATGCGAAATCAAACAGTCATATGCCATTAACATCATCATTGTGTTTATGTCGGATTTTTCATTAGAATCTATTGTTGATAGAAAGCCATTTCTAGCTGCCAGTAAGCGGTCATATTCCAAGAGGTTTAACTAAAGCATCTATTGTATGATGAATGATTCTAACTTAGGATGAAAGCGTGAATCTAGGTCGTTAGAGGTAGTACTGCTGGACCAACATTGAAGTCACATGTGGACATCATGTGTGACTCAGATTTTTATGATAGCAATGACTGTGATATTGATGTTCCAAGCGCCGAACCATCACCCTCGAAAAGAGCTAGAATTATATTCATGAACAAATTATAAAATAATGCATAAAAACGTTGCATGTTTCAAGGGGCACATTTGTTTTTTATTTTCTGTGGAATTTCCATAAAGATTTTGTCTGAGAATAACCCTAGTGAAATTTCCCAAGAAATAATTTTCTAAAACTTTAACCCATTAGCGACCTTCCAAATGCCAGACTATTCAGACTTTCCAAAAAACGGGTCAAAATTACCCTTTTGTGACAGAGTCGATGGATGAAAATGTTTTACAAAATTATTCCTCGTAAAATTTTACTAATAATTTTCTAGAACGTTAACCCACTAGCGACCTCCCAAATGCCCTTTTATTCAGACTTTCCAAAAAAGGAGTCAAACTGACCCTTTTGTTTCAGAGCTAATGGAGTAAAATGTTTTACAAAATTCTTCCTCGTAAAATTTTACTATATGTACTCAAATAACATATTTCGCTATGTAGTGAATTTTAACCCCTTCTTTGACTTATTCTAATAACACTCAGGCGAAAAATTCCAAACTTAATATGACCATTACAAAATATTTTGAGGTTTTACTATATGGGTCTAGGTCTTTCATCCTGAGTTGGAGTCATTCCGACCCCCAGACAATAACCCCGAAATTGTGTCTCAGTGTTATATATGATAGTTTTTGCTCAAAAATATTTAAAATGATATCGAACCTCTATATAAGGTTTGTAATAAAAGCCAAAAGTAAACCAAAAGTTGCTCTTTTCTAAATGTAACCGTCAATATATAATATCATAAAAAAAACACAAAATATGTAGTACCTCTTAAATTTGTTGAAGATTGTCGTCACTTTAAATTGAGGGCTGTTTTGCTGTCCGTATAGCCAAATTTTGCGATGAAACGTGATATCAATGTTAAGTTGATTTAAAACTGAATTGGCAAATACATTCGTATAACTAATTCCATTATTTTTCTTCCCCCAGCCTTATAGCGCTTCCATAAAATAGATTTGAGTAAAATTTTTCTAATGGACAGGCAGGACATGTTGTTGGTAGTAACTGAATACTTAGTATATACTTCACAACAGAAACTTCAAAGGAGAATATATAGGTGTTCTCAGATTCCTTTCACACACAAGCGGTTTAGTCTGAATATCACTCTTCCAAACAAATGCTATTTTGGACAAAGTAACCAATTGAGATGTCGACTCGACCCTTTCTCAAAGAACGAAAACTAGAACTAGTCTACAACAGGTGGTTTATTGGAGTTTTCAAGAAAACAAGTTCCACCAAAAATTTTTGGTGACATTTATGATTCAATCTTTCTCATACATAAATATTTGACAAGGATTCTAGTATTTAAACCCTTACAACTTTTCACCTATAAATTCAGGATACACAATATTGAAAATAAATCGAGTACACAAAATCTATCTTATTTTTCTTTCTACATTTTTACAGGAAAAATATGTTTTTTATCTCATCTACAATATATGAATATGTGAATAGTTTTTCCTGCTAACAGTGTAGCGTTGGTACTTTAGTACCCAACCACCTAAATTTGTAATAACCTCAATTTATTGAACGAAACTGTGTCCTAGTTATTATTTTAGGATGTGGCATATTTGCTGACATGTTGCTTAAATCTTAAATATAAAAATTATGTAGAATATATAATATGATATATAAAATTTACCCACATATCAAATCGACAGTATAAATTATAATTGCTCCCAAAAGTATGCTTTTAATATTTTAAATTACTCTCTACGTTTGTAGTTCTACACAGCAAAAAAAAATTGCAAAAAAATATATGTAACGCTGTTACTGATGCGTAAGCAAAGGCTGAAGGGAAAAGGCTAGATAGAGAAAGAGAAATATAGAAAGAGACAGAGCAAAAAATAAAGTGGATTATATACGCGTATACGAATTTTTTAGTTTTCTGTGTCGCTTTTGAAAGGATGTTTTTTTTTTAATGTTTTTATTCAATTCATGTTTCTCGAATATGCCTAAAAGTATACTACTACTACTACTAGTACTACTGCTACTGGCGCCGGTATGTTAGTAAATGTAATTATGATATAACAACGCATGACATATTTAACAATTGTTTAAGCTCTGTCCTCATTAATGCTGTTGCCTTTGCTGATGAAATGTATATACATACGTATATATGTACGTACAAAGTTCATACGTACGCATTTTTCATACGTAGCGTAACAAAGAAATATAGAACAAGTTAAGATGAACATCAGTCATTCTCTTGAAATTTTATTACTTTATACATATGTAGTGCTCTGATTCTATGTCATTGTAGTAATATGCAATGACTGCAGTTCGAAATCTACATATATAGATGTAGGTATATATCTAGATATGTATTTGTAAAAGTATATGTGTGTCAAAATTTCTGTATATTTTTTAGATTCACTTACTCCTTAGCCGTGCTGTTGATGAAATCAGCAACCAAATTTCCATCATTATTATTATTACAATCCAAAACCTTACCATTGCTTTAATGCACAAGTTTGTCCCACTTATGCACTTTGATGATGACAAATCAGTTGTAGGTATTAATGTGAATCATGGTCAAAACATGGCGATTAAACACAATATAGTTTCTGGTGTTGTCACCTAAATTGGACGTCCACATTTAAGCACAGTAAACAAGCGATAAATTATCAGGTGTAGTAAAAAGAAATCCAATATTTTTCCAATAGATTGCTTTAGTAATCTGTATCTCGCGTTGTATCAGTGCTTTAGGGCTATGCTAGATGGCGTTAGAAAGATAGGATTTCGTACTAAACAAAATTTTCTGGCAGTTTTGTGATTCCTTGACTCAGTAGTGTTTGAGCACACGGAGCAGATGGACAGTTTCATCGATTCTGTGCCGGTAATTTTGATGTCAAAGATGCACCACGCTCTAGAAGGCCAATTGTCGAAAATATCGATCAAATAATGGAAATCGTCGAGTCTGACCGTCATGTTAGCACTGTTTCTATTGCCCAGGAGCTAAACATTGCACAGGAGCTAAACATTGCACCGTTTAGAACTAGAACCGTTACTGGTGATAAAAAGTTGGTCACTTACGACAATGTCAAGCGAAAACAGTCGTGGTCGAATCGCGGTGAGTCGGCGCAAACGGTGGCCAAGCCAGGATTGACGATCAGGAAGGTTTTGGTATGTGATTGGTGGGATTGGCAGGAATCATCTACCATGAGCTGCTCCCCTACGGCCAAACTCTTAATTCGGACCTGTACTGTCAAGAATGAAGGAAGCAATCGCCCAGAAGCGGCCAGCTTTGGCCAATAGGAGAGGAATTGTGTTCCATCAAGACAACGCCAGGCCACACACATCGAAAGTGACTCGCCAGAAGTACCTGGAGCTTGGTTGGGAGGTTCTTATGCATTCACCTTATAGTCCGGACCTGGCGAATGAGTTTGCCAATTCACCTCAAGAGAAGCTTGTGAAACCGACCGTCCCAGTTTTTTGCCAATAGGGACGAGGGTTTCCATTAGAGTGGCATTAAGAAATTACAAATGAAATTAAAAATTACAACAAGTTATCGAACAAAACGGTGCATATTTGACCTAAAGCGGATCATTGTAACTATGATAAATAAAACCTTCAATTTAATGCAAAAATAATGGATTTCTTTTTACTAGACCTTATATTTCTTTCGACTGGGGCAGATTTCTTATAACATGTCTGAAGCTTTTCTTGGGTTTGCGTTGCATTTTTTTTTTCCATGAGTTACCACATGAAGTTCTTTTTTTCCCATTTTTTTTAGCAAAGGAATAGTAACTGCACTCGATCAGCTATAATTTTCAGAGTAATTAATGAAATGTCATTAAATTTGACAAGTAACTTTTTTGAGCTTTATGCTTTCTGTGCCGACTATTATTCAAAACATCTTGGTTGGGTAAGATGCTGGCTGACCAGAAAGATCATATGAATGCGGCTGCCATTTAGAGTATTATGATTTTGTTTGTTGATCAGCCGTAAAATCAAATTGATCAAACCAGTGGAACCCTTTAGAGTTCGAAATTATGTAGCAGCCATTGATTGGAAAAATACAGTCATACAACGGAATGCTCCATACTCATACTACATACATCTTAAATTAAATTTTTAATAGCATCAGCACATTTTTTATTAATTTTCTTTTTTTTATTTAAACAAGCATAAACTTTTGCATCAATTTACATACACATACACATAGTAATACATACTCACGCATATAAGCCATTACTATGAGTGTTGAATTGTACAATATTCCTAGCTGTCGCCGTTTGCTTTTTGGTCGTTGTCTACTTTGTAAATTTACATGTACACATACAAATGCATATACATATACAATCATATGAATATAACTGCGTGGGCTTTGTACTACATCATACAATACAATACATATGTATGTGTGCAAGTGTATACTTGTTACGCGTCTATTTTTCTTAATTTCGCATATGAAAAATGATCTCGTTAACAATTGTCAGCATATAAGTACTATAAAATGTATGTACATATTTATGTATAGACATGTGAAAGTATTTGTCGCCTAAAAGTCTGCTATAATAATTTCGAAGTATGTGCATTTTTGTTTTTGTGTGGTAGAAAAGTGCATGGTACAACACAAAACAAAAAAAAACAAAAAATAGCAAGAGATATGCAGAAAAAAAAAAATGAAATAAAATTAAAACTTAAATTGATTTTTTATGCGCATGTATATGCATGTGTGCGCCTGCAAGTATGCTATGCAAGTTGCTATCAGTTTTTGCTCCATTTTTTTTTTTTCAATTTTGGTTGCACATTTTTTATGTTTAATACCAAGCTCGGTTGCAACTTTGTTTCTACTGTTGCCAACTTTATGCACAACATGCTTTTAAATATGGTCATAAGTATACCCACACTGTATGTAGGTATAAGTATATGTACGTTATATATATACGAGTACTCATAGTTGGCATAGTATCGTTTGCGAATACATCCTACACAATTCGTTGGCATTTTATTTAATATTATTTTTTATGCCTTTTTTCTTTTTTTTGCTTTATTTTTGTTCCAATTTTTTACATAAGCTTTTTTCTTGTTCTTCTTTCAACTGCTACTTACCAGTGGCAACAACTTGCACCGACTACGATCAACTGTAATGTTGTCGCTGCTGTTTATTCATTTCTTGCTTAACATTAATTTTATTCCACACACAATGATGCGCCACTACATTGCCAAAAATCTACCAAAAAAAAAAAGTATGCAATAAGCAAATGTCTTTTAATCAGTTAGTTGTTCGTTTTGTTTTGTTGTTTTTTTTTTTGCATTTTCTTTATGCACTCCACTGCCTTGCCTGAGGAATACTTGCTTGTATAGGATATTGTTGCTTAAAGTGTGCGGCAAACGATTAAAATTGTCGCATTTGTCTTTCAGAGTTTACAACTTGTGAGAAAAAATGCAAAATACACGGATACATAAATGTAGCGAGTGCGAAAGCACTGGTATAGTATAAACGGATATAATCCTTTTAATTTACAAAAAACACAACAACAATAGCCCCCTCATTTGGAACAAAAATTTAAATGTCACCATTAAAGTATGCATGTTGATTTGTACATTTTTCTTGAGAGCAAAATACACTGTGCACTGTGCAGATTTTATACTCTTTGGCATAAATACTTGTGTGTAAATTACGAATTGCTTAAATGCTAAGTGTTTCGAATTTATCACAATAATGGATGAGCATTATACAAAAAGGTATCTTAGAGAAGGTATAATTATTTTCGAAATACAATATATTTTTAAGCTTATCGTTAGTAGTTAATAAAATACTGGAATTCTATAAATTGCATCAGAAGAAACAAAAACGGACTTTTGATATAATTTTAAGGAGAGCATTGACTTAGCCCAATTTAATTAAATTCCATCCAGTATGTATAGTTATTTTTTCTATTTGTCATTGAATGCAAGAAAATGCATACCGATATTATGTTAAGAGAAATATAAGCTTGAAGTGAAAGAGGTATTATGCTTAACAGAAAGTTATACGACATCAAATTCTTAATAGTTCATTAATCCAATATTTGATGATGAACCTATTCAGTATAGTTTATTATTATTTAAGTGCATTTATTTTATTAAATTTATTACAACAAAAAAATGTTTGTTTCCAATTGAGCATAATTTGAATTATCCTCAAATTTTTCAAGGATAAATATTTTTTCTGAATCCAGCAATAAGTGATCCTCAAATATTTTCATCTGCATTGATATGTGCTATACTATATACAATGTACTAAAAATCATCACAAATATGGATAAGGGAAATTTATGGATTTGGAAAATTATTTAGATTACACTGTGACACAATTTCAGAGTTATTGTATGGGAATGGAATGATTCCAACTCAAAATGAAATATCTAGACTCATTTAAATTTGCAATTTTTTTGCGTGAGTATTTTTAGAATAAGTCGAAAAAAGGGTTAAAATTCATATCGTAGCGAAATATGTTGTTTGGGTATATAAAATAAAATTTCACGAGAAATAATTTTGTAGAACATTTTAATCCGTTAACTCTCACACGAAAGGGTCATTTTGACTCCTTTTTTTGAGAATATGAAAAAATTACATTTAGAAGGTCGCTAGAGGATTAATATGTTTTAGAAAATTATTCGCCGGAAAATTTCATTAAAGGTTTTCTCAGACAAAATTTGTATACAAAGTATGTAAAAGTCCACAAATTACTATAAAACAACTTGATCCCCTTGAAATATGCAACTTTTTTATGCATTCTTTTATATTGTTGTTCATAAATATAATTCTTCTCTAAGGTGATGTTTCGGTGTTTGGGACATCAGTATCGTAGTCATCGCTATCAGAAGAAACTTAGTTACACATGTGATGTCCACATGTGACTCTTACACGTTGGCCCTGCTGGTCCCAGTACTGCCAGTTGTACATGTAAAAAAAACTAAAATTGAAATATACTGATACATTATCCATAGAATAGCTTACAACAATTGAATATAACTATTATATATAAGAAGTTATTAACAACAAAGGTGTAAGTAGAGAAAATATTTTAGCTCAATATATGCTAATTTCTCATCAATAAATAGTTCTAATACTAGCAAAGTCTCGAATACTGCTTGAACTCCAAGGATAAAGAGAAGCGCGAAGCAGAATTTATGAGATCACAATTATTTTGAATAGTCTACAGATTTTCATATTCCAAAAGCAAGATTCATAGAAAAACCTCAAGGTACAATAATTCTATTTGTTTGATTCAACTAATAACTCTTCAATTGTGCTAAGGTATCTGAAATGATTAATTTTGGCGACCGTGAACCTTTTAATTTTGCTCGATCGTACTTCCGTTTTCATCGTTCTGATGATGGCCTTGAATTAAGGTGAAAATATTAAGAAAATTAATTAAATTATTGAAATTTAATATACGTAAAAACTTTAAAATCTTGGCCTAGAGCTCAATAGAACCATACAAATTTTTATAAATACAAAAAAATTTCCGTTTGTTGGCGAGAAAATTGTAATTTTTTTGAGAGCTCAGAAAAATTGATTTTATTAGAATTCTGCCCATCGAGGTCATATAATATATAGTAAGTAGATAACTTCCAATACAGCCAAAGTGTATGTAAAAAAGTGGCAAATATTCTTTGGAGTTCAACACATTTTAAAATACAATAAATGCAAATATTTTTTACAAATACATAAATTATAAAATCATCAAATTTAGAATATTTCGAATAATTTAAAGTTAAAGCCTTTACATCGTTTATTAGTTTTATTGAGTGTTATTCATTGGTTGTTACCATAGATACACCATATTCAACCACTGGCTGCTAAACTATTGAGCACTGAGTCGAATTGAAGATGCAGCAAAGCAGACATTAACTAATTAAAAATAATAAAAAGAAGAAAAATTAAAATAGTGTGATACTTCTGACGTCTGCTGCATTAAAATCCTAAATATTTAGAATTATTACTTCAATAAGAATTTAAAATTATCCAGTATTGTTTTTCTGTGTTAATTCAAGAGTGTAGAAAAGCAACAAAAAAACAAAAAAACGAAAATAACATAAAAATCAATAATTTATGATATTAGCCACTTTAGCGAACAAGCGAACATTCTTCCATCAACCTTTAAATATTTGACATCCTTCACAGCCAATGCAAAGGAATTCTTCGTTTTTTAATAATTTCAAACAACAGCATTAGCTGTGTAGGTAAACAAACAAATTGAAAAACAACCGAAATATGAAAATAACAAAAAAAAAATCTGGTAAATTTCAGCACGCTTGAACACGACTTTTATCACAAATAATCTTACATATATATTCGGAGTAAGTAAAATGTATACCTATTAAATATATATATATATATATATATATATATATATATATATATATATATATATATATATATATATATATATATATATATATATGTATGTAGATACAAATACACTCAAATATGATATATATATAATATATAATGGCAGAAATGTAAGAGAAAGTGCCTAAAAGCATAATTTAACCCGTCACAAAATAAATGTAAAGCATTAGACGATGAGAAGAGAGTTGCGACAAAATAGGTAGGAGGACACTTTAGGTAGTCAGAAAAAAAAAAACAAAAAAAATATTTTCAACATAAAATTTTCCGCTTGGCTAATTTCTGTCGGTTTCAGATGCCAGCGAAAAGGCGACCTTATACATATATATATACATAAGCATTGCAGCTTTCACGACACGCGCACTTTTATATTTTGGAAAGCATTGACTAGTGACTGACATCTGACGGTGTGGGATTATGAGGTGAGTGATGTCAAAATATTGAACATTAGGCTTTGCTTTTTTGTTGTTGTTTTTGTTCAAAAACATCTAAGCCGATAATGGTCAATAGTGACAGCAAAGGACGCAAAACATTGAAATTCCCGGTTTCATACTTTCCACACGAATGATTGAACATCGATGTCTCCACAAACGTTTTCTGAATTCTCTTTTTACAGTTACACCGAGTCTACAGAGTGTAAATGTTGAGAAAAGGCGCAAGTATATTCAAGATTTATTTATTTTTTTTATTCTTACTAGATTTTTGTTTTTACCTTGTTTGTCCTACTCGAGCTTGCTGGAAGTTTCGTTTGCTTTAACATTTTGCGGTGTATTTTGCTTTCCATTTTAACCTTCTCAATCGTGTCTATGTATGTATGTAAGTAGGTAGGTATTTTTGTGATGATTATTTTTCGAGGATTTTTATTTTACATTCATTTTTCATAGTATACATTTAGGGTTGTATACAAGTATGTATATGCGGGCAAATATAATTCGAGCAATACAGACAGACGACAACAGCAAGAACTCTTAAGGTAATTTTCGATTTCTTTTTTCAACATTTTACTTTTTGTTTTGCTTTGTTTTTTTTTTGTGGTTTGTTTTAGATTTAGCTACTAAATCTTGTTATTGTTTGTAACATCATTGCCATATTTGTGCTATGATGATATTAGTGAAACGGTTGAAAAAAGTTGATGCCGTTCGTTGTCGGATATGTTTCCATAATCATTATAATAATAATAATCATAATAATATTTTATTTTGAATTAATGCCCCTTACACAAAGTTTACCTACAGCACGATTTAATGGCATTTTATACCTTTTTGATGTTTATGATCTCCTTCCTACTACTACTATTCTAACCTACAAAATTTGCCACAAATTCATCTTTATACTATTTTACATTGTTTATTGCCATCATTCTTAAGGATTTATTGACAATTGTGAACAGTAAAGCGAGTAGTGTGAAAAAGGATTAGAATTAATATTTAAATTAGTTAAAAAAAAAAGCTGATAATGATGATGATCAAAGCTACTTTGATGAAAATGAAAGTTAATTTTTGTCGTGTCTGAAATTTATTTTTCTTTTATTTTCTTTTTTACCTTCGGTGCATAAAATAATTTATATATGATGATACAATTAAAATAAATACAAGATTGTGTTTAACAAGCTTCTTGCTGCTCTTTGGTATAGTGAGACTGCGTTTGGTCGGCTGTTTGCCCTATGTCTATGGACCCCAACTGAGGATGGTGAAGGCACTTGTAATCAAATCATCAATTTTAATACCATTTTCATCTAGACGTTGTAGTGGCACAGCTAGATTGGGTGAATTCTTCAAAAAGAAAAAAGAGAGAAAGATAGAAATTAGTATAAAGCAATATTTCATTTCATCGATTTCCTTGTCCAACACTTACTCTTGCCTTATTCCAGAGTTCTCTATATTCGGGGTTACGCATTGCTTCATAGACTTTTCCAAAATCACTACCCTCATCGATTTTGCGTGCAATAAAATCGGCAATTCGGTCCTGTGGCAATGCATCCAATACATCCTCAAGGAATGTACTGAAATCTTTTTTCAATAGCTCATTGACTGGTACCTCTTCGGTTATATTATAGGCACGCAACTCATTTGGTATATTCACAATTAAATCGGTTATATCAAAATCACCATCAACACCACTATTACGTTCCACATACTCGTACAGTTCACGGAATTCGGGTGAATTACGGATTTGTTGCCATATCTGGGCGAATTCTTCACTACGCACATACATGAATGTTTCACGAAAATCTTGATCGAGTATAAAGTGGCGAGCCGCAATAAGACTTAGACTACCAATTGGTATTATAGTATTGAATTCCAACAAATCAGATTGAAGATCAGCACCAGCCAGGGCAAAGAATACAATGAGCAATGGAGCAAGTATAATATTGAGATTCATAGTGATGTCCTTGTACTTTTTTTTATATGCACTTAGTTAGTTGAATAACGTTCAATATTCGTGGTATTTAATGATGTGTTTGAACAGTTTTGTGTTTGCCGTTTCTAATGTTTCAATTATGGTTATGTCGTTGGTATTTATAGTGAAAATATATATTTTTGTGGCAACTATTATATCATGTTTTTGTTTAATTCAATTTATTTATTTATTCTAACAATTTTGCTCTTCTTTTTTTCGATTTAGTGAAATTATCATTTATTGCACAATATAGACGCATATGTATAATAATATTATGTTATATATAATGAAGTGTGTGAATTGATGTAGAAAGTGTAAAGCGATAATGCTAATTTATTTGGTGATAGTGTTAATTTATTGGTAAATACCAAATATGTAAGTATAAATATATTTACACTGTTTTGTTATGATAAAACTGACACATTAATTTATGCAAAATTTTTTAATTTGAATTTCAGTTTTTGCCAAAATCGCACAATTCACTCTTACTTATTTGCATAGTAAGTTTCGTTTTATTTTATTTTTTTATTTTTTTTTTTTTTTGAAAATGTTAATCTATGTTTAATGAATTTTTGCTAAATGAATACACTTGAAGAAAGAAAATTAATGTATTTGTTGAAGGGAGAAAATAAAATAAAAAATAGCAACAAATATTATTTTAGATTAATATTTTATTTAGAAAAAAAAAACAAATTAATAGATAAAATGTTTGTACGAAGAATATAATAATGAGAATTTTTTATTTTATTGATAATATTTTAATTCAAACAAACACAATAAGACATTGCATAAAGCAGAGTTTGGTAAAGGTGATATACGTATGTATGCTCAGGAACTTTCATACATGAATTTTCATTACTTAGATACAACTTCTAAATCAGTAACTTCAAATGGAAAAAAATGCTTAAAATCGCTAGTCTAGTCCTCCGATGAGATAGTGATATGTTTGTTTAGGAAATAAATTTGGGAAAAAATACTAATAGAAGTGGCTTTACAATTTATTCCTTTATAGGTGATTTCTGGACATATACCCATAAGGTATATTTGTCAATTTGCTTTCAATATTCTTTGTCTCCCAACCTCTTTCGACATCTTCTAATAGATAAATGATACGAGTAAGTACGTTTGAGGGGAATACTATGATGAAAAAGTAAATAGAAGTCAGCCATATAACTTACCCCTACCTGTACATGCATCTTTTGAGTTCTTGGAAAGTAATTTATAGAAATGTTAATTTTGTTATCGGTAGATATTTAGTAGAGAATGTGTTATGGAAAAATGTTAAAAGGACAAAGCTAATGGGAGTAGGAAATATCATATATATTAGCCCTTTAAAAGCGGCTATTGGAAGTGAATTTAATAAAATCCTAATTTTTTGTAGTGGAGCTTCCAAATGAGTGAGCACGTTAGAGGGTTCCAAAAATGCATTAGTCACTTAAACTACCTACTAATTAGATATACCTTTATTAGAAGTATATATACATACAAAACTATTATTAATATTATACTTGAGAACGTTAAATTATGGATCCTCTTATTGATCAATTGTTGGATTTGAATTTTTCCCAGCAAACTTTTTGTTTGCAAAGTGACGAAATTAGGGAGAAAGGTTCCATCAAGGCATGCAAAAAATAAAGAAAGATGGAGCCAAGGTACTGTTTGCTATGATTTGCGCTTAACAGTTTAGCAATTTAGCATTTTTTGAATTAAGTGATACTAAAAAAAAAAAAATTACCGTTATCTCAAAAACTTGCCCATAGAAAAAATTTTTAAAATATGTTTTGAGCTCAAGAGGTCCATACTATATCTACTCTATAACTGAATTTATTGGTATTTTTGGGCAGTAAAGTAGTGTAATTTATTTTCCATAAAAGCTTTCCGAAACTGGAACGTAATAAAAGTGTTTAAAAAAATATAGATAAATTTCTTCCAGTTCTGTTTTTGAAAGATAAACTCAACCAAATTTTTCTGAACCACATGTTTAAATATTGAAAATATGAAGTATAATAATTTTTTCTAATTTTGCTGACGCTTCCTTGAAAACATTTCGAAAAATTTTTAAAAAATTAGAATTGGTGGACAACCAATGGAGCGCTTTTAAATTAAATGTAAACTCGTTCCATTACTTGGCTTTCCACTACTGCTGCTAGTTATTTATTCAACAGATCCGTTAAATTCATCGACTTCAGTATAAAGAGCTTACTAGAGTCAATAATTTGCAAGTGGGCTCAAGGAGTAATTTTTTCCTCGTACAACAATCAAATTAAATTATAGAACCATACTCTACATAATAATATGTGCACAAATTGAGTGTGAAGATTTTTAAAATATATCTCCTCCTCCAAAATAATATTATTTAGACTTTAAGAATTTAAATTCTTTAAACGTAAAAATGACCTTCTACAAGCAAATATGTACCTATGTGAAAATACATGTTTGCACTCACTTTCACTAACTCCAAAATGAAATTGATTTCCCTCAGTTTCCATTTTTTCATCATCAACACGTTTATTTTATTGCCGTTTTCAACATTGAACATTTTTCTTTATTTTAAAATATTTTAAAATTGTTGTCTTATTTTTTTGTTTTCTTTTTAAAGCAATTATCTGCTGAAAAATGCATTTCTGCTACGCAGACCGTGAAAAATTGACATGGCAGTGAACGAGTAAAAATACATACAAGTCGAAAGAGGGCAAAAAAAAAATACATGTATATGTGCATATACAATAAAAAAAAAAACAAACAAACACCGTCTAAATGTACATACAATCAAATAGATATACAAACAGACAAATGGACAGACGGATGGATAGACAATTGGAGAGATTAAAAGCTTCTAAAAATGTTTACGTATGCATTATGGGTGTACTTTTTTCCCACTTTTACTTGTGTGCTGTTATTACTGTCCGTTTATGTATGTAAATGTATATATTTGTATGTATGTATGAATATATGCAATCAGAAAAAGATAGTTAAATTTTACAGACGTTAACTAATTGAACATAATGTGAAAATGTATTCAAACGCTTCACCAATAATTAGAAGCAGAAAAAAAGGAGACACAAGAAATATGAGAAAATTTAATACACAATTCTCGGGCGGTTAAAGCTTCCGAATTCAGATAAGATTATTCTGAAAATTGTTTCTTACATAGAAGATTAATATTATTTCCATCCAGCGAAACCCGCTTTTTGAGATTGCTTGACACTATAAATTAGTGCACTATACTTTTTAGGTCATTCCTAGAGGATTTTATCTATAGAAAGCCATACAATTGCGGAAATTGCAAAAATTATTCTTTTATATCTACTAGAGTGAACGTAGATTGTAAAATGGCAAAGACTTCAACAATATTAGATATATTTTATATTTTGTTATTGATTGCGATCCAATATTCAAGGCGGCGAGAGTTTTTATTTGCTTTCCCCTTGTATTCGTTGACCGCTTTACTCAATTGGAATAACTTGTTCTCTTTTGTACAAAATTATACATCCAGCTTCAATTTTCTAAAATTGCAATATTTTAAAATGACTTTTTACCTAATTTTTTGTTCATGACATTCAATATTTTCCATATAGATATAAGTCTATTGAATTTGATTCATTATTATTATTGTAATATTAAAATATGCACATATATATATTTCATTATTCATATGAAATAATAATAATAATAGTAATAATAATAATAATAATAATAATAATAAATAAATAAAAAATATATAAATAACTCTCTTCCTATATCAAATAACATTACAGTAGATTAACATAATATCCATAACATTAGGAATGTAATTTTAACATTACATTAACATGAGAATACTCAATATGCATATAACATCAAATGAGCGATTTTGCGCAATGAAATATTGTACGACTGTTCTCAAAATCGAATGCATATATTTATTGTACCCAGTATAATTTTTTTTTTATACAAATTTTATTGTACTAAGATTGAAAATATATACACATATGAAGATGGCTACATGTCAACGTATACAATGTTGTATGCAGTGCATAACAGAATTGTTGTGCAGAGCACAGAGTACAATACGAAGTGCACGGATCATAATAATGCTTCGTGAAGCAAATTTTCGAAATAGTTCGGGGTCATATATACATGCCTATACGAATATGGATACTACATAGTTTCTTAATATCAAATGCTGATAAATTAAAAATCACCTTACATTTCACCTTTACTACATACAATTGATGGCATTCTGCAGCAATGCGCCACCACCATTCATTTTGTTCATTTTTCAACAATTGCCCTTGAAAATTGTGATTGATTTTACAAACATTAATAATATAAATGAATGACATATGACATAATCGCTGCTGTTTCATATTTAGCTTATGTGAGGGTGTCTATATAGTACATATTAGTATATATTGTATTGTATGTATGAGCAAATATTGTAGAGGCTTATTTAAATTCAAATTTTAAGATTAATGTGCTTCGTGACATATGCATTTAACAATTCATCAATAATATTTCAATTCAGAATTATATATATAAAAATTTATATGATTTTCTGTTTTCACAAATTTTGAAATTTGCAGTAACTGAAGGTATTTGGAATATCATTAAATGATATATTGTACAAGAATTCATATAGTCATATATTATATTTACTTAGAGAAAATATTAGAGTTCAGCTTATAAAAATCAAAATATAATAAAAACACTTTGAGAATTCCTGTGAGGAATCACCTCGAATAATGTACCATGCTTAATGTGGTAACTGTAATCTTACGAAATTTAATAAATGCATCTCTGCGTTGTCACAAACCCCTTACGGAAGACTAACGGTTATAATTATCTCTTTATACGTATTTATCTCTCTGACGGCTATTTATGGAAAATTATAGGATTATTTCTTGATTCTCATCTGCTCTTAAGTTCATTTTGTAGGGAAGATTCCCTAGAAAAGAGGAGTACATATTAAGTATATTCAGGAGAAATGTTAGATGTTTGGCCGCCCTGTGAGCGAAATTTACACATTAGTTGGAAGCTATCCTAAGGGCTGAAAATAGGAGTAAACCAGAAAAAAAGGGGGCGGGGTGGTGTGGAGAATTAATAGCTGTCGGTCTTTACTACAGTATAACCTTCTAAAGCCGACTCTGAGTATGCTTCAACATTCATAATTTTTTTAAGTAAGGAATAAAAATCAAACTGACCCAGTTCAATCAACACCGGAGTTTAATTCTCCAAATATCAGATCAGTCCATAAGTTCATGCGTTATTTTTTCAATAGACGCACAGTAGGCGCTTTTTGCAGAAATAAACGCAGCTCATGGGGAAAATGCCGTTAGTGCAGAAGTGGTGATTGTGACGTTGAGGATGCCCCACGCTCTAGTCGTCCTGAGGTCTTTAACTCCGACGCCTTGCTGGAACTCTTCTCGATTCTGAGCCAAGTTTGACAGTCGCTATGAGGGCTGGAAGGTTAAATTCATCACATGCAACAGTTGACATGCACCTAGTTTAATTGAGTAAGGTTCCAAAGCTGGGAAAATGGGTTCCGCATAAACTTTCCGTCGCAAACCTTCAGCAGAGAGTGAACATATGTTCTCAGCTGCTGCAGCGGCTGAGAGTTTTTTGAGCCATATTGTTACTGGGGACGAAAAATGCGTCCTCTACAGTAATACTGTTCGCAAACGCCAATGGTTAGATAAAGATTAAACAGCAGAACCAAGCCCCAGAGATGGCCTTCACTCCAAGAAGATTCTCCTATCTCTTTGGTAGGATATGGCCGGTATCGTTTATTTTGATCTGCTGGAACCAAACCAGACGGTCTCAGTTGATTATTATTGCCATGAAATATCCAAACTGAATGAAGCACTTGAAAAAAAATCGACGGTCTTTAGTCAATAGACGCAAAGTTTTTTTACACCACGACAACGCAAGCCGGCATAGCGCAAGACAAACCTTAGGCATACTGAACGAGCTCGGATGGGAGCTAATGCCACATCCATCAGACTCTCCGGATATTGCACCTTGCGATTATCACCTTTTCCGCGGACTTCAGTCCCAGTTAAGTAATAAGAACTACACCTCAAAAGAAGCGTATTTTTGTTCCAAGGACAAACAATTTTTTGAGCAGGGAATTAAAAATACGAAAAACTCACGAAGTTATGGACTGACCTGATACATATAGAAATATTGATCTTGTCTAGTGAATTATGAAAGTATTAACAATCTCTCCATAATTTTCGCATATTCTCCAAGAAATCAAATTTTCATGTAGTTACTAATTTCAATTAACCTTAACGCCTTACCCCATTTCAATTCAATGTACGTTTTGCTACGTGAATCAAGTTATAAAAACTCAATATGGTGAGTATATCAATTGTTAAATTTCAATTTTCTATAAAGAGGAGACTATGATTTTTAATTATTAGATTGACAATTATGATATCCTTAGAATTTGAGGTCATTTCAAAGACCATCTCGACTGACTGAAAATGACTGAAAGTATAAAATTTCATTTCACATTAAAATTAAATACAAAGCAAAGCAAAGCTTTAATTAAAAATAACATAATAAAATATGTACGTACATTAGCCATTACTGTCATGACCGCCAAGCTTCATTTAAATTATCTGCTTGTTGGTTGGTGTGTGTGTCTGTGTCATTGCTGCTGCATAAAAATGATAACATCAACACTAATGCTTATCTTAATTCCTGTTAATGAAATCTGTTTTATTCTATTTTATTTTAAGTACGTATTTTCGCCTTTTTCATTTGTTTGTTGCTTACAATTACTGCTTGTTATTCTGTTGCTAGCATACGGCCTATGTGAATCATACTTACTCGTAATACAATTACCATCCTCCAAAAATCTGCTAAATAGTGTCAGATTATAATACTTTACCTATCATATGTGCATGTGGTATATATTTGATGTGGTAGCAGGAGATGTCGTTACCGCCATTTTCATCCTCTGTTGAAAAGGGTTGACATAAAATACGCTTACTCAAATATATACAACATATTGTATATAAACAAACATATCCACGGAGAATACTATGAGTATGCTAGACACTGTACTTATACTATGTACGTATACATGTGTGAGTGAATGCTTGTCAATCGGTAAGAGTAAAGGTGGTTAAGCATTAAGATAAAGTTTAACAAAGTAGGCATGAGTAGGTAGCAATAGAGACAGTTTGCTTCTTGTTTGCCATTCCAACTCATCCACCTGATATTCATTTGTATGCATCATTATGTACATGGTTGTATGTATTGTGGAAGCACAAAACAAATAAGCCATAAATTTGCATTCTAACAATTGGCAATTTTCTAAGCTCAAATACATTGTAGCCAATAGCTGGTGGCACAGGAAAATGCACACACACACACACACACTGAAATACACTAACGATTCGATTCAAATAACTTTTTGAGATTATAACAGCGGGCGAATAAAGTTGAATCCTTTGCAGAGAGTCCAAGTCAAACAACCAGTCAACTAAACAGTTAGTCAGTCGACCACCCGGCTAGTGTACCATTGTCATTGCCAAACGAAAACAAAAATAACGTATGAGTCGCACACTAGTATATAAATATACATATATACTTATATAACTAGAATCAGATTCGTATCCACTTAGATGCGTCACAGCGTGTTTGAACATGCGTTAACAGCAGTTGCAAACGACTAGAGCAACAATGGCAACAGATGTATATTTATACTCGTAACATTGGGCACAGTGGGATCCTCATTATTGTTGTTGTTGTTGTTATACAGGTGAGCTAACCCCTACAAATAATATCATGAACTATTCGATATTCGAAGCAAATATGCGTCTCAATTCGTTTGACTATATGAGCGGATAAGGAATACCAAAAAAAGCTATTATTTTCCGCGAAGTATGGGTTATGAAATTTCGGATTTCAAAATTGATTTGATTTTACTTTAAAACGTTTTCAATTTCAAATAAAAATATAAGTTCTCTTAACATTGACTTCAAAGAGAATTTTATGTGTGACAAAATGTGAGTCACCCGTCTCAAACGGGTCCTATCAGACATGACAATCATATATTGCAATGTTAGACACAATGTTACTATTGTACTTTGGACTTGGCAAATATAAATGTATCCCCTTTATTATTGGACACAATAATACTAATGGAGAACCTCGAATAACTTTTTTTTAACTTTTTTTCCTTTCAGCACGAATTGCGTTTTTTACTATGATAATAAAATTTTGTGTGATTCGAAGTGTGATTTTGTGACCATGAAGTGTTTAAAATTAATCTTATTGTCTACTAGGATACCATGATATTCTTTGATTCAAACAATTTTGAGTTCTTGAAGTGTTAATTGTTTCACTATGACAATTTACGTCGATGCAACTCTGCATTTGGGCAACAAAATGTCAGCGCAATGCTTTCCGGCTACTGCTGCTTGCCTGCATGGGATTGCATATATGTATAGCAAATAACAACAAAACATATGAACCTGAAATAGTATAATCGTTATTGTTGTAGAAAATTTTTCATTCTCATTTTTTCATAAACGGTTTATTTCTTTTGTATCATTGCTATCACTATTGGTAAACAGTTTGAATTCAAGATGTATTAAATGAGTCAGGCACCTCATACAGTCATACATCTAAAACTGTGGTTAGAAGTACGCGTGTATGTGTATAATGTGATATGAGATAAATACCCGGTAGGTTTGTTCCGCTTCAATTCTACGTACACATATTACATACTTTGTTCAGTATGGTAGAACTCACTTTAAAATAAATATAAAATAAATATGCGGCACTTGTATGCCCCGAAGGGCTCTTTGATCGAGCTTCTCTTACATTGCAGTTGTGAGTGTTAAATTATGGACAGTATTAGAAGGCACGTATTTATTTTACCGATTCCGAACGGCAGAACCGTTGTGACACCACTTTTTCTGAGCTTTATCACATAATTCTTTTAAAATTATCAGACCTACAGCGCCCTACATAACTCACTTTACCCTGTTTTATTTATAATAATTTATATTATTTTTCATTGCATATTTTTGCGCTCACAAAATTCTGTTCGCGAATCTAAAAAATGAAATGAATTTGAAAAAATAAGTTCATCCATTGCCGCAAAGAAGTAAGAAATTTTTAATGTCCCGCATTTAAGACGTCACACTCTATTTTCATTCCCAAAATCAGCATTTCAAATGAAGTAAATTTTGAGAGTCATCTGCAACATTTTCTTTTGTATTAATGAGAAAATGAAATATATAATTATCACAATTCTTACGTTCGTGAAAGTTATGATTATGATGACTTTTGTAATGATATCGCAATTCGGCACCCTGCTTGAATAGCTTATTGATATGTGGACGCCGCTAAGGAAAAAGAAAGTGTTTTCTTGCTGACAGATACTACTTTGGGCTAAGTTAGCAATTGAGAAACCGGGCCCTCTCTCGAGAAACGAAAACCACTCTATACAAGTCTCTCATCATGCCTGTCCTTACATATGGCGCCGAAGGTTGGACAATGTCCACATCAGATGAGAGAATGCTCTTAGTCTTCGAGAGAAAAGTCCTGCGCAAGATCTTTGGACCTATTAGCGTTGCCCACGAGTATCGAATAAAAAACAAACCATGAGCTGTATGAGCTGTATGTCGACTACGAAATAGTAAAGCACATTAAACTTCAGCGGCTGCGCTGGCTAGGTCATATTGAGCGAATGGAAGAACAAGCTCCTACTAAGAAGGTGTTATATTCGCCCACTGGTGGACGACGTAGAAAAGAAAGACCTAACCTCCGGTGAAAAGATCAAGTACTGAAGAACTTGTCAGCGCTTGGAATTTCTAACTGGCGGCAGCTAGCGAAGGAAAGAGCTGGCTATCGAAGCATGCTAGATTCGACCTAAATCGATTTTTGGTTGTAATGGCCAGATAAGCAAGTAAGTAAGTAAAACCACGTGCTATAAGAGGAAAAATCGCCCACGTTTGTTCAGACATATTTTTAAATGTCTGATAACTTTGTGGAGTGGAATCATTATGAAATCATGGCCTTTCTTACATATATATTTGTCTATTGGGTAAGTAATATTTTTTTCTCTACTTTGATCTCTTTTCTTCTGTCTGCCTCTTTCTCTATAGCCTTCCTCACTTGTTCGACAAAGTTTATTGTTTGTTTGCTAAAAATGTACGTTTGATGTTTGTTTATGATTTTCGGATGTTCGAATGTGACATAGCAACAGATAATAACACAGTAACAACAGCAGCAACAACAACGACTGCTGTAGAAATACAAAACAACAACAATAACAACAAGTTTCTACATATCTTTGTTTTTTTTTTTTAAACGTTCAAGTGTGTTAGTGGTGGCTGGCTGGTGACATTGTGGTTTCAATCGTATTTAGTAGATTTATGCATTTAGGAAATTAAATATCCTGCCTGCTTACAGGATGTACTTATGTTTTACATCACTAGTCTGGAGAAAAAAACACTCCTGTTTGTAAGGCATAGGTTTAGATTAGGTATTATCACATATTGGCACATACGTGAACGAGACAAAAATCATAATTATACTCCAGGGGTCCAGTAGCTTAATCGCCAGTTGTCATAGTTGTTTATTATTTTTCAGATAAAGCATTTAATGCGTTCAAGTGTTTTAAGCGCTAATGGTATAGCATTTGATTGCAATTTGAAACATTTGAAGCATTTAAAACACTAACAATTACTTTAAAATTCATATTGGTCTATAGATATGTAGATGTATAACCATTTGCTTTGGAATCACCACTACGCTGACCATCCTCCCACCACTAACCATTTCGTCCAACGCATATAAGTAGCATAGTAGCATAACATCAATCACATGACAATGCCAGATGTCACCATAAAATGACTATAAGTATTTGTATATGTTGATGTTGATATAATTTCAACCTTCGGTCAACATTGACTCAACTCTATCCACTTTTACCATCCACAAAAAAAAAAAAATACTTATATTTTGAATCATTCTTGAAAGTTTGAGTGTAAAAAAGTTGCATCAGCATAATGAACATGAATATGATTTTGCATTCTATACCGTCATGCAATTCATTTCATTGCGGCAGCCGTTCTTCCTGCCTGCATTTCAGTCATTTATTGCAGCAAATTACGAGCAAAGTACGTTCCTCACAATAGTGCATCAAATTGGGCAATTTATTGCTTTATTACAATTACGTGTTTCGTCTGCGTTGCGGTCAACCATATTTGAATTGCTGTATTGTACTTTTTTGGTGTGTGTGTGTGTGTTTGTTTTTTCCTGCAACTATAATGTCATTGAATGCACTTTAAAAATGCATCATGCTGCAGTTTCATTAATTAAAAATTGAATATTTTATATATTTTCGTAAGATGCCTAGTTAGTGCTTAATATAAATTAGACAAAATTACCTCAGCATTTCTTATTTTGATTTCTCCATAATTCATTTAAGGTCACCGAATTTTCTGAATTGGTGTATGACTTCCTGCAACATTCATTCAACCTTCATGAGATACAAAAGTCCAGATTTCCAAGTTGCCAGTTTTTTTTTTGGACTCTTTTGAGGCAGAAGGGCGGTCCCAGAACTACCCGACCTAACAAAGAAAACACAATAAATTTGGGAAAAATTTTCTTTATTTCTATAGCTATATACACTTTTCCCAGCGATATTCTAAAGCTTCGATACCCTGTTTATAGTATGAACTGCCTAGCTCATTAAAATAACCATCTACCGCAGACTGCACCTCTTCATTGTTTGTAAATCTTTTACCACCAAGCAATTTTTTCAAAATTTGAAATAGAAAATAATCCAAATTAGCGAATAAGGTGCGTGCTGAAGGAATTCGTGCTTTAACTCATTGTTTTTTTTTCGCCAAATGCGGCAATTTTTCTTTATATAAATATAAATTAGCATAATACGCCATAACCTTGCCTGCAGATGGAACTGTCTTCGCCTTCCTTGGACTCTCCGCTTTTGGATTCCCCCCTTTTAGTTCAGTGTTTTGACTGCTTCTTTGTCTCAGGTATGAAGTGGTGGACCCATGTCTCATCCATGGATACGAATCTACGAAAAAACTTGGCTTTATTACTGTGAAACATCGCCAAAGACTCTATAGAAACATCATCACGACGTTGTTTTTGATCTATTGTGATCAAACGCGGCATCCATCTTGCACACAGCTTTTTTATCTCCAAATTTTCGGTCAATATACGATATATAGCACTTTTCGAAATGCCTGTAATTTCACTTAGCTCACGCACCCTCAGTCGGTGATTATCCAATAGCATTTTGTGGATTTTCTTAACCGTTTCTGGCGTGGTCACCTCTATTGGTCGACCACTACGGTGATTGTCTTGGCAGCTCGTACGACCTCGTTTAAACTCTGCCAGCCAATATTTTATGGTCGTAAATGAAGGAGCAGACTTCCTCAGAGTAGAATCTACTTTGGCTTAAATATTGAATTACATAACGGTGACCAATTTTTCCATGTTTACAAATTCACTGAGGTCGTTCAATTTCGATGTCTCCAAAAAAAATACTACATAACGTGGTGTTTTGAAACTCAAAGCAGATGTTTTATAAGGTTGCCACTTTTCACCAAAGTAATTTTTATCAAAATACTACCGCCATCTATAGGTCAGGTCGGGTAGTTCTGGGACCACCCTCGAATAATGCCTATTTTCAAAGTACGATGCATTAAACACTATATCCTCCAAAAGAAGTTTGCTCTAGTTAGTCCAAATGGATCAGGCATTGTCATATTATATAAGTTCTATGAAACTGTTAGTGTAAATATGCTTCTCGATAAAGTGTGAAGTAATATTTTCTAATCACTTCTCATCACCAATGAATCGCGCACTTGTTTTTTGTGCCCACTATTTTTGCTTTCTTTTACTTTCAATACTACATACTACCAGATATTATACTTGAATTTCATTTATCACTATGACAATCATTAAAGGAATGTTATAACACATACTAATGTGTATGTTTTTGCATAGTAATCTCAAAATATTCGCACTATCAACATGATCATAACTTGTAAACAATTAAAAGTTTGCCTTATGCTTGTGTAATATTTTATATAAAATATTTCTACATACATTTATACATATATGTATTCATTGTCATTATGCCATTATGTGATAGCTAGCTATTAAACTCTCTTAATTAATAAAGTCTTTGTCGTTTTGTTTTCTACTCTTTCGCTCAAGCATGTATATAAACTTAATTCCTAGGTGATGATTTGCGTCAACCAGTTCTTCCTCGGTACCACTCTTTCGCGTTATATCTCTCTTTCACTCATTATTTTTACGTTTAATTGCTACGTATACTATAATATGGATTTAGTAGAGATTATTGCCCCAAAAAGTAGGCAATAAAATGTACACAAATAAATGTTTATATCTACATATATGTGTATGATGGTCGTTTATTACAAGTGCCATTGTTGTTGTTGTTGTTCCTACTTTATTACCTGCCATTTATGTGAATATGTATATATGTGTTGGTGTGTGTGTGTATGATTGTATAATATTTTAAAGAATTTTATATAACAACATGTTGGCATGCAGTAGTTAGACCACTCTAATTTAATGATTATGCGTGGTATTTGTATGTGATTACATTTCGGTATTGTGAATATGGATGGAGAATTATTTAAAATTTACGAGCAATATTTTCCTATATTTCCTACACTCACATGTATGCTCTACTGATTATTTACATTTTCGCATTAATTCTAAGGACATCACAGTAGCATTTTAATTACATTAATACCAATACAAACCACATGCAGACTCATTCTCTGATCATCTGTTACTATGCCAACCAACGAAAGCCCTTTAGCAATGCATTGTACTGCCTCTGTAATTTACAAGTTTAATTGTTTTTTTGGTTTTTTTTTGTTTTTGCTCTCATCCTTGTGTTGTTTTATCAATGCTATGTGTGTGTTGACTACTAAAAAGTCAAACATTAATGATTGTACCAAAAATTTTGTGATTATTTCAATGGAAATCATTGTTTGTTGAATACATTCTGCATAAGTAATTTGTAAATATGTACATTCTTTCATTGTTTCATATGTATATTGTTTCTGTTTTTTTTTTAATTCTATTACAATGGCAATTTGAATATCTAAAGTATGTTATGGTTCTAATACGCTTAAATATTTGCAATAAGTTTTGATTTTTGTTTTCCAATAGTATCATAGTATAAGATCATGTTTGGAATATTTACTTTTCTGCAAGACTACTTTATTTTTGTTTATTATTTAATTTATATGATGCTTCGAGTAGCATATTTTAAGGTGTTGCTTTTTTATTTAACATGCATATTGCGTAGATTTTATATAAGTTACCCGAAAATATAATAAAAAGTATGTAGCAAATGTTTTACTTTTTATTTAATTAAAAAGAAATCTTCATCTTCTTTCAAAAATTTAGTCAAGGCGTTCTCTGTCTCTCTCTCTCTCTCTCTGTCTCTCTCATTTATTGTTTAATTAATTTGATAACGTATTTTTTTAGCATATTATTAGGTGTGTTTCCCATATCAAGCTTTCCTTTTCAGTATCTGTCATTTCGTAAAAGCATAAAGAACCGGTTTATATTTTGACATTGTATATTGATTAAAATGTGTGAGTACTGGTTTCTTCATTTTATAAGCGTTTGAAAGCCATGGAACAAAGGTAATTGGATCCCATGCGAATAGAAAGCCGAGAGATGTTGAACGCCGAATTTCCACATGGGAACAATTGCTACAAAGGCAAAAAAGAACGAGATTTTAGCATCGTATCATCACTGGTGATGAAAAATGGATCGATTAGGATAACCCGAAGTGAAAAGAGTCTGTGTTATGCCCGACCAATCATCAACATCAACGGCAAAGCGGAATATTCATGCCGACAAGTATTTGTTGGGACCAGCTCGATGTTGTTTAATATGAGCTGCAAAAATCGAATGAAATCAACACCGGTGGCCTTTATCGAACACAATTATTGCGTTTGAGCCGTGCTTCAAAGCAAAAACGGCCGCAATACCTTGAAAGATACCACAAAGCAATTTTGCAACATGACAATACTCGTCCACATGTTGCTGAAATCGTTGAAAATACTTAGAATCACTGAAATGGGAAGTCCTATCCCACCGACCAAATAGCCCAGACATTACATCTTCCGATTACTTCTTGTTCCGATCGATGACATGCTGCCTGAAAGAACACCCACTCTTACGAAGAAGCCAAAAATTGGATCGATTCGTGGATTGCCTCAAAGCATGTCGACTTCTTCCGAAGCAGAATATGTATGCTGCCATAAAGATGGGGAAAAAGTCATAGCTAATGATGGATAATACTTTTAATAAAGTAGAAATTCTTTTTATTGTTTAAAAAAAGTCTTAAAACCAGAAAAAAGTGCCTCAAAACTAATTCAAGGCCTGACTATTTTTTTATCATTTTTCGTTTCCATTATTGGCTAATGAGGATAATTTGTATATTTTTTGAGATTGTAATATTTGATTTGATTGCGATTCCATTGATTTATTTGGATATATGTGTATGAGTCTCAGTTTCTAAAGTCAATCAAATTTTACAGTTTATAAAAATGTATGCCTACAAACTGTTCTGAATGAACATCAAAGTATATTTGATAATTATTTGCAAAAAGGCAATATCTTGTTCTCAAAATGGTACTCACCTGGCAACAAATAAATAATAAATATATTAGCACAAACGATTATTCAGATCGTTTTAAAACGAATCAATAAAAAATTTGGAAAAAAAACTATGAAATATTTTTTGAAAAATACCTCTGAAATAGCACAATAGCTCTGTACTTGAAAAATTCTTAAGTAGACAGGGTCGAAAAAGAAAATTGATCATGGCTGATCCACCTACTTAGAGTCCCGGTTTGTAGTGAATATGACTGAAAATTCCTCCAGAAGTTTCATACTTTTTAAAGAATATAGAGCGCAATTATAGGAGACCAACTCCTCCAATATTTTGACTAGATATCTAAAACATATCTAAAATGCAAGGTTTGTGAAGGTGCATCAACAGAACTTTTCATACGGTTTGTGAAGGTTTATCAGCAGAACTTTTCATAAGAAAATATTGTAGAAGATTATGTATTGGTCCATCGTATTACTCCTCTACGATAAAGTTTGATTTAAAAATCTCTCTTAAGAAACAGCATAAATATACCAAATGGCGTTACTTAACGACCTTAACGAAAAATGGTCCTTGAATAGTATTTATGCTAAGATAGATTTAATTTTGCTTATATATATTTACTAACAGAAAATAAATACTATTTAGTATATAGAAATATTCATCTAAGAAGTTGACATTATTCACAGAAATCACATTGAAAGAATTTTGGTTTTTTTTTTTCTCCAAAATTTGAAGAATTCTTAACCATAAAGAAATAAATGAATAAAATTCCTCTGTTACATGATATTATGTGTAAATATATTTATTTAAAACTAAATATATATTTATATATGTATACGCTATAGCCTATGGGTAAGACCATGATACATTTGATTTCTTTTTTAATTACCAATTATCGTTGTGTAAATATTTTTACTTCTTGGATTTCTTCATTACCATCATCATCATCATCATCATCATCATCATCATAATCATCATCATTATCATCATTTTATTCGTTTAAATAAATAAAGTAATATTTATAAGAAACCTATTACTTCTTGCTCTACAGCAAACATACAAGAAAAGCTCATCAATTTTCTACAGCAAACAAACATTTCGCATGACATTTCTTTTGCGTTCGTATCGTACATGCGTGTTTATGTAAATGTGTGAGTGTATTTACATACGTAGGTACAAATAAACATCAAAGCGTGCTTAAGGTAAAAATACAAAATTGTCAAATGTAATTTCGCATGTGACCGCTTTTTGCTTCCTACCTACCTTTCCAATGATGATGACCATCATGATTATTACTACATACGAACGTGATTCTTTCGAATGAATTGAATCTGGTGTTTTTTTTTTTATTTCTTTACTATGTTGAGTTGTACATAATAAGACATTTATGTTTATATTACTAATGTATATGAATGTTTGTGTGACTAATTTAACGATATCACGTATATATATATATACATTAACTAATGCTAACTACATATGTACAATATACATTTAAGTAGCAAATAGTTGTAGCAGCAAAAACCCAAGTAGTATACATATTAACTGTGACAATATTCTAAATATGCATATGAAGAACGCATAAAATTATGCTACACACACATATAAACATACTAATCAAGCGCTATAATGAGATATACAGGCAGAGAGACAACAAGAGAGAGATAGAGACATAGGGTGTAAGAGTACAATCGTCAGCACCATAGTAAATTGCCATTTGTATATATTTATTTTAATAAACACCACCATAATGTTCATAATGATGTTGTTGATGATGATGATGATGATGATGATGGCCAAGGCACGATCATGCTCCACATAAAATAAAATAAAAAAAGAGAAATACAAACAAAATCATAATACATAATATTTATTCAACAAACGGCAACTATGACATACCACTTGCACGTTTATTCATGCTCATTCGTTCGTTAAACGACAATAATTAAGCTTTTATGCGCCTAACTAATATGTGACTTCGTTTACTCATAATATCATCAACATCGTTGGTATGTAAATACATGCATATATATACATATATTCCTAAAATTATGCTGCTATTAAAAAGTTTTACTTCCGTTTCGTACGTTCGTTCATTGCTACCTACTTACATTCATCCAGCCATCCGGCACGACCTTTCGAATTTATTCTGTTCTCTGTTTTCCATTTTTATTTTTATTTTGTATTTTTATTACAAACAACTATACCAACGTACTTTAAATATTTGTTTTGAGCAATAAAAATGTTAATAAACTAGTAAATTGTGAAGAGCTGCACACGCATACACGCAGGTACATAAGCACGCATATATGACGTTCCATAGTCAACGACAGTTCAGAACATATTCTGAACTGTAATGAATACGCAAGAATTTTTTAAGCGCCTCTAATTAGGCAATAAAACAAAAAAATACAACGAAAACAGCAACAACAACAACAACAACAATGCAAAAACAAGTTGACGTGACGTTATATATAAATGTCATCGTTCAATGTAAATCCATATAAATTTTATGTGATAATCAAATGTCATAAATCAGTATGCGTACGCAATTATAAGTATGCAAGATCCTATATATTTATGTATACAACATGTACATAGCAGCTGAATTTTTAAACTATTTTCTCTATTTGCTATACAAAAAACCACAAGAATCATAACCATAGGCTCACTCACGCACAAAATGAAGCCTACTTTTTGGCGTAAATTACTCAGTGATGGAATGTATTTAATAATCACAACAATAATAAAATAATTAATAAATTTAAATCAGATAATTGTTACCAAAAAGTATGCCATTAATACTAACACATGCTCAACATTGTAGAAAATTTAAAATCTTATAGATTTGAGCAAAATAAAACACCGAATATTCTTTAAAAAATGTTCTGAATTGTTTAATAGTTTAAGTAACATATTTATGTATTACTTTCATAATTTCAATTTGGCCACTTACGTAAAGCCATGTGAATATGAATATAGCGAAAAAATTAATTTTTGTTTTAATGAAAAATACATTAATCATATTGTTGAGTTTATTTGTGTGGGCTTTCTTGTTCGTCCATATATATGTAATATTAATAATATATTTTCTCATCCCTTTAAAAAACTATTCTATTCATTTTCATAAATTTAATGTGACTGCAACAGCAGGCAATCAGTCTAGAATGTATAAATTTATTTTCCAAAAAACAAAAGTTATACCAAAAAACAATTACTTAGCAATAATAATAATAATAATAACAATAACAATAATAATAGCAATAAACAGAAAATGCAAAAATGATATATATTTTGGCATTGAATTTTACAAAATTTCTTATTCAATGTGTAGATGAGAGAAAATGCATTTCTTGGAGTGCATAAAAATCACCACAGGATATTATATAAATACAAATGGATATCATAGTAGTAATAAGTATGTACATCATCACTGCATATCATTTATAAGAATGTTGCCAAGAAAAAATGTATGAGTATATATTTCATTTTTGGCTAGCAAATTTTTTTTGGGCACTTTTCAAAATATTTCTATTTCGACTAGTAGCATATTCTTTAGTTTGCTTTTTTATTTTCTTTATTTTATTTTTGTAGTAACTTGTATTGCAATAAATATATAGTCTAATTCAACAGGTATTTTGTGAGTATTAAATTCATAAAACTCACAAAGAGACCTAGTCATAATGAATTGTAATTATTCACTTTGTTTTTATTCAATGTTTATTCACTTTGTTTTTATTTTACAGAACAATACAATGTATGCGATTTTAATAATTTACTAATTTTAGGAATAATAATTTACATGTATGTGTAAGTACATATATGTTTTAATTACAGAGTATGAGACTCATAAAAAGAAATTCGAGTAAGTATCCAGTAATATAAAGAAATTTAAAACACTGTTTATTTCGACGATCAAACATGCGCGGAATAGCACGATCTCGATAGACTCTAGGACCGAAGGTGATATATGATAACATCGGTCGATCATAACGCGAACCGCGAAAACCCAAAAACATAAAAGGGGAATTTATGTGGAGAGTTGGGTTGCCATATGGTAAGTATGCAAGGTAAGGTAAGTAAAACTGGTAAGTATCATTAATTCATTTTATAAATACTATTTCATTATTTTTACTTCCTTCTTTCAGGGACTGGCCATATGGCTTGTCTAAAGGGATTTAGACATCGCGGCCCGCATGCACTCGTGCATTAATTGAGTGCATCTCGTAGACGGGACAGTGAACCGATCGCGTCCTCGATCGCTCGAGCTGTCCTCCGACGAACATCGGGAGTCGGTCGTTGTCTCGGCTGGGAGCTTCTCGGGGTGGAAGCTACATGTGGTTGCTCGACGCGACGAGAGCGCGGAGGGTTTCGCTGCAATCCGTGGCGGAGGTCCTCAGGTCTGCGCCGATGCCGGGGTTCAGGACGATGCCTCGTGCGTCCGCCTTCAGGTTGTCCACGTGGCGCACGATTAAGTCGTCGACGCTGTTGGGTGGTGCGGCGATTCGGCGGCCCATGCCCAGTAGGGGACCGGGCCGGATGGAGGAGCGTGTGATGCGCCAATCTGCATTTTTTGCATGAGTTTGGCGAATCACACGATCCGGTCCCGTGCGACCGAGCCAGGCAGTTGCGGCAGTATCGATGCGCGCGCACCACATCCTCCCTCTGGCTTGTGTTCATCGCCAAAAACCCGCGGAAATACCGCAGAGCGTGGAGCCGATGACATAGTTGGCACCGATGATGATCGCTATGGGCGGAACTGGAAAGATAAAATTTGAAAACGGAAAGCTTAAGGGCTTGAGCCAAAGTCTGATAGCGAAAAAAAGAGATTTTTTTTTTGATATTATGATTTTACGCGAGCGGCAAAATACATAATTTTACTATGGGCCGCTTGAGAACGGCTGATTTTGTCCGAATATCTGCGACACGTGACGCGCCCGAGACTCCATTCGTTGGGGGGCAGCAGCTCATCCTTGATGACCACCAGTTGACCTACTTCCAGCTCCTTTTGAGGGTGTTTCCATTTGTAGCGTTTGTGCAGATCTTGTAGGTACTCAGTTTTCCATCTGCGGCTGAACTGGTGGTGAAGCGCCTTGAGTTTTTCCCATCGGTTTATCAGGGATATATCTTCCGAGTTGGGTTCGGGCAAGGCCGTTAGTGGAGCACCTCGCAGGAAGTGACCTGGAGTTAGCGCTATCAGTTCGTTGGGATCTTGAGAGAGGGGAGACAATGGTCTAGAGTTGAGCACGGCTTCGATTCTACAGAGCAGAGTTGAGAACTCTTCGAAGCGGAATTTTTGATTGCCGGCAGTCTTTTTGAGATGAGCCTTAAAGCTTTTGACTGCCGACTCCCAGAGACCGCCCATGTGAGGCGCACTGGGAGGAATAAAAACCCAGTCAATACCTTGCGGAGAGTATTGGCCAGAATATCTTTGGACACCTCCTTAGAGAATTTGAGGAATTCTTTACTCATGACTCTTTGAGCTCCAACGAAAGTTGTACCATTATCCGACATGATTTTGCGGGGAAGGCCTCTTCTGCCAACGAATCTGGCGAATGCGGCGCGGAATGCCTCTGTAGAGAGATCAGAGCACAATTCCAAATGAATGGCCTTTGTGGAAAAGCATACAAATACAGCCACATACCCTTTGAGAAAGGCAGCAGTTCGAAGCGTAGATGCTTTAATTTGGAATGGGCCTGCAAAATCAACACCTGTGGTCGCGAAAGGTACCGACAAGTTACACCGTTCAGGCGGCAGAGCTGCCATAATCTGTGATCGAACCTTTTGTTTGTGGATGGTACAAACTTTGCATAGAAATATGCATTTCCTTATTTGGGGCTTAAGACGAGGAATATAGAATTCTTGTCGAGCCATTCGGAACATGAGCCTTTGTTCTGCGTGTAGGAGCAGTGTATGGAGAAACTCGAGGTACAAAACGCAAAATCGGGATTTTTCAGGAAGAATTATGAGGTGGCGCTCACTATACCTAAGACCAGAATGAGCTAATCGACCATTTACTCTCATGAGATTTTCCTTGTCGAGAAAAGGATTTAAAGTCAGCAAAGAGCTTTTATTGCTGACTGCGGTTGAGCTGAGAAGAGCCTTCAGCTCTTTGGGAAAATATTGCCATTGGGCTAACGAGATTAGCCGGCTTTTTGCGAAACGAATTTCGTCCTGCGAGAGTGAGGAATTCGAAATTGGAGAAGATTTTCGCAATTTAGAGAGTCCGTTATGGACAAAACGGAAGACGTAGTGCCCTTGAAAATGATGAGAACCGATCGAGAATGTCGGTATGGTCATCTAACGTGAGAAGAACCTCTACTTTCCTTTGCTCGGGGGGCAAAGTACTGGAAAGTGTTGGTTTTGGCCAGGCTTCTTCGGGGTGATGAATCCATGCAGGGCCATTCCACCAAAGAGTATTGGACACAAGATCTTGGGGCTTGCATCCGCGTGTACCCAAATCAGCTGGATTTTCGCTGCTGATGACATGGCGCCAGATAGCATTTCCAACGTTTTGGAGTATCTGGGCTGTACGATTAGCGACGTACGTTTTCCATGTGTGAGGTGGTTTTTCCAGCCATGCGAGAACGATTTGAGAGTCGGACCAGAAAAATATGTCTGAGAATTCGACATCTAAAGTTTCTTTAACTGACTTGGCTAGGTGCGAAAGTAAAACGGCGCCACACAATTCCAAACGTGGTAAGCTGACCGTCTGCAGAGGTGCAACTTTTCCTTTAGCCACCAGTAAATGACAGGATATTTGATTATTCATGTCCATTGATCGTATGTACAGGGCTGCACAATACGCTTTCTCTGAAGCGTCACAAAATCCATGAAGCTGGATTCGCTTTTTGGGAGAGAATTGTACCCATCGAGGGATTTCGATGAGACCAATGGACGAAATGTTCTCCAGAAATACATTCCATTTGAAGAGCGATCTGGGTTTCACGCATTCATCGCAGTCGGTGCCTTCTAACCAGAGCTCTTGGAGAAGCAGCTTGGCTTGAGTCATGATGGGCGAGAGCCATCCTGCCGGGTCAAAAAGTTTCGCAACGGCAGATAAAATTTGACGCTTGGTAGCAGCGGATGTTGTTTCGATGGGCGATACTGAGTACGAGAATGTGTCAGTCAATGCATTCCATCGTATTCCAAGGGTTTTTGTGGCACTGGCACTTTCAAATTTTAGAAAATCAGAATCGAGAAGTTCTGATTTTGGGATATTTGCTAAAAATTTAGGATGATTTGCAGTAATCTTTCGTAATGGAAATCCTGCGGAGTTGAGGACTTGTATCACTTGAGATAAAGATTCTACTGCATCTGGAATTGTATGTGAACCAGATAATACGTCATCCACATAGGTTTCTTTGAAGATTATTTTTTCCACGAGAGGGAATTTCTTCTTGGAATCCTTAGCCAATTGTTGCAGTGTTCTAATGGCTAAATATGGAGCGCAATTTACACCAAATGTGACTGTCTTCAACCGGAAGTCCTGAATTGGAGAATTTGGTGACCTGCGAAAGAGAATTCGCTGGAAATCCTGGTCGTCATGGTGGACAAGAATTTGTCGGTACATCTTTTGTACATCACCATTGAAAACGAATTGATATAGTCGCCACCTCAGAATGAGAACCATGAGATCTGGTTGTAATGTGGGACCTATATGTAATACGTCGTTAAGAGAATGGCCTGAGCCGCTGCTTCTTGAGGCATTAAAAACAACACGCACTTTGGTGGTTTTCTTTTCTGGCCTCACCACTGCATGATGTGGCAGGTAAAATGAGAAATACTTGCCATCAGAGATGATTTCATGCGAGCCTGTGGGTTCCATATGATCCAGCGTGAGGTATTCTTCGAGAACCTCATCGTAAATGGCTTTGAGATCGCCTTTCTTTGAAAAATTTTTCTCCATACTGCGAAATTGATTATAGGCTATGGTTCGGGAGTGACCAAGAGCCGTAAGAGCGGGAAAACTGGATTTAAATGGAAGCCTGACCACATATCTTCCATCTGACCTACGAGATGTGGTCCTCTGATAGTAGTCTTCACAGGCTATATCTTCTTCCGATACTTGAGCTGGCTGATTGACTTCTTCCTGTTCCCAAAACTTCCTTAGTTGAGAACTAAGAAGTTCATTGGAAACTTCCTCTACCTGTGTCGAGAATGTTGACACTTTTTGAGAGATAGGGCCACTAATTACCTAGCCAAATATCGTATTCTGTGCGAGAAGGCTTCCACAGATATTATGGCGGATTCCGGTTAGGAGGATTTGAGGAATCAAATCACTACCTATGACCATGTCAATTTGCGCCTGCACGAAGCAATTCGGGTCAGCCAAATCTAACATTTCGAATTGCTGCCAATCGAGCTTAGAAATTTTAAATGTGGGTAGAAATTTGGTCAATTGTGAGAGTACAATTGCCCGTGTCTGTAACTTTTTATTAGCCTTTGGGGCGACTAACGTAACGGTACAAGTCTGGTTAGAGTTTTGGATGGTTTTGCCACCCATTCCAGAAATTTCGACGTGAGTTGCTTGCGAAGGAAGCCTCAGCCGATTTTGTACCTTGGTAGAGATGAACCTTGAGTCGATGAGAACCTTGGTCGATGAGTGCTCGAACCTTGTGAAGTTCTCCAAGATGCTCTATAGAGACAAGAGCTGTGGGTAAAAGAGTTCTTTCTTCATTTGAGGTGAACAATGCTTGCACCTTTGAAGAAGATTTGGAGCATGATGAGCAGGGTTGCTCATCTTCGGATGATCGGTCCTGAGATCTCCGGCTTCTCGAGTTTCTTGAGGGGGTTATCGTCTGCTGCGTGCTCTTTTTCTTATTGTGCGGCTGAAGCGTGGAGGTTTGCGCCAAAACCTTGGTGTTCCTACTGGGAATATTGTCTGCTGGTATGTGAAGCATCGTGTGATGCCTTCGCTGACATTGCAAACAGGAGTGTTTGCTCTTGCAGTCCCGTTTATGGTGAGTAAAGGCCAGGCAGTTCTCACAGAGATTGTGTTCTCGAACAAGCCTCACTCTATCACGAACAACTAACTTTTTAAACCGCTCACAGGATTTAAGCGAATGTGGGGCTTCGCAGATTGGACAAGAGAATGTCCGATTGCTTTCTGCAAAAAAGTTTTGGGTTTTGTTCTGGGATCTGTTTTGTGGAAATCCTGATTTATTTGGCTTGACGCTGTTGAGCCTCTCCACGACTTCGTACCTTAGAGTCAGGAATTCGTCCATTTGCTGCCATGTTGGGAGATCCTTGCGGGAACTTAGGGATTGTTCCCAGAGAGCCAAGGAATCTTCAGGCAGTTTTGAACAGCAGATATGTACCAGGATCGGGTCCCAATTCTCTGTCGAGACGCCTTGAGAGGATAAGACGGACAGAGAATTATTGATCGTGGTTTGCAATTTCTGAATTGCTTCGCTATTCTCGTAACTCACTTGAGGGAGGTTCAAGAGAGTTTTTATCTGCTTATCGACCAGAATTCGCTTGTTTTCGAAGCGGGCCTTTAGCGCATTCCATGCCAATTCGAAATTTTCGTTGTTGAGCGCGTACTGCTTCACAATAGCTCCAGCTTTTCCTGCAGTTTTGTATCGGAGATGATACAGTTTTTGGGCAGAAGAGAGTTTAGGGTGGTTTATGTAAACCGCCGTAAACATGTCGCGGAAGGACGTCCATTCTTCGTACCCGCCGGAAAATGTTTCGGTATCACAAGTAGGAACAGTCAGGCAAATCGCGGAATTATTTGCCTGCTCTGTTGCAGAAATAGAGTTAATTTCTGCTTGTGATGGAAGTTCCAATCTGGAGGCCGATTGAACTTCTAAGAGATCCGAAATCTGTGCTTTTATGGTGTGCACGCGCTCTTGGCAGTGTTCCATTTTATTTCTCTCTGCCATTTTGAAGTTACTGGGCAGCTCGTCTTCATCCGTTAAACCTACTCTTCTAAACGTGGACTTGACTTGATCATAATAGCAGCTCAAGTCCTCGAGCTTAGCCTTCAGGAGAGAAGGCGTTAAGTCTTCAACCGGAATTGTTGAAAACTTCGTGCAGAAATGCACCAGGTTGTCCGCCTCGAAAATGAACTCATTCATGGAGGGGTCATAAGCTCTTTTCCTAGGGGTTTTCTTTGTTTCGGATGGAACTTTTGGCATTTTTTCCATTGCGCCTTTTGGAATAGCGCCAGCTGACTCTGCCCTACGACCTTCAGCAATTTCCTGCTTTTCTGGTGATTTCGTCACCGGCATATTTGACCGAATCTATCAAAATTTGTGAAATGAAGAGACTTTCAAAAAAAATGCACCAAAATGCACTGATCGATTATGTGACGATATCGATATAGAGCAATTTATCGATCGATAACAGAAATGTTATCGATATAATGCGTAAATTAGAGTTTTTTCCAAATATGCTGCTGCAAGGAAATTGCAGTCTGAAAGTTTGAATTCCACAAAAAAAAATATATATATATACAATATATATATGGGAATATATATAAAGAGAAATGTGTATATATGAGAATATATAAAAAATGAAATTTGTGTATATATAAGTGAATATATATACCGATGAAAATATATGGGAATATATGGAATTGTATATGTGATATGTATATAAAAAGGATCTTATCTGATTAGCTGGTGTTGGTGTTGATGCTGCTGCTGCCCCAATTCAAAAGTGTTTTTTTGTCCGTTTAATTTGTTGTTTTCCGTTGTATTATTGTTATTTTTATTTTTAATTTTCGAAATTTTCGTTTTAATATTTGTGTAAAAAATTTTATTTAAAATAAATTCTTATTTGAGCCGCACTAATGTACACTTTAATTTGCTTATTTATGTACTGTTTTTTTTTTTGTTCTTATATAAAATTTGTAATTGTATAGTGTTTGTATATTATATGTCCACTGACACTATGTAGCTTTATTTTTTTTCTTTTTATGTATTATTGTTTGTTTACCACTGCTGATATTATATACAGCATATACTTGCTATTTTGTTTTGTATATTTTATTACGATGTTTTGATTATGTTTTTACATTTTGTATTGGTTTTTATATATTTATCACTTCACATATACGTATATAGGGCCTGTTTAAAGTTTAACTCGAAGGACCAATAATTATTCACTTTGTTTTTATTCAATGTTTATTCACTTTGTTTTTATTTTACAGAACAATACAATGTATGCGATTTTAATAATTTACTAATTTTAGGAATAATAATTTACATGTATGTGTAAGTACATATATGTTTTAATTACAGAGTATGAGACTCATAAAAAGAAATTCGAGTAAGTATCCAGTAATATAAAGAAATTTAAAACACTGTTTATTTCGACGATCAAACATGCGCGGAATAGCACGATCTCGATAGACTCTAGGACCGAAGGTGATATATGATAACATCGGTCGATCATAACGCGAACCGCGAAAACCCAAAAACATAAAAGGGGAATTTATGTGGAGAGTTGGGTTGCCATATGGTAAGTATGCAAGGTAAGGTAAGTAAAAATGGTAAGTATCATTAATTCATTTTATAAATACTATTTCATTATTTTTACTTCCTTCTTTCAGGGACTGGCCATATGGCTTGTCTAAAGGGATTTAGACAAATTGTGATAAAAAGACTCAAAGCCAAAAAATGATGCAAACCAGTTTAATTTTAAAAATCGAGAAATCTTCTATTACTAAGTTATTTGAAAAATAGAACTAATTAATTGTAAAAGGCTTCATTTAAAACCAACTTTACGTTCGAAAAATATTGTTGCAAATATCAAAAGAAATGTTAGTCAGAGCTATACTCTGAATATATTAAAAATTCCTAGTCACACTCTATATGTCTAAATTTCCGATTTTCTTTTCATTAAAGAGGTTTCTGAATCATTAAAACAATATTTTTTGGTTAATCAATTATTCTCTTCAATTATTCTACTTATTAGAAATAATATAGCATCAATCAATCAATCATTCGGTTCTAAAATGAATCCAATCAAATAAAAATCTCTCAATATACGCCAATATAAAGCTATCAGTCTGTAATTAGAAACATAAAACAATTCCAAAAACTATAGAAAATCATCATGATCGGACTTAATAAGATCACATCGACCTCCGAATTTGGTGAGTAAATATTTCTATTATAGCAAGTTTCAGAGAAATTTGCCATTTAAATTGCGAAAATCCTAGCTTCTGGAATAGTTAAGGCTTAAACTTTAGCTCATCACGCCCCTCAATTATTTAAGATCGGTTTAGGTTAGGTTAGGTTTTTATGGCTGCCCTCGGAGAGGACAGACTTAGACAAGAAAAGACTTTTGTGGTAACGCCTACCTATAAAATTTTTGGACAGTATTAGAAGAGTCCTACTTATATTAGCCGGTTCCGAAAGGCAGAACCCTTGTGACATCACTTCTTCTGAGATTTGTCACAGAGCTCTTTAAGAAACTTTTCATGATACAGCTTTACTGCCGGAAGAATTGCCATTTGGTTCCCAACTGGTGGGACCCGTTTCAAAGAAACATTTTTTCGATATTAGATGTAATTTTTTTGGATTTTTTTTTTTTTTACACAAACCATGAGTCCGTTTTCCACCTCTCCTTATCATATTTTGATTTAGAGACATTTTTTTATATGTGAAACCATGTCCTCTAAAACTGTCCATAATTTTTAATCCAGCGTATTCAAAGAAGTAATTTGCTGGTAATTTGTTTTGGAGCTAGGTTTAGATCGTTTTAGCTTAGATGAACCTTTTAGATCCGTGGAACTGGCAGAGCTTCTCTTTTAGTACTGCTGTGTGTGTTAACTTCTTGACTGTATTAGAAGAGACATACAATTTGCCATGAAAATGCTTCTAATTGTCAAATTGCAGCTGTCAGAATAATTAGCAATTGCATGTCGACAGGTGGGTAACATTCGAAAGAAAAATCTTTTCGATATTAAAATTGTGCTTCAACCGGGTATTGAACCCACGACGTACCGATCAGAAAGCCCCCACAATAACCACTGAGCTACGGCTATCCCTATAATTTAGTACAATAATATACATTTCCATGTTCCAGCTTCATTTTAGGTTATTTTATACTACGATAAAATAAACTTTACTTGAATTTGTTTCTATGCGATATTCTCTATTACGAAGTTTTACTATAAAACTTTTCGAATAAAACTGATTTTGTGATTTTACTTTAGGTTTTCTTTACTTACGCGAATTAGGTCTATTTTAATTTTTTAGCATTTTAATTATGTGCTAATCGTAGCATTTTTTAATTATTTTATAATAAACAAAATTTCAAAATTTTACAACGCCAATATCACCCGATGGCTTTTCCGTCGAGTCCCCCAGGTTCTGTCCTCGAATAATACCATGCGCAAAATGTATTCCAAATCTAAAAGGAAGAGAATGTATAACATCGCATATTGTAATAATATTCAGTTCATCCACTGATATATACATGGCCTTTTCTGATAGAATACTTTTGAGAAATTGATATGCAATCAAGTTTCTTACACTTTTACATTCTCCTACTTTATAGTTTACGTATGGAAAAATATATTTAATTAAATGTTTTCCATCCAATTAGCAATAATATGAAGGTTAAGCAAAATCTGACTTTGTGGTAAAATGCATACACATATGTAGTTACCCTATACTTTCATAGTTCTAGGTTTGAAGATATTCAAGAGCAATGAATTCATGCCTTTGAAAACAATGCTTCAAAATGCATTTGAATATTTATTGTATTGGCAAACATGCCTGCATAATATATGTACATATCAACTCCTCTCCAGAGATATATGTACATTAGGGTGCATCGATTTGTTCGAGATGAAAAAACTTGACGAAGCCTTTAGCATAAAAATAATCTATGGAAAATTATAAGAACATTTTCCTAAGAAAACAATTATGAAATTTCGACGAGAATAATTCTAAAATGTTCTAAAAGATCTCTGTGACAAAGCTCAGAAAAAGTGATGTCACAAGGGTTCTGCCGTTCGGAACCGGCAAAAATAAGTAGGTCCCTTCTAATACGGTCCAAAATTTAACACGCACAACAGTAATGGAAGAGAAGCTCGGCCAATGAGCCCTTCGGATCTTTAAGTGCCACATATTTATATGTCAATTTTATTGGAAACTTATTGAAATTGATTATATTATCAACATGTACCATCGGCTTTTCTCACCTTTGTATATATTTCCTAATTTTGGAAAAAATTTGGTACCCAAGTAAGGCGTTTGGGGAGTTTTGTTAGATAACACAGCTTCGCAAAAATTAAAAAAGTGCTCACCAGTATTTTGGTATATCGCTATATGCTTGAGGGTCGCTGATCACGAATCCAGGTTCAGGGTTGCCACCCCCTTTCAAAATGTTTTGCCTTAAGATGGCAACCCTAAACTTTTTTATACATTTCTATGACAATCGTAACCAAATTTGAACCAAATCGGTCCTGCAGTTCATGAGATATAACTAAATAACCTCACCATACTACCATACAAAAATCTTCTCGTAAAAATCGAATGCTCACTTTTGATTTTAGAACTATGGTTTCTTGGGAAAATTTTCTTTGAATTCTCCGTAGATTACATTTCTGCTATACGCTTGGTCGGAAAAAAAAAATCGTTGCACCCTAATATATATACAAACATACATTTAGCCATTGTTCTTTGAAACAAAAAGCGAAGCAAATGAATACATAGATACAAAGCGTATGAGTAATATTATTATTGAGGAAAGCTACTTGCAAGGAGTATGCGTAGCATTACACACATGCATATGTATGTATATGTATAGCATATAGCAAAGTGAACAATATATGTGCAAGTAAGTAGATAACAGATACAGTAAAAGGGAGATAGAGAGAAAGAGAGAAAGAGAAAGCGAGAGATTGGAGCGCAATACCATGCAAGTTGCAAAAACTTTCTTTTACACTTTTTGGCCGCAAGCAAAAGTTTTCGTATACTGACGTTTGCAATTAGTTTCATTTGAACATAAATTCTTGTTGTCAGGATTAATTTATGAGCGGTTAAGAAATGATTGTTTGCACACGTAAGTGTGGGTGTGTGTCTGTGTGGCTGTGTATTATTGTATATAACTTGTACATGATGATTAAAGAGACAACAATAGCTAAGTAGATGAGTTCATATGCTACATCTATCCATGCAAGTCTATAATTTACATTGATAGTAATTTTTTTCTAAATGCTTCTTTAAAATATTCAATATATATATTTTTTTTATATTTACCCTTGAATTTTGAAATTATTAAAGAATTAACGACTCAATCAAATATATTCGTGTTTATATTTCACTTACCAATATACCACATTTCAATATAATTCAATTATTGCCATTGTTCACAAATGGTTGAACTGTTTGATGATGAGATATTTCTCATCCGAAGAAATTATTTGTTGAATATCTTAGAAAAGATTTTAATTTGTTTGTATCCTCGAATTTATTTACTAGGCAATAAGAGTGTGCTTTGATCAAAAATACGACCTATTTGCTTTCACTTTAAATGCTTGCTTGCTTATGTGGCCATAACAACCGAATATCGATTTAGGCTGAAAATATCTGTTAGAAATTCCAAGCGCCGTCAGGTTCTCCAGTACTTGGTCTTTCCACCGGAGGTTGGGTCTTCCTCTTCTGCGTCGTCCTCCAGTGGGATCCGAATATAACACCTTCTTAGCTGGAGCGTGTTCTTCCATTCGCTCGACATGACCTAGCCAGAGCAGCCGCTGGATTTTGATGCGCTTTACTATGTCAATATCGGCATACAGCTCGTACAGCTCATGGTTGTACCTTATTCGGTACTCGCCACCAACGCAAATAGGTCCAAAGATCTTGCATAGGACTTTTCGCTCGAAAACTCCAAGCATCCGCTCATCCGAGGTGGAAATTATGCAGGCTTCAGTGCCATATGTAAGGACAGGCATGATGAGAGACTTGTAGAGTGTACTTTTCGGTCTTCGAGAAAGGGCTCGACTTCTCAATTGCTTTCTTAGCCCAAAGTAGCACCTGTTTCAAAGAGTCATCCTTCGCAATATCTCCAGGCTGACGTCACTACTGCTATTAATGCTGGTTCCAAGATAGACAAAGTCCCTTACTACTTCTAAGGCGTAGTTGTCAACAGTGACGTGCTGTCCAAGACGCCGGGACTCTTTGTTTGTTGACACTAGATACTTCGTATTGCCCTCGTTCACCGTAAGACCCATTCGACGCGACTCTCTAATCAACAAATAGGTGGTGTGTGTCGATCTTGCAGCTCATCGCTTCCGGTCTTAAACAACTCCGCAGGCAGGCCATCAGCACCTGCAGCTTTGTAGTTCTTCAGGCTACAATTTCAGCCTATTCAAATCAACTCAAGTCAATCCATTAAATTTTTGTATTCCGACAATATTTGGTATAGTGTAACGCTCGACTACTAAAATTTGTGGTTATATGGATTAGGAATACTTACGAATTCCATAAACGCTTATAGAATATCGAATGTGTTACAATCGTGGTTAAAAACGAACCAATCTAATACCAATGCCACTTACATTTAACAACATTATTTCATGCCCTGCCACATCTAACCACCCCTCTCTCCGCTACGTTCACAATCACTTGAAACAATCAACACTTTCAAATCGATTAACTTTTAATATTTTCCAATTGATACAATAGAACGCTTGTAAAAACAGAAAAGCTCTTCAATATTTCTGCATTATCTGATGTAATCTCGATTGTTGTTGTTGTTGTGTTCATCTAAAAAATGATTTGCTTACCAAATCAAAATAATAATAATACAAATATTTATAAAAGGGCAAAACCCTTCAATTTTTAAAAACTGACGACATGGAGAGTTCATAAAATGGATTTGTTGCTGATACATAAAACTCACAAATTCAAGCTTTATATTACAAATAGTATGTCTGTATGTACATACAGTATGTACTTATAAGGATTTGTATACATTTGTTATTATTGTTGTTGTTGTTGCTAACAGTGAACAGGTGATATTTTTATTAAAGTCGCACTGAATGTTTCGCTGTTTCATTTCTTTTGTATTGAATTATACTTGAGGAGTAGTAGTGATGGGTGCGACAAGGTAAAATTGTTTGTATTTTTGCTTCTTTTGTGTTGTTGTTATTTTTGTTGTTGTTGTTGTTGTTGTTATTGTTGTTGTTGTTTGGAAGCTGAAGGCAATAAAAATAAATGCGCAACGCAACGCAATGGGCGATAGAATATAAAGGAAAATATATATTGTATATACTCTAAAGAATATGCAAATTGTTTTTGTTGTTGTTGTTATTGTTATTATTGTATAAAAAAAAGAGAAAAAGAAAAATAAAATCCCTTAAAGCACATACAATAAGAGGCTCTAAATATTCTGTGATGTATTTATTTGATACAAGTACATACAATTACATGCCAGCTCTTGCTGTTTCAGTTTGCTCCTTTGCTCCATCTCTCATGCTCATGCATTATACTGCTGCACGAATGTGACTTTTGACATATTCGATATACTTTATATGCATTTTCCTATACTTTACTTTACATTTTTACCGATCCGAACCATAAGCAAGTCACCGTTGTCTTCCATTACTAGTATTCGTTAGATCAAAGTCACTTATCCACTTGTAGACAGGCAAAGGCTTCGTTGAGGCTATCAAAGGACAGTGAATCGGGGAGGGCTCTTAGTTTAGGACGATTGACTCTAAGCTGGTTGACTGCATTAATAACTGGGCATGGCAATTTCAGGTACCACCTCAGCAAGATGGGTCTTGTTGAAGGGGAGGATGCTGACAATTGCAGTTAATGCATGGAAGAGGCAGAGTCAGCGGCGCACATAGCAGGAGGATGTCCACCACACTGGGTCGCTATTTTTTTTTATAAACTCGAAATGTGGAACATACCCCACAAAGACATGCTTGAATTAACGCGTGATTTTATTATGAGGAAGGAGGTAGAAGAATTCTGCAACCGAACAAATAATTAACACACGATTTGAGGGACGAAAAGGGACCCATATAAGTGGTCTGGTTTGGCTAATCCCTAAAATATATATAGACGAAAGTCAATGAAAGCAAAATATTATTAAATGAAATATTTTCGAATGAAACACTCCTATAAAATACACAACGATATTGTAAATATGAAATATGTATACATTAAGCTGCCTCACTCTTAATACGGAAAAAATATTAGGCAAGGCACTTCTGTTTACCAGTGCAGTATGATGTTTAGCTGATTCTATGACACCCATCAAAATACACACATCACGGTTCAATAGAAAGCTAAACATTTTTTTTCAATTGTGTAAAATCGAATTTTTTATTCTACCGAACGATTATCTATTCGTTCAGTAGTCGTTTGTCTATTCGTCGATAGTCTATTGATACAGGTATCAATCGAATATGTCAGCAGTGAAGTATGTATATTCGTTCAACACTATAATATACGTCTGTGTTCAAAAAAAGGGTCAAGGTCCCTTTTATTTTGTTCTTTTACATACCACAACAATAAAAAATGGTTAACAGCCGCAACAACAACTATAATATTACCCAACACTATTACAGTAAATATAATCTGCCGATCGAAGAGCAATGTAATTTCAATTGAAAAGAAAAGTGAGAAGAAGTTACATGCTCTTACGATGATACGATGTAGAAATATTTGTTCTCATTATTTTCGACTACAAAAAAAAAAAAAATGATGCACTCTTTTTTGTTGTAATTTTAAAATTCTCATTTAACTTTTCGCATATAAGAATATATAGGAAAATGAGCATGCAATAATAGCTTAAATAAAGCCAATATCCATTTATGTATGCTAGTACGTAACGGGTGTTTTTTCTAAGAGCTTGAAAACTTTGAACCAAAATAACAAAAAAGAAATATTGAAATGAAATATTTTCTATTTTAATCTGTTAGATAATTTCGGGCATACGCCCTTCACGGTTACGATTTACATGCTCCGTTCGAACAGTCCAATTTTTTAAAATTTTTTCCAATAAATCTAATCTTATTTCATCAATGGACATCAGGACATAACTGGTTAAAATACCACCACCACAAAATGGGACTATCCTCTGACACGGAGGAGGAGTATGAAACATCAATCCACATACTTTGCGAATGTCCGACCTTTGCCCGACTACGCCTCAAACACTTTCAGCTGAGTTTCCCAACACCAGTTTCAATCATCAAAACTTCGACAAGATCAATTCTATCTTTCATTAAAAAGGTGGAGGAGATTCTACTGTCTGGGCTGTGGTACAAAAGATCTCGTTTGGTCCCGGTGCCCATAACACTTGCGGTTGGCCCCCAGAGGTATCAGCTATAGGGCTCATATCCTCTAACAGACATTGGTCTGGTTTCGCGTGGTCAACTTGATGAACAAGTATTATGTCATTGTTCCAACGTCACGCTCTCTTTTGATTGATTGATTGATTCATCAATGGTGGCTTGAATACTGGTTTCCAATGCTTCAAGATGTCGGCTAATTTGTCGGCATAAACCAATGACTTAACATAGCCACATACAAAGTAGTCAAGAGGCATTAAATCGCACGAACGAGGAGGAGGAATTACCAGGATTGATTTTGTAATAACTCAATTGTTGCACGAACTGTATGGCATTTAGCCCCATCTTGTTCAAACTTCTTTCCTTATTTCGCAAGAAATAAGGATCGATGATGCCGCCAGTCCGTTAATGTCCCAATGACAGCTTGAGGATTGTCTTCGCTTTCTATATGGCAATTTTGATTATTAACGCAACCATTCAACTACAAATTATGCCAACCATAAAATGGAAGAATTGCTCTATGAACTTCACGAATAGAATTATATTTTTGAAAATAGAAATTCCACAATTTAGAAGCATTGTTCTGGTGTTAAGCGATTCATGGTGAAATTGCAAATTTTACTGAAGAGAAACGTCAACACAGTTTGACAATTCTCAGTTGTCAACACAGTTTGACAATTCTCATCTATCAAAATATATCATGCAGCAAAAAACACCCGTTAGATGTACTTATGTATATATTTTCGCGTACGAATTTCCGAAAGTGAATGTGTGTCTATGCGTATTTCGTTCGCTTTACCCAGTTAATACCGATAATGTAATTTGCATAATTATACCATTGACTACTACATGCACTACAATGATTTTTTTAGAAAATTGTTTTTAGTTTGTTTTGTGGTTAACACATCAACATTTTGTAAGTGTTTTGATTTTGTTCGTTGGTTTTTTCTTTTTTCTTTTTATCTTCTCACTACACTTTCCAAAAGTAACTTAAATAATCATGTAGTATGTAACGCGAGTATAGGACGATCCCATTAAGAAACGTTCATCCTGTTAGTAATGTTTCTTAATCAAATATTGGCCTGTGAGTGCAGTTATACAGTTAAGGTATCTCTGATGGTGATACATCCTCATGGTGACACATCCATTGTATGACAGTTAAGTCAGTAAGAAGAAATCTTTTATTTCCTGAAGCAAAAGGCATAGCACAAAAGGGCGTTAAAGTCGCAGTGGTTGACCTTTGCGTTAATTCTTTTCTACTAATAATTTTAGCAAAGGGCAAGAGCTTATTTGTTTAGGTTTACAACAGATCTAGATCCTCCGAAAAATAGCTCAAGATATTATTGAAAAAATCGTAAAAAAGCTATGAGATCATCCGAATAGGCGACTACTCAGTAGCCCTTCGTTTTTTCTAAAAAAAAAATCATATAATCAAACAAAACTGCGAAACATGATTTTGAAAATGAATATAAAAGTAAAGCTCAGTAGTACTATCCTTAGTCTGGTAATTTACCATCCAAGAGCCACATTAGTTCCCTATAGGGAATACACAAACATTATTGTATACTTTTTTTTTTTTTTTTGATTCGTTTTAACAATATAACACTTTCTCTCCACATCGTATAAATGAACGCAAAGCAACGACCTGCATTTGCAAAAAAATTATAATAGAAAACCTTTGGTTTGTATTTTGTTCTACTTTTATCAAAATATATACTACCACTGTTTTTTCGATTACTATTGCTTATGTGTGTACTTATGTACATATGTATGTACATACTTGTATGTATGAGAGTATGATATATACATGTATTTATGTGTTGATATTATTATTGAAAAATTTATAACACGTTAAATGCTTAAGCTTCAAAAGCTTACAACGAATTTACATATTTTACACATATATTTTAAATGTATTGTATTATATTGCCCCATTTGCTACATTAGCAAACATGAAAGTAAGGTAAAAGGATTGTATATATAAATTTATTCACATGATTGGTAGAACATAGGAGTATTGCTTTTATTGTAATTATTGTATAGAGTTTAAAAGTTAGTAAATCTAAAAGCAATGCACTTACTTTTTTTTACTTTAACTTTTTTTGTTAAAGAATATAATTGCACATAGATACTATTATATTTTATTGTACTTGCTTATAAATATGATATAACAGGCCATTCAATAAGTGTGTAGGATGACACATAGATGGCGTTAATAGAATTTCTTCCATATGATTTTTAATGAGTTCTAACCTTCAAACGACATGTGCAAAAAGTTGACAACAATCTGATAATTGGTTTGTGAGTTATAGCATTTTATGTGAAACAAATTTTGTTATTGAAAAAAAAAAATTGATAAAATTGAATTTCGTGTTTTGATAAAGCATTGCTTTTTGATGAAACAAAAAATACAATGCAAACCAAACAATGGCTTGATAAACATTATTCTTACTCTGCTCCATCGAGACAAACGTAGTCGTACCAGCACAAACGATACAGAACGCAGTGGATGCTCAATTGAGGCTGTTATTCTAGAAACATCAGAAAAATTCATAAATTGGTTATGAACGATCGCAAATTGAAAGTTGCACGAGCTAGCTGAAATTGTAAAGATATCAGATGGTAGTATATTTACCATTTTACATAAAAATTTGGATATGCGAAAGCTCTGTGCAAAGTGGGTGCCGCGTGAGCTCACAGTCGACTAAAAACTACAACGTATCGATGCTTCAACGGAGTGTTTGTCGCTGTTAAACCGCAATAAAACCGAATTCTATCATCGACAATGTGACAATGGATGAAACATGGCTTACATTACCATTACACACCACAATCCAATAGACAGTCAGCTGAGTGGACAACAGTAGACGAAGGTAAGGTGATGGTGTGTGTATATTGGGATGTGAACGGAATAATATTCATCGACTATATCCAAAAAGGTACCACCATCAACAGCGACTACTATTGTGAACTTTTGGACCGATTGAAAGCTGAATTCGCAAAGAACGGCCACATTTGCAAAAGAAAAAAAATGTTGTTTCACCAAGACAATGAACCGTGTCACCGTGTCGATGAAAACGATGGCAAAATTGAATGAATTGGGCTTCGAATTGCTTTCCCATCCCCGTATTCTCCAGATTTAGCCCCCAGCGACTTTTTCCTATTTTCAGATCTCAAGAGAATGCTTTCTGGAAAGAAATTTAAGTCCGATTCCGATGCAAGTGGTATTGCAAAATTGAAAAATCGCTATACTTGTTTTTCGCCCTCGAAGGCAAATTTTGTTTTTTTCATACTTTTTCTAAGGGCTTGTTGAATGGCCTGTTATGTTAGATATTTATGATGATCTTTTCAAGGTGTATTTTTTAAAATGGCAACACTTCTCCAGCAAAATCTACATTTATGTTACAGCTGCCAGCTGATTATTATTCGGCGTGATTCGCAAGAATAGATTTACGCCAGAAAAGCGCGAGTGCTAATTTTTTTCAAAAATCGTGGCTCAATTCGCGAAACTTATCTTACTCTAAGTACATTTTACGGTGTACATATTCATTGAGACATAATTTCGCGTAATGGCCCTGCAAAATTAGTCTCTAAAGTAGTTTGAAACCTTTGGATTAATTTCGATGGACGTTTATAAAACCAGTCCCAATAAGCCAGAGTCAATATTTGTCGAAGATTGAAGATTTTCCTTTTTTTTTGCCTGAAATTGTATTTAAATATTATATTTTATAAAAATATTCTTCTTCTTCTTCTTCTTCTTATGTGGCCATAACAACCGATGATCGATTTAGATCGTTGTTCTTCGCTTGCTGGCGCCAATTGGATATTCCAAGCGCCGCCAGGTTACACAACACTTAGTTCTTCCAACGGAAGTTTAGTCTTCCTCTTCTTCTGCGTCCTCCAACGGGTGCCGAATTAATACCATCTTCGCTGGAGCGTCTTCTTCTATTCGCTCGACATGATCTAGCCAGCGCAGCCGCTGGATTTTGATTCGCTTGACTATGTCAATGTCAGTGTACAGCTCATACAGCTCATCGTTGTACCTTATTCGGTACTCGTCATCAACACAAATAACTCCGAAGATCCTGCTCAGAACTTTTCTCTCGAAAAATCTAAGCATCCTCTCATCCGTGGTAGAAATTGTCCAGGCTTCTGCGCCATATGTTAAGACAGGAATAATGAAGGACTTGTAGAGGCTGATTTTCGATCTTCAAGAGAGGGCTCGACTACTCAGTTGTTAACTCAGACCAAAGTGACACCTGTTAGTAAGAGTTATCCTACGCATGATATACAGGCTGACGTCATTACAGTTATCGATGCTAGTTCCAAGATAGACGAAGTCCTTTACCATCTCGAAAGTGTAATTGTCAAGAGTGACATGTTGTCCAAGACGCCGAGACTCTTTGTTTGTAGACACTAGGTACTTCGTCTTGCCCTCGTTCACCGTAATACCCATTCCACGTGATTCTGATTCCAATTCAGAGAATGCTACACTGACTGCTCGCGATTATGTCAATATCGTCAGTATACGCCAGCAGTATGACACTTTTGTTGGAGATAATGCCATTACGTCGTTAATCTGCAGATCGTATAATTTTCTCCATAATAAGGTTGAGAGAAGTCACACGATAACAAATCACCTTGTCTGAAACCTCGTGCGGTATTAAACGGAGGGGAGAGGTCCTTCCCAATTTTTACTGCACATCGAGAGTTAAGGAGTGTCATTCTGCAAAGTCGAATAAGTTCTGCAGGTATACCAAATATGTTGTCAATAAATCAAAAAAAATCTAATTTCCATGATTTGTGTATATTTTATTTTATTTTCTTGTTCCTTGCATTTAATAAAATACCCTGTACTTCCAAAAAGAAGATCTAAATTGTATTTGACTCTGGCCAAAACTGTTTATATACTATTTATCTCAAGTTTATTAGGCTGAATGCTTTTAATATTCAGCGCATTTTACAAAGCTGAAGAAGATTTACTTCATAATCAACCTAATGTCCGCATAGAGTGACCCTAAAATTTTGTCTATCTTTCTCTTGGCTCCACTCCAAATACCGAATCGAAAAAAAGAGACCAAAACATCGAGAAAAATTAATTTTTTGAAGGAGGTCTCACGTTGATCCCATGATCAAATATTGTTTCTTTAGAAATGAGACATAATTAAAAGTCAACAGCGTGCTCTATGGTACATCTCAGATGAATTTCTTCCAAAAGAATCTTTGATATATGGATAAGGGCAGCATTTGATTTGAATAGATCCATTGGATTGCCATACATATGGCAAAATAATTAATTGAGTAGAAAATATTTTGAATATAACGTTGTTTCCCCAGACGACTTTGCAAATTGGCCGTTAAGATATATTATTTTTCAAACTCATAATTATTTTGTTGCAAATAATAACCGTTACCGCTTACTGTTTTATATTTTGCGTGAGATATCTGAATTCTGCGGTTTTCACTATCCTCTAGTTATTGCTATTAATATTCAATTAATATGATAAATGTATTTAAGGTTATGCCTAACCAGTATCAACGGTTACTACTATTATTGTAATATACGATGGCTACAATCAAATAATTAAGGGAAACATAAGAAGAAACTATTTTGTCACTTCGACCGCATATCCCTTGTGACAATAGATACAAGACTAATACCATTTGATATCATTATCATCACTAGTTGGGCTATCAACATTACCATTATCATCATCATTATCACCACTATCTCCATCACAATTGCCATAACTCTAATCTGGGTAACATTGTCAATTTTCAACTCATTCAAAATCTATTTTAAGTATGCCAAGCGCTACTACTTACTCCTTTAAATCAACTATTTCTTCATCCTCTTATTTGCTTATATGTATACTTCTTCTTCATGCGTTTGTTTTTTCGAACTCAACAAGCAATACATTATTAGTGTATGTCCTTCCGTTTCCATTTGTTATCTACTCATACATACATACTTATGTGTGTATGAGTTTTGGCAGTGTTTGTGAAATTTCATAATTTTTTCAATATCCAGTTTGTTGTTTGTAGTTTTTTCGTTACTCATTATTCGACTAGTGTCTTTTTAGTACCTTTGTATTGTTTGCCTGTAGTATGAATTTGTGCGTTCCCATGCATGTGTGCATTACTTCAACTATACACAGTTGTTCATATGCACGACTTTTGTATGGAGAAGTTTTTGCCTTCGGATTTCATATTGTTCATAAAAGAAGCAGATAAACCTCATTGGTAAATTATTTGAAATGCATCGACACAAAAATGATATTTTTTCGTCATCGTCATCATCATTGTCAAGCGAAAAGCGGAGATTGTAGCTTGTTTATTGAATAAATCCAGAATGCCTATAGTAAAAATATGCTATTTTTTTTTACTTTTCTTTTATTCCTTGCTCATAGTTCACCATTGTATGAATTTAAAGGAAGCGTTTTTTTATCGCAATTCTTTGACTTTAAGGTTCACCGAAGAACTATCATCATTTGTTGGTATGATGTTGTCGGATTTCTTTTGCGATGTGAAATGAAGTGACTTTTTTGGTTTTATTGAAATCGTAGAATTAAAAGTTTACTGCGAAAATATTTCAAACTTTAAATAATTCTAATTCTAACTCCTCCCACGTTCACTGTCAATATCCAAACACTCGCGCAACGTTTATGGCAAACCTTTCTTCGACGACCAAGCTGAACTCGAAAGACTATGATTCTTTTTCGTAACAAATTTTAGTTGAAAAGCCAATGATCGAGCAAACTGATTTTGTCTAATGTTATATAAGAATCAGAAGTTTGGTCAAATTATCTCAAAGCTATTCGCATTAATGCAGTGGGTGTCGGAGCTGAGTGATTAGTGAGTTGGCATTGTGATCCGTGGGTCGTGGGTTCAATCCCAGACAGTGACAATTTCAATATCGAAAATATTTTTCTTTCGAACAGTGCCCACCTCTTGGCAAGTAATTGGCAATTCTTCCGATAGTAACACTTTGCCATGAAAGGCTTCTTATAGCCTAGACAGGCGACAGCGTTAAACCGAATTAACGGCGCACTTAATCCAAATGAAATACTAACCTGACAGACGGCAGTATTGCGGATTAACTAAACAGCTGATTGCTCTTTTATTAGTTCTGTTCACTTACATTACAATTACTATCTATTTCTTTCATCTGTCACTTTCGATATCAGAAAATCTAAAAGAAGTACATGAACTGAAAACTATCAGAAACTTGTAAATTAATATTCACAGTTAGTAATTGGTTTTTGTTGTTATAAGCGAACATACCTATTGTTTTGTAAGTTTGATCGAGAAAAATTCACAATAGAAATTTTTCAGCAGTGTTGCCATCGAAAATTGCCCTAATTCTCTTTAATTTTGAGAATTAACTCGTAGAGTTAATACGGATTAACGCAGTTAATGCCCGAGTTAATTCGAATTAACTAGTTAATCCGGATTAACGCTGCCGCCTGTCAGGAATATTAAAGAACTTTGTGACAGAGCTCAGAAAAAGTGATGTCACAAGGTTCGGAACTGGCTAATATAAGTAAGTCCATTCTGCTGCTATCCAAAAATGTTCATGCACGACAGCACTGAAAGTGGTATCACAAATGGCTTTTCTTGCGTAAATGTGTCCTACTTGCTGCATAATATTCCGTATTTATTAAATTTGAATCTATTTATCAAATTTTTATAAATATGACTTTCAAGTATAAACTTCAAATTTCGAACTGCAAAATCAACAAATCTTGCCTGTCCACAAAAACAATACATTTATTTATATAGGTACATATTTATTTATTTTTTGCTCAATTTCCAACGTTTATGGCTAGTAAAAAAATCAATATTACCGAAATCTATAAACGATGTCCACCAAATCAAGTGAAACAATTTTTACGATTTCGTGATAAATGTGATGAATACAAGGAGTGAGTACTATTCATGTTTACATTCATATGCAAATTATAATTAAAACTTTAATACCAATCTACAACTCACCTCCATCTCAGGCGTGTTCAAAAATATCCCGAAGAATTGCCACGCATCGATTGGGATTATTATCGTACGAATGTACGTGGCGATTTTGTTCGATTAGTCGATGAGTTCGAGTCTAAATACAAAGAGCTGAATGAAGTTTTCGATTCGCGCACTAAATTGGATTTAAGCAAATATTATGTAGAATTGGAAAAAGTACGCACTGAAGTCCAAAAGGATATGGATGATTTTATTGCTGAATCGAATAAACGTATTAGCAAATATGAGGAAGAAATAAAACGTGTAACTTCAAGAAAACCATACAATGAAATGACTATGGAAGATTTTCATGATGCTTGCCCGGAGCATTGGCCACTCCGTACTAGTGATGGTCAACCGACATTTTGGCCTCATTTTCCAGATGAACAGACTCCTGGAATACCTCTTCTCGCAAAAGAGAATGATGATGTTGCTGAAGAAGAGAAGAACGAAAAGGACGATGCTGAAAAAGAAACAACTAAGAAGGAAGAAAATCCAAATCAAGAGCCGATTGAGAAATAAATAAATGTTTGTTGTGTTCAGTAAAAAAAAATCGCATACCTTACTGCAAACATTAAAAAAGAGTCCAACAATTATGGAGTAAACAAGTCTTGCAAGTCAAAATAACTAACTAGCTAATGTAGATGTCGTTAAATTTCTTTTTATTTTGGTATTTCTTATATTTTTAATATATTTTATATGTTATTTTTAAATTATTTGTTTTCTGAAATATTTTGCAATAATTGTATTGAAATTGTAATAAACAAGAAATTAACGAAGTAATAGCCAATGTTTTCCCACACAAATTGACACCAAACTACCACCATAGAACATAAATATGTGTAAGTTACTTCTTAAGCAAGGGAAATGTGACAACTAACCAATGTTAAATAGAAAAAAGCAAAATATTGTCTAAAATATTTAAAATATGTGCATAGTCAGAAACATCAATGTGTGAAATCGGCAATTACTTAGTTGCCAACACAATATACATATGTCTGTATTTAAGAAGAGTTATTGGATTAGTTTTGAATATAAGAGTTAGGTCCAAGAACTACCCGACCTGACATATAGATGGCGGCAGTAGTGTGAAAAAGATTACTTTGGTGAAAAGTGGCAACCTTATAAAACATATCTTTTAAGTTTCAAGGAGCCACGTTGTTTAATATTTTTTTGGAGCCATCGAAAGTTAACGATCTCAGTGAATTTGTAAACATGGGAAAATTTTGTCACCGTTATGTAATTTAATATTTTCATTTGAAAGGTCTCAGTCCAATGAATATTTAAGACGAACTAGATTCTACTTTGGGGGAGTCTGCTCCTCCATTTATGACCATAAAATATTGGGTGACAGAGTTTAAACGAGGTCGTACGAGCTGCCAAGACGAACACCGTAATAGTCGACCAATTGAGGTGGCCACGCCAAAAACGGTTAAGAATATCCACAAAATGGTATTGGATGATCGCTGAAGGTGCGTGAACTAGGTGAAATTACAGACATTTCAAAAAGTGCTATACATCCTATATTGACCGAAAATTTTGAGATGAAAAAGCTGTGTCCAAGATGGGTGCCGCGTTTGCGCACAATAGAACAAAAACAACGTCGTGAAGATGTTTTTATAGAGTGTATGGCGATGTTTCGCAGTAATAAAGCCCAGTTCTTGCTTCATCAAAGTGTTGCTTTAAAGAAAGTGTTGTTTCATCAAGACAATGCACCAGTTCACATTATCCCCTATTGCGATGGCCAAAATCAAAGATTTAAACAACGAATTGCTTCAGTATGCAGTATTGCTTCGCCAAATTTAGCTCATTCGGATTATTTTCTAATTCCAAATTTGAAAAAATGGCTTGGTGGTAGAAGATTTGTAAACAATGAAGAGATGGAGTCTGTGGTAGATGGCTATTTTAATGAGCTGGACAGTTTATACTATAAACAGGGTATCGAAGCTATAGAATATCGCTGGGATAAGTGTATAGAACTAAAAGGAGATGATGTTGAGAAATAAACAACAATTTTACCAAATTTGTTGTGTTTTCATTGTTAGATCGGCTAGTCCTGGGACCGCCCTCGTATGCATCATAGAAGTTTCATGTACCCTGACATATTATGGCTTGCCTAATATGGAAATTCTTAAATCTTGGATATTTTTAAAAGAAGATCAGCGATCTGCATATTTTCTTTTGGCGATTTTCTGATTTTCTCACCTTTGCACTTATTCAGAAAAAGTGCTTCCACAAAAGGTCGAACATTTTTTTCTTCAGCGCGTGTATAAACTTTTGTACTTTTTTGCTCTTTCTTTTTCAAAATTATGTACATTTTGAATATCTTTATTCCCCAAATTATACACAGACAGTGATGCCACCAAAAGTAACTTCTAAAAAATGCTGTCTGCTCTTTTCGTACCTGACGCGTTCACAACTGTTGACAGTGTAATATATTAAGCAACAAAATGCAATAACTCCTACTAATAGAACAATGCTTCCCTTAGTAATACCAATAAGATTATTAGAAGAACTGAAAGTATCAAAAGTGACATTTGAAATTGATAAGAACCATAATAATGACTACTGCAATATCCAATAAGACATCACAATTATTTATGCTTATACCTAAATATAGGTATATACATATAGATAAGAAAAAAACTGACTCTCTCAAAATGCAAAGCAGGTAAAAATTTCCGGTTTCAACCCTTTTGTACTATCACAATACTCATACGGAACTGGAACAACATCCATAGTGATGTGAAAAAGTTAAAACCATGCGCATTTAAATGCTAAATGTCAAACAAACACTAGAAAATAGCTCAAAAGAGAAGTAAAAAATAAACAAAGCAAGAGAGAGTTAATAAAATACGAAATATTCAAAATGTGATAAGGGTGAAGTTAATGCGTTATCCTCTAGAATATGAAACTACCCTCTTTACTGTGCAAATTATATCACACCAGCTGCGTGAATATGTCAAAACTCATCTTACACATACACATCACACACACACACACATCCATTCCATTTGACAGTTGTGGCAAAATGGCAACAACAACAAATCGCTCTTCCATTTGTACTCTCACTTTAGCATTGCTCTATTGCTCTCTTACGTCTATTTAATAATACAAATTTGTGCAAATGAGTGGAATTGAAACAAACTAAATTTTTGACTGTCTGTCAGAAAATTTTGTAAACGGGAGAGAAGTGTAAATTTTGCTCGTGTTGGATTTTTTTATTTCAAATACAATTTTTGGCAATAAACCAAAAATGTAAATAAATTTTATGCAAAATTTATTCAACTAATTAATAATAGGTTCACAATTTATAAAAGTTTACTCAAATTGATCATCGAACGAATGGTTGTGAAAAATGTGAAAATTGTGCATGTGTAAAAGAAATATTTTGCAAACATTATCCAGGGCATTTCCCCAGAGAGAGAATGTCCCCCTCTGTTCGTCCTTCTTTTCTTTTTGAATACTATATATGAGAGTGTACACGTATGTTTGTGTGTGTATTTATTTAGACTGTGATTTCTACCGTGTGTGTTATATTATTCTTTTGGGCGTTTGCACGAATTAATAAATAATTACCTAAACAAATTGTTACATGTGTAGTGTAGTGTAGTGATTCTGTGAATATGTACAGATATTGTTATGGATATATTGTATATTAATATAGAACAATATTGAAATCCAATCATGTAAGTGCTACTTTCAAATTTAATGATAATCGAAGTAGAAATTAGAAATTTAAATATTTTAAAGAAATATTAATAAACAATTCTTAAGCCATTTATCGAATTGATTAGTTAATCTTATAAGATATATATTAGTAGAAAACATTTCCATCCAGATATTGTGTGTGTAATAGCCTCTCATTTGTGTTTACATTGATTCACAGCATTGCCAGCATTAAGTTTCACATTCTACTGTCAATTTCCTATCAGTGAATGTGTATTATAAAAATGAGAATAAGTGTTGCTCACACGTGGCAACACAGTATGAAGATTTTGTTTACTGAGTTCAATTTTTATCTTTAGCAATACTTGTAATATGTTTAATGTAAATTATAATTATTTTAGATAGATTTTATATTAACTACGTGTATATACTAATGGCTTCTTAAAAAACGTTCAAATTACTAAGAAATAAACTCTCTGAACTTACGCAATAAATTCACTCAATTGAGAATAATACCATTGTATATTCTCTCTCTCCCATGCGGAATTCATTGAGTAAGATTTAATTATTTAATCTCTAAGTAACTTCTATAAATGATATAATCCTTCAATTATTATTTTCAAGAGGCAGCTTTCATTTAGGAAATTCTTAGGAGTTATCTATTGTAATTATAATATCAAAAACACTGTATCTGTTGCATTTGAACCAAAATAAGCCGCAATTTGTAATTTGTAACACCATATTATCATTTTAGTCCAAAAAATTTTACTGTATGGTAACATATACATTATCAAAGCGATGATAATTGACAGGAGCCTATTAGATGTTTTTACCCGATGCATGGGACTCTCTTGAAACACTTATAGGCATTCATTTCTCCAAACACTTGTCCAGGCTTCAGCGCCATATGTTAGGGCAGGCATGATGAGAGACTTGTAGAGTGTAGTTTTCGTTCTTCGAGAAAGGGCTCGACTTCTCAATTGCTTACTCAGCCCAAAGTAACACCTGTTAGCAAGAGTTATCTTACGCATGATCTCCAGGCTGACGTCATTACAGTTGTTGATGCTGGTTCCAAGATAGACAAAGTCCCTTACTACTTCAAAAGCGAAGTTGTCAGCAGTGACGCCGGGACTCTTTGTTTATTGACAATAGATACTTCGTTTTGCCCTCGTTCACCGTAAGACCCATCCGACGCGACTCTCTCTCCAACTCTTTGGGATTCCCACGTGAAAATAAAAAATGACATTACAGTCGGCCTGGGTCAATTACTCCCTGCACATTTAAATATATATAAAAAGTTGACTTGCATATCCATCTTTCTTTTTTTTTTTTTGTTTCAACTACTTTGCATGGGAACTACAGTAGGAAGTAGGTACGGCTCACCAATTTTTTGAGGCATAATTTCTGAAATATGGTCATCTTAGGCGAGGTATTTTGTAAATTGTAGGGCTTTTAAATTTTAAGATAATTTCGTGACTTTATATGGGAGCTACCTTAAGTAGGCTCCAGGCGTGGTTCGGTCGTATCTTAATAGTTTATTATAAACGACAATATTAAACTTTTATTATCATAAGCATGATGTCAGCCTCGAGATAAAGCGAAGACTCACTCTTGCTAATAGGTGTTACTACGGGCTCAGTAAGCAAATGACGAGTAGAGCCATCTCTCGCCCAACAAAACTTACACTCTACAAGACGCTCATCATACCCATGCTGCTCTATGAAACAGAAGCATGGGTTGTGTCGCAGACTGATGCAGCCATGCCTGGGATGTTCAAGAGAAAAACTCTTCTCAAAATCTTCGGTCCTATTCGCGTCGATGACAACTAAGGAATTCGAATAAACCAATAACTGTATGAGCTCTACGCTGACATTGACATAGTACAACGCATCACTATTCAACGTCTGCTGTGGCTAGGCCATATTGTGCATATGGATGAAGAAGGTCCGCCGAAAAAGGTGTTTGAAACGGAAGCCGCTGGACGACGACGGAGCGGAAGGCCATGCCTCCGATGGAAGGACCAGGTCGTGGAGAAGCTGTTTGCGCTTGGTGTAACCGAGGATTATGTTCACAAAGTCGAGACGCATGGAGAGGGCTGCTGTGGTCGGCCGTAACTCGATAACTGGTTGTAATGGCCATATATGATGATGATTATCATAGGCCCCTTTAGAAGAACAAGTCTCTATATTTTGCATGAAGAATTACAAATAAAAGAGCTGTTCGGAAAGAGAGCACCACATTCCTTAAGAATTCAACAAAAGCTGAATCGAAAACAAATTTAGCAGCATAATTTGATTTATTTTAAACAGAATAAAATAGATTTTGTGAAACTATGGATGAGAGTTGGATCTGCCATCATGATTCTAAACTGAAATAACAAAGTTTACGATGGACTGAAGCTGGTTGTTCAGCTCCAGTCCAGTTATGGCTTCAGTTTTTTTTGGAATGGGAAAGTGATTTTGTTGATGAAAAACCTTGTGAGAAAAGACTTCATTTACAGAAGAAGAAAAAAAAAATAATTGTTCATAAACACAAGTGCTTTGACGATAGCTCAATTGAGTGAATTAAAGAACGAATTGCTTGACCACCCTTAGTATTCACCAGATTTAGGTCCCAGCTACTCCTATCTTTTCAGAAATTCGAAGCAGTTTCTTCATGGAAAATATTTTTCGTCCAATAAAGAGGCTATTGCAGCCGTGAAGCGGTGTTTTGCAGAGGTTTCGAAAAATCATTACAGACATGATATAAAATTATTGTAAAATCATTGGAATAAGTGTATTAAAATTAAGAGAGTTTATTTGTAATAAATAATTTCATTTAAAAATTCACATTCTTTCACCTGTAGTACAGAAATCATTCGATAATTTTGTATTGCAATTTGATTATCTTGCGTCACGAAACGAAGAATTTCAAACTCTTCGAAACACCCATCACTATTGACGAATATTATAGCTTAAATGTATGTATGATTCGAATATAGTTTCTTCTTTGAATAAAGTACGCTCCAAAAATAATTCTTCAAATGCATCTTCATATCCGAGCTTATATATGACACAACTCAACTCTTCGGTAAAGAAGAACATGTAAATTTCTTTTGGGAACTTGTCAGTGCTGGGAAGTGTACTAGCACGATATTGCAATTCACCTAATATGACGAAGCTTGTATTTTCACATGATTTTAACCAGATTAGAACTCATTATCCCAGAGCTGTACTACATATATTAGTTGCAACTCATAGAAAATCTCCTACTACAATTTCATTCACTGTTCAAAATTATCTATAACATATATACATAATTCATGTACGTTGCCATGAATGGTTTGTTCAAATCCAAAGAATGAACACATTAAAATTCCAAAGGCCTACAAATAAAATAAAATTGTGCAAATAAACTAATTGCCTTGAAGGATACTTTACAACTTTACAGGCAAAAACAAATAACATTAGTAATACGAGTAGAGAGAGAGAGAGAGAGAGCGAGAAGGCTATGAATTTTTATACACAAATTTCAAACAAATGAGCATGGTTTAGAATTTTAATGTAATTTATTTTATGAAACAAAAATATACCTACTAAAATATCTATATGTACGAGTATAGTATAAAAATCGACTGATATAAATTTCGAATAGAAAAAGAAAAATCAACTTAATGTTAGTTATTAGCATTGTATGTAGATGTATATTTATTACGATACGAATAAAAAGGGAAAATGAGAATAAATCGTATTCAATAAAATCTGTTGAACAAGGTAAAGGCAATGTCAACCTTACACTAGTGTACTATACGAGTAGAGTGCTAATACTTTGAACAATGTAATAAAACGAATACATTTTGTACTTTGTAAAGACGAAATCTTACATTCACTTATTCCTTTGAGGGGGGTGGTGTTGTTGAAAAAAAAGCACATTTCCCTCTAACAATGTTTTTCTTTGTTCTTCTTTTTTGCCCTCCTACAAAAGTCAGGTGGCATACTCAAGCAAATGTTTAGCAAATCCAATTTAAAACCTTAAGTTGTCTTTTCTAAGGATTTCTCCCCTCTTTCTCTTACTCTCTGTTTCACTTATCAGTAAAGTCACGGTATGAGTAGTTTGTATTAGCTGATGACAAAGAAAACTACACTTGTGCTTACTTGTATTCACTTTGCGTATGTATGGTATGTATTACGTAGGTACACACGCGCAACTACAACCATTGAATTCTTAATTTTATGCTAATATTATGGGTCATTGGGATTTGCAAACATTTCGACTTCTTGTTAAACACACTAATTTCATGTTAGTTTCAGTATGCTTTAGTATGTAAGCAACCAAGCAATATCATGGATAACACAATAGGTATACTAACATAAAAGACACTGAAAGAACAGCTGTTTCCATGAACTACATACTAAGAAATCGCGATTAGTTACACGAGCATGTAGTTGTAAGCATACTTTTAAGTATTTTGCATAAATACCTTTATGATATGTATAACAAAGAAATGTTAATATCTTGAGCGTGTATTAGTATAAGTATTATATATACATACGAGTGAAACATTTGACATTGTTTGAAAAGCTTATCTAATTGTAATTATTCATAAAAAAATGTTTATTCAACGTAAATTGTTCGATGTTAAATTATATATTGAATTGTTGCTAAAAGACCATTCCATTTAACAACACCTTACTAATTCATTAGTACAACAACACGTCGAAATATAAATATAAATTTTTCTACACACATTAATCATATATTTGACTCTTGCATATGAGTGGTAGAGCAGTCACAACAAAACAAACCATTATACTCATGTTTATGCAACATACTAGCATCTCATCAACATATGTTTATAAGAACATAAGAACATTCCTATGTATACAAACAATATGTACGAATATGTTATGTATATACATATTTGTCGTGTAACATATTGTTGAAAGGAAATGCGAAAACTTATTGTATTTAAAAATTAAACATCGACCTTTTGCCCATCTAACAATCTAATAAAATACATCAAAATGTGCTCAACAAAAAAAAATGCAACAACTGACGTTTCAACATCATGAAAAATCGAAAGAAAAAAGGGAGGAAAAATGATGACGCAAAAAAGAATGAATTCTAAAATAGATTTATCAAAATCAAAAATTTCAAATTGGACTTTAAGGAAGAAAAACAGTCAAAAGAAAGCATATACAACCAAGCGAATTGATATTTTTCACATAATACGAGTAGTTAAAAGGTCTAGTTTGCTAAATCGGAAACATCCATATGCATATGTATACCATAAATGTTGCTTACATTAAGTATTGATGGCAATACAAAATCTTGTATACGAAAAGTTGTGAAACAATTTTCAAAGGGACAGCAATAGAAACACTTTTCCTTGTTAAAAAAAATTTCAAAATTATAAATTCGAACTAAGATCGTAAATATGTAAAATGTTTTACGGATTTATTTACTATCTCTCAATTGCTCTGATTATTTATCACTTGCTAAATTATAGCGAAAAATCGAAAAATTTTATAAATCTAAAAGTATCAACTCTGTGTTGAAGTTTTCATTAAATTTCATTCAATTTTTTGTTTTGTTCTTCTGCAAACAACAACCATATGGTTTAGCTTTAATACAATCGTTACATGTATGTTAGCAACATCCATATAATATGTTGCAAATACTTTGTTTCTAATTTTTTTCGCTTTTTTTTTTTTGTTTGTTTTTGTTTTTCATTTTTCCATTGCTTTTCATAATTGCTGGCAAATCATGTCAGTAGCATATGTGGCAACAATACGGTTATGAGATTAAAATCATGTGTCCCGAGAACGTCAAATGAGCATTTAATATGTGTTCATTTTGACATGCATATGTATGTACATTAATATAAAATATGATTAGACATATTAAAAATTGCTATTTGAAAAGACAAGCAGCACCTACATATTTCAGATTAAAGTTTAATGGTTAACAAGAAAAATATTAGATCGATAAATTGCAAAAAAATTGAATGAAATTCAATCCAACAGATTAAAAATGGCATACACAATTGGAATTTCAATTTAAGTTTCATGATCAATTTGATATAGATTCACGTGGTTGTCGGTATTTACAAGATAAGGCTTCAGATTCCTTGGCTAAGAAAAGGAACAATATTTTCAGACTATGTCAAAACAATTTTCAAGATAGGAGGTCGGTCCCAGAACTACCCGACCGTGTGCGGTTGTGTGAACGGATATGCGGCCTTTTTCCTTTAATTTCCTCACTTAAACGCTGCAACAAATTAGCATAATACTTGCCGTTGATTGTTTTTGTTCTATTGTGAACAAACGCGGCACCCATCTTGCACACAGCTTTTTCATCTCCAAATTTTCGGTCAATATACGCTGCATAGCACTTTTTGAAATGCCTGTAATTTCACCTAGCTCACTCGCCTACACCGGCGATCATCCAATGTCATTTTGTGGATTTTCTGGCGTGACCACCTCAAGTGGTCGACCACTATGTTGTTCGTCTTGGCACCCAATATTTTATGGTCGTAAACGAAGCAGTAGACTCCCCCAGGGCAGTAGAATCTAGTTCGGCTTTAATATTCGTTGAACTGATACCTTTCAAATGAAAGTATTGAATTACATAACGGTGACCAATTTTTTCCATGTTTACAAATTCACTTAGGTCGTTAAGGGGGTATTCTGGTCTAGAGCCCTACTTTTTGGGTATTTTTCAAACTAGGATAAAAAAATATTAAAAACATTTTTACTATCCATTTTTTTATATAATATTTATTGATTTTTAAAGTATATAAAAAAAATTAAAATAAAAGTCAAAAATTCATCCTATAACAGGCCGGTGAAGTGGGGGTTGCCAGTCAAATGGTGCTCCCTGGTTGACATGATTCCAACCCTTGTAGTGATCTAAATCAAACAAATAAAAAAAATTCTCAATCAATAAAGATGTCGCTATCTCTTGGACCTCGGCCAAAAAAAAAAAAAATTCACAAAATGGCGTCCACTTGAAAAAAAAATTGTTTTTTACCCCTGTTTTTCGACCTTTACGAATTTTTTAAAAATTTTTCAAAGTCCAAGGTCCAGATGATAAAAAGATGTATAAAGAAGATTCTCACTAAATTTCAGAGGAATTGGTCAGATAGAACCTGAGATATCGTGTCAACTACCTCAACAAAAGGAGTTTTGAGAAAAACGCGTTTGAAGTTTGAGAAAGATTCCAGTAGAATAACACTGATAATAATATTTAATACTCACTTTGGATTAATCGGCGATCCCTTATATATATATATATATATATATATATATATATATATATATATATATATATATATATATATATATATATATATATATATATATATATATATATATATATATATATATATATATATATATATATATATATATATATATATATATATATATATAGAAAGAACTCGAGTCGGATATAAAAGAATTTCTGGAAAGAATGAATCCTCAAGTCACCCGGTAACATCTGCCGTCCATTGTGTGATCACTCCGCTCGGCCGGCTTAGATGACACGTTACAAAATCCGGTGTATCTCCCAAAATAATTTGAATTTTGAAAAATGCTTTTAAGAACATATTTTTGAAAGTCTAAGCTTCGAAAATATGTAAAAAAAATCGATTTTTTCAATTTTCTAGACCAGAATACCCCCTTAACTTTCGATGGCTCCAAAAAAAAAAAAATACTAAACAACGTGGTGCCTTGAAACTTAAAACATATGTTTTTAAGGTTGCCACTTTTGATCAAAGTAATTTTTTTCAAACTACTGCTGCCATCTATATATCAGGTCGGGTAGTTCTGGGACAGCCCTCGTAACTTCGAAAATCTGAGATTAAATTTTGGCCACCTTTAGGTGAAAGAACTGTACCTATGTCCATATTTTTTTTCACAAAAAACCTATGCAACAGGCTGGTTCATAATAAACGTCAGAATGGAAAGTATGTATAAATTGTATTATGCTTCTTCTTCTAGTGTTCCACATAATTAGCAGAGTTCATCCTGAACACTTTTATAATGTAGGATTAGTTCAGAGTTCATTTTAGACGATGGTAACTAATTGAAAAACTTGTTGAAAACATAAAATTTTTATAGCATGCTTACTAAAAATATATTGCCACCTCTAATCTTTTGAATTTGATCTCTCCGGTAGTCTTTAACTCAAAAGACTATGTTTGTGAACCCCTTAAATGCTGATCATCCTTCTATCTCACTATATCTACTCCACTAAAACTTTCAAAAAAAGTATATTCGCTCGGTGTCGTGCTCTCCTTTGTCCTAAAAACCTTGCCCGAGTTTCTCGTACATCAATGCTATGCGTCTGAAACTTAGGCAGTATTGAAAATATATTTGTATTAGTCGATTTCGACCTTTCCTTATTTTATTAAAGAGTTTAATCAGAAGTTTATTACTGACAAATGCTGAATAACAAATGCTTGTGTTTCTGAATGGACTGCCTTTAGGGTTGTTCGAGTCGAAAAATGCCAACCTAACAACCAATGAATTACGGAAACTAAGTGTGTACTGTGGTTTAATTATCTGAAAATGCCGTTCATTGTGCGAGTATTTGAAGAATCAATCAGTATCTACTCGAATCATTAAATTTCGAGAAAGTGTAATATTGTTAAGAAAAAGGGTGCTTTTGAAATTACTCATCATTAGTCATAATAAAGTATTTGTAATTATTTCAAACAACTCAAAAAAGACCACAGTGAAAATTCTTTCCTCCTTTTTTTTTCTTCTTGGAAGGAATATTTGTTTTTACCTTTAATTTTCCGACGACAATGAAAAATCTTTTCTACGCCATCAGCAACAGCTACGGCATCAGTGCCACCACAACCATCTGTCACAATCACTATCGCTGACATGATTTTTTATAATGCGTAATTCGCTTGCGTATACCTTTTAAATTAAAAATTCTTTGGCGATATTTGTGTAGGTGTGTTAGGTAGTGTTGCCAACCAGGTTTGAATTAATGTCTGACAAATGGCTTTTGTTCCATGATGCCATTCAAAATTGAAATTATTCTCAATATTTTCATTTTTGTTTCGAATATTTTTTTCGCCGTTTGTCAACGAATTTTTCGTTTTGTTTCACTTTTTTTTTTTGGGCATTCTTTTACGAAAGCAAAAATTTCGACAGAAATGAAAAATTGCTTTCAATTTTAGACTCGATTGTTAATAATTGGAAAATGCGTCATTTGTGTGTATAAAGACAAAAATGAGGGAGAAGGAGAGCGCGCGTAGGAAGGAGAGAAAGAGAAAGGGAGAAAAAGTGGTCACGTGGTGGTATGTTACTGATTGGTTGGTTGCATAGTAAGCCAATGGCCGCAGTAGCAGCATCAACAGCATTGATGGCATGTAGTCAAGCTGTCACTTTGACACTTGTGATGAATGTGTGGTACATAATATAGATACGATTCCGTACGACTCGGTCAGAAGTTCAAACATACTCTCGTACGCAATGCTTCAATAATGATTAAGAATACCACATGATCACATGACGTTGCATACTTTGCGGCAAAACAGTTATTTTTTTTTGTCGGTAATTTTCAAAATTAATGACTTGCCATAATTTTTTTTTTTTTCGTTCTGTTTTATATTATTTTTTTGTTTTTGTTATGAGGTCAGAGCTGTAGTAGTACTGATGATACCTGCAGGGCAGGAGTTTAAAAAGCAAAATTATACATTTACAAATTTGACGCGTAATGTTTTTCTCTGAGGGAAAAATTGCTACTACTTGCACTAGATTATATTCATTTTATTTTATTTTTTTTTTTTTTATCTACCATCTTTTAACAAATTTCCACAAACAGCTGCATGTTTATATGTAATAGATATATGAAACAAGTAAAAATGTCGGATTTATTTTTGTTTTGTTCGTTTTTTTTACTTTTCGCATAAACCTGCAAAGTGTTGCATGCCACACATTCTTTTGTTGCATGTCCGTGATGTTGGTGTAGTGTTAAATATGTCAACGCTCTTGTTGGCACACTTCATAATGCTGCCATCATTACTCTAGCTAGTGCTTTTATTTTTTATTTCTTCTGGCACCAAACCAACAGCTGCCACAATTGTAAATGCCACAATTGTAGTGAATATGTACTTATGGAATATGAATAAGTTGCATGCAATTCTATTCTAGTTGCAAATAGTAAACGGAAATAAAAATATGTTTGTTGCTTATTTTAAATGTCATCGCAATGCTTTAGCCCTCTTTTCTTTCTTTAGCTATATACTCGTATATTGTTATATTAATTTGTTTTTATTTTATTACTTCTTATCCGCATTGCTACTGTCAAATGTATGTATGTAATTGTCAGTTCGAATGAAGATACGCGTACGTAAGTTTCGGTAATCTTTCACAAAAAAAAAAAAAAAAAAAAATGAACATGTAAAATCTTTAAGCACAACTCCATAGTTCCTTGATATGCTGTCATATATTTTTTTTACGAATAAATTCTAAGACAAAGTTCGGTTTTTTAAATCATATGAAAAATGTGTTTGAAGGTGTTCTAGTTTGAGAGACCTCTTCAAAGACATATAGCTCAGATGAGGTTCAGAGAGTATCCTGGCGCCCGCTATACTATATAACAAGATAATACGACATACTTCTTGCTAGGAATTTGCTTAAATTTCTGTCAATGGAACTAATGTGGCCATCCATTATTCATTTTGTTGCTTTGTTATTGGGAGCTCGTGCGGTTTATTTTCGAAAATTGCAATTTTATTGTGAAATTTTTTGTTATACATTAAATGTTCAAAGTATTATCCGTCGCTAGCTACTACTTTCTCCCCATCTTTCTGGCAGCATAAGGATTCCGCGTCGAAAAAAGTCGAAATGTTTTGAGGCAATCCAAAAATCGACCCAATTTTTGGCTCCGATGTAAGAATGGAACCATTGTTCTTTCAGGCCATATGTCATCAGAAAGAACAATGTCTGGGCTATACGACGGGTGGGGTAGGACTTCCCATTTCAGCGTTTTTAAGTAAGTTTTAACGGGTGCCACAACATGTGGCCCAGCATTATTATGTTGTAAAATAATTTTGTCGTGAGTATCGGCGTATTGTGACCGTTTTTCACATAATGTTCAACTCAATGCATCAGTTGTCGTCGGTAAAGGTCCCCGGTGATCGTCTAGCCCCGATTTCAACAGCTCGCAATACATTACACCTAGCAGGTCCCTTCAAATACACGACATGATCTTCTCACCATGAATATTCGACGAGTCTTTTTGTCGTTGGAACAGTTTTTTACACATGAAAAAACGGCTTTCGACGTCTCTTGACTTCAGTTCATATGGCACCCAATGTCCTACCTTTCGGATCATTCCCATTACATTTAAACGATGGAAAATGGTTGGCTGAGTGACTCCAAATGTTTTTGAGATTTCATCTTTCCTTTGTGATGGATCTTTATCGAGCCTTGTCTCAAATTCTTCATCCTCAAATTTTGAGGCGTTCCAGTTTGTTTTTCATCTTCCAAATCAAAATTTCCACTTTTAAACCGTGCAAACCATTTCTGCTACGTTCGCTCAGCTAAACTTCCACTAAAATTGACGACTTTCGGCAGCCTTTTTTTTCTTATGGAAGTAATGAAGTAAAACTCAAAGCAAAAACATTGTTCTGTACAAAAGCTGACATTTGCGGAGCACACAGAAAGAATGTTTTTTTTATACTTAAGCGAAATGCCAGTTATTGAGAAAGGAAGCCTAATGATTGCACTTCAAAATGAAGGTATTGTCAGATAAAACAATGGAATAATAAACTAGTAGTGACATCTGTTATAAAATCCGCACTAACTCATTTATACTCCCAATAGATAGATAACATCTGCAAGGCTTGAGATAGTGTAACATCATGGAGCGCTAATGGAATTAGGGATGGTTTTTAAATTAGGTTATACCCAGAGACTGCGTAAGTAAGCTCGAGAGTTTTTATAGTAAAATTAATTTCTAATATTGGAGAAATTTATTATGACTCGCTGCTCAGCCTCAACTTAATTCTATTTTCTAAATTCTTATCATAATGCATCTGCACTCATTTTTATTACCAGATACTTCCGAGTACTTCTGTTTTATTGTCCTTATACACATATCATTTTTTAATCTATATAATGAGATAATTCATAGAGTGAAATAAGCACTTTCTGAAAGATTTCTATGCTAAAAGAATAAAAAAAATAAAAATAAAAAATAAAAAATAAAAATAACCTTTTACGTTACATGGCACCACGCGTAAGCGTGATACGTACGTACGTTATTATTCGAAATGTCATTTTAAATGTCTAATCACTTGCTCTCAAAATGCAGTCAAAAGTTTTCAATTTCATATTCATATTCATATTCATATTCATATTTCATTCACGATGGAAAATTTTAAGAATTGGCGAAAAACAGCATTTACGGGAAGTTTTTTTAAGTTAATTTTTTGCAAAGAAAAGTTCGGTTGAAAGTCATCGTTTGCTTGTGGAATTGTATGGCGACAATTCTCTATCGAATACATAGTGTAAGGAGTGGTTTACGGACTTTAAAAATGGTGATTATGAAATCAAAAACGAAGAACGTTCTGCACAGCCTAAAAAGTTTCAATACGAGGATTTGGAGACATTACTTGACCAAGATCTGGTCGAACCATTAAGGGAGAGCAGTACCGACAACGATTGATGAGGTTGAAGAGAGTAATTATAGAGAAACGGCCGAAATTTGCAAACAGACACGAGTCGGTAATTTTTCACCATGATAACGAACGGCCACACATTGCTATACCGATCAAAAACTATCATGCGTAACGCCATTAACGGAATAAGCATCACTTCAGTCACCGAAGTCAAAAATGAGCTCAATTTGAACGCCAAGTCGGCGAAATACTTTTGCGATGGAATCTATAAATTGCCAGAAAGATGAGGAAATGTCATAGTTTCTGATGGACAATACTTTGAATGACATATCTTTTTAGAGAATTTTTAAAAATAAATGATTTTTGAGCACTAATTCATACACCCAATAGGATTCTTTAAATTCGGCTCGAATTTATCACACATACACAGAACGACTCAACAATTATGCTGTCACTGCCACCAGCCTGAATTGTCATTGATATTTCTTAGTTTGCACTATTGTATTGTGTATGAATTCTAGAAGTCAATTTGCTGTCTGTCTGTTGAAAATATTATAGGCATAAATAGCTAATTTTAATCATGAAGTATTCGTTAATTTTGACAATGTTAAAAATAAATCATCCTATGCTTCTTGTTTATTATTCTTTTACAGCTCAACAATAACTGACATTCAACAACAACAACATTTCTATTGAAATTCTCAATTGTGGAGATGAGAACAAAATCAAATAAATTGCATTAATTAATGCTAAAACATTGAAAATAATTTGCAAAACTATCAGAATAGTCACCGGTGACCATTTAATGGTCACTACATATTGAAAAGCTGACACTCGGTATTATTTTGTGATTGCATTTTAAAGGTATTCAAGTAGAAAACCCATCAACCAATCACTATAAAAATAAAAAAAATTTAAAACACTCCCCCAAACATAGCAAAGCTAAGAATAACAATGAGAATAAGAGATTTCTTCAATTGCCCACGTGGAACAAATATGGTGTCAAACAATAAATATCGACAACAACGGCAACAACAACAACAGCAGCAGCAATGCCGCTATCCACTTCAAGCATGGTTACTTGTAGCCGTTGTCATGTTGACATTATTTACAGTATCCATACAAGGAATTACAGAGGAATTGTCACCAGGTAAGTGCAAAAAATTGTATTTTTATTATATATTTGCTAATGAGATTAAGTCCTTCTGTTTTTTTTTATTATTTGTGTTTTAATAAATTTATCATTATCATCATAAAATAGAAAATATGCTATAATATAAAGTGTATTTATTTTTAAGTGATATTATATACGTGATTTATAGTGTTTACGATCTCCTGAACGACATTGTATTAAAATAGTTATTGACAGCAACAACGAATAAAATTATTGTTTTCCTATCAAGACCGTAGTGAGAAGTTTGGGCAGCCTTCGAATATAATCTTCAGCCGTACATGTTATACATGCAGTTTTTTTCTAGCTTTTATACTTTCAATTCTGACATTTAGCGAAATCATAGCCTTTTATATACATTTATTTTATTTTATTGCTAAAAGTAAATTATTGAAAACTTTAATGAAATTCTGTATATTTAATCTAGCCACATTTACTATTGTACATGATGATCGTTCATTAACCGACGCCCTGTTCGAATGCCCCTCAATCTGTCCCTGTTGCCTCCTATTAGAAGAGAATTTTTTTTTCTCCAATTTTTTCTCACTACTAAATCGTCAACACTTACTTAATATTTGTATTGACCTGAATTTCATTTTGTTGCCTTATCTCTTTTTCAATTTTATTTTCTTAACCCACCTACTATAATTTTCTATCCATGTCAAATGTTTAAAATTCCAACTTTTACATTATTCATGAACTTTTGCATTCATTGCATTTTTTGTGAAGGTACTCAAGTTGTTCCAGTTGTCACAATATTCATTCTTCTTCTTTTCATACCCCTATGTCGTACAAAACTATACATTTTGTGCAATTGTAAATCAATTTTCAATACAACAACTACTCAATTCGATGACAATTCTTCGAACATGCACTTGTACAAACACATATATTTTATGATAAAATATGTATATGTGCAAGTTTATATCGAATAGTTGAAGCTCATTGTTAATTCAATATAACAACATTTTGACATCGTTTAATTAAATGTTTTCATTTTTAGCATTTAAATTTCTAATATAATTTTTGAAGGTTTTACATTTAAACATTATAGTTCATCTACATGCAGAAATATCTTATATGGGCTAAGATTTGAGCTCTCTGGTGGTAAAGGCACTTAGTGAACATCCAGAAAGTTGCTACGGCTATCATACCTTGCATAAAATTCTTTTTCAGACTTTAAATATTTTACTAAACTATAGTACAATGATTTTCATGAAGCCATTTAGTTTGGAAGGAAATCTAAAACTCTTGAACTGCATTAATAAATGCACAAACATTTGTTAAGATTGGTGCTTATTTTTCACCGTTCTGCATCATAACCGTCTACCCATTTTTCAGTAGATTTCAGGTGAATGTGAAAAAATTTAAACGATCGTCTCAACATCAGCAGATTGTTGAATTCTTCGAACACAATCCAGCAGCAAACAATATGGTAGTGCGCACAGTAAAGCACCATCAAAAGCTTCATATTTACGGTGCCTTTGATGAACTTGGTTTTGGTACATTGATCGTATTCACGAGAATACTAACTGCCGAACGTACGAGAATGGTCTCAGAACTACCCGACCTAATAAAGAAAACACAACAAATTTGGGGAAAATTTTTCTTTATTTCTCAACATAATCTCCTTTGAGCTATATACACTTTTCCCAGCGATATTCTAGAGCTTCGATACCATGTTCATAGTATGAACTGTCTAGCTCATTAAAATAGCCATCTACTGGAGACTCCACCTCTTCATTCTTTGCAAATCTTCTACCACCAAGCAATTTTTTCAAATTTGGAAATAGAAAAAATTCCGAAGGAGCTAAGGTACGTGCTGAAGCAATTCGAGCTTTAACCCATTGATTTTGGCCATCGCAATAGCGGATGTGTGAACTGGTGCATTATCTTAATGAAACAACACTTTCTTTTTCGCCTAATGCGGCCTTTTTTCTTTAATTTCATCACTTAAACGCTGCAACAAATTAGCATAATACTCGCCGTTGATTGTTTTTCCTTTTTGAAGATAATCAATAAAAATTATGCCACATGCATTCCAAAAAACAGACGCCATAACTTTGCCTGCAGATGGAACTGTCTTCGCTTTCTTTTGACACGATTCTCCCCTTGCAGTCCACTGTTTTGATTGCTCCTTTGTCTCAGGTGTGAAGTGGTGGATCCATGTGTCATCCGTAGTTACGAATCGACCCAAAAACTCGGCTTAATTACTGTGAAACATCGCCAAACACTGTATAGAAACATCTTCACGACGTTGTTTTTTTTTCTACTGTGAGCAAACGCGGAACCCATCTTGCACACAGCTTTTTCATCTCCAAATTTTCGTCAATATACGATGTATAGCACTTTTTGAAATACCTGTAATTTCACCTTGCTCACGCACCTTCAGTAGGCGATCTTCCAATACCATTTTGTGGATTTTTTAACCGTTTCTGGCGTGGCCACCTCAATCGGTCGACCACTACGGTGTTCGTCTTGGCAGCTCGTACGACCTCGTGTATGCTCTGCCACCCAATATTTTATGGTCGTAAACGAAGGAGCAGACTCTCCCAGAATAGAATCTAGTTCGGCTTTAATATTCGTTGGACTGAGACGTTTCAAATGAAAGTATTAAATTACATAACTGTGACCAATTTTTTCCATGTTTACAAATTCACTGAGGTCGTTAACTTTTAATGGCTCCAAAAACAATACTAAACAACGTGGCTCCTTGAAACTCAAAACATCGGTGTTATAAGGTTGCCAATTTTCACCAAAGTAATTTTTTTTTTCAAACTACTGCCGCCATCTATATGCCAGGTCGGTTAGTTCTTGGACCGCCCTCGTATGTGCTATTTGTATCTATTTGTGCTATTAACTGTCGCAAATAAGATATACGGCAGAGGAAACCGCGATTTCCTTCTGTTGGAAGGCAATGATGCAAAACACAAAAATCGTATGTGCACTGCATAGTATGAGCGACATGATATGCATTAAATGATTTGACCGCCGTCAGGCTGCAATAAAAATGAAAATGTTTAGGCTCCGAGGAAAAACATTCAGAAAGTAGAGCCTATCGACGCTTTCATTCTATGCCACTTTTCCACCAGAATACGCAAAAAATTTGAGCCAAATTTAATCCAGCCGTTACGCCCGAGTTATAGAGAATCAAGAAGAGTGGATAAAACGGAGTGATGTTGTTGTGCCTTAGCTAAGGGTACAATAAAGCAAGCGAATCACGGTGCAATTATATTCAAATTGTATTGAAAATTCCATAGTTTGTCCATTTGATTTCTGAAGAGAGCCAACCAGTTATCGATCTTACGAGTTTATATTCAGAAGGCCAACGCCAAATTGACGGAGTTAAGGGTAACCCACTTACATCTAAGTTTTCAGCTTATAAAGAAGATTGCTTGCATCTTCGTTGATACAAATTTATTTTCATTTGAATTTAATTTAATGTCGATTTCTTATGCTTAGCCATTTCGTTTTGATTTAAAAGAATAAAAAGCTAAATATTTGTATTTTTTTGCTCATAAAGCCTTCTCCAAATGATGATGAATGTACGGCATTATGACCTAAATAATATTGTCAATTTATCATTTTTGTTTTTTTTTTTTTTTTTGTTCAAAAATAAATTGCAAGATTTATTTACTTCTCCTTGTTTGAAGCTAAGCTATTTATATAAACATACTTATTTGTACATACGACTTTTTTCTTAGCTCTTGCCATAATTATAAATAGGTATGCCTTATTTTTTTCCCGAGGAATTTCTTAGTTTTTAAAAAATTTTACAACGGCTTTTTTTTTTGTGTTGTTTGCCATAATTTCCAAAATTTTTCACTTATTTATTTTCTTGTTGTTTTCTTTCTTTACAAAAGAGGTATGAGGTATGAAATGAACGTGCCACTTATATATTGTGCTACTCAATGTACTTCATCCATCCACTTCAAGTCATAATACACAAACAAACATACACACACACACAGACATACATCTTTGCTCGTACAAATCACACAAGCAACAAATGAAAAACTGACTAAAAATTTCTGATTCATGAAGCTTCTTATGATAATTTTGACAACGCAGAAGAAGGATTTTGTGTGCATGAAATTTTCGTTTTATTTTGTTTTTGGGAATGGGAATACATACATATTTTACTGCGAGAGTTTCTCCTTTTTCTCCTCGAACGATTTCGGTTCGGTTTTGCTTCGATTTACTTGCGCTAACCTCTCCATCCTGAACGATGGTAAAGAATGACAGTTTTTCACACTTGTCTAAATTGTGGTGAGATCCTTTGAGATATTGCCATCCTGCCTGCCTGCCTGCCTTTTTTGTCTGGCCGCCTGCCTTGTTGCTATGTTTTGACTTAACTTCGAATGGCATTGTTGAGCTGCATTGTTATTTTATTTTGCTTAAATTTGATTGAGTAAGACTGAGTGCGTCTTGGGGTTGGTTTATGGATTTTTAATGCTCTGTGGTATTTGTACGTGAGCTTTTTTGTGTATGTACAAATATGTTTTCCTTGTGTGTGCGTGTGTTTGTGTGGTAAAATCATCATTTATTTTCAATGTTGTTTCTTAGCGCATGGATAAGTGTCTTCTTATACACTTATTAAACTATAATAATTGCAAATAATGTTATTCTTTACTTTATTTTATGTTTGTGGCGCAAGAAGTATTCTTACATATATGAGAAGTGAATATTTAAAGCGATTTCGTTGAAGTTTTCTCAAGAGTACTTAAGAGGCTTGTATTTATACCGAAGATTCATATTGAGTATTAAGTTAATAAGATGCCTTATTATATGTACGTATTTTGATTTTTACCCTGTTTTTTTAGTTGAGCTTATATTTTCTTATTTTCGTCAACGTTAACAATATTACAATGAACTAATTTGGTATACACCTCCTCCCTTCCTTAATTTAATAACTTGTTTTTAACTAAAGTAGCTATATTATTCTTAAGGGTTGGCCTATTTGGCCAGTTTGGGTAACGATGTAAAAATCCAGAATTTATATTAAGGATATGAATTCAATAAGGCGTCAGCACAAGTCTTACATACCTTCTTCTTTCCAAACGTCAATAGACTAAAAAACTGGCACACAATATGGGGTCTAATCGAGCTGTAAAAAAAAAACCATATAGGATATAGAAAATATAATCTAGTCTAGTCTAGGTCTAGTAAAAAGAAATCCATTATTTTTACATTAAATTGAAGGTTTTATTTAGCATAGTCAGAATGATCCGATTTAGGTCAAATATGCACCATTTTGTTTGATAACTTGTTGCCATTTTGAAGGTAATTTCATAATGCCACTCTCATAGAAACCCTCATCCCTATTGGCAAGTAACTGGGACATTCGATTTTCACAAGCTTCTCTTAAGGCGAATTTTTCACCAGCAAAATTATTCACCATAGGCAGGAATAAGTAGTAATCACTTGGTGCCAGGTCCGGACTATAAGGTGGATGCATAAGAACCTCCCAATCAAGCTCGCGGAGCTACTGGCGAGTCACTATCGATGTTGTTGTCCAGATGGAAAACAATTCCCCTCCTATTGGCCAAAGCTGGCCGCTTCTGGGCGATTGCTTCCTTCAGACGGTCCAATTGTTGACAATACAGCTCCAAATGAAGAGTTTTTCCGCAGGGGAGCTGCTCATAGTAGATGATTCCCTGCCAATCCCACAAAACACATAGCAAAACCTTCCTGACCGTCAATCCTGGCTTGGTCACCATTTGCGCTGGCTCACCGCGATTCGACCACGACCGTTTTCACTTGACATTGTCGTAAGTGGCTCACTTTTCATCACCAGTAACCATCCGTTTCAGAAATGGATAGATTTTGTTGCGATTCAGCTGCGATTCGCAGATGGAAATTCGGTCCATGAGGTTTTTTTTTGCATTAACTCGTGTGGCACCCATACATCGAGCTTCTTTTTGTATCCAGCCTTAATTAAATGGTTCCAAACGATTTTTTGTGCAATGTTTAGCTCCTGCGCAATAGAAACAGTGCTTACATGACGGTCAGACTCGACGATTTCCATTATTTTATCGATATTTTCGACAAGTGGCCTTTCGGAGCGTGGTGCATCTTTGACATCAAAATTACCGGAACGGTATCGACGAAACCAAAATTGCACGTGATTGGCTGTTACAGTATCAGAACCATAAACACTATTCATATTTTCAGCCTTCTGGCTTACGTTTTCGCCTTGATCGAAGAAAAACTGTAAAATATGGCGTATTTTCTCTTTACTGTTGTCCATTTTTGACGCGTGCTCAAACAATACTGAGTCAAGCAATCACAAAACTGCCTGAAAAGTTTATTTAGTACAAAATCCTATCTTTCTAACGCCATCTAGCGTAACTTGATTGCACTTATACAAAGCGAGATATAGATTATTAAAGCCATCTATTAAAAAAATAATGGATTACTTCTTACTACACCTTATAATTTCATCCGACAAACCGTTGAAATCTGATTGTGCTATTGGGATTTCCCCTAGGCGTTGATTAAAAACTCTCGAATATACCCACACTCGATGGTTGTGACTATTAACCGCCAAATAATTAAAGAACCCGATAATAATCATTACAAATTTTTATACAAAATAATACAGAATCCGTCATTTGACGAAGACTAATAAACATCAGAGAAGCGTTCGATTGAATACAATCAACGTTCTTGCTTATATTAGTAGAAAAGTAGTATTAAGTAAAAAAAAGTAGAAAAAAGTAATGCAGCTCATTACGATAATACTTAAATAATCATCTATCTACAGAAAAACCACAAAAAAGAATTTTTTGTTTTTTGGTTTTGTTAGAAATTTCTTCCGACCAAAGGAAATGTCATAAGGCTTACATAAAAAATTTTTATTAATGATCTACTATTCAAATGAGAAGAGAAATAAAATTTTTATACATCTTATACTCATCATTTCTAATGGACAAATTAATGCTGGAGAGTTAGTTGATGCCAAAGCTTGTCAAAGTGGTTGGTGGTTGGTAAAAATTCCAAAGTGTTATTAACTATGAAGGTAAAAACAAAATTAAAATGAATGATAACATATAAATTCGATGAAGGACATAGACAATGGATAGACAATGGACCACAGTTTTTTTTTTCTCACACTTTACACATAGTCAAACATCATAATACTACTAGCGATTTTATTAACATCGACGCGTAGATATTATAGAATATAATATTTAGAAGCACTTGGTTTCTCTCTGTCTCATTAGATGGTTGGTTGGATGGTTATTATTAATGACTTAAAGGACAAAATGACGAAAATCAAATGTATATGCGGTGTAGGTGGTTGAATGGTTAAAGTATGTTGCTCTTATTATCATATCGTTTACGGAAGTTACCAATGCTAATATTTAGGATGGGTATGAGCAATGGTTATGATGTTCATACTTGATACTATCGAATAGAAGAATCTTATGGAAAAAATCCAATATTTCAACAATGGTCGAACATTTGCCACCACATTAAAATTTAACTTGTGCGATACATAGAAATACCATATATATGGTAGTTGAAAGACAAATGATAATGGTGATACCAATAAAAGGGAATTATTAATACGACGAATGTTATGGCAAGACAAATGAGTCGTATATTTCGTATACGAGAAATGAAATGTATATGTACGAGTATATACATAGACAAACTAATAGAAAATGATGGAATGAGTGCGAACGAATGAATGAAAATCCCAAAATGACAGTTGAAACAAAAAGCACATACAACAGGAAATTACGGTAGATGATGTGCGGAAGGGGAAGAATTAAAATTGAAAATGTACAGTTTTTTTTTTTGCCTTTTTGCTCCCTTGTTAGAAAATTGTTATCTAATGGATATTTGTCATTGGTTGACTAACTGACTATAGTACTACTTATATACTATGTGTACTATTCCCCGAGTTCAAATATGTCACAATACTCGTAAGCATTATGATGTGCTAGTGTAAAAAAAAAACAGAAAATCATTTTATAAGCATCCATAGAAGACCATGTTAATAAATGTTGATGTTAGTAATGATGATTAATAGATATTTATATGCTTATTTTGACATTTGACTTTTGTTTGTGTCATCTAGGTCTGTGTGTAATGAAGAGAATGAACGCAGTGTGATGATGATGAAGATGATGCAGTAGAGAATGCGTTAAGAAATATGGATATTGAAATTCTTCTTTAAATAAAAAGAAAAATATGAATAAATGAATGAGTCATGTGCATTTTTTTTTACCCATAGTTATGCTAAATTTTTTTTTATTCATATAATGGGTGTGTTAATTATCATAATGATAGTTGTTAAAAAGCAATCTTTTTTTACAAAGGATAATATATAAGTAAATTTGATACAGACGTACATATTTGACACAAACATTTTAGAAAACTCTGACCGAAAAGACGAATACACTCCCGCAAGGGTTCTGCCATTCGGTAGGTCCCATACCATATATGTAGGTCCTTCTAATACTATCAAAAACTTAACAGGGACAACAGTACTAGATGAGAACCTCGGTCAAAGAACCCTTCGGGGCTTATAAACATCACATATTTATTTATTATTTTTGCATGTAGAGCACTAGAATTCTCAGCCACTTTATACTTGATATAGGGTAATTTAAAAAGTGTCCGCGGTTTTTTGTTACGAAATTATGTTGATGCCCCATATACCGGGCAACACTAATCGGCTTGTGTCAAAAGGACGTGTGTTTCATCGGTAACATTTCAGGAAATTTCGATGTCAATGATGCACTAGTGGAACAAGATCTACAAGCAAGCTGCCAGGAAATAGCGGAGACACTGATCATCAACTTCGTCATAGCTTGGAAACATCCACAAGGAACAGGTTGCGCAAAGATAAAACGGTTAATTCTGATCTATACTGCTCACACCTCGACTGCTTAAAAGAAACAATCAAGGAAAAGCGACCAGATTTGGACATCAGAGAGGATTTGTCTTCCATCATAACAATGCCAGGCCGAGCACATATTTTTTATGCCTCGGAACAAATTGACGGAATTTGGTTGGGAAGTGGAATTATAAAGTTACCCAGAAAATGGCAAAAGGTCATTGATAATAATGACCAATATGTACTCGATTTAAATTGATTTTCAATAAAGAAAAGTTTTATTCAAAAATGTACGTAAAAGCCGAGAATACTTTTGAAATTACCAAATATTATACTAAAAGGGTGTTCACCAAGAAGCGCTTGCTCAAGTAGGTCGCATTGACGCGACTTAGCAAATCCTTGAGACAAAAGGTCTCATTCTATAGTAGTGATGTTGTAAACACTACAACCAGAACGAATGCTTTTAATGTCGATACGATAATATCATCAACCGACTATAAAAATGTGTGCCCTAACGAGTAGTAGTGATGTTGTAAACACTACAACCAGAACGAATGCTTTTAATGTCGATACGATAATATCATCAACCGACTATAAAAATGCGTGCCCTAACGAGTTGCCATTAACCGCGACTCATAATGTAGTCGCCTGAGGGCCATCTGCTCTTACTGAGGTTACTTTGACCACGTTTGACAAAACGAACAATCAACCGCCATCCCGCTGGTTGTTCATCTATTCTCAGTAAGATCTGTCTCTCCAGGCTTAAGCTTGTAACGTAATTGGAGCTACTGGCGATATTCGCTTTGTCGAATTCGTGCTGTCAAAATTCAACTACATAAGAACATATGAAATTGCGCACAACTGAGGCAAAAAGCGAATTTCGCCCTAAGATATTTCACTCAGAAGTTTGTGTGGCAAAAAAATATATTTCATGTTAAATTTTGTTTGATTATGAATTAAAATAAATTTGAGTTTCAATATTTAAAAAGAATTTTTTTAAAGATGAGAAAAGTATGAAATATGTGATCTTTTAATAGGCGAAAATACACTAAAGCTACTGTTTTACTGCCAGGGTGCTTGACACAGGAAACCCCTAAATCAGGCTATCCTACAGCACCGTGGTAACATTCTTACAAACCACAGTACGTCTGAAGCCTTTGACGTGATAAACAGATCTGTCAGACGACTCTTTTGTCAGGTTAAGCACCAGGCTCGACCAAGTGGCTCTGGTCAAACCTGCCAAACCCCCTTGCATAGTATGGACATTGGTCAGGTTTAGCTATAATAACCAATTTGTGAAGAATCAAATGAGTGAAGATAAAATAAAAACAAGCAATAATACCGAGCCCTCTTGAAATGTCAGTGAATTGTTTGACAATAGACGAATATGTGGAATTTGGCCCTTCTCCCACAAATGGAGTTATTCGTTGCTCTCTTGTTTTGCCCTGACTGACAGAGTAATACCCAAGCTGGAAAACAAAAGGAACGTATTACATCTCTTATATCAGTTTCTTAGTTTTCAGCAAAATAACATATTTCTACCAAAAACATCTAAAATCTATCAATTATACAGTAGTACATTCTTCAAAGAATAACATCATGATTAACGATATTGAAAGATGCGAATGTTCATTCTCGGATCATAAGAAGTTAGTTACTATCATTGTTCAAAGGGACTTAAAGAGACTGAATTTCTTTTATTTTTTCTAACATCATATAATCATATGGTAATTTTTCGAAATTCTAAAAATAATATTTTACAATATTCCACTGCAAAAAGTTGAATTATCCCCATTGAAGTCAATGAAGATTAAAAGTTGTAATTAAAAGACTATTTTTTAAAGTTACCATTAGAAATAAATTTTGCACACAATTTAATTGAACTATACATAAATTTCGACAAGAGATTCTGTAAGTAAGCTATCCAAAAAACTAGCGCTTTATAAATGCATTTATTTTTTTCACCGAAATTGAGTATCCTCTTAACGTTCGTTTCGTTCGCTTTATTTTCGCTACTGTTTTTTTTTTATAGCATGAACAACACCTGCATCATCAGAATTTATTGCCAAAAGCATGTCGTACATAATTTTTCAAAGACACATTGAGTATATACATATATAAGTACATACAAAGTACCACCTTGCCAAATTCACACAGACACCTACAGTGGTATTACCACCTATACTGTTGTTGTTGTTGTTATTGTTATTTGTGTTGTTAGGAGCCAATAATTTAGTGTGCATTGCATTGGCATTTTTCGATTATTGGTTTTCTTTCATTTGATTGCACATTTACAATTTACCAAAACCGTTTTCTTTATATGTACGACGATAAATACTTATGGGAATGTTTAGTACACTTATATTCTGATTTCTGCGCCAAAAGCTATGCAATGATTTATTTTTTTTTCGCCTTGTTTTCATTCTTTTTTTACTATTGCATTGATTTTTTATTAGATAATTTTTTTTCTTTCCTTTAAAAAATGAAAGAAGAAGAAGAAGAAATGCATTTGGCATATGAATGCAACAGCAGCCAACAGCTGCAGTCGCATCAGCTTAGCTTGTGTGTGAGAGTTGTTGAAGTGTTTTTCTGCTTGTCACCAATATCACAAGTTTCTCACTTTTTCAAACACACACACACACACACATACACATGATATTGCTCTGCTATTGGAATTTAAGCACTTGTTGTAATAATAGCCATGTAGAGTGGGCATGTGCATGAATTCATTTTGCCAAATGATTGCATTAGATAGTTATAATAAAAAACATCCATTTTTATGTATGGGAATGTATAAATGTGTATTTAAATATATGTCTCTACACAATGAACAAGCAATTTGAAATTTATTTCTGAAATTCAATGCTTGCTGCCGACGTCAGATCAAACAAGCAAGCCAACCAACCAACCAACCAACCAACAAGAGAAACTAATGTTTTTCAAGTGAGGTGTAAAATGTAGAAATATTTCTATTTTCATTTATCACTTATTTGGTATCTTTTTATTTTTATTATTTTTGTAAAATGATACTTTGATGGTATGAAAGCATCTAGTACATATTGTACTACTACTACTATGTAAATACTTGAGTACAAACAAATTTGTCTATGTAAATACAAATAAATACTAGCAAATGGTAAAATAAAATTTAATAAAAGAAATGAAATGCATATTATTTGAATATATTTTATATTCATTTTCATATTTTACATTTTTTGTCGAAATATTTTATGAAATGCAATTTTTCGCTTTGTTTTTTTTTGTTTTCCTATTAAATAGTAAAATATTTCATCATTGGAAAAATATGCAATTGTATACAATTGTATCAGTCTGATTAGAGCTATGGAATTTTATATTCATTTCATTAATTTTTGTATATTTCAATTTTTTGCAATTTTTCATTTATACTTATGCACTCATATGAATGCTCATATGTAGAAAATATATTCACTTAGCTCACTATAATAAAATAACAAGAATTTTCATAATGTTTGTAATATGATTCTAAAATATTCAAATGAATGTAGCAGCTTCATACTCATCTCTTTGAGAAACAATAAAAATATAATATTGTAAAATTGTTCTAAAAAAAAAAATAAAGTACATATTATATATTCAAAAGGGTATAAATAAAATTGCTAATGAATAAAAAGAATAAAGCATTAAATGAATAAAATATTGATTTAAATTTTTTAGTACAATACTGAACATCTTGCTGCACTTGTTATCTTGCAGTAATTTGTATTGAAATTCCAAAATATACCACCGTAGATTAGGCACCCTCTTTCGTTGGCAACTAACATCAGGATCCGACAGGAAGCATTACTTTGGCTCTAAAATATAAAAGTAAGAATGTGTCCCAGCTTGCTGAAACAATTTATGAAGTTTACGGAGACGATGCTGTAGCTAGAAAAACAACAGCGAAGTGGTTGCTGGCTTTCGATCTGATAATTTTGATTTTAAAGATGCTCCTAGATGCGTGGACGTTACTAGGGAACTACGCATTCATCACAAAACAGTTATCAACCATTTGAAAAAAGCTGGATAAACAAAGAAGCTCGATGTTTGGATGCCACATGAATTAACAGTGAGAAATTCAATGGACCGAATTTCCATTTGCGATTTGTTGCTAAAACAGAAAGAAATCGAACTATTTCTGAAACGAATGTGCAAAATATTTCATGGATGAAGCGAGGTGAAGCTTCGCAAGCGGTGGCAAAGCCAGGATTGACACCAAAATGCTGTGTTACTGGTGAGATTGGAAGAGAATTGTTCATTATGAGCTTCTACAACCCGGTCAAACGATTTATTCTGATCTCTACCGTCAACTATTAACGAGATTGAAGCAAGCAATTCAATTCAAACGACAAGAATTGATTAAGAAAAAAGGTGTTGTGTTCCATCATGACAACGCCAGACCACACACATTTTTGATGACCCAGCAGAAACTGAGAGAGCTTGGCTGGGAAGTTTTATTGGATCCACCAAATAGCCAGGACCTTCCACCTTCAGATTATCATATGTTTCAGCCTCTGCAGAACTCTCTTTATGGTGTAAAATTAAATTCCGTAGATGCCTGCAAAACGCAACTGGATCAGTTGCGTTTTGCAACTCCGATAACCCAGGAGTTGTAGACATATGAAATAATGATCAAAAATACCAAAATGTTATCGATCAAAAAGGTACATATTTGGTTTAATAAAGCTCCTTTTGAAATATAATTTTGGTCAAATTTGTAACCGAACTTTTTCGATATATTATCCAAAAAGTAATCTAAATTGTTTGGTAAATTTTTTAATTAATTTTTTTTTTCAAAATCTGATCATCATCTTCTGTTTGTTGCTGTTTGCCATTTTTTCGCTACTTTCACCCCATCCTATTGGTAGCAAATTAAAATTGAATTTGTATTTTGAAGAGTCAACGTTGATTTTAGTCGGTCCATACCCATAGTTTATTCATAGTTCATTTATTTAATTACATATATGAAATTCGGTGATTAACTTATATGGCTCAATGTTCATTCGCACTTAATAATTTGCAATAATTCAAATTCACCTCGAACTCTTATGAAAATTTTTGTTTTGAACGCAAAAATGATTGTTTTATTCGAAATTCCTTACATTTACTGCATTATATGTTAATCATGTCTAAGTGATGGATTTTAAAAGTGATCCCGGACAACTTTTTTTCTTCCATTGCACCTGTCGTCTCTAAATAGTTTCTTGCAGTATACTTTTTCAATCTGTCTAAGTGCATTTGGCATAAAATAATATGGAGTCAAAAATTTCGTATCCATCATTTTTTTTTATTTGATTTGAATATCATACATAGAAATAAACACAGGAACTACATGCATTACAAATTGTTGTTAATTGTTCACTTTAGAACACTCAAGAGCGCGTTTCCCCCCTCGAAAAAAAATGTACAAACACATTCCCCACATCCCCCAACAGCCCATCCAATGCACTAATGTTAAAAGCTGAAAATGTCAAAACTGTTCGTATACATTTTCATTAAAATTACACACACACACACACTCACACGCACACATTCGCATTTATATTGCATGAATATTGTAAAAAAGGGGCAGACATTCGTATAAACGGACAAACAAAAATATCCGTCTGAAAATTATTATTAAATTAACGTTCGTACTAAAAGCTTTTTAATAAATACAAGTACACCAACAACATCAACATGCAAAACGAAGTGACAGGCGATCAACCTGAAAAAAGAGCACAATTCGGTAGAAATGAGTATTCCTTTAGACAGAGTAGTGTATCCCTTTTGAACAGAAGGTTGAAAGTATTTTCTATTTCAAAAGCGATGAGTATCGCATTAAGGTTATTTCGACTACTCTCTACCATAGTATTAGGTAGATGAGAGGGTTCCCAACTAGTGATGGTGTGATAAAACCAACAACCAGTACGATTATTATCAGCAGTGTGTTTTTTGCCTGAGGGTGGCACCCTCATTCATTTATTCTTCATCCGTTTCATGGATACATTTTGGATGAAACAAAATAAATTTAAGCGTAAATATCTACATATGAAGGTATAAACTTAAAAGCTATGTCATGTTAACTTAACATATCACTTTTAGCCTAATTCTATTATTCACCTAAAATTGTTCTTATACTCGTTCATAGTTGTCCCATTTATGAAATGCTAATACGAACTTTGAATATTTTCATTAAAATTTTCTTTGTTATCCTTTGTTCTCATTTATGCGATTGTAGCTTATGGATTCTGGTTGTTCTTGTACATAGATTTCATATTGCTTTATTATGCTGATTGCCAGTTTTTACATGAATCAAAAATATCACGCTGTGCTTCATAGACGAGAATTTATTATCGGAAACCAGATTTTCATGAATTTTATATCGCCTAAATGTAATACATCATCAAAGTAATCGAATATTTGAAGAAATTTACATTGAATTATTGAAATATTTGTCACCGTACCCATTTAGAATAATTATAAATTTAATAATGCCCTTTAACACCAACCACACCACCACCATCATCATTGATGGTCATAAACAGCATTAACAGAGAGAAACAAAAGCGAAAACACATACAAGCTCAAACACACAAAATACATATCCTGCGGCGTTAGATTGTACCAAGTTGAATTACTTTGACGCATAAAGTATTCAAATTTAAAATCGCATAGACCATGTATATTTTGTAATCGTGTGTATGTGTGTGTGTGTGTGTAAGTTTGTTGAAAGTACATATCCTGCGGTGTTTTTAATTATTCCAAAGCAAGCAAAGGACACTTGTTAATATTATGACGATATTTGTCTAATTAAAACACATGCATATGATTTTAAATAAATATAAAAATTATTGGTTTTTATTATTTTCATATTAACTAAGAATATATGCTACATGTGTAAGTATAATTTCATTATTTATTAATACAACTAACAAAGTGTATTATTATCAATCAATTCTTTAGAGTGTTATAACTATAAGTAGGTATTTGTATACTCGAGCGTTTTTGCGCCTATTAGTATGCAACCAAATTTTTTTTTCGTTTAAAAATTGCACTCAAAAAACAATAACCATTTATAAAAATGGAGAAAAAATCAAAATCCAATTGGTCAGCTGTTTATAGTGGCCTTCTTTCTATCTCTCTCTCCCTCTGCATTTTACTCTTATTCGCGCAAACATTTACGCAATTCATCAAATAAAAAGAATTAAAATGCATGTTATTTTGCCCGTTTGCATTAACTCTTTTACTCTTCTTTTCATTCATTTATTCATTGTAACAAGGATTGAAGGAGAAACACCAAAAAGGACAACAAGTAGCAAGAAGTTGAAGTACCAATTTTCTGCATAAAAGCATGAAAACATATGAAAAACTATACAAAATGTTTTAAAAAAGGTGAACAGGAAAAAGAAAAGAGCATGAATATTTTCAATACGTAGTGTATACATATATACACGTAATGTATAGTATGTTGCATATATGATGAGTAAGTACTCGCCAGACTTGTCGATAGGCAAATGGCACTAATCGACAATCTTTTCGTCATACTTATCTACTTTTCTGTCCCCTAGTAATCTAGAGCCGTGCCAATAATGAACATGTCAAGTCGTTCATAATGGCTGCTGGAAAAGCTAAAAATATGAAAAAGAACGCAAAACGTCACTAAACCATAGCTATTTCGCTATACTTGATGGACTAACTACTTTACTGTCTCTTAGTAATGCACACACGCGTCATTTCAATAATATACATGCTCATCGGGAAAAAACAGTCGTTGAAAAGCCGATTATGTTAGACGAACATCCACCGTTCATTGCAACATTTTATTGTTGTTCTCTTCTTCGAATAAAAATCAAGCAATTTGTTCGTGTTTTACCGTTATAGAAAGGTTTGACAAAAGTTACCCTGAATGGTAACAATTTACCCCATCTTAGGACATGAACATGTCGAATTCGATAGCTACTCTCACTCTCACTCTCATAGTAGATTGAAGAGAGACAAACGTAGTTCAACAAGAGCTTGTGAATTCGGTAGTTCGTCACTAGTTACACTCACTGCAGGGTACATTTTCATATACATATGCATATGTATGTACATGCAATCGAGTATAAATAAATGGGAAAAATTGTATCAAAGGAAAAATAAAGTTCATTCAGTTGTGCATAAACCGAAATGCAAATAAATGTTACTGATGCTATTGCTGCTCTTGTGGTAGTATATGACGAGTGAAATCTTCTTACATGTATATACGTAGATACACATGTATGTATAGTACATGTGAAAGTAATTAAAGTGACCATATTGCAATTGTTTTTCATTATTTTTATTTGTTTGTTTTCTTCGCATTTTGCAAGAGCGGAGATCGTTGATATCGAAATGAATGCAGTTTAGAAATTTTAAGTCACAGAGGTACGATATCTGCAATGTAGGAGTCCCAAAATTACTAGAACAAGTCGTCAGAAACAGTCGTCAAAAAAACAAAAGTATTACTATCGGAAATGAGGAGGAGTGAGAGGAGAAAATTGTGAAAATTCTGTTTTATATTTCTGTCGAATGGATTAATGTCGAAAAAAATGCAATTAGATCGAAATCATTATGCGGTATTTTTCGGCATTATTGTACAAATTTATGAAGGCTCTCATCAGGTTCACATCATTCAATGTACCAAGCCTCTTGCTAGGCTATCCATAATATTTCTGCATACAAATATTTTCTGCGTGGTTGGCCTTCAGATGAAGCGCAAAGATCGCATACTCCAATATATTAATCCTTAACTCGTATGTATTTATGCAATAATGTCAAAATTAAATTTTGAAAAAATCACAATTTCGACATGATTGCAAAAATATTTCCAATAATGTCAAAAAATATTTGTTCCCTTTAGCATAAAAAAACATTTCGACATTATTGCACTTTTTTTATATATATATTAAATATTTTTTTTTTTTATTAAATCTGGATAATATCGAACTAAAATGTAAGTTCACCTACGGAGTCATCAACTTACAAAAATTTTATTAATATCACAAATGCGTTAATTAACAAATCATGGTCACCTTATAAGTATGCATGTTTCATCTTATATACAATACTAGTTGTTGAAGGTTGTAGGTCGGATATCATTCATACATACACTTATATATATTGTATGTATATACAGAATATATTGGCACACATTTAATTAAATATCATATTTTTAATAAATAGTACAATATTATTAGTAGTAATAATAATAAAATATTTGCCGACTTTTTTTACATTCCTGTTACATTTAGTTTTTTAATAAACGTTTATTTTTGTAAGCCTCATCATGAAATTATTTTGAAAAGAGGCTTAACATTTCTGTTATAAAAATTGCATTGTAGTTATGTGATAACAATTTTTCTTAAATTATACGAATGTATTCGTTTCAATTTGAAATTGTATTAAAATTGGTAATACTTTTTTCATTAAATTGCACTGGCCCTGGACACTGTAAATTATATTCACTGAAGTGATTATTTTACAACAGGTTATCTATTATTAAATTATATTTTCGTCAATATTCTGTAAAAACGTTAAAAAAAGGCGTAAAACTGAGTGAGCAAATAGTAGTCATTTTTTTCATATCAATATTCATTTAGCCATTTTTCTGTTATTGCGCTTTTCATTTATAAACATGGCTAATTGATTACATTACATAAAAGGTGACATTTTACAGTAGTTTGTTTAGTGATTGCTTTCTTAATTTCCAGAGTATATATTTTTTTCTACAAAGTAAATTAAAATTGTAAAATATTCCCTTTTTGTTGTTGTTGTGTTTTTTTATCAAGACGAAATAATCTACTTAATCTAAACAATTTCTAAGTTTGTAAAATAAATGTAAATAAATTGCTTGATCTGCCTCTTCTTCTGCGTCCTCCAGCGGGTGCCGAATCAAATACTCTCTTAGTTGAAGCATTTTCTTCCATTCGCTCGACATGGCCCAACCAGCGCAGCCGCTTTTCTCTCGAGAACTCTAAGAATCCTCTCATTCGAGGTGGAAATTGTCCAGGCTGTTCTGCGCCATATGTTAGGACAGAAATAATAAGGGATTTGTAAAATTAGAAATTTAAAATCGAATCCACATTATCCCAAAAATTTTACAGAGAATATCTATGATAAAAATTTAATACCTCAATGCTATTTTGTTTGTGATTATATTCGATAAAGAGAAAAAATATTAGTATTTTACTATCATCATCACTTTTTCTGAGCTTTGTCACAGAGTTCTTTAAGAAGCTTTTTCATGGGAAGTTGTTACTGTCGGAAGAATTACCAATTGCTTGCCGACAGGTGGGTACCGTTCGAAAGAAAAATCTTATCGATATTAAATTTGTTATGCATCAGCCGGGGATTGAACCACGACCTACAGATCAGAAGACGAACACTCTAACCACTGAGCTACGGCACCCAATAGCTTTTATAAATATTTTTAATATTAATTCCTCTAGCTGAGCTCATATTATTATCCATGCACTTCCGTATATTTTATACCTTCATATTTGAATTATGATTATAAATTTCCAAACTAATTATTATCAAAAACATGTTGAAAGTTTACAATTTTACAATTATGCATGCAGTCTTTTGTTACTAGTTATTTTCACTACATAAAATAAAAATATGAAATCAAATAATACATTTCATTGTCTTAAATTGTTTAAAAAAAAATAAAAAACAAAATAAATAAAACATATTTACTGCATTGTTGATTGTTCGTATATTATACCTTGATATTATATGTACATATAAAATATATTTCTCATATTATTATATTCATTTTCGACAAATATAATTTAATACCTATTTTATCCTTATTTCCATCATTTGTTACTTGAATGAACATTTACATACATATTCGTCGATTTGAATATGTACGTAGTAGTAAAAATTATGCATATGAGCATAAGAATGAAACAATGTTGAAATAAAATACGTATATTTGCATTGAAAAATACTAGATACTATCATACAATGCTATTAGTGTTACAATAAATATGTAGTATTCATTTATTCAATAGAATGAATTTATTAGTTACCTACATATATTATCTCGCAAATATTTTAGGTATATATGAGAATTGAAATTAGTGGAATTTTGAGCTTACTCCATATTAAATAGTTTGTAGAGCAGCTCAGATTACTCCATTTATTCGCATAATTATTTTTCACTAAAATTCAACTAATATTATAACAATTGAATGTCAATATACCATTTAGTATAGAAATATTAAAAAGTAATCGTCTCGAAAATATTCGTTACTAATCACTAATCAAAAAACTCATATTCAAAATAATACAAATAGAAAAATTATATTAATAAATTATAATAATAATATTATAATAATATAGTATACCAATATTAAAAAGTAATCGTCTCAAAAATATTCGTTACTAATCACTAATCAAAAAAACTCTTATATTTAAAATAATAAAAATAGAAAATTTATAATAATAAATTATAATAATAATTATATAATATTATAATTATATTGTATACCAATATTAGAAAGTAATCGTCTCGAAAATATTCGTTACTAATCACTAATAAAAAAAAATCTTATATTCAAAATAATAAAAATAGAAAATTTAGAATAATAACAATAGGTAAGTTATATTTAAAATGAAAAACTACTGCAAACAAATACTTTTGGGAATCACCACCAAATCGACCTACCTCAACAATAGAAGCAAATGAATAAATAGTAAAGTGTAAGCAAAACACAATGTACAATATATGTATGTATGTAGTAGTAGGATATGTAGTTTCAATAGTAGTCAGTAGTCATCATCTTGCATATATTTATAGTTAAATATGCAAAATGCATGTCTAACTATTGGATCGACACAATCAACAGAGACACATACATATAAATACACACACACACACACACGTTCACATTATCATTGAAATGGACAGTTATAGCAACAGATAGAGCAAAAGTAAGCGAGCCAGACAGATATGTATGTATGTACGAATAGACAAGCATGCACTTGGGAAAAATATGTATGTACACAGATATACAGAGATGTATGTAAGATGATATAAAAGTGGTTGAGTGATGCTTATTGAAATAAAATTTCGAAAAATATACAGATAAATACAATAGTTCATATAAAATAATAGCCATTACTTATAATGATAGGTAGATATGTATGAGGAGTATTTGTGTTTGACAACAAAATACAAGTAGATACTACTACGATATTTACTATTTGGTTACACATATCCTAACAAGTATGTTATGAGTATGGATAAGTGTATGTTGCTAAGAAGCATTGAAGTGCATAATGGGTAATTGTATGTCAAAGTGTATAATATTTTTGAACATCACACATACGCACACACACAAAAACACATATAATCTTAACAACAATCAATGTCATATGTTTGATGTAAAGTAGTTTTTGTTATACACAAATTTTTTTCCATTTACTACTTACTACTGATTCAAGTATCCCCATCTATATACATACTTAAAGACTATCTAAGAAACCACTTATCAAACATGTTGTCTATTTAGCTGCTGTGTCTGGCTAATGGAACAAATATATGTGGAAGCAACTTGGTATCAGAAATATGTAGAATTAAAAATTGAACTTATTTTCAGAATATTCTAAAGTGTTGTGGAGAAAGATGTGGAGAATATGGTCAGTCCACAGTGTAATACTTCAGTCATATCTGTTCTACACCTATACAGAAATTAAATAAATTCATAGTATAAAAACTCAACAAAATTGAGGAATTCAACTTCCAATATCAGCATATCATTCCAACTTCCAACTTCCAATATCAGCATATCATTCAATCTAAAGGTGGATATAAATGGGGTTTTTCACGACTTTTGAATTGTTTTAGACCTTAAAGTATGCAATTATACTACAGTATTGAAAAAAGTGAAATTTGAGCAGAAATTTCATATTTAAATTTGAAATTTAAATTTAGTAGTTCCATAAAAGAATATTAAAATCAAAATTACGCCAATAATACTCCCCCTTAAATTTGTTTCAATTGAAATGCATTCACGTTTGTTTTACATGAATTACTCATTGAGAAAAGGTCTCCCAAAAGTATGCAAAACAATATGATTTTATTTGAACCCATTAATAATTCAATACTCTAAGGCTACTTACTATCTGCAAAGCAAGAATATACTTCATACACACACACACATCATTTGATTGTGAAATTATATATTTACCTAAAGCCTTTTCAAATAACATTGTATATACAACAATCATATTAAATATTGCAATGCAAGCGATTCAATATCAAAGAAAAACAATAAAAATAGTGATTGTAGTATACAAAATAGAAAGTAATACTAACAATTGGTATAATATTATTACATACTTTTAGGCGAGTCACTCTTTTCATATATACATTCATAGTACTTACTAAGGACTTTAATGATTTTCTTCAAAATGAACGACGATTGCTTGCGAATGAAGAATACATTAAGACGACTTATTGTTTACTTTAGCCAAATTGCAGTCGCACCAGACAGCAGGCTATCACAAGGGTAATCAAACAAAAGGAATTCTTCTAGTCTGCAAAACATTGCAAACTAACAAAAGCAAACGCAACGCAATTAAAGAACGAATAGTAAACGATAGCAAAAAAAAGAGGACGAGCGATTGTATGTATAGGTACATAATTTTGAGATTGAATGTTGCCACTATTGCCGCTGCTGTTATTACGATGACTTATTATAATTGTAATAATATGCGAAGAAACATAAAAGTATTCTTCAGTTTTCAGTTTTTTTTTTCTTGTCTTTCTGTTGGCTTTCCCTTTTCTATTCATTTATTGTTTGTACTCTTTTGTAATCTTTTATAATTTTTGAAGTTTTGCTAATGATTTATTGTAAATACGTACATATTTTCTTGTATGTTCTTGCTCATTTCTTATTTACAAACATTGTCTACTGCTAGTACGTACTTGCCTACTACTATTCTACTCCGATATTGATATAAATATTTTTGCATGTTCAGTTGTGCATTGAAGCATGTATTTAGTTAGGTAGGTACATATTTACTTTTTGCATTTTATGAATAATATTTTCTACAAGTCCCCTCTTCATTTATGGTAGACTTTGAAGAATTTGACTACGTTAGAATTTGAGGAAGCTGAAATGGTAACAAGAAGAAAAAATGTAGAAATAATTAAAAATCCTGAAAGTAAAATTATTATTGGTAAATAGTTAGTATTATAGTTTTAATTAATAATTCATTCTATAGTTCAACAATTTATAAAGAAATGAGGAATTTTGATGGCATAAGTATCGTATTGTGGTATGTAGCTGGTCACGAATCTCCACTAGCACAGTGAAATATATGATATACCCCCATTATCTATTCTGAATGAACATTTTTTGCTTCTCTCATATCCACCTTTTATGGGGTGGAGATAGGAGATAATAAGCTCTATCTCCACATCTCAAGAAGATTGCCATACAAATTGTTCGAAATAACACCTGAAAATCAACAAACAACCAAATAGCTGCCCAGGAATCCAACTAAGAGAAATTAAATGTAAATCCATGAATTTTTCCTCCATAACAATTCATCTAAATGTACCCAACTCGTCTGTACCTCTACTCCTTAGGTAGGGGCTCCCATTACTTACTTACTTATGTGGCCGAAAATAACATTCTTCGCCAGCCATCTCTGTTCTTCGCTAGCTGGCGCCAGTTAGAAATTCCAAGCGCCATCAGGTTCTCAAGTACTTGGTCTTTCCACCGAATATAACACCTTCTTCGCTGGAGCGTGTTCTTCCATTCGCTCGACATGACCTAGCCAGCGCAGCCGCTGGATTTTGATGCGCTTTACTATGTCAATATCGGCATACAGCTCGTACAGCTCATGGTTGTACCTTATTCGGTACTCGCTACCAACGCAAATAGATCCAAAAATCTTGCGTCAGACTTTTCTCTCGAAAACTCCAAGCATTCGCTCGTCCGAGGTGGAAATTGTCCAGACTTCAGCGCCATATGTTAGTACAGGAATGATGAGAGACTTGTAGAGTGTAGTTTTCGTGTTTCGAGAGAGGGCTCAACTTCTCAATTGCTTACTTAGCCCTTAGTAGCACCTGTTTGCAAGAGTGATCCTTCGCAATATCTCCAGTCTGACGTCATTACTGCTGTTAATGCTGGTTCCAAGATAGACAAAGTCCCGTACTACTTCAAAAGCATAGTTGTCAACAGTGACATGCTGTCCAAGATGCCGGGGGCTCCCATACATAATTTATATTTTTTATAAAATTAGCTATCACCGCTCACAGATTGTACCCAAGGAGGAGCAATGTAAGACCAATTCCTATTCATTTTTACACCCCACCTTTACCTCCCTTTACCTCCTTTACGCTGAAATATAAAGGAAACAAAAATTAACTTGAAAACAAAATTATTCCTTTTAATTATTTATTTATCTTATTAATTTTTTTAATTTTTATTTTTATTTTAATTTTATTTTAAATTTTAAATTTTGTTTTGTCTGACGACGTGAAGTAATTTTGCTACTTGTTTCGGCTCAACACGTTGTTATAGTTATCCATTAATTTCCAGCCCCTCTCTTTGGTACCAATGACTAGGTATAATCTGTGCTGATTTTTTGTACTCGCTGGTAATCTTCTCGCTCTGAGACACTTCAGAAAGAACCTTGAAATCAATGGAAGACTATAACAACGTAAAATAATTTCGCTCCACTTCTTCAACGCCAATCGCAATGAGTATAATCTACACTAAAAATAATCATAAAAAAAAAAATAATCATATTACTAATGATCTCCATATCTTCTCGTTTGTTGTAGCTCATTTACCAATACAATCGCCTTCGTTCGTTGTATTCCTATATCCTATATATTGACAAACATTTAATCATTGGATATTTGCCTACCTACCATAGAAATAAGTAGAATTAATAATTGTACCTATGCAAAGACAATCACAAATATGTCCAAGTATGACCAATTTAAGATTCGAAATTATCTCATATAACCAAAATTCGAAAAATTTAATTTGAATTTCATAGAACTGAATCAAAAAGGATACATGTGCATTACCACCACCACATACTTAAGTACATAATACTAAAAGCAATAACTACGTTACTATGGTATTGTACATATACAATAACTTGCATATTTTTCCCATTGCCTATTACTGTTTGCATATGTACAATATATGTACATATTACATATGCTTGATATTTTCGATTGCAGTATCTATCTATACTATGCTTATGTAGGCTTTGCTCTTGAAAGAGAACTATTTTTGTTCTTTCCAATGAGTTTATTCATAATCTCATATGACATGAGTTAATGCATAGCAGACATATGTGATTATGTTTGTAAGTAAGCAGTTGACTGATTTCAATGTGAATGAAATGTAAGCAACTAGTTTCTGAAATACAAATAAACAAATGGACATTTTTCATGAAGCTTTCTTCAAAAATTTCAAAAAGAGTACCCAATTTAGATTTTCCTAACTATGTAACAATATGGAGAATAGTATATGACTTCTTCATCAAAAGTATGACTTACCTATTTTTTAATGCATCGAGCTTAAAGTTTACAAATCTGTACGATTTTTTTTTATAGTGGAAATACTTTTTCTTCAAAATGTATTACTACACAGAAATCGTTTTCCATTCTGATTTTAGATCAAAATTTAAATATTTCATATCTATGTTTGGCATATTTTATTTTAATTTAAAAAAATGTTATATTTACATTCTGAACTCTCATAAGAAGAAATGATTGTTTCACATAATAAAATAATAAGATATATCTCCATGGTCTACCAACTGTTAGTCCAAGGCTGCTTTGATTTGCACGCGGATCTAATTTCCAATATATTGACAATGGTTGTTTGATGCATTAAGTAGAAATTAAAAAAAAAATTATAAATATGTGGCACTTATAAGCCCCAAAGGGCTCATTGACCGATCTTCTCTTCCATTACTGCTACGAGTGTTAATTTTTGGACAGTATTAGAAGGTACACACTTATTTTAGCCGGTTTCGAACGGCAGAACTCTTGCGACATCACTTTTTCTGAGTTTTGTCACAGAGTTCTTTTAGAAGCTTTTCCATGGCAAATTGTTACTGCCGGAAAAATTGTCAATTGCTTGCCGAAATTAATTGCAATCTATTTAAGAGTAAATACATTCAAAAGTTATTAAGTCAAGGTCCACTCCAAACGCACATGCAGTGGTTAGGCGGAAAGTGATAGAGAATGTATATTACAATGTTCGATTTTGAGAAAATGCTCTAATAATGAAAATCTTCTCAATTTGTATTACTTTGCAATATGAGTTCTTACGAGTACTGAACAAAATGATTTCTGCTTCCATTGAACTCATTATGTTAGTTCAGTAAAGCTGTAATGCAATTTGAGAACATGATTCTTGGTTCCAATGAACTCATTATGTTAGCTCAATAATGCTGTATATATTATTCTTTAAGTTCCATATTCATGGCTAATTCAAATACTTTTCTTTAGAGGTTTGAGAAAAATTTCACATTAATTCGTATTTCAAAGGTTCAAATCTTCTATGAATATTTTCTCTGTAAACTTTTGCGCTTGTCTCAATGTCCCAATGTAAACTGTCCTAGAGGTTAGTACAAACGAAAGCTTCATGCAGCTGTCACCTTTGGTTGTCACCTTTCGCACCCTGGCAGAAGTATTTCTCTGAACATGTCCATCATATAATAACGACTTGACTGCACCTTTAGCTTCCAAATCACAATGTCTCGGTGCTCAAACTTCTATTGTTGTATATAATAATTTAATAATTTCCTAAAATATTTGCCAGAAATGTTCTTTAAATAAAACAACAAAAAACTATAAACGAATATGCGAATAAATTCACCGTCAAATATCAGCATTCATTTTCTACATCACTAATTGTAAACTATAAATATTGTAGTTGTATTTATTTTAAGTGTACTTTCTAATGCATTTTGCACTACCAAAATAATGTAGCTTTTTATAGGCTTTGATCTAATCCCAAATCGCACTGAACTGATATATTAAGTCAGTATACTTTTGTGTATCGCTTCACACGTAGCTACATAAATTAGAAATATAGAAATTGAATATTGTTTACAAATATGCATTTTTCATGTGCATATCAAATATATCTCATAAACATATATTCTTTAGGCAGTGGTGTATCATATCGTACGGTAACCGCCGAACTAATTAATGAATTTTTATTGATTTTTACATTAATAATTTCTTGTATAACTTTTATATTCAAACAAAACAAAAATATCAAACATATTCGTTAACATTGATAAAATATAAAATAAATAAGTAGAAAACGCCACTGTTGCATTTACATCCTTTTGCTAGTCATGATGGTTGATGCATCTATACGATACATTTAGAAAATGTTCTTGTTGAAATTCAATTACAATTTGCATATTGCATCTTTCAGAATCAAAAACAACAACGAATAAAAGAGGCTTATTGTTATAGTAGTATGTTTTGTATGTAGTTTATGATACAAGCAAACTTTTTACCTTTTACAGGTAGGTGCATATCTATTCATCTTGTTGCCACAAACACCCCATATGTAGTTCTTTAGGTTCTTTTCTGCAAGAATGCTAATTGTATTCCATTGATTGTAGGCTACATTTAAAGAGCATTTGAAATAACAAATAGGAAATGTATAATGTTCATAGGCCTCAGAACTTATGTTCATACAAATATATAGGGTTTGCCAATAGGAACATATTTTTATGGAAATATAGGAATCAATATTGGTCAAATGACTTTAAGACAAATTAACTTGAGAATTTCATGTTAATTTAAATACCACCAAAAGTGATTGGAATGATCGGGAATGATCAATTGATCATCCTCCGTGAGAGGTCCTCTGTGAGGATCTACAATACTTATGAGCTGAATATTCACTGCATTTACGAATTGTAGGACATGTAGCATCAATTTATGAGTGTTTTTTTTAATAATACTGTTAATTTTGGAAAACCCATTGTGTATATATATGCATGTATGAACAAAGTTTATTGTCAAATACCAGTTTGACATTTTGAATTTAATTTCACTTTTGTTACAATCACTATACATAGTTTTATGTAGCTAGCCACTGTCAAGAGATTTATGCATTGATGTTCTTGTATCGCATTGAAAAGGTAATGTCATTCGTTATCTTATTAGCATCGTGGTCAGACTCATTCTATTGGCAAACGAAATATTTTCTCTTTAACTACATATAGTATGAGAAAGAATTTATAATACTGTGGCAAAAAGCAATATTGCTTTAAGTCTATTATATGAGTACAAAAAATTGGCACCATAATTATCTGGCCATATGGACTCATATGATAACTTACTCGACTTAAGCAGTTTAGGTTTCTACAACGTACTATTTTGTCGAATTTTATGTGCAATATCCAATATTCTTCTACCATTGCTGATTGTTGATTGACGTGGATGTATTTTGTCGTTCTTTCATTCAGCATTAATAGATTAATTAATATATTAATAGATTAATAAATGACACCAAGATATTTTTTTTACCAAAAGGCCTAATATCGGCATTTAGTCGGTACTGATTCAAGTGATTGACCATCGTTCTAGGTGATTTATAGATGTGATTACCAAAATTTTCTCATCTTTCCGATATTATTTATTTATTTGGTAACTACGAGTGCATATTAATTTTGGCCCTTTATATAACTTTTCCCCGTTTCGAAAAAAAAAACTCTAAAGATGTCCTATCCAAAACTCAAAGCATCTTCTTACTCGAACTCAATCGTGTCCAAACTTATGCTTCATCAGCGAAAATGTATTGCTAATATAAATAGGTTCATGCGGTTTATTTTCGAAAATTGAATTTTTATTGTAATTGTAATTGGTTATACATTCAATGTTCAAAATATTGTCCGTCGCTAGCCACTACTTTTTTCCACCTTTCTGGCAGTATACAGTTTCCGTGTCGGAAGAAGTCGATATGTTTTAAGGTAATTCATGAATCGACCCAATTTTTGGCTCTTTGGTAAGAAATAAAGCGGTGTTTTTCAAGCTGGGTGTCATCAATCGGAACAAGTGGTAATCTGAAGGAGCAATGTGGCGGGTGGAGTTTCTAATTACATTTTAATGGGCGCCGCTACATGTGGCCGAGCATTATTATGTTGCAAAATAACTTTGCCGTATCTATCGGCATATTGCGCCCTCTTTTGTCGAAATGTTTGGCTCAAACACATCAATTTATGTCGGTACATGTCCCCTGTGATCGTTTGAACAGATTTCAACGGCTCATAATACACCACATCCATCAGGTCCCACCAAATACAGAGCATAATCTTCTTGGCATGAATGTTCGGCTTGGACGTCAATGATGAAGCATGGCCGTGGTATCTATGCGTTGCCCGACTTTTTGGATTATCGTAATAGACCCCTTCTTTTTTGTCGTCGGAGCAGTTTCTCACACGTGAAAAAAAAACTGTTTTCAACGTCTCTTAGCTTCAGTTCAAAGGACACTCAATTTCCTAACTTTCGGATCATTCCCATTGCGTTTAAATGATGGCAAATGGTTGGTTGGGTGACTCCAAGTGTTTTTCCGAGTTCATCTTGCATTTGTGATGAATCTTCATCGAGCCTTGCTTCGAATTCTTCATCCTTAACCTTTAGTGGCGTCTTCCAAATCAAAATTGCAACTTTTAAATCGTACAAACCATTTCTGGGACGTTTATTCCACTAAAGTACGATGACCTACGGCAACCTTTTTCTTCATATTGAAATAATGAAGTAAAAGTCCCCGTAAAAACACAATATTCGGTACAAACGTTTACATTTTCACACAGCACACAGCAACTGTGTTGTTTATACTTCAGCGAAATGACAGATACTGAAAAAGAAAGCCCAATGATGACATTTCAAATGATGGTGTTGCCAGAAGAAACAATGGAATAATAAACTAGTAGCGACATCTGTTATCAAATGCGCACGATCTTATTTATACTATATAACTATTTGCGGAATATATGTATATAGGTAGAGTCTTTTTCTTTTTGCTCTTCGAGCAACTGATTTCCGACATGACAAGTTTAAACCATATATCACATTCACAGGGTAATGAATGCTAGATAGGAGGAATTGATTAGTGGCCACTCTGCATTTTATAATAACTACTATAATGTAGAGCCTGATATCTATTAAAATGTGAACATTGTCTGAATTATTAGCAACTGACATCCTCGAAGCAGCCTTGTGACATCTTATGAAGCTAAAATACCCAAATAGCTCATACCTTTCAGATATTTCGCCATAAAAATGGCACGTAAAATATTATACTTTATTATCCTGAATTATGTCTGCATCTACTGTATATTTGTATATATACTTTTTTACATTTTTTTAGCTATTTAAATTAGTTTCAAAATCATGATTGTGCAAAAAATAAAAACAAGAAACGAAAAAAGAAAAATAGAATATTATTTTATGAAAGCTTTTATGTTGAGGTTTTCAGAATATAATCTTACATACATATTAGCATACATAATACACCAACGTAGGTACCCAAGTACGTGTGCACATACCATGTGGGCCCTATTTGCACCACTAATACTTCGTGTGTTCCATTCTACATATATGTTCTTTGATCTTGTGGCATGAAATGTCAAAGTGACAGCGGTTAAAATGGTCACTTTATACATTTATATTTTTTCATATTTTCTCCTCTTTTACTCTTGCTCTCACCTCTCCTTTCTGTTGCACTCTATTTTATTTGAAAATCTAGAAAATCATATTAAAAAGGTACGAATATGTATATACACAAAAGTTTGCAACAATAATTTGTTTCTTTTTTGTCTCAATCTACTTCTTCCTCTTTCTTTTTTGCTATGCCATGATTTACTGGATGTCCAAGCAGCATATTTGTGTTTTATTATTTTTGTTTTCTATTTTGGTAAAAGATTTTTTAGTACGAAATGAAAATCATACATAGTTTTAAAAATATGTATTATGGTATTGAAGATGTCAGCTCATTTTAGTAAATACAACCACTGGTATGTGTGACATGCTCGAATATGACATTTTAGTTTTTTTTATTACCTTAACATGCTGCTAGCAGTGACTACCTGTAATTGAGGTGTGAAAGATTCTTTCTTCTATTATGAAAGAGGTTATTTTCATTCATAGCAAATGACAGTGGCACCACCTACAATTAGTTCTTCTAGTATTTGTATTACTTAACAGTGGAGTATAGGTAGAGAGTAATATTAGTTCGTATATGGTTTTATATTTAACTTTAATTATGCTATCAACACTGTCCGAAACAGAAATGTTATGGTTGCTTAAATATGTGATATTTGAAAGTAATCTTTGTGTTTGTAAAAGCTCTATTTACACCTCCCCCCATGTATGCAGTACATACAATTCATATATGAATACTTTTAGTTAATAAGTTTTAAATAGAAAATGTCAAATGTGGTAAATTTTACTTAGAGTAAATTGACTACATGTATGAATATGGCAAAAATTCATAACAAATTTTGAAACAAATTTAATTTATTTTTCTTCATTTGATAACAAATACAAGTTTGGAAACACCCTATGTTTGGCCTGATTTACCAACACATCATTGCTGACGAAACGATGATAATGAGAAGATAGAAAGTTCTCCAATACGAATGACCATCTTTAGTGCATTGCTAAAGCTGCAATCTAAGAGTTATTTTTAAGAATGGATTCAACAATCTGAAATATATAATTTTCTATTAGAAACATAAATCCTAAATCCTAAAACCTAAAATCATAAAATGCATCTGAAATTTGGGCTCGGTCCGCAGAAGGTTACAGAAGAAGCCTATGGTGATTGATTTTAGTTTAATATATTTCAAAGCATATAAGGAGTATTCTTTCAATAATGAACGACTATGTGCTTGTACATTCTTCAGTCAATCAATTTACTTTAACCCTAATATCAGGTGTAGTAAAAAGAAATCCATTACGATAGATGGCGTTAGAAAGATAGAGTTTCGTGCTCAGTAAACTTTTCAGTAAACAGTATTGTTTGAACACGAGTCAAAGATGGACACCCGTAAAGAGAAAATATATCAAATTTTGCAGTTTTTCTTCGATAAAGGCGAAAACGCAAGCCAGACGGCTGAAAATGTGAATAGTGTTTATGGTCCTGATACTGTAACAGCCAATTACGTGCAATTTTGGTTTCGTTGATTCCGTTCCGGTAATTTTGATGTTAAAGATGCAAGGTCAATTGTCAAAAGTACCGATAAAATAATGGAAATCGTCTAGTCTGACCGTCATGTAAGCACTGCTTCTATTGCCCAGGAGCTAAACATTGCACAAAAAACCGTTTGGAACCATTTAAATAAGGCTGGATGCAAAAAGAAGCTCGATGTAATAGTGCCACACGAGTTAACGCAAAAAAACCTCATGGACCGAATCACAACAAAGTCGATCCATTTCTTAAGCGGATGGTTACTGGTGAAGAAAAGTGGGTCACTTACGACAACGTCAAGAGAAAACGGTCGTGGTCGAATCACGGTGAGCTGGCGCAAGCGGTGGCCAAGCCGGGATTGACAGTCAGGAAGGTTTTGCTATGTGATTGGTGGGATTGGCAGAAAATCATCTACTATGAGCTGCTCCTCTACGGCCAAACTCTTAATTCGGACCTGTACTGTCAACAATTGGATCATCTGAAGGAAGCAATTGCCCAGAAGCGGCCAGATTTGGCCGATAGGAGGGGAATTGTGTTCCATCAGGACAACGCCAGACCACACACATCGATAGTGACTCGTCAGAAGCTCCGGGAGCTTGGCTGGGAGGTTTTTATACATCCACCTTATAGTCCAGACCTGGCATCAAGTGATTACCAGCTGTTCCTGTCTATAGCTAATGATTTTGCTCGTGAAAAGTTCGCCTCAAGAGAAGCTCAAGAAATCGACTTTCCCAGTTTTTTGCCAATAGAGACGAGGGTTTCTATAAGAGTGACATTATGAAATTACTTTCAAAATGGCAATAAGTTATCGAACAAAACGGTTCATATTTGACCTAAATCGGATCATTCTAACTATGCTGAATAAAACCTTCAAATTAATGCAAAAATAATGCATTGCTTTTTACTAGACCTTCTATAAACATCTAAAAGCCTCTGAAAAGATATAGAGAAGCCAGACTAAACTGTCTTGTGCATTTCGGCTCGATATGTGAGGTTATACTTGAGTCAGAGAACTACATAATGCCAAATCAGGTCACGATGAATTGAATAGTTTAAATATATTTTAGTCTTGCTAATAATATTTTCGACAGTGCACTCCTGAAGGAATTCAGGTCAACACCTATTTTCATCTCCAGACAACCAGGAAAGTGTGAATGTATAACGATTTGAAGTGTCTCAAAGTTCGAAGTAGTCCACACAACTGGATTAGAGGCGATGATTTTTCGCAAGCGGTTTGTGTCAAAAACTTTAAGGACGATGACCCTTCATCAATACACAATGTTTTCCAAAAGTCTCCAAGAGTTCCACCGTCAGTATGCTCTAATTTTTTATTAGAATTTTTCACAATTTCTGCCTGAAGTATCTCGAAAAATTATAGACTAAATTCCATCAATCTTGCAATTCTTTCATATAAAATTTTTCTATTGTATGCAGGGGAACCAGCTTTGTCTTCGATGTGAAAATTTTTTTAAAAAATTTTGCTGAAAGCAAATTAATTGCAAAATATTTTCGATTAATTTGTATAAATTTTTTCATATTTTCTAATATGCATTAGCACTTTCTAAACCACATATTGGTGTTTATATATACATATATTTCCTCAGCAATTGCTCTCCATGTACCATTTACAATCTTTAATACAATGTTTTCTGCTCATGGTCGAACATATGTATTTATTTGTTTAATATTGTTCGTTTGCCTTGTAAGTAAGTAACTTTTTACCTATAAACATATTATACTAAAAATAAGTAGTTGTCGTCTCATTGTGGCAATATTGTTCCTGTTACTGTTTCCGTTCAAAAGGATATTTTACTTTTTCTTTAGTTGAAACGTAACCAGCCACAAAAGAAAAATCAGAAAGACAGAAAAAAAGAAAAATATAATAGAAGTAACCGCAACATGCATTAACAACTTCTGTTTTATGTCAACACAAATTGTTGTTGACGACAATGAGTGTGGCCAGTAGTTGGTGGTAATAGTTGGTCACTGTACAAAAAAAAGGAGCATGTAGGAGAATCTTAATACCATTACAATGGTATGAAGAGAAATGAAGTTAGTCAACAAAATAATTTGAAATAACTATAATTTAAAACTATGTTAGAGTGGGGTTATTTTTTTTGTTTTTTTTTTTATTCAAAATAATTTCAAGTTCAATTATATGCCTTGAAGTATGCTACGTATTTTTTCCAATTGTCAAGTATTGTGCATTGAACTTAAGGTTGACATGCAACCTTCGCTTTAGTATGCATTATGTGTGAGTAATTGCCAATTATATTCTAAATTATTCATTCCTATTTTATATATAATGAACTTAGCACAAGACGACTACTCTGAAGAGAAATAAATAATAAATATAATCGTTTAAATAAACTTGAAAAAGTAGTATATCAAGAACTAATACAATAATCGATAGAATGTAAATGTGTAATGCATACTTTTAGGTTCATTCACAATATGCATACACATTTTTATGAACACATATATATATATATATATATAAATTTAATAAAAAGAGCAAGAAGAAACTGAAAATATATACATTCATATATTTAACCTCAGAAGAGGTGATGAAACAAAAAAAAAAGAAAAGCGACAGCAAAAGCTTATAATTCTAGAAATTTACAAATAATAGTCTTATGGAAAAATCTATTTGCATTAAACATACGTAACTTTTCGCTTTTTATACTACTACACATGCAGCTTAAGTGATTTTAATTTCATCCAATATCTGTCACTATGGGTTTTTCTTTTTTAGCACTCCACTTTAAGTATCACTTGGCGGATTAATTTTTTACATTTATAACTAAAAAGTAAAAAGCTTTCATAACTGTATGCTTGTATGTATATGCGAATATACGTGTGAGGTGCGTCCTGGCAGTCACTATACGTACCATAAAAAAAAATAGACTTTGCTGTACTACATCAATTACATATTGTCGGTGCAATTTCAGCGGAAAGATTTACATAAAATAAGCTGCTTTTTTTACTCGTGTTTTTAATACGATTTTTTTTTATTTTTTTTATTTATATGTATGTGAATTATAAAACCATTTTTAAATTGCGCATACATAAGCTCATATAAACGGAATAGTTTTAATGGTTGCCCGGTTTTATTTTATGATTCTTTTTTTTTATTCATTTATTTAGTTAGCTTACACAATAATTTTCATATATATATAAATGAAATAAAATTCAAAGTGTTAATATTAAATATTAAAATAATAAATTGTGTTGATGTATATTTCTAAATAGACGAAGGCCAGTTGATAAGTATGTGATAAATGAAACACGAAATAAATTTATTCCACATAAATTTAATTATTATTCAAGGCAGTGTCCATTTAGCTTGGTAAACATCAATTCTCGGTGACTCCTCTTCCATAATGCTTTTGAAATTTATTTACGAGAGAAAAAAAAATATAATTCTAAATAATCAACAGACAAAATTCACTTTTTTTATTCATGTGAATCAAGAAACATAAACCTTGTCTACTTTTAATGGCTGACAATATTAAACTAATGAGCAGATGCTCAAAAAATTCTTTATTGTGTATTTCTGCGAATACTACAGGTTTGCTTATACAATATGAGAGATATTTCTTGCATTTATAGCGAACTTATCAGTCTACGCTCGTATACACCGTATTAGGCTAGTTGATATATATTTTTTCTTTTATAGTCACATGAAATATGAGTAATATTTTAAAATTCAATAAAATTCTATGTCAATTATTGCAACAAATAACTCTAAAATGAATGACTTTAAAAAATATCTTACAATTAAATCCTGTTGAACCTAAAAGTATGCTAAATATTAAAAAAAAAAATTTTTACAAAAAACATGGCCGATTTTGAAAGTAAATATTAAAACTTAATTAATAACTTTATTTTAAAGTCGAAGCCAAGGAAATTACCACATAGTAGCAAACTTGGTGGTTGGTTCATTGGTTGATATTAGTTGATATTTTTTTTTTCTTTTATAATCACATGAAATATGAGTAATATTTTAAATAAATTCAATGTCAATTATTGCAACAAATAACTCAAATATGAATGACTAAAAAAAATGTTTAACAATTAAATCCGGTTGAACCTAAAAGTATGCTAAATATTAAAAAAAAAATTTACAAAAAACATGGCCGATTTTAAAAGTAAATATTAAAACTTAATTAATAATTTCCTTTTGAAGTCGACGCCAAAGAAATTACCTTATAGTAGCAAACTTGGTGGTTGATTCATTGGTGATAATCTCTTTGGTGTTTAGATTATTTTTTTTCAGTCGACTCTGGCTATGCCACTGCTTCTAAGTTTCCAGCGTTAATCTTTCGCATACCACACACTAACAAATGTTATATGCGATGTTAACGTGACATGTTAACGGTGCGATGTTAACGGTAGTAAAGGCAAATGCGCCTATGCAATTTTTAATAATTAACAATTAATAGATATAATAATAATTAATAGATATAATTAATAATTAATAGATGCAATTTTCTGCTATTACTATTTTGATGATTTTTTCATAAAGCAATATAGTATATACAAATACAATCACTAAACTCTCCAACTCTTCCACTAACGACAAAAGATTAATGTCGCCGAACATGACATTTATCGCCAGGGTCTGTTTTTCCTTTTGATTTTGTTCTTTTCTTGTTTACATAGCTATATGAACACACAAAGAATATTTGGCAGATATGGAAGAGGAGAGGGCAACTGAAAGATGCAAAATAAAAAATCTCTCTGAATTGCGCGACTGCAAGCAGCCAACCCTTTATTTCGGCATCCATATATCCATCCATCAGTTGTTTTTCATAGAGTGAAGTTTGTCACACAAATAAAAGAATAACATATAGTAAATGCATGCACAACAAACCATAATAGTCTAGATGTTGACTTTTTTATTTTTTTGGCTCTGTGCAATAACATTCCGGAAAGTGGGGTATTGTTGTTGTTGAACATTTTCCAATGCTTTGAGAAAAAGTCGACAGGCAAAAAGAACAACAATAACAAAGACGGATAGAAACAAAATGCTGGAAAACATTACTATCATCCTTACACCAACAACGCACATTGTATATTTCTCTCAGTTTTCCCCCCCAAATTGCTTGCGCTTTCTTACCTTCCACGCACATAGAGAAGAGTGTGTTGGTAATTAACTCAAAATATGTAAAATACATACTACAATTCATCACTACCAAGTTCAACTATTATTGTGACTGCTTTTTATGTCCGTGTGCATGTGTGTGTGTGTGCATGAATTTATTATGTCACTAAATGCAAATGCAACAGCGACAGCAGACGGCGTAAAATTCGTTGCATTTAAATGAAATTGGAGAGCACATAAGTATTAACAATTTGAAAAGATTCAGTAGACTGAAAGAAAGGCACACACACACATGCACACATATATGAAAAACGCCAAAGAGAATGAAGTAAAAATTCAAGCGCCCAAATGTATGCAATAAAATTACAATTTAAGTTTATACCTTCAAATGTTTGCTGTTTTTTCAGAATTAAATATTTCATTGTTATTCGTATTAGAATACTAAATTAAAAAAAATATTAGGTAAACAAGAGTAGAAACTGAAATTTGTATTAATGTGATCAAAGAGTTTTCGCAAATTCGAAATAAATCCGAATCAATTGATTTATTTGTCGCATTCAAGGCAATTCAGCTATGTGGTATTTCTTGGGAAAATATTCTAAACAACCTACAACAATATTTAAGGAATTCTGAAATTTTCATTCAGGAACTTAGGCGCAATGAAATAGTGTTCTCATTTCATTTAATTACTTAACCCGTAACTTACATGATACAAGAAAACGTTATTTCAAATTTCAAGATTAGTAGTCCATAACGAAAAACTTGAATTTAAAAAAATATTATTAATTTTAAATATTCCTAATAATAATATAATATTTCAATAGTGAAGATGAACTTATGCTAATCGACTTCGTATCGCAATTCCTAAAATTCTACAATGTACTTTGACGGTGACGTTTCAAATTAAAGACAATCCATCGAATTCGCATCTAATAAAGGGTTTTCCATTAGGGACAATTTCGTGTCTTTATATGAACGCACCCTTAAACTTTTTTAATCAACTGTCAATGTGAAAACGTTAGTTTAAGTCAACATTTTCATCATAGTAAAGTACACGATCCAGCAACATTTGGAAATTATTAAAAATTACTACCGAAATTCTGAGTCGGTGGTCGCAACTTTAAGAGCGAAAAATTATCTTCAGCGATGAAGCTCATTTCTGGCTCAATGGCTTTGTCAATAAGCAAAATATGCGTTATTGGTCAGCAACAAACCCACAAGTGCTTCTTGAGACACCGTTGCACCCACAAAAAGTTATTGTTTGGTGCGGTTTTCATTCCGGAGGTGTGATTGGGCCGTATTTTTTCGTGGATGAAAACGACCGTCATGTTACCGTCAATGGAGAGCGCTATCGTGCTATGTTGGAAAATTATTTGTGGCCAGAATTGGATGAACTTGACATCAGTGATATGTGGTTTCAACAAGACGGTGCCACTAGCCACACAGCACACGTCACAATCGATTTATTGCAAGGCAAATTCGGTGAACGTGTTATCTCGAGAAATGGTCCGGTCGAATGGCCGCCTCGTTCATGCGATCTAACATCATTGGATTTCTTTTTATGGGGCTTTATCAAGTCACTAGTCTATGCCAACAAGTCAGCAACTTTAGACGAGCTCAAATACAACATCCAACGCGAAATTGCCAACGTTCCGGTCGAAATGTGTGCTAGAGTGGTGGAAAATTGGGTCCAAAGAATCGACCGCTGTAAACGGTGGTCGTGGTGGTCATATGACTGATATCGAATTTCATTCATAAAATGTAATGCTTGCTATATATCCACAATAAATTTGAACTCAATATCTCAAATATTTCTGTGTTTTATTGATTGATAAAATTGTTATGTCCCTAATGGAAAACCTTTTATTTAGTTTTCTTCATATGCCATCTATTCTTTTCATTTCTTCTTTGTATTCATTAGTTTAAGTTTCTTGCCACTCTCTCTCTCTCTCTCTCTCTCTCTTGCTCTCGTTATACTTAAGAGAATTGGCACTCATTAGCGCTTTTGTTTAACATTGTCCATACTAACCTCTGGGCTCCTCTGTTCTGTGTTGTGCTTCTGGGAAAACGCCAGTCAGTTAAATTGTTGTTGAAATTGTTTAGCGTGTATATGGGTTTAATTGTTTATACGTATCTACGTACATATGTAAATAATTGAGCTTAATTGAGCTAAATAATTTGTAATATACTAAAGTCCATACATGTATTTAGAGAAAGGATTCATTAAAGCAAAATTTTATAGTAAAATAGAAGTGATGATTTTCTTCTATTTTTTAAAATTCATATAATCTTTTAAAATTATATAAATCGTCATATATATATATATATATATATATATATATATATATATATATATATATATATATATATATATATATATATATATATATATATATATATAGTGAAAGTTCAGAACAACAGTCAATGAATTCTTGTTTTCGAAGTTTTGATACATTAATGATGAAATAATTTTGATAATGATATGAATATGCGTTTTTTTGGAGGAACAACTCAATAATATCGTTTCATATTTGATTAAACATCAATAAATTTTCTGTATGATAATTTTTACCTCATACTCGATATTCGAATGATTTTTGTAAGACGAAGTATACAAAATTATTTAATAATTACAAATCTTTTAGATTACACTCATACTCTAGTACAGATTAATATACCTATTGTTATTCATATAGAAACAAAAAAAAATAATAAACGTCTAAATTACAATTCATACAAGCACACCCATTCCATCATATATATAGCTGTACACATATATGCAAGGTATATCAAAAAATGAACAAGCAAAATGCCAAAAAGAATGCTAGATATTTTGATTACGAACCAAAAAAAAAAAGAAAGGCATCAGAAAGCACACAAAAGTTAAAGTTGTCGCTGACGCACAATGCCAACACATGCCTACTAATAATAATGCTGACACAGTAAACAAAACAGACAATGCACACACAAAAAAAGCACAGGATATTAGTTTTATGTGAGGGTGTGTGTGTGTGAATGTGTGTGTTATCAGTAGTAAATTGATGCTGGTAAATTAAGTTGTCATTAAGGGCTTAATTAAAGTCTTTTGTTGAAAGTTCATGTAGTGCAAATAAACTTGCTTTTCTTTCATTTTCATTTCTTGCTTTGACTTCATTTAATTTTGTTTTTCTTTTTTTTTTGTGAACATCTGTAATGAGAGAAATACCATGAAAGTTATAGATAGAACGAGAGAGGAAGAAAGAGATAATACATGCTTATAATATTTGTTGTTTGTGAAAATTTAAACAAAGTACAACCTGTACCATTTCTTTAATTTACATCAAACGATGTGGAATAACACGTTTTACGTAAATTTTTACGGTTTATTTTGAGTTTGAACAATTATTGCATACAATTAGACATAAATAGTTATTATAATAATGTTCTAAATGTCATGTTAAATTCAGCAGGCTGAATACAATGCTAAGATGATAATGATGATTAGACAGAATGTTAATCATTAAATTTAATTCAGAACAATAGAAAGTGAAGAATCATAAAATCAAAAATTCATTTCCACCATTCTTCTTAAATATATTAACATTTTTAGGGTTACTCTAATCAAGATGTAAAAAGATGGGCAGAAATATTTAAAATCTTCGTTGGCCAAGCTTCGAAAAAAATCGTATGTTTAAATCGCCATCCTAAATGCCATTAACAATGCAATAGTAAAATAGTAAAAATTCATACATTTATGTATATACTAAAACACCTAAAAATATGCAATAATTTTGTAAATGGTCATATATTACATCACATGTATTATTAATTTTGCTGTTTTGATATAATTTTTTTTTTTTGACCTAAAAGTTTTTAAAATATTCATAAATAACAAGTATAGAGATTTACTTAAATGTTCTCACATTTCATTATTTGTAAATGTGTATACATATATTAACATTAAAACAGAAAACGCATGATACAACACAACGTACTGCCAATAATAATAATAATAATACTTATAATAATGGTGACATTGTGGTGAATCCTTTTAATTAATATTTCAAAAGCAAAGTTCAGCTTTTGGTTGACACACATGCATAGTTAATATCTGCAAAATTGCCATTTACTTCTTCGAACACAACAAGCAGCTAGTGTCTGTCTATACATGTCTCTGTGTCTACGTCTGCAGACAATGATATGCATATATAAATGTACTTTCATATCAACTTACATAAAATTTCATCGTTGGATATAATACAATATATAACGCCATACTCATAGAGAGCGCATCGTTCTCACATCGCATCACCATAATATCGACACGCTTGCGACGCCCTCAAGCGCAGTTATTAAAATCAGTTTTAAAATTTTGCAAATTTTCATTAAAGTTTTCATTGCTTCAAAGCCAACAAAGGCAACAACTTGTGTGGAATATTTTGAATGATGCAAGGAAACGTTTTTGAAATAAGATTTAGGGTAAGAAGTATACATAGTATACATATAAATATATGTATATATGCACAATATATATTTGTGTCGTGCACAAGGATTTTATGCATACATATATATGTTTATATTAATATATAGTATGTGTGTCAGCTTATATGCATGTAAAATGCGTGGTCGTAAAATCAAATGAAAGGATTGTGTTCTGTGTGTTGTGCGTGCCCACACTTGGCAGCTTTTACAACTCATATAAAGAAAGGCGAAATCGTTTTTGAACTTTTCTTAATTTCCGTTTTCATAAAATAATTATTGCACACTTTTGGGCGAATGTAAATTAAATTTTTATCACTTTGTACAGGTACGAGTATTGTGGTGAAGTTAGCATTTCTTTGAAATTTAATATGTCACATAACTGAGAGATATTTTATTTTTTAATTAAAATCTATGTAGAATTCGAAAGTGTCGAAGACTATATATTGATTATGATATATAAGTTATCGTGCTAAAAAGTATGCAAAATATTTATATGAATTTTTAGCATTAGCCTAGAGCTATTTGAAAATAAGAAGAATAAAAATATTAATGTTAAAAATATGTACTAATAGTAAATGTGTACAAGTAGTAAATGTGTCACAAGTAGTAAAAATGAAGTGAGCCGTTGTTAAAGTCGAAGTTAAGATCATATTAAAAATAATAATCTACTGATTTGACATATTTCCCATACAAAAATCTGCCAAAAAGCCAATTCTAACATTAAGATATTCTGAACTTTGACTATAACTACATGTCAGTCTATCTAAAAATATACAATATAATATTTATACATATATCGAAAATATATATTATAACTAAATTCATTTTAATGTCAAAAAAAATATACTATTCATTTTTAATTAATTACTTGCATCAAGCAATGACATTATTGGCACCATCACTAACATTAAAAAATCGATTGTCCATATTAATGTCAAAACTTGTTGAACAAAATGCTGCAGACAATTTGTTGCCAAATGGAGCCATTAAATGAAAAAGTATCTTCATCAATGAATAATAATATATAACAATTGAATTTTAAAATTCTGAGAAATATACAGTCAGGGACTAAAGTTTAAATACACCCCACAAATCTTAATTTTAACTCGTATAAAGCATTGCTGCGAAAATCTAAGTAAGCAGTTTTTTTGCAGTCTATCAGTAAGCAAACACAATAACAAAAAATTTGTATTTGTCGCATAGATAACTGTAAATTCATCAAAAACTCAAAAAATACGCTGGACAAAAGTTTAAATACAATACAAGAAAACACGTGTTTTTACAATTTCTTTGGAAAAGTACCGTTATATTTTTTTTGCTTTCTTCACTTACGCATATTTATTCAGTATTATTAGTGATTTCATCGTTGTCGGTAGACTTGAAAACAAAATAATGGGCAAAGGAAAACAAATAGTCTGGTGTTAAAGATTTAATAATTAAACACTTTAAAGAAAGCAAATCCTACCGTGATATAGGAAAAATTTTGAATTTGTCCTGTGCAAGTGTGCAAAACGTAATAAGAAAATATAAAACTTACAAAACAGTGGAAAATAGGCCCAGAACTGGTCGACCAAAAAATCTTTCTCGCCGAGATGTAAACCTTATCCTAAGAGAAGTGGACAAAAATCCAAAAATAAGTGCGCCAAAGTTAGCCGGTAGTATTGCTGCGGTGTCAGGCAAACATGTTCACTCAAAAACCGTACAAAGAGCTTTACGGTATAACGTCTATCGAAGCAGAGTTCCACGTAAAAAACCGCTTATTTCTGAAAAAAATAGACAACTTCGTCTGGATTTTGCAAACAAGTACAAGGATATGGATGAGGACTTTTGGTGAAGAGTCTTATTCACAGATGAATCTAAATTTAATATTTTTGGCAGCGATGGTCGCGCAAAAATTTGGCGCAAGCCCGGCACAGCACTTCAAACCAAAAATTTAATACCAACCGTTAAAAATGGGGGCGGTAGTGTGATGGTTTGGGGAGCAATTGCAGCAGCTGGCGTGGGACACTTGGCTTTTATCGATGGAATAATGGACAAACACGTGTATAAAAGTATATTGGAACAAAATTTGCAGCCTTCTGTGGATAGCTTGGGTCTGGGAAGAAGTTGGATATTTCGACAAGACAACGACCCTAAGCATACCGCGCATTTGGTGAAGGACTGGTTGCTGTATTATGCTCCACGTCAGCTCTGTAGTCCTCCCCAATCACCGGACTTAAACCCAATTGAACACGCTTGGGAATTATTGGACCGAAAAATCAATCGCACAGCTTTAAAGAACAAAGAATCCCTTAAAGAGGCTCTGAAAAAGGCCTGGTCAGAAATCAGCACATCGGAAACAGAAAATTTGGTTCTGTCTATGCCACGTCGTCTGCAGGCAGTCATTGAAGCTCAAGGCGGACCTACCAAATATTAATTTAAGTTTAACGTTTTTTAATTAAGCTAAAATCAGCTAAAGAAAGAAAATTTTGCATTGTATTTAAACTTTTGTCCCATGTATTTTTTTAGTTTTTGATGAATTTTAAGTTATCTATGAAAAAAAGTGAATTGTTTTGGTTTTCGATATTGGTCATTATTCAACTAAAAATAAACTGCATACTTACATTTGTGTTAAAATGCTTTATTTTTATTTAAAGCGATGTTTTATGGGTGTATTTAAACTTTAGTCCCTGACTGTAACTACGATATTTTGTTTATGTTGAAATGGAAAAATAAAAATGGCACGTGCAAATATATTGTATGATATATGTACCTGAAAATAAAAATTCTATTCAATTCCAGGTTCAGGTTCTATTGACTCATATTTAAGGAAAAAAATTTGTTTTCGAATTACCGAGGGTGGCACGCACTTACACTATCTTGTATCATTAATAAGAATTCTACTTTTGAGTTGAAATTTGGTTACTCGCGTATAGTTATTGGCCTTAGAATTTACATATTCCAATTTTAACACGCTGTAATGCTCACCGAAAAAATTTTGGAAAATTGGGACTCAAAAAACAAAAACACTCAGTACCAAGCATCATGCCAATCACGAATAAACAATAAAACACATATTTCTGAAAAGTTAATTAGTACATATAATTTACAAACATGCCCAAACTGTGACTCCGTACTGTCTAGAACTGTCATTACTTCAGTTTTCGCTGAGGAAGTGATGGTTATAGCGCTAATTGTAACCCACAATAGATATTCTGTGGATTATGCTCTCACTCCAAATTAGAATTAAGGCAAAATACTTTTAAGTAATACCATTCGAATACGCCCAAAAATATACCATGTTGCAAACCTGAAAACTGAATGCCTTCTCGGCTAGATAACAAACTTTCAAATAAATAGTTACACAAGTAATCCATAAATAAATTGACATTTTCCATAACCATAACCATAACGATATTCATAACTATAATACATTTTTCTACAAAATACTTGTAAATATACCTAAAAATATGTTACATTTCATAACTGAAAACTATATTTCTTTGGTTTATTTATTTTTATTCGAATTTTTTTATTTTGGTTATGTTGCATAGAAAAAATGTAAGCAATGATTTTTTGCCATATACAAATTTTTGCCAAATAAGCAAATATATATATATATTGAATCCTGATGCTTTGTTTTTAAAGTTCAAACTAACGATAGCAACCAACTAACAGGCAATCGTAGTAATAGCATGATAGAAATAGAGGGAAACGAAATGCCTGCCGCCATGATATTGAAAATGGAATATCGTATCACGTGACTGAGCAATTGTTTCTTATTGTTATTGTTGTTGTTGATATTATTCTTTCGTGAGAATACTACTGATGGTGTAGCAATTTCTGCTGTTGCTGCTGCTGTTACTGTTGTCGTTGGTGTTATTGTTGTTGTTGTCGTCGTTGTCGGTTGCTACACTCATCATCCACTTTGTCTCCACTTTAGATTGTCTGTCTGGCTTGTCTGCCTGTGCACTTCGTCGATGTCTATCGTTATAAACATAGGTATGTATATAAACATGCCCATGAAGACACATGTATATATACAATATTCATTTCACACTTCCGCCTGAGTTTTCATTCAAATTGAAAAATGCCATTGAAACATACATATGAATAAAACAACAACAAAAGGAAAAACAGAAAAACAGAAATGCAGAAAAAATGCTCACTAAAATGAAAAGCAACAGAAACAGGGAAATAAAAACAGGGCAAAAAATTAACAACCAGCAATACAAACAACAAATAATATATGTAATCAACATCGTTGCTATTTTTGTTTTTATTGTTAATGCTATTGTGGATAGCTAGTTGCTTCTGATGCAGTTTCATTTCTATGTTTCTCCTCCAATTTTACTAACTCAAAACTTTTGCGCTGTCCAACAACAGCAACCAAAGCATCAAAAAAGTTAGCCATCCACCACTTGTAGTTGCTCGCTTTTTGTAGTTGGCTTTATTTTTGTTGTTGTAGTTGAAGGTGCATTTTAAAAAAATGCCTCTTTGTTGTTGTTGTTATTGTTATTGGTTGCCGCAAACGAGATTTGCATTGCATACTAAACATAAACCCCTACACACACACACACACACGCACATACGTGCATTGGAATGCCACCACGAATCGCCGCCGCATGGCTTTACACAATGTATTTTGAGCACTGAACGAATCGCGGAAAACGGTACCCACACATCAATTGTATATACATATATACATATATGTGTTTGTGTGAGGGTATGTACTTTGGTATTTCCCGTAACATAATGCTGCATCCTTGAGCTCAACGGTATTCCCTGTCTGCGAATTATGCGATCAAGTAGAATTGTCGTCGGGTGCATGGCTTTAGCAATCCGGACAAATCAGAACATAGCGTGGGAACAAGCGTGATGCCATAGCTGGATAGTTGTATGTATTTGTATGTATATTGTTCGTTTGGATATATTTGCATATGAACACAATATACTAGTAAATATATGCACGAGTATATAATTTATTTACATATTTACAAATATTAATAGGCAAGTCATATAAGCCAGACACACTTATAAAATGAGTAGACATTTGTTTGTATACTTTTAGACTACATTATGTATGTACATACGTAGGTATAAAAATTTATGCAAAAAATAAAAATAATAATAATTTCAATGTTAAGGTTGCACTAATGAGTGGTTAAGAGATGATAATAATGAGCGCAACAATACAATAAAATAATGTAGCAAGTTTTAAAGCTTGTCTGGGTTTAAATATTGTATATAAACATCTATACGCTATAGAAGAACTTCAGAGAAGATTACTGACATAGACTGATCTGACAAAACTAATAGAGAGATTATAGTTAAGGGTGTTAAGAAATACAAGGTGTAAAAATACATGGTAACTAGTATTAGATTTCAATACACCACATCAGCAACACTTACTCCTCTGTTACTTAACAGTACTGTTAAAATATGTTGCTTCAAAATGTATAATTATCTTATGTGGCCCTGGAACTTTATTCTCTTTGCTGTCAAAACTATATAATTATTATTGTATTGAGAAATGCATATAGCAAAAGAATGGAATAAACTATTCACTTCAAACTTTTCATTCCTGACGTAACAAACCTACTGCACGTCAAACAAAGTGGCGTCGTTTGAGCACTGTCAAAGATATATGTACACTGCAATAACAGTTTGAACGAGAGAATAAAATCAGAAAAACATTGACAGCTAACTGTTGATAGTATAACATCCCCTTTGTATTTTGATCTTATGCTGCAACTTGCCACCGATGTAAAAACGTAGAACGTGTCAGCTGACACGACCTATCTTATGCTGCAACTAGCCACCGACGTAAAAACGTAGAACGTGTCAGCTGACACGACCTATCTTATGGGAATGTCGTGTTAACGAAAACTCACCAACGTAGGACGGTGACGTAGACGTTGCTCGTAGCGGAGAGAATCAACAGCAATTTGATTTTTTACGTAAAAACGTGTCAGCTGATCGCTCTATATGTGTACAGGGTTACCAGCTTAGACTTTTATAAATGAATAAAAACTTAACTAAATAAGATTAGTTTTTTTTTTAATTAATCAAAACTATCATCGTGTTTAGTAATTTATTAAAATATACTTCACGTATATTAATTTTTTTTTTAGTTTATAACATATATATTATGAAATTTGATCATGAAAATGGTAAGTGTGATTAAAAGCATGCACGCACAGTGTTACATGGCAACATTGTTATGTATGTATATAAGAAAGAACAGTCGATTTCTCCGTCGCTGCTACGGGCATAACTTTTGACAAATTTTTGCTCTTACGTACGAACGGTACGTACGTACGCTACGTCGGTGGCTAGTTGCAGCATTAAGGGAACGTCGTGTTAACGAAAACTCACCACCGTATGACGGTGACGTAGACGTTGCTCGTAGCAATTTTGTATGTTCTTACGTACGGCAAGTACGTACGTACGCTACGTCGGTGGCTAGTTGCAGCATTATAATTACGGCACTACAAATGGAATAAATATCAAGCTTGATTTGTGTATTCCAATTATTCTTTATAATTTCTTTATTTCCCTCTTTGTCTTGTTACTTGTACTTGCATATCGTTGTTTATTTTATTTACCACAACATTTTTGTCGCTCTCCTTCTCACTCTCTCACTCACTCTTTCTCTCCCTCTTCGTCTTCGGAACGGACCAATTACTCAAAAGGCTCTCTTTGAGTGATCTCACCAATGTTGCCAATTCATCATAATTTGGATTATAGTTATTTTAGATACAATTATAATGAGAAGAAAATTTTCTGTTTTTATTGTAGGCTATTTAGCAAAAAAATATGTATATCAAATACTCCGTCAAAATTACAATTTTCATGTTCAAAGAATTTTGAAATATTTTTAAAGTAAAGCAGTATTCCTTAAAAATTGAAGAATAAATACATGAGATTCTCATAACAGAATGTTAAGTTAAAAAATCCTAGCAAAATAAGGAGACTATTATTTGAAACTAGGGATTACACTGCATGTGTTTTAAAAATTGTATTGTATTGTAAATTATAAACAATTTTATTTATCCTTTGTAACATGACATTTCACGGCAAAAAATGTACATTAACTTAGGAAAATAGACAATTGACCGTAGAATTTACGAATTAATATCTTAATAAAGTAAGACATTGTTTTGGAAAAAAAATTGACATTAATGCGGAATGATTGTAAAATAAAAATTGAGATTGGTTGACAAATTTAAATAAAAATGTTTTGTGATTATTTTGATAACGGAAATTTGATCTGCAAAATATAAATTGAGACATATATTTGGAAATAATCCGCATTAATGCTTTTTTCTTTCGAATAAATCTCTCAATTTTTTTTTGGACATTTTTTTTTTGGAAGTATTTTCATATTAAAGTCAATTTTTAAAGATAACTGTACTAATATCCGGTATAACTTTCTCTGTTCATTTTAAATATACGTGGCAAAAATTATTAATATTATTAAAATTATTAATATTATTAAAATTATTCTATATATAAAAAAAAAATAAATATGTGGCACTTAAAGCCTCGAATGGCTCTTTGGCCTACCTTCTCTTCCATTACTGTTGTGCGTGTTACATTTTGCACAGTATCAGAAGGGACCTACTTATTTAAGCCGGTTTCGAATGGCAGAACTCTTGCAACATCATTTTTTCTGAGCTTTGTCACAGAGTTCTTTTAGAAGCTTTTTCATGGCAAGTTATTACTACCGGAAGAATTACCAATTGCTTGCCGACAGGTGGGTACCGTTCGAAAGAAAAATCTTTTCTATATCACATTTGTTATGCTTTAGTCGGGGATTGAAGCCACCACCTACAGATCAGAAGGGCAACACACTAACCACTGAGCTACGGTTTCTATATAGTAAGACGTAATAGTAAGACTTTAAAATTTTTAGTCTCCAAAACTCAAACAGTTAGTCGAATTTATAAATTAAATATAATAAAATTAAATATAAATAAAAACCAACTAAAAGACTAATCTTGTTTTATTCGTACCAGGGAAAAAGTAGCTATCTATTGGATTTATTAGACTTTCCTAAAATTTTGGAATTCGATCTTTAGGAACATTCGGACTTGATAGCGCTTGTGCCCAATGTTTCTTTACCCTACTGGCTAGGTCATGTCGAGCGAATGGAAGAACACGCTCCAGCTAAGAAGGTGTTATATTCGGAACCCGCTGGAGGACGGCGCAGAAGAGGAAGACCAAACCTCCGGTGGAAAGACCAAGTACTGGAGAACCTGACGGCGCTTGGAATTTCTAACTGGCGCCAGCTAGCGTAGAACAGAGATGGCTGGCGAAGCATGTTATTTTCGGCCTAAATCGATATTCGGTTGTTATGGCCACATAAGAAGAAGAAGAACTTAAGCGGTTATTGATAATTTAAAATCTTATAGAGTAATATTGTTGGAAGTCAAATTACTTGCTTATGGAATAATTTTTTTTATTTTTATTTCACTTGTAAAAATATTGAAAAGATACTACTCCATCGTTTTATTTACAAATTCTGGTTTTCTTAAAATCTTATATGAGGCACTCAACAAGACAGCGATCTCACACTTTATACACACACAGCATTGGGCTACTCAACTTTGTTTATATATAGAGTTTTCTTTTCTCGCACAAATAATTCTGCTGATATTGCTTTTTGTTTGCTGCTCATTCGTTATTGTTTGTTTCTCGTTTGGAAACGTTTGCGCGTGAATTGAGTGTAGCACGAGCAGAGCGAGTATGATGAAGCGCTTGTATACTTGTAGTTCAGTGATCTTCGTGTTGTTGCCACAAAATAACATCTCATAGAAGAACGGAGAAGGTAAAAGTGAATTCTGTATGAATTGAGTGTGTCGTGAGATCTGTTTGCATACAAATTATAAGTTTGTGTGTGTGTATGTGTATTTTAATTAATTAAATAGAATGATTTACATTGTCTATTTCATGTAAATAAAGTGATAAGCTCTTTGGCATATAATTTTATGTGGAAAAATGATATAATTTGGCCTCAATTATTAAAATGGAAAATCGGAAAATTTGTTTCGTTGTAATGTTGTATGTACATACATTAAGATGACCCAACAGAAAAAGTTGCTGTGCACTAAAATGTTTGTGTACAATAGAAAGCTAAAACAAGTTGAATTCTTTCTGGAAAACTCAATTTTTTGGGATTTTTTCTTAAAACGTTTAATCATGTGAATGGAAATAAACCAAACTTCATATTTCCTTGGAAAAAAATATTTTTTTTTTGCATGAAGAGTTGGGTGTCTTAATGTACATATGCTCAAATCAAGTGTGTACATACCAATTGTATGATAATTCATTTGTTTTCGGTTCGGTTTACTGCATAAAAGTGACGTTGCCATATGTAGAAAGAAATTATGTATTAAATTATGTGTTATATTTTGAACTGTGTTTAATTAATTATTTTGATCATTTTACATTTTATATACAAAGATCGCTAAAATAAATTAAAAAATTTATATTTGCCAAAAAAGAAAAAAAGTAGTATCCAAGACTTGGCAACACTAATTATTCCACAGAGTCTGCCTGTTCTTTATTTTTTTTTTCTTTTTCCGTTTTGGTATTTCTGCGGTTCATACCAATCTTCATACATATGGTACATATATACATATATGTATGTGAGTAGGTTTGTGTGCATTTCATGTGAACATCAAGAAAACCAGTTTTCCAGCTAGTACTCTTTTGACTTTTGTTTCCTCTTATTTTCTTTTATTGTTATTGGTTTTTTCGTATTGGTTGTATGTATGGTTTTAACTACAAGGAATACAATTAACATTTTTCGTATAAGAAAAGAAATACAGAAAAAATTGGAAAATACAATTGATAGAAAATTCCTTTTATTTTTTTTTTTTTGGTTTATCATGTTTTTGAAATATCTTTTTTTTAGAATATAAGAGTACCATATCATATTGATATATATACTCGTATATATTAAAAAAAAATTTCTAAAATAGTACGCTTGAAACCATATATTCTCCAATTATGTACATGCCATTTATACATTTCAAGCTACAGGGACTATACTTTTTTTCACAGTAAAACTACCTTTTTGTACATTGTCTTTAACAATTCATTCAATTTGAATAGTTTTAGCAGCCGATAATATAAGGTCTGGTAAAAAGAAATCCATTATTTTTGCATTAAATTGAAGATTTTATTTAGCATAGTTAGAATGATCCGATGTAGGTCAAATATACACCGTTTTGTTCGATAACTTGTTGCCATTTTGAAGGTAATTTCATAATGCAACTCTCATATAAACCCTCATTCCTATTGGCAAGTAACTGGGATAGTCGATTTTCACAAGCTTCTCTTGAGGCAAATTTTTCACCAGCAAACTCATTCGCCATAGACAGGAACAGGTAGTAATCACTTGGTGCCAGGTCCGGACTATAAGGTGGATACATAAGAACCTCCCAAGCAAGCTCCCGTAGCTTCTGGCGAGTCACTATCGATGTGTGTGACCTGGCGTTGTCCTGATAGAAAACAATTCCTCTCCTATTGGCCAAAGCTGGACGCTTCTGGGCGATTGCTTCCTTTAGACGGTCCAATTGTTGACATTACAGGTCTGAATTAAGAGTTTGGCCGTAGGGGAGCAGCTCATAGTAGATGATTCCCTGCCAATCCCACCAAGCACATAGCAAAATCTTACATCGAGCTTCTTTTTGTATCCAGCGTTATTTAAATGGTTCCAAATGGTTTTTTGTGCAATGTTTAGCTGCTGGGCAATAGAAACAGTGCTTGCATGACGATCAAACTCGATGATTTCTATTATTTTATCGATATTTTCGACAGAACGAGGTGCATCAAAGATTACCGGAACGGAATCGACGAAACTAAAATTGCACGTGATTGACTGTTACACTATCAGGACCATAAACACTATTCACATTTCCAGCTGTCTGGTTTGTGTTTTCGCCGTTATCGAAGAAAAACTGTAAAATATGGCGTATTTTCTCTTTACTGGTGTCCATCTTTGACGCATGCTCAAGCAATACTGAGTCAAACAATCACAAAACAGTCTGAAAAGTTTACTTAGTACGAAATCCTATCTTTCTAACGCCATCTAGCGTAACCCGATCGCACTTATACAACACGAGATACATATTACTAAAGCCATCTATTGGAAAAATAATGGATTTCTTTTTACTACACATTTTATTTTAAACAAATTTATTTTATTTAAAAGAGTTCTATTATATGCACACAAACGCAATTATCAGCAAAAATCTACAAAGAAATACAATTATTCAAAAAAAAAAAATAGTAGTCCAATAATAATAATAATAATAATAATAATAACATTAACAAAAGACAAGTCCATTTATGCCATAGTTAAAAGTGTAAAGTAATGAATAAATAAATAAAATTTTTGTTATTGTTTACCTTTCACTACATGTAATAATACATATTCAAGTATATAGATAGTAGTTTCTTGTTGCTTTTGTTGAAATCAATCAATTGGAAAAATTATTATAAAAGCACGTAAAGAAAATACATACACAGCTCACATGTGAATATCCTGTGCATACATGAAAAATTACAAAATAATAAATGTAAAACGTACAAATATCAACAAAGTAAATAAATTAAATATAAATAAATACAATACATCAAAATACATATGATAATACAGTGTAAAATAAAAGTAAACAAATAATAATAATAACAATAACAACAATAATAATAATAATAATAATTGCAACATGCTCTCCCACACAAAAACCTCAATAATCCAATTGAGGTTGTGGTGGTCTCGTAACAACAACAATAGTGCAAAGGTGACACAAATGTGTTCGTGGTGGCGGCCATTATCACAAATACGTTATAACGAACAGAGTAGTGTCCTTTTCATATTTCTCACATTGTTGTTGTTTTGTGTACAACACATATCCGGCGAATATGAGAATACATGGAATTTTTACTATGAACAACCATGTTGTAGCAGTGGAATAACAAATTATGGTGGTTCTACATCAGCGTATATGAAACATAAAAGAGGTAAAAAATAAAGTGAATAATAATACCTACACGATAATATTTTTGTTATTTGTGTTTTATTTAAATAAAATAAGAATTATTATGTATTTGGAAAAAATATATTTTTCAATGATGAAAATAATATCAAAATAAATAATTTTATAAGTACATATTTTTGCCCATCATACATATGTAAATATATGTAGGTGTAAATATATGCATAAGGGTAATTTATTTTTTTAAATCACGCAACTTTCAGTATTTTATATTTCAGGATCGGCCGAAAAAAAATATTTTTACGTAAAATAAGTTTACATTTATATAGGGATTTCTCTCAGAAAAATGTTTTAACGGAATACCGTTAGCTCAAAGTTTGGAAAAATGACAAAATCTTGTCAATTTCTATGTTATTTAAATCCCAATACCTCTGGTCCTATTTCATTCGTTCTACATCCGGTGAATAGATAATTTCATATACTTTAAGTTTTATATATTATAATTGTTTACGAAAGAAAAATGTATAAAAAATTGAATGAACATTTCAAACGGCTTCTTCATGCCCTTTCTCAGGGGTAAATTATTTTTTTGACCGTACCAATGAATGCATCATAGGTTAGGTTAGGTTATGGGGCTGCCCTCTCTCTGAGAGAACACACTTAGGCCAGAAAGGCCCATTGTGATACCTCCGAGCTTCTCTTCCAATACTGTTGTGCGTGTTAAATTTGGACATCATTAGAAGGGACCTACTTATATTAGCCGGTTCCGAACGGCGGAACCCTTGTGACATCACTTAAACTTAGTTTTGTCACAGAGCTCTTTTAAGAAGCATTTTTGGCAAATTGTTACTGCCGGAAAATTTGCCAATTCTTGCCAGCTATAAAATTTTTGTTATGCTTCAGTCGGGGATTGAACCCACGACCTACAGATCAGAATGCCAACGCAGTAACCACTGAGCTACGCCACCCACATATGAATGCGTCATACATTTTTACAAAATACAAAATTGTCAAAATAATGGAGCGATTTTTTAAAAATTTTATATAGATTTTTATTTAGCCCAACCTATATGCGGTAAAATTTACGAACGATGCATGATACATGCATTCATTTCAAATTCAATGATTTTCGTTGCATAAGTCTGTTCTAAATATGGAATTTTAAAAATTCGTATCCTTTTTATATTTTTAGTATGCAGTCACTATTAAAATCTTCTTGGCTCTAAGTACTATTTGAAAATGGTCGAAATGGAGAGAATATAGCATAAATAGATGTGAGACTCTTGCGTCCGAAAAGTCCATCGAGTAACGAGTAGAACTTGATCGACTTTTGGAATGCTCATAATTTCGTATATTCCTTCTTTCCGTTTAGACTCCTATTTTCGGCCTAAGCAGAAACGAACTATTCTATTGTTTATCTCAGTTCAAAGTTACTTTCATGTCAGAGATTCTGAAATGTTGAAAAGTACATATACAATATTTGTACAAAATTCTTTCTCAAATTGTAAGAAAATTTTCAAAAATTCAGATTTCTTTCTAATTTCATATATTTTCGCTTTGAATCTTCTAATAGAAACTATATTTTTTTTTTTAATTTTTGGTAGTTTGAAGCAGGATTTTTGTTCCAATCAAATTTTGGTAACTACTTTTATGTACTTTCATGTTGGGTAACATTTAATGCGTTCTGGAATTGTGACGTAAACAACACCTTCAGACACTGATTCCACAGAAATCTGCTAATATCATATTTTCAAGCCTATCTCTAATGTAGTGGCTCATGATTTTCACAATATATTGACCATCTTAGACCCTCCAGCTATTTCCTAATCAGATGTCATATTGAAAGCATTCTTCTACACATCGAGCCATACCTCGCGGTCAGACGACATTCTACTGGGTATAATGAGCAAAAAATAATTGTCTGTGTGTGTGTGTGTGTGTGTCTGTTTTTTATTTTGTATTAAAACATAAATTATTTATTTAACAACATAAATATTTTATGATTAATTCCTTTGAATTATTGTCATTATTGTTATTAAGTATTTGTAATTGTTATTAATATGTAGTAAATGTTCTTTATTGAAACACCATGAATATTTATTTATTTATTACACAAGAGTATTATTATTATTATTATTATTATTAATATTAATATCGTATACATTTTTGTATATTGTGATTGTATTTTTTTTTTTGTTTTAATCGCCCATAATTATACTAGATGCTTCTTGTGTATGGGCACTTCTGCGAAAAGTTCAACCAGAACTCAAAAAACTGAAAAAAGGCAAAATGCTTGAATATATAGTACATAGTCCATTTGACTTATAGAGGAGTTGTCAAAACATACTTATTTAGCATGATATCGACAATTCTAGTTCCTATATTAAATTTCAGCACTATTTCTCACACCGTTTCAGATTCGATATATGGAAAGGAAGAAGGCCCATAGTACGTAGATTGTATATAGATCGCAACTATTTCTTTTCAGAAAGTAGGTTTTGCATACCCATTTTTCGTTAATATATTAGAATTCTCTAAATGAAATAAATTTGTTGGGTCCCTTCTTCAAAAGTACACAAAATTTTTGAACAATTTCAGTTGCAGTTCAGCAAGCAATTTTCTATTTTGTCGCGCTAAATTGCCTTACATTGCTTAAATTGCTTAAATATAGACACATCATATTTTACATTTGTTTTTGTTTTACTTCATATTTTATACCTACGAATATCGCATCTGTAAATCCTGGAAATGCCCATATGTACATTTGTTTTTAGTTTTTTGTTGTTGTTGGTATGATGTCCAGTGACATTGATTTCATTCTTTTATAAAATACATACACAAATAAATATAATATATAGGCAGGAAATATCCTCCGTCCTGTATATTATTTCCTCATTTCACTTTTGCTGTCATTTTAGGTCAATCCCCTATTAGTATTGATGGAATTTTAATTGTACACTCAATAATTAATTTATTATATTTTATTTAATTATTATTATTGTTATATAATTTATTTTATTTTTTTTTTGCTACATGTAATTTATTGCTATCTTTCTAGATGTTTTTTCTTTTATTTCGTTGTCATTTTTAAAAAGTGTGAAAGGACGTATCATGATGTATGTATTTAATTTGCATTTTAATATGTATATATCATCATGTGGGGTTCGTTTTTTTTGTATACATTAATTTGATTGTAATTAATTAAACCCAATAGTTGTGATTGTGATGGTGAATAAAAGAAAATTAATTAAAAATTTAATTTTTTTATTATTAATTTTTTTTTTTATTTTGAAAGTCGGCATAGTGAAATATAGTAGGTGCTTATAAAAATATAAAAAGAATTGGAAATATTTTTTTGAGGCTTCCATTTGTTTCTCAAGCTGTAAAAATTTGTGCTCAGATAATTTTCATTTTCATAGTAGTCTCACTTCACGGATGGAGCCTATAAATTGAAGGGTCACCTTAGCAAATGTATTCAGAGAAATTATAGGTACTAAATAAGTAGATATACCTTACATTCACTTACAAAAATAATGATTTGCTCATCGAGCACCAGAACTAATCTAACAGTTTAGTGTAATGATGTCGAATTTCTTTTGCTAAATAAATTTATACAATTTCTTGCTTCAAAATAAGTACTTAATAAAATATTTATCGCTATTAGACTTCCGTTAGCTAAATATATCATCATATATTCGTATAAGAATTATGTAAATATGAAGAAATGCATACAATTCCACCCTCAAGGTATCCGGAAATTATTTTATATTGTATAAAAGAACACATTGAACCAAATATTATTAAAACCAGAATAGTTATCGTACGCAATTATGCAATTTTTTTTTTAATACGGTAATCTATTTCAACTACATATAATAAATATCATACATACCAAATTAACAACTAACAACCAGAATTGTTATCACATAATTTTGTTTTTTCTTTTTTTTTTACACAAAACTCTATTTCAACTACATATCAAATCATTAGTAAAAAGTCCAATCGCACCACTACCAAATTAACAACTTAATTTGGATCTATGCTACCCCTTGTAAAAAAATAAAAAAATTACTTAATTAGTGAATTTTGCATTGAAATGCCATAAATAAAAACTAACAACCGCTTTGAATAAAATATAAAAGCATATATCTCTTTCTCACTCTCAGTCTTTCTCTCTATATAAATAGCAGCAGCAAGTTGAATATCTGAATATTAACTTCATACTTTTGTATATATGCGGTAACTATGAATAACTATACATGTATATATGTATACATTATATGTATATATACATATAATGAATGCTACCTATAAGTAATGTAGTCGTTAATAAACCGGTTATTTGTATACTTTAGCATAGGTATTTATGTAGGAACTGCAACAACAATATCAACAGCATGTTAAATATACCACAATATATGTATAATAAAAAGAGGGAAAAGTAAGACAAGTCGAAATTAATGCTGACCATATAAAATTAAAAGAAAAAAAGGGGCGAAAAACAACAAATTACTAATTTAATGATTAATCAATTTTTTGGTTTATCATTATACATATTTTATTATTTTAAAAATGCTTATGATTAATATGAAATCTAAACTTAAATGCGTTTATTTGAATTTTATGTATAATTAAGCCAATAAGGGTATTCCCTTAAATGTGAAAACTAAAAATCTCCAAAATCTCGAAATGTTTCGAAGCACTTTTCGGCCAGGGTTTCTGTAGAATCAGTGGTGATTTTTTTATAGTAATTCTTGTGTAAAGAAAACCTAGATCTTTTTGGGGCTATTTTCTGAATAAATTCGCCTTCAAGTTCGCTGAAGAACTTTGGAATTTTTGGATGCATTTTCAAATTTATAGGAATCACCTTACTAATTTAATCAATTTAATACATAAATATATTATAACATATGAACATGTGTCAAAATATCAAAAAATAGGCTTATATATTTAAAATTTAAAATTTAAGGTATAGTAATTTTAATATTTATCATTCTCATGCACCAATTTTGTAAATTCTCTACATAATTACAATAGGTCTTAAACTCATCTACAAGTAACTACCTATTTAAATTGTGTTTACGCCACTTTAGTATTTGTTCTGTTGGAAATTTTAAACTTTTGCTCAAAAAATTTATCAAGATCCTAAAAATATTCAACTAAACAAAAGCTGAAACCTTGAACTTATTTAAAATATTGTAAATATTTAATAATTTGGATAACATTGAAAATGTACAATTAATTATATTGTTTATTTTTATTTTGTCTATTATCCTTTGTACATTATTTTTTTTCTATTTAATATTTAATGGTTACATGACGCGACATGGCTGGCAATGAACACACTCACTTCACATATATATGGATGAAGTAAAACCTTTGGTGAAAATTGAAATAAATTACAGAAACAAAAAAAAAAAAAAAAAACAAGAGTTAAATAAAGAATATATAGGGTATTTCAACTTGTTGTGTCATTTCTTGTTTTTGTTTCTCAAACAAAATTATTCCGAGTGATGAGGCTCATTTTTATCTGTCTGGGTACGTGAATAAGCTAAAGTGTCGCATCTGGGGCTCCGAGAATCCAAGAGAAATGTTCGAACAACATCTCCATCCACAACGAGTGACAGTTTGGTGCAGTTTTTGTAGTCTAGGTGTCGTTGGTCCATGTGTTTTAGCACAATTAGACTTTTTTCTTTGGGACTACGCTAAAGATAAAACCCACGCCAATGCTTCAGCAAATATTGAAGCACACAAAGACAATATTGGAGTTGTTATTCGCAAGATACAGTCACATTTATGCGAGAATGTGATGAAAAATTGCCAGAAGAGACATTTGGCATCGTGTTCCAATACTAACCTCAGACTTTATACTTTGAATTAAAAGAAAATTATCAGCTCTTTTCACAAAAATATTGTATTTTAAAAGAATTTTAAATGACACCTCTCGTTTAAATACCCTATAGTACATTTAGCATCCAAAATAAAAAGCAATATATGTATGTACACACATGATATCGACATAACTAACTATTAACTATTTCTGAGTAAAACTTATATATAATACATATATAGTGTATGTCTATACTAGTGATGAATATATTGTAGTTTTCTACATATGAGTATTGTAAACGATTACTTTCAAAATTATCTTTCAATAAGTAACGATTTGAATTTATTTACGATATCAATTTTGAAATATATTTTTGTATGTTTGTAATATTTAGAATCATGATGACTGACTTGTAATTAGTTTAATATACTAGTTAATCCATTAGAGTCTAATACCACATTCTATCTAATAATTTCCTCTCAGCTAAATTTATGAGAAACTTCTTCGAAAGGCATTTCTGCGCTGGCGATAAAATAATGCATATAATACAGTAATACAATCGAAACTGTTTTGTGGTTCTAGATTTTTATTTTTCATAAGAAAATACTCTAAATTTCGATATACCAAATTCATTCTTTCTTTAGAATTTATTTGAATTTGAATTGCGATCGAATTTTTTAACGTAACGGGATTGTAACGATGGCGTATTCGTGTTTATCATTAAACATAACGTGGTGCTATTTACAATATCGAGTGGTATAAAGCGGGTAACCCATTTTTCGGAATATCAAAACTTTTAGAAGAGCTTTGACACGAAATTGATTCTATAACTGATAGATGACTGTTGGAACAAACAGAATTCTTTAATTTTTATTTGTCATATAAAAATATACGCAAAAAGTAGGTAGAAATTAACAGTTGTACCGACTACTTTCGCTTGTTTTTTTTATATTCGTTCATTTCGTACAACAATTAATTTAATTGTTTTACTTTAGATATTTATCAGCTATATTTTTATTTCTCAAATAAAAATATACACTATAAGTAGGTAGAAATTAATAGTTGTACCGACTACTTTAGCTTGTTTTTTTTTATATTCGTTAATTTCATTCAACAAATGTTTTAATTTTTTTATTTTATTGATTTATCAGCTATATTTTTATTTCTCAAATAAAAATATACACAATAAGTAGGTTGAAATTAATAGTTGTACCGACTACTTTAGCTTGTTTTTTTATAATCGTTCATTTTGTTCAACAATTAATTTCATTGGTTTAATTTATATATTTATTAGTTATATTTTTATATGTATTTTCATATTTGTAGTAGAATTGGATACCTGACACATGTTTATTAATGCAAATACCTTTGTTGCACTGATAAAAAAACCATCGTTACTTTTAAGAAGCTTTTAATTATAATCCGTACTTTACATCACTATTATTGTACTTGCAGAAACTTAGTGCATTTACTTTTTTTTTGTGTTTACCATTTACTTTTTCGGTAATTCCTAATGAGACAAAGTCATCGTAGTACTTACATTTAACTATCTTTAGAAGCTCTTTATATGTGTGAGCAATATGTGGGCAATGTTCATTTTTAACTCTTGATCTGTTGATTGGTATGTATGTACTATGTATATTAGTAGACATTACAAATGCAACTGTGCAAAATAAAATATGGTAAAAGCGTTACATTTTTATATCCAATGACAAGTAGTTATTTGAATGTGTATTTTCAATGTAGTTGGTATGTATTTTGTATTTTGAATAATTTATATGTTCTCAGTCTGCAATTTCGTAAAGTTTTTACTATACTTACCATGTATGTAGGTCCTCCTTCTCGAGGATCTTCTTTATATTTGTTATTCTATATATCGCGCACATACACACATCCTTTACTACTACTTATGCTAACTAATAGTAGTAGTAGTAGTACGTAAATAGTTGAATAAAGAAGATGCAGTAGAAGTTAGTAAAACATGCAAAAAATGCATGTAAACATTTTAAAAACACACATGCACACACACACACTGATTGTATATGTAATATCTACATATATAAGACAAGCATACTCATATACATTTGCAACTGTAAACGTTCATGCATATTTTGGTTCATCGAAGTGTATTCAAAGGGTACGTACATGTATTTCCACACATTTCTCTCTAACTTGGTGTTCATTTTTATCGCATGGGAGGTTTTTTTTTTTGTTTTGAGCAACTGACGCATAGATTGAGGGCGGAGGCGAAATTTACAAGCAACTTGTTGTTGTGGTGTTTGTATTTTTTTACTGTTCTATTAGTTGTTGTTGTTTGTATTGTTGGATGCTGGTTCCCTTTTATAGTGTTGCATGCAGGCAGGCAACATTGTGAGTGAACATTTTGTTTGTGTTGTTCACATGTCCACTTTTCATGTTTTACGAGTTCACGTTCAAAGATGTGTTTTTTTTTCTTTTACATTTTTATTTGTTTTTTTATATACCTATACATATGTATATACGAGTATATATGTATATTTTTTTACTATTTCTTATAAATTTGTTCATCCTTGTTGCTGTTTTTATTTTTTTTATTTTCTATTCTTGGCTGTAATGCTTGCGGTGTAGCACAAGAAAATACAAAAATGTGTGTACAACACTCTTCTTATGGTTGCTGTTTGTTGCTGTATAGTTGATGCTGTTGCTACTGCTATTGCATCTCATGGTTCAGGGACATTCTTTTTAAATGTTGTGTCAGGCATATAAAAATATGTTGGTCGGTATACCTCATACGACAATCGAATATGTATGTAGTAATGCACATGGTAGAACGGATGAATGCCGCATTGCATGCAATTTCCTCATCCAAAAAGAAGAAAAAACACCAAGAAAATAAAAACAAAATTTAAAAAATATAAGAAAATAAAACAGACAAAGAAGTATAAAAAGTAGTATAAAATATAAAGTGTATGTGTATACCATAAACTTCTTATAAAATTTACTACATACTACGAGTAGGTAACAACAATATCCTGGTGAAGCACTTGCTGAAACGTGATACGATTAGAAAAGCTCTTAAGTTGTTAGCAGCGCATATTTTGTGCTGTTTTGCTGATAATGGTTATGCAATAATAGTATAGGCGATTGCCGATACATTGCTATATATATTGTATAAATGTAGGTACATACATATATACACATAGTATAGTACCTACTATAAAGATGGCAATATGTATTGTGATGTGATGGTGATATACTGTTTTTAGATCGTCATCATCACTTAAGTAGTTTGGCATTTAATGAAGCAATTTCCATTATTTTCCATTATTTTGCACTAAAAGCGTTTTTATTATTCTTTTTTCTCATCACAACCTGATGAATTTTTTTTTTTTCCATTTTTGCAACTTGTTATTATTTCATTAACGAATTTTTATATACTACAATACAGAGTAAGTAAATAATTGAGTCGTTATTCATTTAGACGATGTTGCTCTACTTATTAGATTATGTCAGCGATGAATAATTCAAAGAAATTCATAATGTTCTAATCAAATGAATTTGACATCATTTTAAAGGCGACACTTCTTGAGTTGGAGAATCTCTAACGCAAGAGCTGCTCAAATTCCACACATATTCGATATTTGAAAAATTATACATCGCACATAGTAAAATGTGTATGATGCCCGCGAGACCAGAGTAGTCACATTCTAGAGATTTTGGGTTGCTGAATCCGAATATGTGGCCGAATTTCTGCCTTTGTCTTTGAGTGCTTCATTATTTGCTGGAGCATTGGCGTAGACTTTATATTTAATGTAGACCCAAAGATAAAAGTCGAATGGTATTAGTCGCACGATCTCAGCGACCATTCAAAGTTTCCATTTCGTGAAATCTCACGTCCAGAAATTTTTCACGCAATAGAGCCATTGTCTCACTACGCTGTATGGCATGTGGCGTCGTCCTGCTGAATGTAAACGTTGTTCACGTCCGTAGCATTAACTTCAGACAAAAAAAAAAGTCAGTTAACATCGTTGGGTAACGCAATTCGTTCACAGAAACGGTCTCACCAGCATCATTTCCAAAAAATAAGATGTTCCCATGACATCGCCACTCCAAACACCGCACCAAACGGTCGCTCGTTGCAGATGGAGAGTTTGTTCGACCACATCTCTTGGATATTTGGGACCCCAGATGCGACAGTTTTCTTATTCACGTACCCAGACAGATGAAAATAAGCCTCATCGCTCAGAATAATTTTGTTTGAGAAATCATGATCTGTTTCAAGCATTTCTAGCAACCAATCAGTGAATGTATGGCGTTTTCAATGGTCTAAAGACTGCAATTCTTATATCAACTGCACCTTATAAGTATGTATACGATTTTCATGCAAAATTCCGTGCAAAACAGCTTCATGTAGGCCTAATTTCTGTGATCGTCTCGAAATGGACAAACCTGATTTTTCAACCACACTCTCAGCTACAGCTGGCATATTTTCAGTTGCTCTAGCCGAACGAGCATTAGTTGGAGCTTTTACATCACTACCTTTTCCGATACGTTCGAATTTATCGATTAATTTCACTATAGTTCTGCGAAAAGAGCCTTGATGATGGCCAAAATCAATATGAACTTTACGAATTGTGTGAATTTTCACTATTTCAATTCGTTGTGCGAGCCTGTATCGATTCATATTTCATAATCTCTAATTCCTCTTTGTCAAATGTCAAGGCATGACAGCTGTATGTTGACACCTGAAAAATTAATGGGAAATTTAAAATGACAACTGCCGTTGAAATACCCTGTACATACTTCAAATTTAATTTTCCACTCTGCACTTATCGTGATGTCGATATTGGTAACTTCAGGTTAAGAGGTTGATTTATTTTCTCTCAACAAATCCGGATTTTAGCGTGCAGCAATATGGTAGAATCTTCTCCATAGGTTCCTAATTAACCAAAATATATCTTCCGAATACATCATATATTGTAGCCATAGGTTGGATTCCCTACCAAATTGATATTTTTGATGAAAATCGCTCCTACCGTTCCTAGCGTGCCTTTACAGGGGTAAATTTATAGCTGACCCCTATTCATATTTTTGCCGCAACATTTTCTGTCAACATAATTATCCCCTATTTCTACTTTTAAAGGAGCGCCCATACACTAAAGATTACCTAAAAACAAACTCATTCTTGTTTAAACGAATTCTAGTGGTTTTTTCTAATTTTTCGCTGTGAGAAAATTTTAATATTAAAAATCTATAGTGGGATAAAATAAAATATTACATATTACTTCCTTTTTTATCATAATTGTATAGATTTAATTTATTTCAAATTTTGTACGCATATAATATTAATCTCTAATTCATTCATCTGTCTTTCCATTTACCGCTCTCTCTCTCTCTCTTGCTCAACGACTATCTATTTCGCTGTCACATGTTCATTTTCATCTGTTTCCACGCCGGCATGGTCATAAATTAAGAAATGTAGGTACATTGACACATTCTTGAAAAATATATGTTTTATTTTACAAACACAATAATATCCAATATTCCCGTCGCAAGTTGCACTAAATTTCAATAATAATTGAAAAATAACTTCTGCTTCAAAATTCCACGAATAATGCTGTGGTATTTTCACTACAAACAAATGCATACATATGTATGTGTATATGTACGTATGTATAGTACTAGGCAAAATATAACAAACTGAAATAAAATTTACAGAATTAAGAAAACAACTGAACAAGATGTATGTCTCTCATTAATGTCGCTCTTTGCATGCTGCATGCGTACATGTATCGTAAAGTGGCGTCTGTAGACTAAACACACTCGTTGCTGTTCTTTCTATCTCCCTCACATTCACTCTTGCACTTTGGCTTCACTCATTTCTTAATGAGTTTGTATTCGAGTGTTGCACGAGGATACCTTTTCGCATGGCAGTTAATGTAATTTAGCGCTCACACATACTCATTGAAATTATATGTTTTAAGAAAATTCAACCACAGAGTCGAACGTTATTCATCAATTGACAAATAATTAATTAACTCACTGAATATCTATGGTACAAGTAATGCATGCATATCTTTATTCACGAAGAATTAACTGAATGATCAAAAAAGGGATTATTCTGTGTGTGTGTGACGACTGCATATGGACAGATAATAATTGTTCTTTTTAACTTGTAGTTACTCACACATCTGCTGCTGGTCACCGTTACTAGCAGGGTACCGATTTAAAAAAAGGTCAATAGTAGAAATTAAAGGGAAAATTTGATCAAGAAATTAAAACAAAAATGACAATTCATTCAAAAATTAGGCAATCGATGTATGAATTGGTAATGTTGCTTTATTAAAGATTGTATATATGTTATATTACAAATAATTTCGGAACTTCTTATGAACTTCTACGTTCTTCAAAGTCGGTGAAGGCATAATAATACTTGTTGTAATTTTTCTACATGAAGCTAAGAATTATATATTAGGTGTAGTAAGAGAAAAAGCATTTTTGGATTAAATTGAAGGTTATATTTATTTAAATGGTTCCAAACGGTTTTTTGTGCAATGTTTAGCTCCTGGGCAATAGAAATAGTGCTTACATGAAGGTCAGACTCGACGAATTCCATTATTTTATCGATATTTTCAACAGAGCGTGGTTCATTTTTGACATCAAAATTACCGGAACGGAATAGACGATATCAAAATTGCACGTGATTGGCTGTTACAGTATCAGGAACATAAACACTATTCACATTTTCAGCCGTCTGGTTTGCGTTTTCGCCTTTATCGAAGAAAAACTGTAAAATATGGCGTATTTTCTCTTTACTGGTGTCCATCTTTGATGCGTGCTTAAACAATACTTAGTCACGCAATCACAAAACTGTCTGCAAAGTTTATTTAGTACGAAATCCTATCTTTCTAATGCCATATAGCGTAACCCGATCGCACTTATACAACACGAGATACAGATTACTAAAGCCATCTATCGGACAAGTAGTGGATTTCCTTTTACTACACCTAATATGTCGTATTTTCTATTGAATATAATGCTTCTTTGAATTGTATATAGAATCGTTTCTATCTTTTTATAATCGTAGTTTTTGTTTTACTTTACATTTTATTATACATACGTACACTTTTTAACCGCTGTCACTGCTGTTGTATTGTATTGGATAATGAGCAATGTTGATGTCTTCATCTCCTTTATTTAAAATTCAAAGAAACCTAAAAAATAATAAAAAGAACGAGAAAGATTATGAGGTCGCTGATAGCATGTTACAATATATAGATTCGAATGGTAATTCTCTACGCAGGTAGAAAGAAATATACACTATGCGTGTGGATAGTTAGTCAATAGTTAATAACAGCTGATTGTAGGGATGAGCATGAGCATGATACATATAATGAGTGTAATGAGAATTACTGTGATATCATTTGTGTGCGTGAGTGTATGTAAATATAGAGAGCGAAAAAGTGATGCAAAATAAAAAAAGTTTCTAAAAAAGTACGCAATTTTTCGCAGAACTACAGGTTACTAAAAACCATTTTAATTCGAATTAGTAGAATTAATGAATGGGGGTAATAGAATAATTTATAATAAATATGTAATTTTTAATAGTGCATTCTGAATATATATTTAGTATAAAAAGGCGCCACAAATTGAGCTGAGTTGCATATTCTTTCAACTGATACACTGCAAAATTAAGCGTGAGTGTTTTCAAATAATATTTTCACATTTGCAATTAAAAATGTATACTTAAAAAATGATATCATTAAATGTCTAACTTAATGCATAAAAATTCAATTCAAATAATTTCAATACGTTTGCAATATGTTCTCTCAGTGTATGGAAAATTGTAAATCAATTTTTGTATTATGTACCCACAACTTAACAAAGTATTCCCAGTTCAGATCTTAATTCAAAATGCAGAATATTTAATTTTGACTTTACAAGCTGTGTTTCCTCATCCTCTTCTTTGTTTTATTTCATATATCCCTTTTTGGGTTATCATTCCTCAAATCTTTATACACAAGAGATCACGAAAAGCGAAAAGGCGTTACCAATCATTCACCTCGCCTGCTTGTAACATCTGTACGACGGACATTGAAAAAGAAAACGGTTGCATTGAAAAGTAATATGTACGAAGAGGCTGGATGAAAAATATGTTGATGATATGTATGTGAATATTACAATGTCGACATAATGTCAATAACGAAAATGTCAACAATTAAAACCCACTGACACAATTTCAGTTTTCGGTCGTATCCATTTGTTATGCCAGATAGAGATCTGAGTTGTATGTATATATGTACTTACATATATATGTATGTGCTCGCATAGTATATATATGTATATTTTTGCCGTATATTTAACATAAAAAGGACAACATTTATTGAGTCCTCTCTGTTCGAGAGGGTATAGTCGATTGGGTTGGGTTGATTGGGAAATTGATTGTAAAAACAGGCTTACTGTTGTTGCCGCACCATCGAAAATTTCTTTGTCATTAATGTTGTGCGCATTGTGAAAATGCGTTGCAAATTGCTGAGGCAGTGGGTGTAAAGTATAACAACAAAATCAACATTGAAAAATGCCAACAATAGCAAACAAAATGGGTGACAAGCATAAAAATTTGGAGGACATCAATGACGACAACATACAATTATCATCGGCTCACATTTAGTCAGTCAACAATATGTGGCGAAGGGCAAAAATTGTTTGAAAAGAAGCAACACTGTATGTAGTATGTCGCCAATGCGTCATCATCAATATTGATGTATGCGTCTGTATTTGGCTTGATGTTGAATGGTTGCCTGTTGTTCATGTCAATGTTGCCAGGCTTCTCCCAGCTTTTCATAATGTCCTTGCGAAAAATGTCCTACTTTTGTCGAATACGTTGTTTTTCCTACATGCTCATCTCTATGAAGTATCTACATGTGTGATAATAGCGGCTTTCTGTGATTTTTTTTTCGGTCTTCATTTTGTTGTATCGCATGAGAAACGCCTCTTATCAGTGATTGAGCTTTGATGTCATTCTCATACCAATATACATACCGTACTATGCTGTGTATTGGTGAAGAAACATCACTTTGAAAAATAACAGTGTTTACTTATTTGTACGTATGCATGTACGAATGTATGTTGGTCCCAAAACTTGGACACGAATAGAAGTACTACTGTTCGGTGGTGTTGCATCAAATCCGCCCATTCGGTGTTGCTTTTGAGGTTAGTTTTGTTAGAGATTGAGTTGTAACCAATAACAACCTGTTCTGTTCGCCATATTCTGCACCTTTTTTGTGCGCTCTTGTTGACTTGTTCTTTTGATAACTATTTTTCGCATTTCAAAGGGGGAATTCCAGTGAAACCTGAATATGTTGGTACATATTCATTACACAGAGTATTACATTTACACATATGCCTAAACGTAGATAATGGAATGAGAGTGAAGTATAAAAAAAAAATGCGCAAAAGTTTAGCATATATTTTGTAAGCTTTTACTGCGGAAACTCTTTTAAGAAGCAGTCTGTTTCTAGCAAGTAAGGTATCTACGACGATATAAGGGGTAATTCAATAGGAGGTGTCAAGAGGCATTACCGAACAATGTTGACTGACATTTTTTGCCCTGAAGTTGATACTATGGACGTAGACGACGTTTATTTTCAGCAGGATGACGTCAGATGCTATACAAATGATAAGAGAATGGCTCTATTGAGTGAAAAAATTCCTGGACGTGAGATTTCTCGAAATGGAGACTTTACGTGACCGCTGAGATCGTGCGTCTGAACTCCATTATACTTATTTCATTGGGTGTACGTTAAAGATAAAGTCTACGCCAATGCTCCAGCAAATATTAAAGCACTCAAAGGCAATATTAGAGCTGTTATTGTGGAAATGTTGTGGAAAATTTCATAAAAAGGAGGAACATATGCAAAAAATGTCATGGCGTACAGTTGGCAGATATTGTGTTCCATTACTAACCCCAGAGTTTGTGCGTTTTTTTTTTTATTCTTTTAATTTTGTTTTTTATTTAAAATGACACCTCTCGTTAAAAGACGTGTGCATGTATCTCTGCACACCTTTTTAGAAGTTATTGTCAAATCGGGAGCTAATACAAACATAGAGCAAGACATTGCAGTGGTCATGAAAGTGTGTTGGAACGACCTCATATTTAATTTATTTATTCTCTACTACTCTCATCCGTTTAGGTTTTTCATTCAGCCTCTTGAGTATCTGATTTGGAGGCTATAGAGGTAATGATTTAAAAAATTTATTATTTTCAGTAGAAGCCCTATAACTGTGGTGTACTAGGGATTTTTGGTGTCGAGGAGTCTGAGTGAGGTAATTTTTAAAGAATTCTCTAAGTAGCAGGCGTTACGGTACGGAAAATGAGAAAAATCATTGGTTTTTAAGTAAATCTTTCCTTAGGGGCTAAACGGATAAGAAAAAAGAAAAACCAAACAAATGAAAAATATTCCCCGGGAAAAAATAGTTGAAGTCCGCGAACAACAAAACTACCAAAAGCCTGCTATTTTCGAGATAAATAGCTCCAAACCCTTATATTTCGTCAAAACCTGACTCTGAGGAGCAAAACGATCTTCAATACAGTACTCTGGGACAATCCCTTTTTTTAACAAACCTATGCCGATCAGGATAAAAAAATATTGTTTCTTATTTTGCCTCAAAGTGTTATTAACAAAGAGATTTTGCTAAAAAATCATAATCCAGTATAATTTTTTAGCTAAATGTCCTTATTAATAACACTGTGAGGCAATATTTATTTATAAAGGAAATATTTGGTCACCAAAAAAGCAAATTAAAGTGCAAAATCAAATGTTACAAACTATACGCAAAAGATCGATCAGTGAATGGATCGCCATTTTCCAAAGCTGCTCTAAAGTCAAAACAGAAAAGCGATATTGATGCGTATGGTAATTCAATTCTTCAATATTTGCGTTAATAGAATCTTGTGAGCGAATATTTAGATATTATTATACCAAATCTTCCTTGTGTTATTACGGTTTAGGTTCCATTTCTGATGGTCTGCGACAATTTGATATGCTTAGGTCGGATGTAGACTTTCGGTAACATGATCAATATCTGGAAAAAACTTTCTTCACAAATTCAAGTGTGTTAAGTGTTAAGTTGGTCAAGCCCAGAGTGATCACTTTCGTACGTAGGTAGATATGGTATTGAGCCACAGTTACAGACTCATCTGCATAGGCGATTATTCCACAACATTATTTAATCAAAGCGATATCCCGAAAAAGATCTAAAGAGTTTTGCAACTGTCTTTCAATGATGACAGCATATAACGCAATAAATGTGAACAATTCTTAATATAAGTAGGTTTAAGCTTGCGTAATTTATAATTTAAGCAATATGCATCTAATATTTTCTCATCTAGCATTTTTAAAAATCAAATACCATATACATACAATGTATTTGTTGCCATTAATTTGTATAAAGTTCGCCAAAAATCGAACGATTTGACATCACCTGGAGCCTTTTCATTTCAACTTTGTAATAAATTTAAAATGATAGTCATTATAGTTTTCAAATAAAATAGTTTACGATAACGTATCATCATTTATAAAACTATTCACTTGCAATTTGCTACAATTCTCAGCTTCATTACACAAGCACATGAAGTAAAAAAATTAAAAAAAAAAAAAATTATATATAGAATATAAAATAAAATAATAGTCATATTAATACGCTCGACTAGTTGTCGTAAAACTATAAACATATACTATCCACTATATCTATGAGTTTCAAAAAAAAAAAAAAAAAAACCAAATGTATAATAAAATCGCAGCGTATTTTTCTTTCAAGCAAACATGTGGATGAAGTTTAAAGAAGAAAATGTCTAAAAGTGAAAAAAAAAAAAAAGTTTGAAATAAAAAAAAGTATAAAGTAAAAGTTCTATGAAAGTCTTAAGGTAAACGCATAACGTTTGTAAAAAAAAAGTTGCATAAAATCAGGAGTATTGTAAAGATGAAACGAATAGAATTGGCAAAGTTTCATAATCGTGAATGCTTTTAGGTGTACATATGTATACATGTATGATGAAAAAAAAAGAAAAAAAATCTCCTTACAGTCGGCTAGGGCCGACCAAATTATACCCTGCATATGTAGAGATCGTATATCCATCCTTTTCTTCCACTACTCTGTATAGGACCTACATTAAGAAGCAGGCGTACCTCACCAATTTTGGAGGATCAATTTCTGCCACACCTTAAATTTGGTTGTCCTACGCTAAATGGTTTGTAAGTTATGGATCTTAAAAGTTTTAGTTTAATTCCCTCGACTTTGTATGGGAGACCTATGAAGGAGTGGGCGTGGCACACTGATTTTCTGCCAGATTATTTCCGACTACGATATTAATCTAAGTGTCAATTATGGTTATTTTAGGCAGGAGATTGTCGAAGTTACAGCTGTTTAAATTTAAAAGAATTTCAGTCATTTTGCATGGGGGCTGCAATGAACAGTGGGCATGGCGCTCCCATTTCCTATGAGCCTAGTTGCTCGTACAATACTTATCCATACCTTAAATCTCGTTGTCCTACGCTAAATGGTTTGTAAGTTATGGAGCTTAAAAGTTTTAGTTTAATTCCCACGACTTTGTATGGGAGACCCATGAAGGAGTGGGCGTGGCACACTGATTTTCTGCCAGATTATTTCCGACTACGATATTAATTTAAGTGTCAATTATGGTTATTCTAGACAGAAGATTGCCGAAGTTACAGCTGTTTCAATTTAAAATTTGTATGGGGGCTACGATAAACAGTGGGCGTGGTGCGCCCATTTTCTGTGAGCCTAGTTGCTCGTACAATAGTAATCCACACCTTAAATCTCGTTATTCTACGCTGAATAGTTTGCAAGTTATAACGGGTAACATTTTTTTTAATTTCCGCAACTTTGTATGGGAGACTCAAAAAGCAGTGGGCGTGGCACACTGATTTTCTGCCATATTATTTCCGACTACCATGTTAATCTCAGTGTCAATTATGGTTATTCTGGACAGAAGATTGTAGAAGTTACAGCTGTTTCAATTTAAAAGAAGTACAGACACTTTGTATGAGAGCTACGCTAAAAAGTAGGCGTGGCTCAGCGACTTTTGGCGAGGTTATATAGTAGTATAATATAAGTCTATGTGCCAAATATCGTTGTCCCAAGTGGTATATTATGTGAGTTATAGCAAGTTAAAGATTTTGAAAATTTCGAGGTTAGTCGCTTTGAACGCTTGGTGTGGGCGTGGTTATTGACCGATCATGCCCAATATCAATCCCCTCCGTACCTTTGGATCATAGATTACTTATGCCAAATTTCATCGAAATAGCTCAATATTTACTCAAGTTATCGTGCGAACCAGCCAGGTGACAGACAGACGGACGGACGGACGGACGGACGGACGGACGGACATCGTTAAATCGAAAATTTAATCGACGCTGATCACGAATATATATCTATGTCTATATCTCCGGAGATTCCTTCAAGTGGACACAAACATCTGACCGAAATGAATATACCATGCATATTGCATTATGCAGGGTATAAAAATCTTATAAAGTTGAACTTACTTTTCTTGTGTAAAAACACGTTTTAATGTTTGTCTATTCATGGCATTTTTTTTTCTCTAAAATTTTTGCTTTTTATTATTTTTATTTTACGTTCAACATAATGTCGCAGCAGCTTAACTATTTTCATTAATTATTTACAAATCGTTTAACTTTCAATAGTGCCAACATACAATATTTTATTAAGTTGGTCTAATAGAGAGTTTGCCATTTCACTTATAGTCATCAATCTTACTAATGTTTCATGTTTAACTCGATGCGAATTTTATTAATAAGCTATTCGATACTGTAATTTAAAGAAAAAACTACTTAAAGGACAACATGAAGTCAATATTTAAGTAAGTAAATGTCAACGTTTAAATAACATTCTGAAACATCTGTTTTACTTTAAATGTCTATTTAAGTAGCTTTGCGAGGCAGATAGAAAGTGACCACAATAATAATAATAAAAATAATAATAAGAGCAACAAGAAAAACTTATCATAATCATAATCAAAATATCATCATCATTAAAGAAAATATCATAAGCAACATTTGACCAACCAGCAACAACCACATGGACTCACTACTTGACCGAGTGACTCACTTAACTTGAAAGTGGCAAAGCAAGAACTTACTGTTGCTTGCCTACTTACTTCATTGACATAGCGCCTCTTCTAAGCATGTCACATACAGTAGTATGTATTTTGCAAACTACGTTCTAAATAGGGCCGCATTAATCAAGAAATAGGGCGCCGGGCAATGGGGGCGTTGGTTTGAAGCGCTAGTCTGAAGAGGGATTCTATGATGCAAATCCCCAAAAGTTCGCCTAATTTTCCATAACGCATAATTTACGTGAAGCAATAACAATTTATAAAGATGAGAATTTTTATTAGCTCATCAATTCCACTTTCCCTGAAATGTCATAAGTACAAATAAGGGTAAAAACTAAATATCCTAAAAAAATGCGAGAGAAAAACGAAAGAGGAAAAGAGAGCACTAGCGCTTCGTTCGCATGCCTCCCTTAAACAATTGATTCTGAATTTTTGTGAATTGTAAATTATTCCAAATAAAATGGTGCAAATGACCACCACACTTTAATGTCCGACAGATACTTGAATAAGGCTCAAGCTCGAACTCATCCGGCCCTGAGTGTTAATGTAAAGTGTTACAAGTTGGTCACGTATTCCTGTTAAATATGTATGTCTGTATTTGTGTGTGTGCTTATGCCATCCTCGTTAGTTTATATTGCTTCCTGCTTTTGTTTACACAAATTTCGTTCGCTACTCTTCGTTCCTTGGGGTTTATATTGTGGTGGGCGGAATAGGACGTACGGCCAGTGTGCCAGTATTTATATTAACTCTATAGTAGTATAGGGGATTCGTAAAAACAATGTGACACTTTAGTAATAGTACACAACTACTACACCCTATTATATAACGTTTGTTGTAGTTACTTAATAAACACACACACGCGCTCACATCGCATTGCCAGTTGCAGTTGTCAAGTTACTAGTGATGACGGCGACCATGACGACGACACTTCGTTTAAACGTTTTTCAATTTGTGTCAATTACTTGTGCTTGCTTACTGTGCTCTGTCTGTGTTTGTGTGTGTGTGTGTGTGCGAGTCACATATGCAATTGTTGCTTGTTCTATGGCAAAATACATTTACCGACTTTTCGTCTTTGCCTTATTTGGGGCTTAGTTCATTATATATTTACTCTAGAATACTTTTATTTACTTCTATGTCGTATACGAATATAGTTTACTTTAGGTTTCAAATTGTCAACATTGTATTGCATACTTTGTAGCGTTAAAGCCTTGAACAGATCAGGGTATTGTTGCATTTGACTTGACCCTGTAATTGGCATCACATTTCATTGTTGATACCAATATTATAAGTCTTTAAGGTGTTTATATTTTTACAATTTTCTCAATAAATTTGAATATACCCATTTGCAATTCTTCCAATTGAAAAAAAATTGTATATATTTTATCATTCTGAATCGGCTAATATAAGTTTGAATTTAATTCGCACACTGATACTGAAAAATGATTTCGGCATAAACGTTTGGAAAGTTTTTACGCTAAACATATATTGATATATTGATAGTATACTTTTAGGTGTATCAAATTAATGGCTTTATTATTTCACCATCACACATAATTACAAGTATTATTGTATTAATATATATTTATTTATTATTTGTTCTTATTTTCGCTCTGACGAATTAAGCCGATTGTTGTACATAAATAATCATTTTGCATGAATGAATTAAATGTGAGCGAAAGAATTAACACATTTTATCATCATAATATGATTATTATGAAATTGAAATATGATGATAAAAAAAATGATGTCACCAAATGACGCTTTCACTTTGTTGCACTATAATATTCAAATCGAGCGTAAAAAATATACAACATTTGATATCAATATTTGTATGTAAATAAAAATGTAGCATTTTTTTACTAACTCAACAATAACTACAAATGCGACAAATGCAGGTCAGTTATGTTGATAACGATTATTATACAATGTATTTATTTTCTGTTTGTTTTGCTTTTTTTTATTTCATGAAATACAATTTTATCTCAACGTACTTGTATATAAGCGATTGTGTAATAATATTTAAATTATAAAATATGCATTTATAGTTTTTCGTGTAGTAGCTTTTATATAACTAATGGATTTAGAATAAAAATAAAAAATAAAAAAGAAAATGTTTAACAAGTATTTCCCTAAATTCTATAAAAGAACGTTATTTACTAGACTTTTTCAATTTCTTTTTTGATTTGTCAATTAATTCCATTGATGTTTGATCCGAATAAACTCTTGTAATAATATTTAATAATAATTATTATTATTACCATTGTTGTTATCATTATTATTATATATTATTATTGTAATTATCCCAAGGCCTCCTCTCCCCCGCAAACCGCGTTAGATGGGGTCAATTTACCATACATGGCGGCAATAACGATTGTACACCACATCAGCTCTTAGTTTTTTTTTCCAAATAAATAACTTGTATAACAGATCTTTAAATATAAATTTTATTACATTATTTCATAATGAAAAAAATGCCTAACTATTCTACAGCTGTTTAAAATTACTGCCTTCTACATATCATATATTGCTTTCTCCGGAACTTTCAGATTTTTTATTTATTCTTATTATGATTATTATTATTATTATTATTATTATTACATTTTATTAACCTCCAAATAATATCAAATTTGAAATTTCATTATTTTATCAATGCTTCCTAGAACTAAATTTACATTCTATTGCTTGTCATACACTCATATCAGCAAAACAATGAAATGGCCTAGATTCTATTGAGAATGTTTCTGGATGTAAATTACATTTGATTGTTTCAGTATTCATAATGTTGCTATGGGAATTACTTCTGCATATTTAAATGCATTTTCATTGCATAGACTAGTTTGAACACACTTCAAATTACTTGAGTTCAATTACAATACAAATTACAACAGATCAAATCAAATGTACAAAATGCTTAAAACTCAAAGTCCCAAATCTCAAGGGAATATTTTAACAAATATCCCTTAATTCATAATTAAATTTCAAATACAAATGTATTGTATGCAAAATTAAACAAATGGAAAATAAATACCATATATATACTGCGTACTGTTGTATGCAGGAAGAATGCTAAAGATAAGCGGTAGCTTAGCAATTTGCAATTGCAGTAAATTACAATTTCTATGCAATTCAAAGATAATATATATAGCATTATAAAGTTATTATTGTATGTATGTACAATACAATACATTACACGGGTCATTTGTAGTAAATATGAGAAAGTATACCTTGTAGATTAGTGCTCAAATGGTGAGCGGGAGAATATTCACAGCAAACGAAGTGCAATAAAATTGCATTGCTATTTTGCTGGAAATAATCATTTTACATATATTTTAAACAAGAAAAAAACTACATTAATCTTGTATAAATTTGGAAATTTTAATAAAAATATGAAAAATAATGAACAATAAAAATGTTTGGCCTCCAAAGTAAATTTTTGAATATTAGTAATACTCCTAAACTTAAATTAGAATATGGAAATATCACGAGTATTCATTATCCTTTGCAATCAACATTTAAAATAGCGGTTGCATGCAGGTTTTTTTATTTAATTTTTAGCAGTGACAGTGTAACACTGTTGGCCCTTTCACCAACAAGTGTCGTCACAATAATTAAGTCAGCCGTCGCAAACAGTAAACAATTTCCCTGTCGGCGCGCTTTTTCGCAACGATTGCAGAGACATTTGCCCTTTCTAATCTCTTTCAAACTGGTGGTATTCGAAAGCGAAGCACATGGAGCTCTTTTTAACAGTTACTTCAAATTACTTTTTCAAATTACTTATATTATCGCCCAGCGAACCTGATTCATATTGCTCCATTTTTCAAAAGTTGATAGTATAACATAAGCACATGCTATATTTATTCTCGGCTCCTTTACTTAGTGATCGAAATTCTATCGTGGCTCTCTCCAAAGTTGCTTGAAAACGTTATGGAATGTGACCTTGTTTCTCATAGAGAGTTTTTGTACGATAAGGAAGCATTCGATGACTAGTTTTGAGGAGAACTACCATGAGCAGAGAGATTTGATGGCAGCTTGGCTGTCTGAGCAAATAAGAATGCGCGCTCCTTTGATCGCTTTGGCATGTATATGACGTGTACAAAGTTCTATGGCATGTATTTCTGTTTGGAAGACGGTTGACCATGAGCCCATTGCGACAGATATGCGGGTATTAGGACCGTATATCCCGGCGCCTGTACCTTCCTCTGTCGTACATAAGCACATACTGTATTTATTCTCGGCTCCTTTACTTTACAAAAAAAAAAAAATAATAAATATGTGGCACTTAAAGCCCCGAAGAGCTCATTGGCCAAGCTTCTCATCAATTACTGTTGTGCGTATTAAATTTTGGACAGTAGTAGAAGGGACCTACTTATTTTAGCCGGTTCCGAACTGCAGAACCCTTGCGACATCACTTTTTCTGAGCTTTGTCACAGAGTTCTTTTAGAAGCTTTTTCATGGCAAGTTGTTACTGTCGGAAGAAATGCCAATTGCTTGCCGACAGGTGGGTACCGTTCGAAAGAAAAATCTTTTCGATATTAAATTTGTTATGCATGAGCCGGGGATTGAACCACGACCTACAGATCAGAAGGCCAACACACTAACCACTGAGCTACGGCACCCTTTACTTAGCGATCGAAATTCTATTGTGGCTCTGTCCAAAACTGCTTGAATGCTTTTTCAACTTATTTTTTCACGCGTAGGATCCTGTATCTCGACTATTTGCTTGAATTCAATCACAGATCCGGATTTCAGTAGAGTTATTTTGATGGTTTCATAAAATCGCGGTATAATTTTGCATTGCTGTGCCCCTCCGATGGCTTAATTAGAACTGATTCCAATTTCTCTGAGAATTTTTGTCGTTTATTCAATTTTTAGGTTTGGAGGCTTTGTTAATATTTTTGACGCCTTTTTCTGGAAGTTCTGTGTCGCTGTTCGCTGTATTTACATTATATTCCTTTTGGTGATCGTCGGTGATTAGTTGTTGTGTAACATCTTAGTTTGCGGAATTACAATGCTTGGGCAACGCTTTTCTAATAATAATAAAAATAAGAGATATTATCCTTTCAGAGTCCAAAAATTTGAACATTTTTAATTTCAAAATAAAGAAATATATATAATTTTAGAGGTACTGACTTCAAATTTAAACGAATTTGACCAAGCTTTCATTCAAACAACTGAGATCCTCATCGACATATGTTACAAATGCACCTAGTATATATCATTCATATGTTATTCCTGTTTATCGTTTATTTTTTGTTTGCTCTTTTTTTTGTTTTCGTTTAAAAAAGACTCGGAATGAATTTTTACGAGTGTCATAAATTTCAATGCATCCATGGGTTGAATACTGGCTGTTGCTACTCGTATACAATTTTTTTGTTTTTTAATTTTCTTGGTTGTCCGTGTGTTGTTCAGTGCATTTTATTTTTGTGTAAAGCATTACCTGAAAAAAGAAGACTATATCATTGTTACACTATCACCATCATACTCGTATGTGGCAACATATAAGCTATTTGTACGTACACCATCTTTATCAAATGTATGCAACGTATTTTATTGTTAATTCATTTTTAAGCACACATACACGGATATCAGCAGAATACATGATCGTGTTTATCATATATGTGCATATAACAACTACTCGTATGTATGTGTGTACCAACATACAATTTGGTGGCATGGCATACTGGCGAACGCATGAGAGAACATATCCTATATGTTACCATAGAGTATACATACATGATATTTTATGAGTGTTTTGTTGGTACTGTGGTTTCTGTTGATGCCTGTTACTCATCCTGTTGTTGCTGATGTACATATTGTACATATATTGCACATATGAAAATGGCGGAAAATATTGTTATAGTCCGAATTGTTACGATACTCTTAGTGTCCATGTATGTTTCTTGCTGTGCTATAGTATATTTGTGGCAGCATCATTTCCACCAGCTCAGGTGAAATTTGTATTTTTGCACTATTGCGGTTGCATGTACAAATAAATTATTTTTCGTCATTTGATGCTTCATTTTATTCCTTTAAAAATTTTCATGCGTCTCATTTCTTCTGGGTATTTTTTTTTATTAATGTATATTTGTGTGTGTGTGTGTGGCTTTCTATGTATTGCTTTGTTTAATTATTTTATTAATTACTTTTGTTTTTCTCACAATGCTGTATTTATGATTGTTGTTGTAGCATCATTAAAATACAATGAAATGGAAAAGAGAAACAAAAAATATTTATAATAGCAATAATACATACAACATTTATAATGAAATATGTTGGTAAATACATATATTCATGAACTAGTATATTCTACATCTATTACATGTGGGTGTTATAATTTTCTATTATGCCGCAGGATGTAGCATGTAGTAAAGTGTTGGAACACTGAATGCACCTTAAAGCGTCTAGACAGTATTTAATTTTTTGCTGGTATTATTTTACTTATTCCAGTTATTTGTTTTTTACATAATTTACCTGAACATATATATTTACATTATTATTTATATTGTTACGTTTTTATTCTGTGAACGTTTAATTCTATTTGAATTACCTTGTTCGATCACTGGATTCTGTTAATGATAACTGCAACACTTATTTTATACAACTATATACAGCAACAATTTATTTAATAATCTCTATTTACAATCAACACTGTTTACAATCAACTATTTACTATAACACTTAAATGTACTTGCAACTTTTGCCTCTGTATAAATGTTGTCGCAATCACGTTCGGAATTAGATTGATTGTCAATTCTCAACACTGGCTCTATTTATACTCTGTTGGCAACACCCTAGAATCTTCCTTTATCGAGATTCTTCTCTTCCTTTCTCGTTGGCTTGTTCTGGTTATCGCTCATTTCTTTTTGTTGACATTCGTTTCGATGCTGCCAATAGAGTCAGTCACAATAGTGATGAGTAATCAACTATCGATACTCGTTACACTGCCCTCCTCTTAACCTTGTTCGTCCCGAACAAGTTTTTATACTTCCCCTCGATATGGCGCAAGTCGCTCCAAGTGCACTACTTTAAACTTTGCTCTTTTATTCCAGGCACGTTGAATGCGATACACTACGTCATTTATCTTTGCTATAATCTCATATGGTCCTTCCCAATGAGTCTGTAGTTTAGGAGACAGGCCTTTCTTTCGTTGTGGATTATGAAGCATTACAAGCTCTCCTTCATAGAACCCTTTTGAATTTGCTTTCAAGTCATACCTGGCCTTCATCTTATCGCTTATCATCTGCGACCGCTCTCTGATGAACCGATGTACTTCATCCAACTGTTCCCGCTTTTCGCTAGTATAATTACCTTCGGTTGATCTCGTTGGTGTTACGACTCCAAATTTTAAATCAGCTGGCAGTCTTAACTCGTTTCCAAAAATTGCCCTTGCCGGTGTAGTAGCAGTCGTATCATGTTGTGCGCATCGATATGCCATGAGGAACATTGGTATATGTACATCCCAGTCTCTTTGGTATTTATCTACGACTTTTCTCAAATATTCCTCCAAGGTACGGTTAAATCGTTCTACCATGCCATCAGATTGTGGATGCAAAGGTGTTGTACGAGTTTTGTATATACCCAGCATACGGCATATCTCTTGGAATACAACTGATTCGAAATTTCGACCTTGGTCTGAGTGTAATTCCATCGGTACACCAAAACGAGTAATCCATTGGTTGACGAATACATCCGCAACGGTACTAGCTTCTTGATTTGGAATGGGGTATACTTCAGGCCATTTACTGAAGTAATCTATAACCACCAGAACATACTTGTTTCCTGCGTTGCTTATTGGAAATGGTCCAGCTATGTCCATAGCAATTCGCTCGAATGGAGCACCCACGGTGTATTGGTGCATCTTACCTCGACTTTTCTTAGTGGGACCTTTGGCCATTGTACATTGCTTACACTTCCGAATCCAATCAGCGACATGGTCATGACATTCAACCCAATAAAATCGGTTCTTTATTTTCTCGACGGTTTTGGTGATTCCCATATGCCCTCCACTGGAGGCATTGTGATACTCAGCTATCACTTCATTTATTCTCGCCTTGGGTACCACTAGAAGATCATTAGTGATTTTTCCATCCTCACTTTCCCATGCTCGGAATAAACATCCGTCTCGTAAGTGCAGGCTTTGCCACTGCGCCCAGTATGCCTTTGCTATTGGACTCTCATTAGCCATTTCTTGCCAATCTGGACGTATGCCCTGCTCCTTGTATTCCATAATCTTTACGAGATCTGGGTCGTTCCGCTGATCTTCTTGCACTCGTTCGGTGGTCCATGACTCCTCCGGCAATATATTCGTAAGTCGTATGTCGACAATGTGCTCCTTGCTTTCCACTCGAGAACAATGTTTACATTCCATTTTGCAAGGACGACGAGATAGAGCATCCGCGTTGCCGTGATGTCCTCCTTTACGATGTTCGATGGTAAAATCATAACTCTGCAGCCTTTCAATCCAGCGCGCCAATTGTCCTTCTGGGTTTTTAAATTGCAATAACCACCTTAGCGCTGAGTGGTCAGTTCGTAGATGAAATGACTGACCGTACAAGTATTTATGGAAATACTTTACACATTCCAGTATTGCGAGCAACTCTCTTCGTGTGACACAGTAATTTCTTTCTGACTTCGACAGGATTTTACTGTAGTATGCTATTACTTTTTCTTGCCCATCTATGATCTGAGAGAGCACACCACCTATTCCATAGCCACTCGCATCTGTGTCCAACACAAACTTTTGACCAGGTACTGGATACGCTAATATTGGTGCTGAACAGAGTTTTTCTTTCAGCTGTTCGAATGCTTTCTGTTGGTCCTCGCCCCACACAAATGGTTTGTTCTTTCTTGTCAACTCATGCAGACTGCTGGCGATGTTTGCAAATCCAGGAACAAATCGTCTATAGTAGGTGCATAAGCCTAGGAAGCTCCTTAGCTCGTGAAGATTCGACGGAATAGGCCATTCTTGAACTGCTGCTACTTTCTCCTCGTCGGTATGTACCCCTTCTGTTGTTACTTTATGACCAAGATATTTAACTTCTCGCCTGAAGAGTGAACACTTTTTCATATTCAGTTTAAGCCCTGCTGATTGTATACGCTCAAATACTTCTTTCATCTTTTCCAGGTGGTCGTTAAAATCTTTTCCCATCACAATAATGTCATCGAGGTACACCAAGCACGTTTTCCAGTGTAGTCCTCTGAGTACACGCTCCATCAAACGTTCGAAAGTAGCTGGCGCATTGCATAAACCAAATGGCATGACTGTAAATTGCCATAGACCATCGCCAATACTGAAAGCTGTTTTCTCTTTGTCTTCCTTACCAAGTTCCACTTGCCAGTAGCCACTTTGCAAATCAAGAGTTGAGAACCACTTCGCACTAGATAGTGTGTCCAGAGTGTCATCGATTCTTGGCAGTGGATAGCTGTCTTTTTTCGTAATATCATTTAGCTTTCTGTAATCCACACAGAATCGAGTACTTCCATCCTTCTTCTTTACCAGCACAACTGGTGAACTCCATGGACTCGCTGATGGTTCAATAACACCTTGTTTCTGCATATCGGAAATCAGCTTAATGGCTTCGTCTCTTTTGGCCAATGGAACTCGTCGTGGTGTTTGACGAATTGGTCTAGAATCACCGGTGTCAATGTGATGCTTCACGATGGTTGTTCGTCCTCCAGTTTTTCCATTTGAAGAAAAGATTGAACTGTACTTCTCCAATAGTTGTAAAGCCTTTTCTTTTTGCTGGTTGGTAAGCACGCCTGCCCATTCTTCCATCTGTGCTTTTATTTCCACTCTGACAGTTCCTGATCTTCCACTTTTTATCGACGAACCATTTTCGCAGTCTACTATGGCAGTAACTTCCTGGCAATGACCAATCACCATTCCTTTCTTCACAACTGTAGATGTATTAGTTGGATTTAAAATTCGCACCGGTACTATTCCATTTTCTTTAGGTTCTACTAACGTCCTACCAAGTATGATGTTTTTATTCGTTATTTCTTTATCTGCTTCCACCAGCCACAACTTGCCTGTCCCATCATCCACATTCATCTGTGCCCATATCACCGCTTCTGATTTTGCTGGAACCTCTTGGCGTTGACATGCCAGTACTCGTTTGATGTTCCCACTACGCTTGTAACCGATGTTCAATGGTAGTTCGACATTTGCATAACGTAGTATCCGTTGATTCAAATCTAACGTAAATCCGTTGTCAATCATAAAATCAACACCAATTATTACGTCATCGATGATGTCGGCCACAATGAATTCATGTTCCCATGTGCAATTTCCAATAGATACTCGTTTCTTTATCTTGCCCAGAATTTGTGCATCCTCACCCGTTGCTGTACGCAATTTTATTCCCATTAAAGGCTCAAACCTCTTTACCAAATCGCTCTTGATTATCGAATGTGATGCACCAGTATCCAGGGTTAACATGAATTCCATATTGTCCAATTTTCCATCAATAGTCAAGCTGCTTGGCACACGCTGTAGTTGTGAAATGTGAATGATGGGGCAACCCACTGTTGGAGTCAGTTCACTCCCCGCTGAACTGACTCGATTTAGTTTAACGATGGATTTGTGTTAGTGGAGCGATCGCTATCCACCTTATTCTCCTTCTTTTGTCTTCCTGGAGAATTCGATCTTGATCGCTTTCGTCGTAGACGGCAGTCACGCGCCATGTGTCCTGGTTTGTCACAAATGAAGCACTTACCAGTAAACTTGTTTTCGCGTCGACCTGTTGTTCTTCCTTCAGGCTGCGCTACAGATTTGAATGCCTGACACACTGCTTCAACCAGATCTGCTGTTTCTGTTTCTAGTTGGCGTACCCGTGGCATTGGTCGACACATCAAACTGGCAGCTTCAAACGTCAATGCACTACTGACTGTTTCGGCATAAGTATTCCTGGGTGACATGACTAGGGCACGCTTTGTCTCTCCATCACGTATGCCATCTATGAATGCCTCTATTTTTATTTTTTCGACGAACTCTTCCGAATTACCTGAGAACGCTAGATGACATAAGCGCTCAATATCGGAAGCGAATTCCTGAAGACTCTCATTACTCCGTTGCACTCGCGATCTCAATTCCACTCGATGTAATTGACTCTTGTATTCATTTCCATACTTTCGCTGGAGTGTGTCCATCAGTGACTGATAGCTACCACGATCTTTCTCTGGAATCATCTGTAACACCTCGGAAGCGTTACCTTTTAATGCGACTATTAAAGCAGCAGTCTTGTCGCTATCATCCCATTGATTCTTCGAAGCGGTTGTCTCGAATTGAAGCTTGAAGATATTGAATGGCGTGCTTCCGTCAAATGTTGGTGGCTTAAGTTTGATTGTACTTGAATCTCTAATCACTGATGTGGCTGGCCCATTTATTTTTAGTTGATTGAGTTCGTGCTGTAGTTTCTCGAACTTATCTTCCCAGTCGTCGACATGTTCCTTCAGCTTATCATCCAACTCATCCACGTGTTCTTTCAGCTCTGTGACTTTGTCATTAATAGCTCCGGAAATTTCCTGAAATCTAAGTTCAATTCCTTTTTGTAGATTTTCGATGACGTGTTCTTGGCGAGCCGAATGTTCTTGAAACTTGGAGTCAATTGTTTTCTGGAACTCTCCCATAGCGTTTTCTTGACGTACCGAATGTTCTTGAAACTTGGAGTCAATTGTTTTCTGGAACTCTCCCATAGCGTTTTCTTGACGTACCGAATGTTCTTGAAACTTGGAGTCAATGCGAGACGCATTTTCTTGTAACTTCGCATTAATTCCTTGCAGTTGCTGCTGCTGTTGTTGCATCATGGATTTCATGAGTTCCATTAGTTGACCACTCGAATCTATCTTGCTTTCTTCCTCAGCGTGTACGACTGCTTGTATACCGGCTTCCTCGAAGAACTCATGTTCTTCTACGTTAATTCCCTTAGCCTCCATAGCTTGCCTCAGCCTCACCAGCAGTTCCGCCTTTGCACCTGATGACGATAGATTCATCTCTACCAACAGCTTTTTAAGCTGGTCCACTTTTAGTTGGTCAATTTTCACCATCTTTACAGAATCCCACTTCTGACACCAATTGTTACGTTTTTATTCTGTGAACGTTTAATTCTATTTGAATTACCTTGTTCGATCACTGGATTCTGTTAATGATAACTGCAACACTTATTTTATACAACTATATACAGCAACAATTTATTTAATAATCTCTATTTACAATCAACACTGTTTACAATCAACTATTTACTATAACACTTAAATGTACTTGCAACTTTTGCCTCTGTATAAATGTTGTCGCAATCACGTTCGGAATTAGATTGATTGTCAATTCTCAACACTGGCTCTATTTATACTCTGTTGGCAACACCCTAGAATCTTCCTTTATCGAGATTCTTCTCTTCCTTTCTCGTTGGCTTGTTCTGGTTATCGCTCATTTCTTTTTGTTGACATTCGTTTCGATGCTGCCAATAGAGTCAGTCACAATAGTGATGAGTAATCAACTATCGATACTCGTTACAATATAATCAACAAGTTTAAGCAGATTATTCGTAATACATGCTTTTACTTAGAAACCCATTAAACCTGACTGAAATTGAAAATTAAGAGAAAAGCATTGAAATTGAAAGAATTTGATTAGTTCGACAATTTTGCGTCTAAAAAACATAAAAAAATTGATCTAGAAAAACGGTCACACGACGGTATCTCCTTTTAGCCCTACTTTCAGAATATATAGGCCTTGCTCTTGTGTGCAAACATGTGTTGTTAATAAGTAAAATAACAAAAATAATAAAGTTGTGAAAAATGGAACGCAATAAAACGGGTTTTTCAATATCATGATTTCATTGCTTCCTAGAAAAAAAAAAGAAGGAAAGTTTTCTCTGGCGTAATGTGACTGGCGATGAAGAATGGGTCTACTACGACAATTCCAAATGGAAGAAGTCATGGATGGACCCAGGATAACAATTAACATGACAGCCAAAATGGAATATTCACCGCCATAAGATAATGCTCTGCATTTGGTGGGATCAGCAAGTAGTGGTATAGTACGAGCTCGAATGGGAAACTCTTCCTTACACAGCGTACTCACCAGACAGCGCCTTGTGATTACTACTAGCTCAGATCCATGCAAAAATGGGTGGACGAATGCATTGCTTCAAAACCGACATTGTTTTATCAAGATGATGTTGTTTATTTGCCAGAAAGATTGGAAAAAGTTGTAGAAAGTGATGGAAAATACTTTCATTGAAATAAATTATATAAATTTTTTCCAATAAATGCTTTTTCTAAGCCATAATAACATATGTGTAAAATTAGTGATAGATTTACCTCATTCATCAATCACTGAAGAGTCTTCCAAGTGATGATAATTTTCAATTACAAATCATTTTGTGTCTAAAAAACGTAAACGAATTGATCTAGCTCACCAAAAAGACCACGAAAAGCAAGTTAGATAGGGTGCAAAGAATGGCTTGTATTAGGATTACCGGAGTTATCCGGACAACCTCAGTAGAAGTATTGGAAGTCTTTTTGGAGCTGCTGCCGTTGGACTTGCATATTATGATTTCGGCAACTTTAACAGCATTACGTCTGAAGGCAACCAATAATTGGTAAGGATTCGGCACGGAGATAGGGCACATCAGCATCCTGTCACTGTTATATAGCAGTGTAAAGGAGGCGCAAATGTCAATGGAAGGAATGGGTAGGCTAAAGATGACTGGAAAGTCACATAGAACACTCATTGAATACATATTCCTCACACATGATGTATGTGAGGAAAATGACATCAGTATTTTCACAGATGGTACATTAATGGATAGCAGGGCGAGTGCTGGAATCTTCTGTAAAGAGTTGGGTCTGGCATGCACTCAGAATCTGGGAAGATGCGTATCGGTCTATCAAGCATAAATGCGTGGTTTAATGTATGCGCTAGACCATCTACTGAATGAAAAGATGCAAGGTAAGAAAATCTTGCTAGCACTCGATAACCAGGCGGTGGTCAGGCGACTGCAACAATCTACGGTATCTTCTAAGTTGGCCCTCGAATTTGTTCTGAAACTTAACGGGTGTGCTAGTAGTAATTCGATTACTCTTATGTGGGTGAAGGGTCCCATTGGTATAGAACAAAATGAAGCTGCAGATGCCTTAGCTAGACAAGGATCTGAAGCTAAGTTTTATGGAACGGAACCAGTAGTTGCTCTTAGGGCAGTGAATCGGAGAGGGCTCTCAGTCTAGGACGGCTAATTCTAAGCTGGTTGACTGCATTAATAACTGAGCATGGCAATTTCAGGTACCACCTCAGCAAGATGGGCCTTGTTGAAGGGGAGGATCCTTGAAATAACGCGTGATATTATTATGGGGAAGGAAGTAGAAGAATTCTGCAACCAAACAAATAATTAATACACGATTTGAGGGACGAAAAGGGACCCAGGTAAGTGGTCTGATTCGGCTAATCCCTAAAAAAAAAATATATATAGATCTACTTTCATAATATCTAGGCCTTTGCTCATGTGCGCAAACATATGGCGAACAAGTGGTGTATCAAGTCAAGTAACAATTTTCGTATTGTTTGCATATTTCTCTCTGCTTTAATTAATTTTGCAACAAAATCAACATTTTATTTCAATTTTATTCTTTATCATATATAAAATTGATAATAGATTTATATCAGTCGCGAGTAGATGAACTGTACTCCAAGTCGAGTCTTCTCTTGAGGAATGAAAACCACACTCTACAATCCTTTTATACTCCAAGAATGATGGCTAGCATTGGAAAGAATAATTTCTAATAGTATGAAAGTCATTATTATATCTAAGAAAAGAAAATGTTGTACTTGTTTTCGATTTAGTACTCACGAGTCGTAAAAAATCATAAATCTAATTCACATAAACCAAATTTCACATTTTTATACTATTTTTTTTTTTTTTTTGATTTTTTCTTTAATTTTATGGCATAATAGCTCTTAGCTCATATATGATTAAAATCAAAATCACATTTTTTGATTGCATAATAAATATATGAATGCAAAGAAATAAATAAATAAATACATATAAAGAAACCGACAAATGGAATTTTTACCTTTTGCTATACTTATTTATATGAATATAACAACAACAACAAAAAGAAAAGGAACAAGTAACAACAAGAGAAAATATAATACGCAATAAAGCAATAAATTGTTTCCTCACTGACAAATGCAATGATAACGAAGAAATCTATAAAAAAAAATAAAAATAAAATCAAGCCAAAATTCATTTCAAAGGGACATCTTTCAAAATTTCACAAAAGTAATAAATTTCAAACTCTTTACACACAAGCTCCTCACACAAATGGACATATGCTTACTCATATGAAGACACATGGTTACAACTTTTTAATACTCATGAGCATTCTACGTAAGCATTCGTTACTGCATATGACATATGACATGTTAAAAAGGCTTTTCCCATTTTGCTTACCATTCAGCTATTAAAAAATACAATTTTTATTACTTACTTTTTATGCATAATCGAAGCAAGTAGTAGTAAGCAATATATGTACTTTTGTATCCATCCACCTACCGAGATCGACTCACTTTTCTTTCTTTGTATTGTCAAAGAGTCTTTCAAGAGTATTTTCATTTTTTTGGTAATTGACTTTATCCGAAATGGTAAATACTTACACATGTATGTATATTAGGGTAGATCCAATTAGTATTTTCAAAATGTGATGGGTCAAATTTAATTTTTAGATCATTGGTTTCTTGAGCAAATATGCTTAGAATCAATGAATGTTTATTTTTAATTTTTTTTTTTTGTCATGCGAATCGTGGTCAAAGAATTTACCTGCCCTAATGTAGCTACAATAAAACGATAAATATTGAAATCACAAAAAATGTATTCTTACCATATTAAGCTGCTTTTTTTCCTTTATGAACATTGAATTGCATATGTGTTTCATATTTAAGTGTGTGTGTGTGTATTCGTCAAATTTTTCAATGAACCCATCATCTACGTGTATTTATATATGTAGGTATGCATTTATATACTTACTACACTCGAATGTATTTATGGACGTAATAAAAATTATTGACTTCTTCTTCTTATATTGCCATTGCTGCTGATTTTTTTGTTACAGTTGGCTTTTGCTGTTACCGTACACACACACACAACCCATATATATCGTACACACAAAGGCTTCAGCTCATATATGCATAAGTATATATATGTAGTATATAGTACATACATATGTAGCCATCATCATGCATAATGTGGTTCGCTCGTTTAGCATTTGTAGCTAACAAATATGAAGCATCGTTGTCGTCGTCATCGTCGTCATCGTTTATGGTATTAAATGCAATTTGCTTTTGATTGAAGTTAGATTAAAAGTACATAAAAATGTGAATTTTTTTTTTTGTATATTTTTTTATTTGGTTGAAATTAAATTGAAATTGCTTTTTATTTTCATCAAATATTGCATACAAGTATATATCGAATCAAACCAAACGACAACGAAATTTATTGACGGGAAAAATAAAATCAAATTGGAATATCCTAGCAGAAAGAAAGGAACGGGGGAAAACAAAATAAAAAAATAAAACTTTAATAAAGGTACCATACACATGTATAAAGTGTATATAATAACAGGTAATATAATATGTACTCATACATATAGCTAAATATATCGCCGAAAAGTATGCATGCGTTTCTTGCTAGCAGGTGGCTTAAATGATTTTGTTGTTAGTGTTATTTATTATTGAAATTTGTATACAATTGCTGCATTATTTTGCCATAAAGTTATAAAATATAGCGAAGCACTCTATTTTTTTATTGCATAATTTTAGACGCACTCGGTCACTATATACATGTAGATACTTATAAGAGTGTGTGGGTTTTTTTTGATTATTATGAAGTGCATTTTTCGTGATTGCTTTTGAGTTTTTAGTTTGTTTTTTGTGGTTTTCTAATCAACAATTCGTTTTTATTAGTTTACAGTTTGTGTATCAAAAATTAATAATTACGAGTGAATAACGCAATGCGGCTAATACAACGCAATGGGAGAAGTTTGAAGTGGTTTTTGGAAAATGAAATAATCATATGCTCTCTCTCATTCCATTGAAATAATTTAAAATTATGATTGTAATAAAATCTTATTGCTACAAAAGGAAACAAAATGAGGAGCTGTAATTCTCAAATTTCCGTTCCCCAAAAAAATAAAGATTATTTGATATATAAAAATTTAAAAAAAAATGCAAAGATGTATATTTTAGTTCAACATGAAAGTTATTATACTCCCCCCTTTAAAATTAACTTCTTGGTGGTGTTAGTGTACGTTCAATTTTTATTATGTTTTAATTTTTAATTTTAAGAATTAATTTTATCACAATTTTTCTCTTCATTTGATGGCATCTTGAGTATATAATATAAAATTGTTCTTTTGAATGGATTTTTATTATATTTCTGTATTTTATTCACATAAAGAAATTTGTTTAAAAATACCTTGAACTGTGTTATGCATTTTTTCTTAATAAAATCTTTCTCTTAGTAACTGATAATATATAACGGTATTAAAACATTATTATTTATTTCATATATAGGTCTGATTTTAGTTGCAAAATTCACTCTAACTATATATAAACCCTGTGCATTCTTACAAGCCCTAAAGTATGCTTTAAATTTAGTTTTCATCAAGTTCAATTCAATTTTCAACAAAACTAACACTTAATAATAACCATTATAATACTCTTGCAGTTTTCTTTCGTCTTTTTTGACTTATGTTGACATTGCTAATAATTTTCGTCACGATTGCTTGAACTTTACTCATGCCTTTATTATGTGTATAGACGTAAGTAAGTATATATGTAGGCACAATATATACATATGATACTTTCTTCATTCAAATAATATTATTTATGTCGTTTCACATTTTTATAAGCCAAAAATTGGTTTAAGCATATGCTTAGCAGTTACGTTGCAATATGTCTCAATAAGAGTGAGTGTGTGTGAGAGTATGCCAAAAATCATCATATAAATATTTTCTATGATTTCTTTTTTTTCAAAACGTAGTTGATAGTTGTGGTATGCTCTTTATTTTCTTGGAGAAAAAAAAAAGAAGGAAAAAATTCACGGCTCATATAAGCTTCCGATGTCCCAAACAATATTCTACGATTGGCTTCCTTTCTATGTACGACAATATGATTGTTGTATTTTTTTTTTGTTATTTATTATTATTGTTATGATTATTATTGTTCTTCTATATATATATGTATATTTATTTTTATATTCCTTCTGCTTTCCGTCCCAATATAGTATTTATTAGTTTGCTTTAGCAAAAGATAGACACGATAAAATTGAAATACATTCATATGCATATGATATGTATACTATACTCATATATGTATGTATGTATACATGTAGCCATGCATGAATGTCAGTATGCACATGTGTGTGTGTGTGTAAAAATATTGAATTGAAATTATCATCGCCGAACGAGCAAGCAATGCTGGCGCGTTCTTTTATTACATTATAATATTTTTATTGACTTGATTTCATACAACTTTTCACTCACTCTCTTTGTATCATTCCTCGCATGCTTATGTATATATAATATACAACTGATACTCATATTTATGAACTACGAGTATCTTCTTGCATCGTTATATTAAAATGGGTAATGTCGTTAAATTAACAATAACATGAGGATAATCATAATAGAACAAGTAAAGCAGCAGAGCCAGCAATGGGAAGAAAGGCTAATAAAATATTGGACTATAAGTAGCTGGTTGCTTCATACATATAAGTACACGTATGTGTATGTATGTATGTATGTATGTATGTACATACACATATGTTTCTGCTCATATTTGTATTAAGCAATGAATAAAGCAATTTAAGTAAATTAGGGTTGTTTGTCGTTAATAAGCTTCATTCTCAAATTCATAGCCAATTTATAGGCGTAGTAAAATATATTATAAATACAATACATAATTTGTATATATTGTATATTGATTTTGATATTTTATGATTTTGATTTCTATTCTAATTCATAATTTTATTAAATATAATTTGTTTATTAATCTCAATTTACGCTGACTCTAAGAATTGTATATATCATATTTAGCTGAGAGGCATACTTTGAAGTAAAATAAATGAAAATTATTGTAATTTTTATTATAATTTGTGTTTTTTTTTTCTGTTGATTTATTACTTTTTGAATACATTTTTTTAATGTCGAAGTATTTGTACACTTTCATATAATTGTATAAGTGATGAAGAGAAATCATTGTCAAGTGCTTCGTGAGATCTGAGGACAAAATTTTTTTTTGTATTCGAGGATGTTAGCATTCTTAGCTTTAACGACATTCTTAGCATTCTTAGCTTTAAGTACATATATTTGTTTTACAAACTTTTCAGTCCGATTTCTTCATTAAAATTAATTTAATTTCTATTTGAAAATACCTTTGAATTGTAAGTTCGTTTTCTGAGCGCCTAAAATTGTTCTCCACTGAAGAAAATCCAATTGGATGAGTTTATCTGTATCCGAAAACAATGCGATTAGCTTAGATTGGTTTTCTATATATCGGAAACGAAATAACTTCAAGGGAAACCAAAGACACAAACTATCGAAAGAAAAGTTAAATTGAAATTTTGTTGAGCTAAAAATTCTGCAATGTTTCCAAAATGAAAAGAAATGATGAGGAAAAAAAAAAAATAAAAAATTAGCGCAAAAAGTTTGCTAAATTTTTGCCCAACTCCAGAATGAACATTTCTGAATTGGAATACATAAAAAAAAAATTAACATTAACTCCTCAAAAACTTAGATAGAACTTCTTTTATATCTTAAGATGTATAAGGTCAAGTAAAATCCATTATTTTTGCATTAAATTGTAAATTTTATTTAGCATAGTTAGAATGATCCGATTTAGGTCAAATATGCACCGTTTTGTTCGATAACTTCTTGCCATTTTGAAGGTAATTTCGTAATGCCACTCTCATAGAAACCCTCGTCCCTATTGGCAAAAAACTGGAACAGTAGATTTTCACAAGCTTCTCTTGAGGCGAATTTTTCACCAGCAAAATCATTCCCCATAAGCAGGAACAAGTAGTAATTACTTGGTGCCAGGTCCGGACTATAAGGTGGATGCATAAGAAAATCCCAACCAAGCTCCTGGAACTTCTAGCGAGTCACTATTGAGAGTCATTATATAGTGTGTGGCCTGGCGTTGTCCTGATGGAACACAATTCCTCTCCTATTGGCCAAAGCTGGTCACTTCTGGGCGAGTGATTCCTTCAGACGGTCCAATTGTTGACAGTACAGGTCCGAATTAAGAGTGTGGCCGTAGCGGAGCATCTCATGGTAGATGATTCCCTGGCAATCCCATCAAAGATATAGCAAAACCTTCATGGCCGTTAATCCTGGCTTGGCCACCGTTTGCGCCGTCTCACCGCGATTCGACCACGACCGTTTTCGCTTGACGTTATTGTAAATGACCCATTTTTCATCACCAGTAACGATGTTGCGGTTCGCAGATGGAAATTCGGTCCATGAGGTTTTTTTGCATTAACTCGTGTGGCACCCATACATTGAACTTCTTTTTGTATCCAGCGTTATTTAAATGGTTCCAAACGGTTTTTTGGTGCAATTTTTAGCTCCTGGACAATAGAAACAGTGCTTACATGACGGTCAGACTAGACGATTTTCATTATTTTATCGATATTTTCGACAATTGGCCTTCCATAGCGTGGTGCATCTTTGACATCAAAATTACCGCAACGTAATCGACGAAACCAAATTTGCACTGGCTGTTACAGTATCAGGACCATAAAACCTATTCACATTTTCAGCCATCTGGCTTTCGTTTGCGCCTTTATCCAAGAAAAACTGTAAAATATGGCGTATTTTCTCTTTACTGGTGTCCATCTTTGACACGTACTCAAACCATATTGAATCAAGCAATCACAAAACTGCCTGAAAAGTTTATTTAGTACGAAATCCTATCTTTCTAACGCCATCTAGTGTAAATCGATCGCACTTATACAACGCGAGATACAAATTACTAAAGCCATCTATTGGAAAAATAATGGATTAATTTTTACTACACCTCTCTGAACTCTGACCCAATTTCTTACAATTATTCCAATATTATTTTATTGCATTTATTATTTTTTGTTTCTTTCATTTCTTATTTTTTGAAACATATAGAAATCAATATATTGTAACATGCAAAATTTTGTTGCATATTTTCAGGCAATTTTATTATTTTAAGCTGAATATTTTCTGTTTCCTCGAGCTATTTTCTGTATATTTTCAAAGATTTTGAAAAACAATCTATTTAATATATGAGTTTTTGAATAAAAGTTTTTCGATTAGAATCACACACTCAACACGGCTATAGCAGATAATATTGAAAGCTACAAAAAAGTCATCGACAAAAGCCAATATCATATAGAAAACTATATCACCACAATTAAATATTATTTCTGTGTTTGGTGTATGGTGCATGTTTATAGTTGCCGATATGCTTATAGCAAACTGAACGTGCCATTGCAGGACTTAGTCACACAGTCATATCCTGATTTCTGTTGGTATTGTTTCGAGTTGTTGTAATGTCACATAGTCATTTATATAAAACACATGCATGTTTTTCATTTCATAAATGTCGGTTCGTTTGAGTAAATGAATGTAGAAATTACCTTTTCAGAGGTGTCATTCAGTGAATGGGAGGGAGTGAATGAGATATGAGTGAGGTGGTGGTGGTGGTGGGTAAAGAATTAACAAAGAATTCATATGCAACAAAAATTTGTCACATAATCATAGAGTTAAAGCAAAAATACGTTTATGCAAATATGTCACATAAAGAGTAAGCAATCGGCCGTTAGGTTAGCCAAAATGTATGCAAATGTCTGTAGTAAATATTATGCGTACGTGCAACTATAGTAAAAAGGACACGAGCACATATGTGTGTGTGTATATGTGTATGTGTTTTTCATGTGAGTTATATGCAATTCATTTGCTGTGCTGCCTTTGTTCATGGCACCTACATACATTCATGCCTGCGCATCATCATATATTGTATCGTATCTTGTGGCAAATAATGGTTCAAATGAAAATCAAAATATGCTTACGTATAGTTGCATCATAAACGCATTTTCAACAGAGAGCTAACGGAGAGGTTTCATTAGTATTGCTTCTTCACATCATCATATGTAGTAGCCGTCATTGAAATTGCTATCCTGGCAAACAATATGTGCTGTTGTGCCTACTTACTGGATCACATTCACACACATTCATAACGTGTTGTAATCCTTTGTGTTTGATAATTTTCATTGCAATATTGGCAACATTGTTTTGTTCATAATATGTATTGTAAGTATGGATGAATAACACAATACCTTCATCATTGGTCATATGGTCAGTATTATTATGGCAATTCTTTCATACACTGACACGCATACTATAGCAAACGCCTTCGGCAGCTTAAGACCAAAGGGAAAAATACAATGCGTTAATGATAATTACATTCACACATCATTGCATACTTTTAGGAAATTGAAAAAGCCTTTTGTATTGTTTCAGTACATATTTGCATTTATATGCGTAACTAGGTGTGTGTGTGTGGGTGTGTGTGTGTGTGCCTCCTGCTGTCCTTGTATTTATGTGACTGTTGAAAATTGCATTTTCACTTTTGTACAACATTTGCATGTTGAAAATTTTAATAATTCTCTCACAAATGTAAACATTTGGCAGGTTAGCAGTGGTGGTAGCAGTTTGTTTTCTAAAAAGGGGAAAATATTGTCGGCAACAGAAATGGTATAAATGCAAATAATCGTGTACGCACCGATACAAATAAGAAGCTATACTTTTTCGATTGTCACATTGTTTTCCTGTTGCTATTGCTGCTGCTGTCTGACTACTGCTGCTGCTGCTGCAATATATACTTAGCCATTTTAAACAATAACAATAATCATTGGCAACAATGCATATTCGAACATATGTACAGGGTTATTCAAATGGTGATTTCATGATAAATTTTATATTCTCTTTTTGCTTTTCGAAACACCCTTTTCGTACAATAAAATAATATAAAGGGTTACCCATTTCGCGGTTTCAAAAATATAGGGCTAGAATTCGACATCTGTCAAACTGAGTTGTTAAAACAATTTCTTTCTTTTTCAGTTCAAAGTCTGACATTTGCGAAAATGGATCGCTTAACTATCGCACAACGCATTAAAATTGTAAAAACCTACTACAAAAATTGTGATTCTGCCACAGCCACATATCGTGCTTTAAGAGGAGATTATGGTTTACATAATCGTCCAACTACGCAAGCAATTGGCAAAATTGTGAAGAAATATGAAGAGACTGGATCGGTTACAGATATTGTAAGGCCTGTGCATCATCGTTTCGCTCGTACCACCGAAAATATCGCTGCTGTAAGTGAAAGTGTTGCCGAAGACCCGAATGTGTCGATTCCTCGTAGTTCTCAGGAATTAGGACTGTCTTACGGCACATTATGGCGTATTTTGCATTTGGATCTACACCTACATCCATATAAAATCCAGCTCACACAACAACTGAAGCCAGCTGACCATTCACAACGTCGTAGATACGTCGAATGGGTGCTTGAACAACAGGCGGTGGACGGCGATTTTTCGAACAAAATTTTTTTCAGCGACGAAGCACATTTCTCACTCGGTGGGTATGTTAACAAAAAAAATTGTCGTATTTGGGGTTCTGAGAATCCTCAAGTAATTAAAGAGAGGACACTACATCCACAAAAAGTCACTGCTTGGTGCGCTCTTTGGTCCGGAGGTGTGATTGGACCTTACTTCTTCGAAAACGACGATGGAACGACTGTCACCGTCAATTCGGAGCGTTATGGTCATATGATAACCGACTTTTTTTGCCTGCTATTGAAGAATACGACTTAGAGAATATGTGGTTTCAACAAGACGGTGCCACATGCCACACAACTCGAGCGAATATGGCTTTATTGCAAGAGAAATTTTCTGGCCGCGTAATTTCTCATCGTGGCGATATCAAGTGGCCACCAAGATCATACGATTTGACACCGCTTGACTTTTTTTTGTGGGGCTACGCGAAAGACCGTGTTTATGCAGATAAACCTTTAACTCTTGAGCACCTAAAAACCAACATTCATCACGTTATGGCTGAGAGACCGCCCAATATGTGTCAAAAAGTGGTCGAAAATTACCTCAAAAGAATCGATGCTTGCAACAATTCGCGTGTTGGTCATTTAAATGTAGTATTTCATTTAAATGTAGTATAATGTCAACTTTCAAACTTTATAATAAAAAAGAAATATCATGATAAAAAATATTTTATATGTGTTTTATTTACATTTACTTTTGAAACCGCAAAATGGATAACCCTTTATGTATATGGTATATGGTGGCTTACAATTCAAGCGTATGCATGCTAACTTCCGTTTTGGCAAGGACATGGCCAAATAAGTAATAGAAGCAAAGCAGACAGAAGTAAAATGTAAAAGAAATAAACAATAGAAACACACAAACACACACACAGCCAAAAGCTAAATCGTATTCAGATTGCTATTTGTATAGAGTATAATGTGTAAGTAAAGTGTATGCATATGATGACGACAGCGACGACAAGTTGGTAAAATTTACTTTAAATCGGAAATCAAAAATAGCTTTATAGTAGTTGTCAACACACAACAAAGAAACAAGTCAAAAAAAAAGAAAAAGGGTATATATACGTAAGTATTCAAGCACACAAAAATATTGTTAATACATGCATACAAATGTAAATGCATATATGTATATCACCATATGAATGTGTGCCTTTGCATGATTATTCAAGCAGTAAAATGTTTCTATTATATTTAGTTTCCTTGAAGCTTATCTTGCCTTCTTGTTGGATATTATTGTTGTCTGTTTTGCTGTCACAAAAGCGGTAAAGGTTAACTTTTATTTGACAATAAATATGAAGACGTGAATAAAATCGAAAATAAAAGCTTAAGGCTTATAAATATTGTAAATTAAAATTTGTATATTGAATAAAGGTGTTGTATCGAATAAAGGTAGATTAAATAGATATATAGATAGATAGACAGATAGATATAGTTCTTTATTTGAAAATATTCTTACAAATTATAAATCAACAATGAATACAAAATAAACAATTAAAGAACATACGACAATGTCTATATAGTCATCTATCGGAGATAAATCTAATATTACATAAAATACTACATTCCAATAAATCTTATTTATCAATACTTTATATATAAGGTGTAGTAAAAAGAAATCCAATAGATGGCTTTAGTAATCTGTATCTCGCGTTGTATAAGTGCGATCGGGTTACGCTAGATGGCGTTAGAAAGATAGGATTTCGTACTAAATAAAATTTTCAGGCAGTTTTATGATTGCTTGACTCAGTACTGTTTGAGCACACGTCAAAGATGGACACCAGTAAAGAGAAAATACGCCATATTTTACAGATTTTCTTCGATAAAGGCGAAAACGCAAGCCAGATGGCTGAAAATGTGAATAGTGTTTATGGTCCTCATACTATAACAGCCAATCATGTGCAATTTTGGTTTCATCGATTGCAAGGTCAAAAAAAAAAAATCGATAAAATGATGGAAATCGTAGAGTCTGACCGTCATGTAAGCACTGTTTCTATTGCCCAGGAGCTAAACATTGCACAAAAAACCGTTTGTAACCATTTAAATAAGGCTGGATACAAAGAAAAAAACTCAATGTGTGGGTGCCACACGAGTTAACGCAAAAATACCTCTTCAACCAAATTTCCATCTGCGAATCACTGCTGAATCGCAACAAAATCGATCCATTTCTGAAGCGAATGGTTACTGGTGATGAAAAGTGCGTCACATACGACAACGTCAAGTCGTGGTCGATTACTGGTGAGCTGGTGCAAACGGAGGCCAAGCCAGGATTGACGGTCAGGAAGGTTTTGCTATGTGTTTGGTGGGATTGGCAGGGAATCATCTACTATGAGCTGCTCCCCTACGGCCAAACTCTTAACTCGGAATGTACTATCAATAATTGGACCTTCTGAAGGAAGCAATCGTCCAGAAGTGGCCAAATTTGGCCAATAGGAGAGGAATTGTGTTCCATCAGGACAACGCCAGGCCACACACTATATAGTGACTCTCGATAGTCTCGCCCAGAAGCGACCAGCTTTGGCCAATAGGAGAGGAATTGTGTTCCATCAGGACAACTCCAGGCCACACACATCGATAGTGACTCGCCAGAAGTTCCGGGAGCTTAGTTGAGAAGTTGTTATGCATCCATCTTATAGTCCGGACCTAGCTCTAAGTGATTACTACCTGTTACTGTTCCTGTCTATGGAGAATGAATTTGGTGGTGAAAAATTCCCCTCAAGAGAAGCTTGTGAAAATCGACTGTCCTAGTTTTTTGCCGATAGGGAGGAGGGTTTCTATGAGAGTGGCATTATGAAATTACCTTCAAAATGGCAACAAGTTATCGAACAAAACGGTGCATATTTGACTTAAATCGGATCATTCTAACTATGCTAAATAAAACCTTCAATTTAATGCAAAAATAATGAATTTCTTTTTACTAGACCTTATATTAATAATAGACCATGCAGATCAACTCATATGTCTATTAAGCTATTGTGATGCATTCATTGATTGTCTGCTTCAATAAATTTATTCTAGCGCTCTGTCATATTAATGTAGTCCATGAAGTATCCAAAAATTAGCCTAAAAGAATAATTCTGACTAAGAGCATTCATGATAATCCATCCTTTGCTCACCTGCGTTGTCATACATATATTTGTTTAAAGCATCTTACATCCCTAACTACATCCATATATTTCATATAATAAGCGGTTCGTCCTACTCAGTGAATAGGATTCACTTAAAAAGCTAATCACACTCTTAACTTTTTTTTTCTGGAAGTTTTATTTTTCTAAACTGATTTTCAGCACTGATGCTGTTCATGATAAGAAATGAACATTTGCCGAAAAAAAAAAAAAAAAAATTCTTAATTAACTTCAGCTGTATAAAATACAAAAATTCTTTTGCTTCTTTTATCATAGTCGTATTGTAAATACTTTTATAAACAATAACAAGAGATAGCAATATAAATACATATATACATACCCGTAGTACTGGTATATACTTGGTCATAATACATATTAACCATTACCTTACGTAAGCTAACCTTTGTGTTTTTAATTTTCAAATGCTGTATTTGATAACCAACTAGCTCTTTTCTTAAGACATTGCTTAAATTATCAACATTCTCTACGTATACATATATATATATATATACTGTAGTATATGTAAACAACAACAAAAAATACTTAATAGGAAAAATTATATGAAGTTGAGTCATTTTACATTTACTTGCTAGTTTTTGCGTGCTCTTTTTAAATTGTTTTTCCGTTTTTTTTGTATTTATTTTGTACCACTATAACGATGACGATACGTTTGTCTTTGTTTCATGTTCATCTCTCATAGAGATATTCGTCCATACATATATATATAGTAATATGGAGAGTGCATTTTATGTATGCCAGCAGTGTGTTGTCAACTAATAATTAACAGCATTGCGAACTTTGTGGCTAAATAAGAAATGAGGAAACATAACCAAAAAAATAAAAGACGTAAAAAGAAAAAAGTCAAGTAAGAAAATAATTTCTTACCGCAATTTTAATGCACATAGACTAATTAAAGTTTATATTATTTTATGTTTGTGTATGTACTATTTTTACTTCTTTCTATGTCTCTCTCTCTCTTTTTCTGTGTGTGTAATTTTTATTACAACTATAGCAGTGCGCGGCGTATATTGCCAGCAATCGTCTTTATAAATGAAAATATAATCTAACCAAAAACAAAAAAAAAAAAAAGCAAAACATAACCACGACTACAACAAAAAAGCGATATAAAATAATCAAGAATACAAAGCAAAGCAAAAAAAAAAAAAAATTATAAAATTAAGAGGGAAAAAAAGTGAATATATTCTTTATTGACTGCAAATGAAATATGCAAAAGGGCAACATTGGTCAAAATGCAGCATACAGATATGGTAGAAGAAAATAATATAGAAAAATATATTTATGAACTAAGTAGGTTTTTATTGTATGCTGCTGTGTAAAAAAGAAGCATCTATCCCAAGTTAACAAGCAGCAAGGCCAACCAACAGCTCGAAGAATGACGACAATGAATGTAAATAGAAAAAACGCAAGAAATAAGAGAAAAAATGGAAAAATTTAATTCACTTATATTCATAAAAATTCAAAGAGTTCAAACTCGAAAGCAGTACAACAGAATAAGATTTTGTAGACTGAACGTAATTGCGTAGGATGATGATGCAGAAAAAGTCTGCATTCATACAAGTATAAGCAAGTACGATATATTACGAGTACGAGTACGAGTATGTATATTGTATATTGATGTAGAAGAATAGCAAATTATGTTTGAAGGCGTTGAAAGGAATTAAATTATGAAAATTAGTAGAAAATGAACAAAATACAATACGAAAAGAAAAAAGCACAAAAGGGAAAAATTGCAAAAAAGGGGAAAAAAAATAGAGGAAACAATTTTGTTATGAATATTTAACCAACTCTAAAGTGGTTAATTCACAATCACGAAAAAGGTGATTGCGAATTACAACAGCTGCATATTTTCACTGTTTAAATGTATATATTCTATATATGCATCTAAATGCATTTCATGCTATATTATATAATATTTATTTTCACATTTACTTTTGTTACACTGATCCTAAATTTAAAGCATCAATCAGAGATGGAAGCTTCGTGTTTATTACGTAGCATTGCAGTATTGCGTTATTGTATTGATATTCTTTTCATGTAAAATTTATAATAATTTCAATTATTTTAATTTCTGAAGACTTAATAATATATATTATTAAAGCAAAATTCGTTCAAAATCATTTTTAAATTATAAGGTATATGTATAGGTAAACTAGTATTACATATGCATATACACACCTCATACAGTCCTACGCCATTTTGCTATTATACAATGAATTTCAATTATAATCATTATATCAATATTACAATAATTATTACGCTAATACTCCAATTTGGTAATCAGCGATACCGCCTTCCTTAATATACGAATTAAGATTATAAAAAATTTTATAGCATACTTTTATGCTGCTAATTTATAATATGTACTTTATGCAACAGCTGCAGGAATTGCTTAATAGAAAATACAATAAATTGTTCTGCTACAAAAACTAACAAAATCAGAACGACACTTGAGAACATCAAATCTACTAAACCAAAATCAATGAACTATTCTCGAAACTATATTTTATTGCATTTAAAAAATTATTTGATTATGTTATTTTTTGCTTGGGAAAAAATTAATTCTTATTATTTATGATGTTTATTTTTGATTTTGGAAATATAAAACTCAACAACACAAATCTTAAGGTATATTTTTACTTAATTGGTACACGACTATGTTATGAAAAAACCCTTTTTATTCCCAAGCAAAAAAAAAACTAAAAAATTGTTGTCATTTCTAAAGAACTCATAAACTATTTTTATTAGTAGATTAAAAATTTAAATCAAAAAATTATGTTTATTAAAGATCGAAAAAATTTAAATCACAAAATAATTATTAAATTTCGATTTTTATTTACAATAGTTTTTAAAAATAAATATGTGGCACTTAAAGCTCCGAAGGGCTCATTGGCCGACCTTCTCTTCAATTACTATTGTGCGTGTTAAATTTTGGACAGTATTAGAAGAGACCTACTTATTTTAGCCGGTTCCGAACGGCAGAACCCTTGCGACATCAATTTTTCTGAGCTTTGTCACAGAGTTCTTTTAGAAGCTTTTTCATGGCAAGTTGTTACTGTCGGAAGAATTGCCAATTGCTTACCGACAGGTGGGTACCGTTCGAAAGAAAAATCTTTTCGATATTAAATTTATTATGCATGAGCCGGGGATTGAACCACGACCTACAGATCAGAAGGCCAACACACTAACCACTGAGCCACGGCACCGACAATAGTTTTTAGTAGATAAAAAAATTATAATCAAAGAACTATTTTTATTAAAGATCGAATAAATTTAAATCACAAGATAATTATTAAATTTCGATTTTTATATACATTACAACCGAAAATCGATTTAGGCCGAATCTATGCTTCGAGTGCTTCGCCAGCCAACTCTTTCCTTTTCTAGCTGCCGGCAGTTAGTAATTCCAAGCGCTGACAAGGTCTCCAATACTTAGTCTTTCCACCGGAGGTTAGGTCTGTTTCTTCTGCGTCGTCCGCCAGCGGGTTCCTAATATAACACCTCCTTAGCCAGGGCTTGTTCTTCTATTCACTCGACATGACCTAGCCATCGAATTATTGTCAATTGTGTGATTTAAATGATCTGAAGAAGAGTAAATCAAAATTTTTGTCACTTAACTTGGTTGCTTTTTCTATTTGCAAGCAATTGATGATTTATACCACATGGGTGGTAGATGGAATGTTAAGATGTTCCGAAAAAATAATTCTCGGAAAATTTGAATATAGATCTTCGAAGACAAGAGCTATCCCAAATTTAATTTTACAGCCGTAGTAGAGTGAAGGATTTTAGGGTCATAGTGTTATTAATATTTGCTTTGAGAAGCCAATACATTTGGGGAATACAACTTGTAATGGTCCCCTTCGGTGTATCATATTCTGAAAGATTTAAAAATTACGCCGCTGTATTTAATAGTCGATTACAATTGGCAAATTTGTTAAATTTGCAATAGTATGTGCAGTAATTTAGTGCACTAATTACTGGTATATATTCCTTAATATTAAAATTTCTTAATGAAATTGACTTGAGTGGAATTATATATCTTGGGACTATTGTATCCTATTTAATGGTATAACTTTTATATGATTGAAAATATGCAACTTTTTCGTATCATATCATTCTTTACCTACTATAAATGCAAGAGATGACCATAAAATCAACAGCCTAAAATTATGCAGTGTTTTTTTTCGAATTTTCATTTATTTTAGTGCAATTCTCATTTGGATTATGCATGAAAATACTAAGTTACAATGTGTTGTTGTTGTTGGTTTTGTTCATGCTTTTCATATGCATAACTACATACATGTATCTAATGTACATACATATGTATGTATTATGTATATTGTGTATACAATTTAACCGCTAACTAACGAACTTTGCCATGAACTCAATATTACAATACATGCATAATTGTATGTGCACACAACTCTTCTAACGAATCGTTTACACGTGTTCGTTTTGATAACAAATCGCATATCCTGTAGCAAATTTGAAAATTGATTAAAATTTCAATTACACATACTCGTACATGTTGGTGAATGTATTCATTTTGCATGCAGTACGTATGTGCACACGATACGTACTACTGCTACTGTTGCTGCAACATTCGTTTCCTTTCTATCTATACTCTTGCTCGTTAGTTATAGCCATTTGTATATATGTATGTATTTATATATTTTTTTTGCCATTGTCTATTTTTCAGATTTTTCTTTGTTTGTATATTGAATTTTTATTTTATTTATTTGTTGTTTTTTTTTTGTTGCGCTACTCTTCTCTAGCTACTGTTTCTATTACAAGTTCGTGTTTATTTGTATTGAAATACAATATGTATGTACATACTCATTGTTCCGTTGATTTTTGTCGGACAACAACAACAACAACAATAATATATGCCCTCTAAACAAACTAACTTTTGCAAACATTGATATTTTGGTAAGCGCATATCATCCTTTTACTAATGATTTCACTGTGTTTTTGATATACTCTCTTTATATGTATACACATTCATCCATCTATATATACGAGTATATGTAGGAACAGAAACAGAATAACATTAAGCTTAATTTCTTGTTGTTTATAGATATTGAATTCAATTTTATATATGCATGTATTCACATGCAGCTAGAAAGTATGCCACAAAACTATGCAACATCTTCAAATTTCACTGCTTTGTAATGAATTCTTCATAAATTGGTTTCATCTTGAATAATATCGATGAAAATGACAATTAAATGAAATATATGTTACCAAGAAAATAAACTTTGTTGTAGATTTGAACGTATTTTCTTCAAAAAGTTCCGTATCTACGGTTATTCGATTGTCTGCCAAACTAATATGTGGTTCGTCATGATATTTAAAGCATGCTTTTAGGTGCCCCAAAACAGATATATACGCTACACTATAAAGTCGAATCGAACAGCAAATACTGGACATTTGTTAAAGCCAAAGAATTTCACAAAATATTCTTCACTACATTTTATTTATTCATTCTCCGTTCAGCAAATAAGTCATTGATTGTTTGTGTTCCTCTTTTTGTTCTAACGTCAAATTTACTTCTTATCGTTTATGTCAGTATTTGTTAAAACGACAAGAGAGATAGCCAATGTTTAGTAGTGTACATAAACATTATTTAAAGGTTCACAAATGCGATAAGTAAGTATCGTAAGTTTGTTAGGCTGAAGACAAAAATGTCTAAATATCATTTAATTGGCATAAACAAATACGAAAAAAAAACACACACAATATATTCGATAACAACTGTCAAAGTGTCCACAACATATTCACATACATATTATGTATATAAACATTTTTTGTTTCATTTTTCTCTGTAGAAATCAATTTTTTCATTTATTTATTTAGTTAGCTGCCATCAATGTTGTCATTTTGTTTGCCAATGCCCTACCCTTAAATATTAATAGCAATTGTATAAACAACATTCTATGTAATATAATATATTTGTCTTTAGTATGTACTAAAATTAAATACATTAATTTCAATAACTTCTCATACTTAGCTGCTGATTGTTGTATAAAATTGATTTAGCGTGTGAAAAAATCATATGTGCCTTTTTGATGTATTGTTGTCGCACGTAATTGCTTGGATAAAAATATTTTCAGTTGAAATATTGAAAATTTCATGAATTCTTCTTGTTCTCTCAATTCCTGTCATTCCTTGTGTGACTTAGGGCCTCCACAAAATGTTTACATCGGCTACGATCACTTGCGATGATTTTAATTTCTTTGAAAGTTTACCCGGATTCCATTCACGTTCACCTAGGTCGTCCTTTCCTACTAATTCGTGTGCCATTTTAAAGGCTTTTCTTCATATTTCTGTGGGATCTATGCGTAAGAAATGCCCGCTCTCTTCTCAATTTTACTTCTGAAATTTCTCAAATATGTTCAGTAATCGATACTAAGTCTAAGTTCGGTATTCCTGTGAAGCTCAGTTGTCTTTGCGGAATGACACTGCATAGCTCCTGTTGGGAAGGACCCTCCCGAAAGCAAGACGAAGTGTTTAGTGTCAAAAAACAAAGAATCCCTGCGTCTTGGACAGCACGTAACGGTTTATAACTACGCTTTTGAAGTAGCGAAGTACTTTGTATTGCTTGGAACACCATTTACACCAGTAATGACTTCAAAAAAGCCCACGCAAGATCTTTGCACCTATTTGCATTGGTGGCGACTATCGAATGAAGTAGAACCATGAGCTCTATGATCTGTATGCCGACATCGGCACAGTAAAGGGCTTTAAAATTCAGCGTTTACGCTGGTTAGGTCATCTCGAGTGAAAGGAAGAACACACTCCAGCTAAGGAGGTGTTATATTTGGAATCCACTGATGGACGACATAGAAGAGGCAGAACTAACCTCCGGTGTAAGGACCAAGTACTGGAGAACCTGTGTGGCGTCAGCTAGCGAAGGAAGGAGATGGCTGGCTAAGCGTTCTAGATTTGGCCTAAATCGGTTTTCGATTGTAAAGGTCACATAAGAAGAAGAGGAAGATACTTCCCTTACTGGGCATCGCTAAAAATGGAGCCGTATTTCTATAAAACCCCACTTTGTTAATTTTGTTAAATAAAATTTTTGCATTTGCACATTACTTCTGATTTCTTAATCTCTTACCTCATTAATTACAAAGGAAGTAAAAGAACGCCTATATAATATTCATGCTAACATAAATGTAATAATAATCGAATGTATTTATACATATATTTTATATATAATTAAAATAGAATGTACCCTATTTATCTATGTCTCCTTACCAATGTATTTATTGTAAAAATCTGTTTTTTTTTCTTTTGCAGATCATGTACGTGAATTCAGCTGTGGCAAACTTTATTATCGTACATTTCATTTGGATGAAGAACGTGATTCACTCTATGTGGGTTCCATGTATGTATCAATAAATAAAATTATTTATTTAATTTTATTTTGCAATAATCGTATTTTACAGGGATCGGGTATTTCGTTTGAGTTTAAAAAATATATCATCATCTACATGCGATGTAAGTACTTATTGTAAATTAAATGAGTTTTGATATAGTTTCTTATAATGAAAAATTAAAATTCAATTAAATTTATTAGATATTCGAAATATATAGTACAAAAACATATCATTTTGAGATATTTATAATATCCCCAATGCATAACCAAACCTAAAACGCGCTTATTTTGATATAGATTTATGTTTATTAACAAGAGAGTAGTCGTATGTTAAAAATCTGTAAACAAAAAATACCAGAACTAAACGAGTCAACAACAACAACAACATCAAAAAACCAAAATAATAAATTCTAACAAAATTGCATAAATTTTTAATGAAAATGCTTCCCAAATGGCATAGGAAAAGCCGCAAAATATTAAAAAAAAAAGAAAAACAACAGTATGTATTTTTCAGTGGCATGTTTTTAGGCGTCGACCAAAAAAAAAAAATATAAATATAAGTGAATTTTTACCTTGACAATGTTTTGAGTTGGATTTTTTTTGCAGCTCTTGTTTTGTTTTTATCATGAGTATCATATATAGTATAATCCCAGTTGACATAGTATTTTATTTTACCCTTCATATTCATGCATAGACAATACATACATTCCATCTATATTTTGTTTGCATATTCATATTGTAGGCTATTCTCAAACCAAATAAACTCTAGAGGGACATTATGTTTTTTTTTTCTTTTTGCTTCTGAGGTTTTTCTACGCTAACGTGTTTTGAGGTTGGTTTTGAGTTGTTTACTATTTTCTGTTTTTTTCTTTTTTTTTCAAATACAATACAAATGAGATTTTTATGTATGTGTTAATAGTGTAATATATATAGGGGTACATGCAGCTAGTGCGAGTATATAAATATATAGTATCGCTGGTAACAAAACATACAAAATCAAACACACACACAAAAATATATGAAATTGTAACATTTTCGCCTTTTAGGCGCACACAAATTTTCTAAAACCAAAACTACAAAATATATGTATGCTTGTTGTTTGAAAAATACTTTAACTACCCATGAGAGTATATAATTCACTGCTACCATTACCAATGCTACAATGATGAGACAAAAAATAATAAAAAGTAAAAAAAAGAGAGTAGATGATGTAAGTGAAAAATAATAAACTATCTTTTCAAAAAACATTCGAGTTACATTATGTGGAGTAGGTTAGGGAGTAAGTAAAATCAGGAGTTAATGTAAGGGATAGCAGATGCAAGGACTGTTTAGAAAGAAATTGCCTTCCAACAATTGTGCGAACTTATACTCGTATTTTGATATTTCCAAATTCCAAAAGCTGTAGAATCAAAAATGAGCTCCTTTTTTCCACGACTTAATATACTTCAAAACTCTTGGATGAAAATAAAATGGCAGGTTTGACCAATGGGGCTGGGACCCATTTTCAGAATTGTGATATCGCTTCTATTGCCGAGCGAACACAGATTTTTTCAGTTAAAGTTACTAGCAATTAATAACATTATAGTTTAATCATATGTGATCGAGAGATTTTTAAAGCGGCCCATAACTGAATGAACATTTTTAACAAAGTAATTTGTATACAACTTGCCTTAGTGACGGGGGAGAGGCACACATATTGGGGACTGAAACAGCATACATGGTTGGCTAGCAGAAACTTCATGCTGCAAACACTTTTCGAAATATAAGTATTGGTATCCTATTAACAATATACTGCCATATAAAATGACATAAGAAACTAAAATGTGGAACTCACAAACTGTTGACACTTGATCAGCACCTTGTGAAATTTTCTTGTAGCACAACATATTGACAGACTGATTTTACCGCCATGCAAGTACTGTAGAAACTGATTTCTGAACTGAACTGTTACTTGATAGAAATGCTGGGTATTATTTTATAAGAAGTCTTGCTTCAGATCGCTATTACTTACTTACTTATGTGGCCATAACAACCGAATATCGATTTAGGCCGAAAATAACATGCTTCGCCAGCCATCTCTGTTCTTCGCTAGCTGGCGCCAGTTAGAAATTCCAAGCGCCGTCAGGTTCTCCAGTACTTGGTCTTTCCACCGGAGGTTTGGTCTTCCTCTTTTGCGTCGTCCTCCAGCGGGTTCCGAATATAACACCTTCTTAGCTGGAGCGTGTTCTTCCATTCGCTCGACATGACCTAGCCAGCGCAGCCGCTGGATTTTGATGCGCTTTACTATGTCAATATCGGCATACAGCTCGTACAGCTCATGGTTGTACCTTATTCGGTACTCGCCACCAACGCAAATAGGTCCAAAGATCTTGCGTAGGACTTTTCTCTCGAAAACTCCAAGTATTCGCTCATCCGAGGTGGAAATTGTCCAGGCTTCAGCGCCATATGTTAGGACAGGCATGATGAGAGACTTGTAGAGTGTAGTTTTCGTTCTTCGAGAGAGGGCTCGACTTCTCAATTGCTTACCCAGCCCAAAGTAACACCTGTTAGCAAGAGTTATCCTACGCATGATCTCCAAGCTGACGTCATTACTGCTGTTAATGCTGGTTCCAAGATAGACAAAGTCCCTTACTACTTCAAAAGCGTAGTTGTCAACAGTGACGTGCTGTCCAAGACGCCGGGACTCTTTGTTTGTTGACACTAGATACTTCGTCTTGCCCTCGTTCACCGTGAGACCCATCCGACGCGACTCTCTTTCCAACTCTGAGAATGCTGCACTGACTGCTCGCGTGTTCATGCCGATTATGTCAATATCGTCGGCATACGCTAACAGCATGACACTTTTGTTGAAGATAGTGCCATTATGTCGTAGATCAGCAGCTCGTATTATTTTCTCCATAATAAGATTGAAGAAGTCGCACGATAACGAATCACCTTGTCTGAAACCCCGTTCGGTATTAAACGGTGCGGAGAGGTCCTTCCCAATTTTCACTGCACAACGGGAGTTATGCAGTGTCATTCTACAAAGTCGAATGAGCTTTGCAGGAATACCGAACTCAGACATTGTTGCGTAGAGGTAATCCCTTACCGGACTGTCGAAAGCGGCTTTATAATCAACAAATAGGTGGTGTGTGTCGATCTGTTTTTCTTGGGTCTTCTCCAGGATTTGGCGCAGTGTGAAAATCTGGTCGATGGTGGATTTACCAGGTCTGAAGCCACACTGATAAGGTCCAATCAGGTTGCTGAGCATAGGCTTCAATCTTTCACACAGTACGCTCGATAGAACCTTGTACGCGATGCTCAGGAGACTTATTCCACGGTAGTTGGCGCAAATTGTGGGGTCTCCTTTTTTATGTACAGGACAGAGAACACTGAGCCTCCAATCATCAGGCATGCTTTCATCCGACCATATTCTGCTTATGAGCTGGTGCATGCGGGTGAGCAGCTCATCGCCTCCGGTCTTAAACAACTCGGCAGGCAGGCCATCAGCACCTGCAGCTTTGTTGTTCTTCAGCCTTAAAATGGCCGTTTCAACCTCGTCATAGTCGGGTGGTGGAACATCAACACCATCATCTGTAATTCAGATCGCTATAACCGACATAAAACCGCTGAGTAAGCAATTGTAATAAGGAAGATATAATTGAGCTGTGAGAGGGCAGTCTTAGAGATATGGCTATCTTGGAAGTAGCTTTCAGGATTTTCTCTCTAATCTCACACTGTCCCTGGCACTTTTTAAAAAGCATAGATTTGCTCGTGAAATCACAACTTGACAGCAATGAAAAACTAAGGATGTGTGTTTGAGATTTGCTATAGCACGTCAGAATTTCGAGAAAATTCTCAAGCGCAGACATATCTTTGTTTTTTATCTACCTTTGCTTTCGCGCAACAAATTTTTTTTGTTGCGCATATTTAGGTGCCGTAGTTCAGTGGTTAGGTTATGTTAGGTTATGTGGCTGCCCTGTCTCTGAGAGGACACACTTAGGCCAAAAAGACCCATTGTAATACCACCGACCTTTTTTTACGATACTGTTGTGAGTGTTAAATTTGGACAGCAATATAAGGAACCTACTTATATTAGCCAGTTCCGAACGGCAGAACCCTTGTGACATCACTTTAACTTAGTTTTTGTCACAGAGCTCTTTGAAGAAGCATTTTTGGCAAATTCATACTGCCGGAAAAATTGCCAATTCTTTCCGGCAGGTGGGTACCGTTCGAAAGAAAAATCCTTTCGATATTAAATTTTGTTATGCTTCAGCCGGAGATTGAACCCACGACCTACAGATCAGTAGGCCAACGCACTAACTACTTAGCTCAGTGGTTAGTGTGTTGGCTTTCTGATCTATAAGTCGCTGAAGCATGACAAAGTTGATATCGAAAAGACTTTTCGTTCGAAGCTCTGTCAAGGAGCCATATATATTTTTTTTTATGAGAATTTTCAAGAGATTCTGAAAATAGGCAAACAAAAAAGAGAATACATGTCTCGTGGATATATTTTAGCACGTCAGAATTTCGATAAAACCTATTTTGAAAATTCCGACGTGCTGCAGCAAATCGCCGAGATATATTTATTTGTTTGTTCGCATATTTTCTTATTATTTATAATTCCGAGAGAATATTTTTACATGAAACTAAATGGGAAGGACACTTTTGTTTTCAACACAGTCCTTAAAAACCGAATTATATCAGGCATCTCAATATAATATGCTCTGCTCCATCATTAAATTTATTCACAATGTAGTCAAGCGAACTTTTGCATATGTAAATATAGGTGTATGTACGTGGATGTCACGACCAATTCCCATATTTACGCTATAACTTCACTTTATGATGACAATGTTGCCATTTTTAGTGTTGCCACTGTCATAACACCTGGACGCATAATGCTCCCATGGAAAGCATAGTATAAATATTATGAAAGTTTTATTTACTTAATATATGGAGTATAGTAAGAATCTTAATATGGCAGGGAGAGAGCAAGAGAGAGAGAGAGAGAGAGAGAGAGAGAGGGAATCATTATATGTCAATATGTTATTTTATTTCGTTGAACTTACATACGCATGGATGTGTTTATATGCTGCTCATAGATGTTGGACAAATATGGGGGTACTAACAACATTTCATGTAGTCGGTCCATATGAGCGGTTGTTATGTGCAAATGCAAATATACTTAATAATGTATGATTTTGGTTTATAACTTTGTACGTGCATGCGTACATAAGTATGATCTACTCGTACATGGGCATATATTACTGTTACTGTTGGTGCTGGGTACATTTTATGAGCCTGCCACAAACATATACTACAGAGTTGCCTCTCTCTCTCTTAAAAGGTGTTGCATTAAAATGTTTTTAAGCTCAATTCCCCCTAAAGAAAAAAAAAAAAAACGAAACCAAAATAAAATTTAGAGAGTATACAAAATGGAGATGTAGGAGTACATGGTATAGAATAAGAAGAATAAGAACAAGAAGTAGAAATATGTTATGCTCGTTACATTACGTGATTTATAAATCAATTTAGTTGAAAGCATACAACAACGAAGTATGTATGTACCTATGCATACATATACTTAAATGTATGTGTAGGGACATGTGTATAAGTTACTTGTACGCATAAGCATGAAGTATGGTTTGCTGGCAGTCAAACTATGTAGATTTCTATATATAATAGTATTAAAATTTACAAATGTACAACATAACTAAAGTGAGTAGCTTACTATACTGACGTTGTGCTTGTTTTTCTTGTTATTGTTGTTGTTGCTGTTGTTACAAAACACTAGGCTGCCTGCTATCTTGCTACAATATAAACTTAAGTGCGACATGCACAACCAACAACCAACAACAACACAAACGCACTCATACAGCAAACACACGTATGTCTTCCAATGACTACCAACCTATGTATGCATATGTTTGTTTGTATGCTTGTGGTGCGCCGTAAAATATGCAAACATTTTTCATTTATTTCTTTTTGAAGCACTAAAAGCATTCTTCAAGTTAGGCCTGTTGCTGTATTGAGGTTTAGAAAATTCTGATTAAATTTACATGTATGCATACGCACTTTGGTCCCTATTCATCTATATACATATGTTTCTATACAAATGTGTAGATACAAATACGTGCGCCTTTAGAGTCATGCGTGCGCTGCATTATGTTTTGTGTTTTACAAATAAAAAAAAAAAAATAGTACATAAAAAATTAAATAAAAATATAAAAATAAAAAATGCAAATTACATGTTTGTTAGAAAATTATTACTTCCTACTATAATTGTGCAAGTCAGTTGAAGGAGCATACATAAGGCAATAATTATGATTGATTTGCATGATAAATTATATTCAAAATTATTATTAAAAAATGAACATATTGAAGCAAGTCCTATCATTACCTATATTCATTAGTTTAAGTAACATTTGTATTGTTTATTTTGTTATAAAATTAAAAGCCGTGGGAATTTGAAAGAAACTTGAACCATATTGGTTCAATATCGAATTAAAATTACAATTATTAAAAACGAATGGTGTGTAATCATTTTCAGTAAAAATATTTACATTAAAATTAAATAAAATTGGTTCAATATCGAATTGAAATTGATTAAAAACTGCGTATTCATTATTACATTTTAACATTAAAATAATAAAAAATTAAATAAACCGCAGAATCAAATAAAAAAAAAATAAAAAAAATATCAATCACATATTGTTTGTGTGCCAACCTATTGAGTTCATCCACAATGACAAGATGCCTGATCTGACCAAAAGTATTTGGGTACCTTATCGATATCAATCAATAGCATGCAAAATAAATCTTAAACTATTTAATGTTAATAAATACAAAAATAAAATTTTAATTTAAACAAAAACAACAACAAAAAGATAAAATAAGCAACGAATGGAAAACAAATTGAATGAATTCTCTACATCTCTGCTCCCCTACTCTTAATTACTTATAAACATAGGTTATGGATGTTCACACTTCTAATCAGATTAGCGTGGAAATGTGCAAATAGTAAAGTTTTACAACACACACACACACACACACACAAATATATATATAGAAAGAGAAAGACAGAGATTGGAGGAGTATTTATGCAATTTGTTGTTCAGTTCTTGTTTTTATTTAATTTTATTTCTCAAAGCAAATAAAATGAACTCATGTACATGCGAACACTTCATTCATACTTTCTGAAATCGCTGCTTCTGGTTGTCGTACCATTATCACTGTAGTGGATAGTATAATTTATACTATGCACATACTAACTACCATAGGCAACTATTTGGGCACATAGTATATGTATTAAATTACATAATAGACATAGAATATATGAAAAAAAATTAAAAATGGAAAAGAGAAAGGTAGAAAAATAGAAATGATATGAAATACATTCGTATGAAGGAAATATTAGTCATCGTTGACGTTAGAGAATGACAACGTCAACGTCTAATCTTGTTGTCCATGATGTCCTTTTACTTTTGCAAGTAGTCGTATTGTATATAGTGCTTGCGGCAATATAAGCATTTACACACATACATGTACATATACATACAATATACATATAGTACGTGTAGATAAATTAATTTTGTTTGTCTTTCCGACAGTTAGTTTTATTTTTTATAAAAGTTGTTGGTACGTATTTCTGACACCTATCATACTGTTGATGATGACGGCGATGATGATGATAATAATCAGAGTTGCTCTTTTAGTTGCTATATTATATACAGGGTGGCTGATGTATCCTGATGTATTCCTCTATTTGTGTTCACACTATGGCTTCTAGATTGACACATTTAACCGAATAATACCGCAACAAAAATTTTTTTTTTGAGAAATTTTTCATTAATGTCTTTTATAGGCCATTAAAGCGTGATCGTTTCACTTGAGGAAAAAATACTTTTGAATTTGTCTCAACAGAACTTCTGCACTGAAGTACCAGGCAATTTCACCAATTTTCTGATTTGACTTCAAACTCCCATTGAGACGAAAATGTGTTGAGATTCGATCTCTACTGGACCGCGATGAACTTAAAATCTTTTTTTTTAAAGACAAATTAATGTCGAAATTTTTTTGCAATATCGAAAATATTGAAAAAAAAAATTCTTTTGTACTGAAAACAAAATTTTCGACATTAGTGCAAATAGTTTACAATTAATATCGAAAACATAAATCCATACATTATTTTTTTGCAACAATATCGAGAAATGGTGAATGAATTAACGTCGAAATTTTTTTGCTATATCAAAAATATTGAAAAAAAAAAGAAATTATTTTGCACTGAAAACAACATTTTCGACATTAGTGCAAATATTTTACAATTAATATCGAAAATCTAAATGCATACAATATTTCATTTTTTTTTGCAACAATATCGAAAACCAAAATATACATATTTGTATTGTATAAACTTGCTTTTTATGTTTCTTATGGTTTATTAATTAATTTTCCCTGAATTCCTTTGTCTGCACTGAACCAAAAAAACAAATATTTTAAACATTTTTGTAATAATGTCGAAAAACGAATACTTTATATCTTTTTTTCGACATTATTTCGATATTTCATTACTGGATCGGTCGAAAAACGACACATAGTTTTTCGACATTATTGCAACAACTGTTCGAAATTACTTCATATTGGCGTTGAACACCATTCGAGAGGAAATTGAAAATTCTTGAGGTGGTAAAAATTTGATATAAAAAAAAAGTTCTGACAAAATTTCGAAAATGGAAAATATAGAATGGAAAATATGTACGCCTATTAACTATATAGAATATAGTTAATAGGCGTACAAACTACAACTTTAAACAAGATCAACAAAATCGTTCATCATCTATCTGTTTGGGGTGGTGCAGACTGGTCTAAACTCCATTTTTACAGAAATTAGTTACTTCAAGTTATGGCAGTACATTTGAATTCTGACATTATCGATCGAAATTGCATAAATTTCAATATCATAATTTACAAGATAACGAGAATTTATCATCATTCTCTTGGCATCATTTGTTACCCGGTATACGAACGTATTTGTGTTGTCGCATAGTTTTTATTTACATCGTTTTTTACATCATACATTCATCACACATTTACGGTGTTACGCGCTTACAAATGTTAGGTCAACCATGTGATCCGCTTGTGAGCAGTGTAGTGTAAAAAGTATTTAAATTTAGTAATATATCTTTGAATCCCTCTGACAGATTGTAGACAGACAGGTATTTAGTGTGGTTGCAACATGGTCAACATTTAATTATATCATTACTTTTTATGCAAATAAACAAAAATTAAATAAAGATTTTTCAAATTCAAAGCATATATAGTATTTTACGTACTCACACATACAAATTTCTATCTGTACTGTATAAAGTCTTTTTAACGTTTCACACTTAGACGACATACAAGTACAACCATTCGTAATGTCTGCATGTATATAAATGTGCATGCTCGTATATTTGTATATGCAAATCTATATGTATATTCTCCTTTCTAGATGTCTGTCTATCTATATGTCTGCCTGATTGTATACTTTGTGTTGTAGAACAATAAATAGCAAGTGCTTATTTTACTCTAATAAACTTCAAACATTTTCAACACATCATCGCTTCAAGTGTTGTTTTCCTCCAAAAGTGGTGTCACTAACAGTAACATCAATTGTATATGTATTTCTTGATATCCTTTCACATATACAGATATATTCATTTACAATAACATATATATATGTTATATTCCACTCAATGAAGCGTTAGGTTGTTATGTACTTGCTTCTTTTGAAAGTAAAATGATTTGCTTTTGTCTAAGTGAATCACTTTGGTTCTTCATCTTCTGCTTCTCGAACATATTCATTATGTACACATTGTCACAACTAATTTTCTATAGACAAAATCATCTCCTTAATGATCATGATGTTGTATTTTGTCATTATGAAGAAGTATACTTTAACTTGCATCAACATACATATCTACCTGAAATAAATGTGGTGTTTCTCTATGTGTGTGTGTGTGTGTGTGTGTGTTCTTTTCAATTAAGACTTTCTTCAAAGCTATCATCAAAATAATGCCATAGGCATATGTACTTACATGTTCATATATGCTGTCTATTACTTAAGCAAAACATTGGATGCATATTATTTTGCTATTGCCATTATTCTTTGTCTGTCTACAATTGAGCTCTGCGGTATCAAAAACACACACCATGTATACCATTGTCAATATGTGTAAAAGTTTTTCTAATTTATAGCAAAAAAAAATATAAAATTATTTAATTTTATTTAAATATTTCTCTTCCACATATTGTAACTATGCATTTTATAATGAATCCTTTTGAATATTGAATTGAACCCGGTATTAAGACTTTCTGCAAAACATTAAAGAAATCCTGCAAAAAATAGAAAGTTTACTAGTCGATTAGCATATACAGCGCACGCTCGATAACGTGAACTAATTAAAACCAAGGCTGTTCACGTTATCAAAAGTGTTCACGTTTTCGAATAGCAAAAAAGTCTATAGTCAATACATATTAACATGTTTAAATTCATATTTTATTGTACATTAATTTGCTCGCTAAAGATATGGATTATACATTTGAGATCATTTTTTTATTTAAAAAAATCAGTCATTTTTTTCTGTGTCTTCTGTTTTTCTACTAGTTGAAATACGGCTTTCTCCCTTAGGCGTTTCAGTACATTTATATCATATATCATTCATTCTTCATGACTAGCCCATAGCACCGCTTTGTTAAAAATCTTATAGAGCTTTCTTGCCTTGTTCACGTTTTAGAATGGTCAATGTAAAAAAAAGTTTGTTCACGTTTTGGGGTGTTCATGTTTTAGAGTGTTCACGTTATCGAGCGTGCGCTGTAGTTAGATCCAATAAGTAAATATCTGCAGTATTTTTTCTATTTGAAAATAGATTTCCAAGCTCGTTTGCTACTCTCTCCTTTCAATTTTTAAGTTTGGGATGAGAATCAATTCTACCCTCGAAGTGGATCTAATATATGGAATATACGGTATATGGAAAAATATACCAAGATTTCAAATTGTAATGGAAATTCTGCTGTAGTTTTTCTACAATGCTTTTCACTGCTTTATGTTAGTGTTTCTTTCGATATGTCGGCAATACATATGGCCATAATTTGTATGGGAAAAAACACAATCGTTTTTTGAGAGACACCCTCTAGAAACGTAAAGTTACAAAAAAAAAAAAAAATTAAAAATAAAAAAATACTAAATATAAAATTTTACGCCGATCGAAGAAGGTTTAGAGCTTCCGGCTAAAGTGTCAAGTATGCTGATAAAATACAACGACCACCAGCTCGCGATTACCCATATCAAGAGCTGCTAAACTGAAATTATGTTTAAAAAATTTAAAACAATTAATGTGAAGAAATACTTTAGCAAAGTGAAATTCATGTAAAATAAATTTTTGCTTAATTTTATAGAATTTTGTCTTTTATCGTTACAGCGCACGCTCGATAACGTGAACTAATTAAAACCAAGGCTGTTCACGTTATCAAAAGTGTTCACGTTTTCGAATAGCAAAAAAGTCTATAGTCAATACATATTAACATGTTTAAATTCATATTTTATTGTACATTAATTTGCTCGCTAAAGATATGGATTATACATTTGAGATCATTTTTTTATTTAAAAAAATCAGTCATTTTTTTCTGTGTCTTCTGTTTTTCTACTAGTTGAAATACGGCTTTCTCCCTTAGGCGTTTCAGTACATTTATATCATATATCATTCATTCTTCATGACTAGCCCATAGCACCGCTTTGTTAAAAATCTTATAGAGCTTTCTTGCCTTGTTCACGTTTTAGAATGGTCAATGTAAAAAAAAGTTTGTTCACGTTTTGGGGTGTTCATGTTTTAGAGTGTTCACGTTATCGAGCGTGCGCTGTAGTTAGATCCAATAAGTAAATATCTGCAGTATTTTTTCTATTTGAAAATAGATTTCCAAGCTCGTTTGCTACTCTCTCCTTTCAATTTTTAAGTTTGGGATGAGAATCAATTCTACCCTCGAAGTGGATCTAATATATGGAATATACGGTATATGGAAAAATATACCAAGATTTCAAATTGTAATGGAAATTCTGCTGTAGTTTTTCTACAATGCTTTTCACTGCTTTATGTTAGTGTTTCTTTCGATATGTCGGCAATACATATGGCCATAATTTGTATGGGAAAAAACACAATCGTTTTTTGAGAGACACCCTCTAGAAACGTAAAGTTACAAAAAAAAAAAAAAATTAAAAATAAAAAAATACTAAATATAAAATTTTACGCCGATCGAAGAAGGTTTAGAGCTTCCGGCTAAAGTGTCAAGTATGCTGATAAAATACAACGACCACCAGCTCGCGATTACCCATATCAAGAGCTGCTAAACTGAAATTATGTTTAAAAAATTTAAAACAATTAATGTGAAGAAATACTTTAGCAAAGTGAAATTCATGTAAAATAAATTTTTGCTTAATTTTATAGAATTTTGTCTTTTATCGTTACAGCGCACGCTCGATAACGTGAACTAATTAAAACCAAGGCTGTTCACGTTATCAAAAGTGTTCACGTTTTCGAATAGCAAAAAAGTCTATAGTCAATACATATTAACATGTTTAAATTCATATTTTATTGTACATTAATTTGCTCGCTAAAGATATGGATTATACATTTGAGATCATTTTTTTATTTAAAAAAATCAGTCATTTTTTTCTGTGTCTTCTGTTTTTCTACTAGTTGAAATACGGCTTTCTCCCTTAGGCGTTTCAGTACATTTATATCATATATCATTCATTCTTCATGACTAGCCCATAGCACCGCTTTGTTAAAAATCTTATAGAGCTTTCTTGCCTTGTTCACGTTTTAGAATGGTCAATGTAAAAAAAAGTTTGTTCACGTTTTGGGGTGTTCATGTTTTAGAGTGTTCACGTTATCGAGCGTGCGCTGTAGTTAGATCCAATAAGTAAATATCTGCAGTATTTTTTCTATTTGAAAATAGATTTCCAAGCTCGTTTGCTACTCTCTCCTTTCAATTTTTAAGTTTGGGATGAGAATCAATTCTACCCTCGAAGTGGATCTAATATATGGAATATACGGTATATGGAAAAATATACCAAGATTTCAAATTGTAATGGAAATTCTGCTGTAGTTTTTCTACAATGCTTTTCACTGCTTTATGTTAGTGTTTCTTTCGATATGTCGGCAATACATATGGCCATAATTTGTATGGGAAAAAACACAATCGTTTTTTGAGAGACACCCTCTAGAAACGTAAAGTTACAAAAAAAAAAAAAATTAAAAATAAAAAAATACTAAATATAAAATTTTACGCCGATCGAAGAAGGTTTAGAGCTTCCGGCTAAAGTGTCAAGTATGCTGATAAAATACAACGACCACCAGCTCGCGATTACCCATATCAAGAGCTGCTAAACTGAAATTATGTTTAAAAAATTTAAAACAATTAATGTGAAGAAATACTTTAGCAAAGTGAAATTCATGTAAAATAAATTTTTGCTTAATTTTATAGAATTTTGTCTTTTATCGTTACAGCGCACGCTCGATAACGTGAACTAATTAAAACCAAGGCTGTTCACGTTATCAAAAGTGTTCACGTTTTCGAATAGCAAAAAAGTCTATAGTCAATACATATTAACATGTTTAAATTCATATTTTATTGTACATTAATTTGCTCGCTAAAGATATGGATTATACATTTGAGATCATTTTTTTATTTAAAAAAATCAGTCATTTTTTTCTGTGTCTTCTGTTTTTCTACTAGTTGAAATACGGCTTTCTCCCTTAGGCGTTTCAGTACATTTATATCATATATCATTCATTATTCATGACTAGCCCATAGCACCGCTTTGTTAAAAATCTTATAGAGCTTTCTTGCCTTGTTCACGTTTTAGAATGGTCAATGTAAAAAAAAGTTTGTTCACGTTTTGGGGTGTTCATGTTTTAGAGTGTTCACGTTATCGAGCGTGCGCTGTATTTACCTCACGCTTCTGACCATTATTAGAGTTTTGATAATGTAAATATCTAATGCATTGACTGCAATGTTGTTTGAAAAATAAAAAAGAGTGGTAACTAATATTTTTTGTACATTATATGATCTTATTTTTAGAAAAATACAAATTTTTCGAATTTTGGGGTCAAATCGCAACTTCAAAATTTTATCCGTTTGATTAAAAATTTTATATTTAATGGATTTTTAGGTAACGTCACATTTCTAAAGAGCGTCCGAACAATATCGACAATTTCAAATATAGCGGACACCTTAATATACATATACATACATGATTAACACTTACATACTATGAAGAACTCGTTGGGCAGCTGTTACTGTTATACGTAATGTATAACCGGTAATCTCGGCCACCAGTCCGGAGCCGAATGGGGCTGAAACTGGTAGTAGCTTCGGCTACGAGGTCTTACCAAAAGACTTTAAATTTGGTTCCACGGGTGATTAGGTTGGAGTCCGTGGTAACCCAAAGAACACGCGAGTAGAGTATTCCACGTCAATGGCGCGGGATACTCGATGTGGAGCTGCATTGCAACCAGGGTGCTGACCCCTTAGATCAGAAAAGGTTTTAGTTAGGCCTCGATCCCCACCAAGGAGGCGAGTACGTCCATTCAACGTGCCCCAATTGATACCGTAGGAACCTGTAGATTAGTTTCTGATTTTCCAATCCTACGGGGTGCTTATCAACGCTTTAATTTGATACGCTTTGTCCGTCGTGAGATTAGGCTATCAGGCAGGTGCTTACGATAAACACTGCTCAATTGTTGTACAACCGGTACGTGTTAAGTTTGGACATCAATGAAAGGACCAACATTTGCTACAACACCTATCTGAACTTAATCATAGAGATATAACGGAAGAAACCTTTCGCCAATGTTCCGTTCCAGTACTGTTGTGAGTGTTAAATTTGGACAATATTGAAGGGCTCATACTTACGAGTATACTGGACTATTTTGAAAATCGGAATCTTTGTGGAATCAAATTTTTATTGTCTTAAAAATTCCTATTGGCTTACCGTGGATACTGTTTGAAGAAATCAATCTCTATCTTTCTATTGATATCTATTTTAAGATTTACAAACTTTTCTTGGCAGCATCTCTGTTCAATTAAAGACGGTGTTAGATAGAAATTAACAGTTTTGTCTCTCAGGAAACCAGATTAGGGACCTGAAACTGCAGATTATTCTGAGATAAAGTAACTCCCTGCAGTGTACCTGGAAGACAAAAAATGTATTTACCTGTTTATATATTTAAAACCAACATTTTTGGAATAGCAGTAAATAAAATGAATAGATTTTTTATGTATTTTTATGTAATCTTTTATACAAATGTCTCTATAACTATATTATATAATTGTCACTATGAAGTGAAAAGTAATGCATATTATATTAAAATGTCACTCTCGAACAAAATAATCTGATTTGATCAATCTTAACTATTATAATTCGTACAGCATTCGCAAAAAAAAAAACCAAGTGCATGCAAACTTTATGCACCCATCTTCGTGATATCATTCAGACAATTTATACATACATGTTTGAAAATTATACTTTAAGTATTTTCTAAATGTTAATGCTAACAAGTTGAATATCAATTGTCAAATGTTAATTGAAATGTCAACGTTTGTATGTGATATGTTGGTTAAAAAGTAAAAAAGTAGTTCGTTTGCTAAAATAATGGATATTGTAATATATACCAATATCTAATAATATTCATATATATCCTTATGTCTTATATTTATGTTATTATTCGTTCACATTCTAATTTTGATTTTTTCCCCTCTTAGCGTGATGTTATTAATCTGGAACCCACACGCGATGATGTTGTCAGTTGTGTATCAAAAGGAAAAAGTCAGGTAAGAAATGTATAATTTAATGTGATTTTTCTTTTTATTTCGACAATTTTTTTACATTTGACGTTTTTTTTTTTGGAATACAACTAATATGAGTGTAATATAGGAATCAATATGGAAAAGGATTTACATATATAAGAATATATGTATACTTTTCCTCCTTTTTGCATGAAATAGTAAATCTATAAACCAGCAATTCTTAAAATTTGAATTACGATGAAGATGTAATACTTATGATTATATTATGGGTATGAATCGACTACTTTCAGCTAGAATATTTTAATTTATCTACAGATTTCTATTTTAAATGTGAATTAAATTCAGTCCAAAATTAATATAAACATTAAATTTAGTTTAACCTACTATCAATAACAGTCTAAGCTCCTACAGAAAATCTGGCTCTAATAGCATTAAAACGAATTTTTAGTCAATAGCCCATTTTAGAAATACGTTATTTTTCTAACGTATTTTTTCACTTCATTATAGAATTGTTAGATGTAAAATATTGGGTGTTCGAATAAGTTCAGTAACAAATTGCCGATAGATGGCTCTAAGGTGTAACATCTCTGGTAATATTAATTGCATGGCTGGCTATACTCTATAACTTGTTTGAAAGATGACATTTTAAGCTTCATTTTGTTAGAAGACATTATTATGTAAAATCGCATTATTCTGTGAAAAGTTATTTACATTTAAAAATGAGTGAAAATTCGGAACATTATAGTCATATTTTACTTTTCTATTATATAAAAGGCAAGAATGTGTCGCAGGCTGCAGAAAAAATTGGTGTTTACGGAGACGATGCTGTAGCTAGAAAAACAGCGAAAAAGAGTTGCTTGCTAATTTTGATGTTGGGTGACACATAAATTAACAGTGACAAATTTAATGGACCGAATTTCCATTTGCGATTCACTGCTAAAACGGAACGAAATTGAACGACATCTGAAGAGAATGATTACGGACGATGAAAGGTGGATCACGAACGACAATATTGTGCGAAAAAGATCATGTACGAAGCGAGGTGAAGCTTCGCAAACGGTGGCAAAGCCAGGATTGACACCAAAATGCTGTGTTACTGGTGGGATTGAAAGGGAATTGTTCATTATGAGCTTCCACAACCTGGTCAAATGATTGATTCTGATCTCTACTGTCAACAATAAACGAGAATATAGCGAGCAATTCAATTAAAACGGCCAGAATTGATCAACAAAAAAGATGTGTTCCATATACGCCAGACTACACACATCTTTGACGACCCGGCAGAAACTGAAAGAGCTTGTCTGGAAAGTTTTGATGCATATAGCCCGTACGTTGCACCTTCAGATTATTATTTGTTTCGATCTCTGCAGAACTCTCTTTTAATGGTGTAAATTTAAATTCTATAGATGCCTGCAAAATGCACTTGGATCATTTTTTCGCTCAAAAACTCCAGAAGTTCTACACAGATGGAATAATGGCCTAAAATGACAAAAGATTATCAATCAAAATGGCACATATTTAGTGGCTCGTTTCAAATATAATAAAAAAATGTTTCATTTTGAATTAAATTTGTAACCGAACTTTTTCGTAAAACCAATAGTTTAAGAAAATACACATAATTATAGTGAAGATTTAACACATTCTTTATTTCCACAATCCTAAGACAGACCACAAAGAGGATATCTCTACAGTTCTACACAGATATCATTCATGTCAAAGCAGAAACAGAATTTAGTGAGGCAGGCCTTTTTCAGAGCAAAAAGCCTATTAACTGATTTCTATATCGATAGATTATTCTCCATATATCTCGTTTGACAAAAGAAAAATGAAGAAGAACAAGAAGAAGAAGCCTCTAAAGAGATTTTGCTATTCAATAGTTCTATTTTTATACGCTGCATAATGCAATATGCATGGTATATTCATTTCGGTCAGATGTTTGTGTCCACTTGAAGGAATCTCCGGAGATATAGACATGGATATATATTCGTGATCAGCGTCGATTAAATTTTCGATTTAACGATGTCCGTCCGTCCGTCCGTCCGTCCGTCCGTCTGTCTGTCACCTGGCTGGTTCGCACGATAACTTGAGTAAATATTGAGCTATTTCGATGAAATTTGGCATAAGTAATCTATGATCCAAGGGTACGGAGGGGATTGATATTGGGCATGATCGGTCAATAACCACGCCCACACCAAGCATTCAAAGCGACTAACCTCGAAATTTTCAAAATCTTTAACTTGCTATAACTCACATAATATACCACTTGGGACAACAATATTTTGCACATAGAGTTATATTATACTACTATATAACCTCGCCAAAAGTGGGTGAGTGTCTACAAAGTGTCTGTACTTCTTTTAAATTGAAACTGCTGTAACTTCTATAATCTTCTGTCTAGAATAACCATAATTGACACTTAGATTAACACGGTAGTCGGAAATGATATGGCAGAAAATCAATGTGCCACGCCCACTCCTTTTTGGGTCTCCCATATAAAGTTGCGGAAATTAAAAAAAATGTTACCGGTTATAACTTGCAAACTATTCAACGTAGAATAACGAGATTTAAGGTGTGGATTAGTATTGTACGAGCAACTAGGCTCACAGAAAATGGGCGCACCACGCCCACTGTTTATCGTAGCCCCCATACAAATTTTAAATTGAAACAGCTGTAACTTCGGCAATCTACTGTCTAGAATAACCATAATTGACACTTAAATTAATATCGTAGTCGGCAAAAATCTGGCAGAAAATCAGTGTGCCACGCCCACTCCTTCATGGGTCTCCCATACAAAGTCGAGTGAATTAAACTAAAATTTTAAGCTCCATAGCTTACAAACCATTTAGCCTAGGGCAACGAGACTTAGGGTATGGATTAGTATTGTACGAGCAACTAGGCTCAGAGAAAATGGGCGCACCACGCCCAGTGTTTATCGTAGCCCCCATACAAATTTTAAATTGAAACAGCTGTAACTTAGGCAATCTTATGTCTACAATAACCATAATTGACACTTAAATTAATATCGTAGTCGGAAATAATCTGGCGAAAAATCAGCGTACCACGCCCACTTCTTATTGGGGCTCCCATACAAAGTTGAGGAAATTAAACAAAAATGTTAACCACCATAACTTAGAAACTATTCAACTTAGGACACCAAATTTAAGGTGTGGATTAACATTGGAAAATTAATTGGATTTACTAGAAAGTGGTAAGCCACGCCCACTTTTTATATAGCTCCCATACTAAGCCTCGGAATTATCTTAAAATCCTTTTACTTCGTCAAAGTCAACCATATTTCGGGTGTAAATTAGTAGTATATGCAAAAATTGTTTCTCGAAAAGTGGAAATAAAAGAAAAGTTGGATATTCGAGTAAACTTTTTATATACAAATCTACATATGCAGGGTATAGTTTGGTCGGCCCCAGCCGACTGTAAGGAGATTTTTTTGCTTTAATTTATATTGAAGTTATATACGTATTGAATTTGTGTGCTCATTCACTAGATGTTACCATCATTATTCACATACTTTTTTTGCATTAGTTTCTCTTTTGCATGCCGCTTTTGCAATTGAAAAGTAAGACTTTGAGCTTTATTAAAAGCCACAAAATATGAATACAAGATGTGCGCTAAGTAAATTCAATTTTTACAATCCTATGTACTTTAATATCACCATACAAATATCATAGCTTCCTATCAAAATATAGTAGATTTATATATAAAGGGTACATACATATGTGGTACATGCATGTTGTAGGTGTGCACCTATCTACACATACATATACATAAGTACTACAGATATGTCTGCTATCTCAAATACTTGCAGCTCCAAATATGTATATACACACATGTATGTGTGATGTGAATGCAAGTCAATTTGATGCCGAATATCCCTTTAAGGATATTGTAAGGGTGTATGCAAGGACATGAGGCAAGCCTGATTGATTTTTATATCATGCAATGAATGCAATGCATTTTTTTTTTCGCATTACATTGACTAGCTGCTTTCTGCTTACGATCTCTATACTATAAATACATGCAGTATACATATGTATATGTACAATATATCCTGTCAAGATTTTAGTTCATTCATATTATTTTATACGTTTCGTATTGCAAGCACACTCGCTTCTTTTGCTCCATTCCCTTTTTTTTTCAAGTCGTTTATAATATGAAAAACATCCATATATCCTCTTAAACGAAAATCTCGTCAATTTATTCGTAGTTTTTCAATTTGTTCATCTGTCTCTCAATATGCTATAATAGTATGTATCGTACATACATTCATACATACATACATATGATTGTTGCGTGTTGCAACATTATTTTGCAAGTGAAAATAGAAATTGCACGCTTGCGCTCTTTTATTTGTAGCATTTTTATTATGCACTCTATGTAGGAATATAGTCATATATGTACTATTGCCAAAGTCATCATAATATAAAGTGACTTATGTATGATGCAGCTCATGATCATATGTGTTCGTATGTGTAAGAGAAATCCTTTGTAGGATTACCATCATTGTATAGTAGTTGCGTGTAAATTCTTTCTTTGATTGATTTTGTATAGAATTTTTATTGATTATTTATTACGATGTGGCATGATTTAATATGCACCACATAAGTGCATGAAGCTTCTCTTAGTGACTTAGATTGGCATAAATACATAAAATACAGTAGATATGTATAAGTATGTATAATCTGAAGACCTATTATAAGAAGGATATTTTATAAAGCGTATGAAATCGACATCATTTCCACATTGGCTATTCTTCATTTAGGCTGACACATTTCGTATTTACATTCACATTCTTAATTCAAATAATTGCTTTGCTAAATTGAATTCGACAATTCTGAATAGATGTGAACCCTTTCTAAATACAATAAGATAATTTTAACATAAATTCATTGTTTTTTGAATATAATTTTTACGATTCTATTGCATATCTGAATTCCATTTGACAATTCAAATCAATAAATTAAACATCTTGAGCATTAAACAATTGAACCTAAATCGATTATTTTTACACTCTGAATTTCATTGAATTCAAATATCTGGTGTAGTAAAAGGAAATCCATTTTTCCAATAGATGGTTTTATTAATCTGTATCTCGCGTTGTATAAGTGCGATCGGGTTACGCTAGATGGCGTTAGAAAGATAGGATTTCGTGCTAAATAAACTTTTCAGACAGTTTTGTGATTGCTTGACTCAGTATTGTTTGAGCACGCGTCAAAGATGTACACCAGTATAGAGAAAATACGCCATATTTTACACGCCTTACTTTTTCGCCTTACAAGGCGAAAAAGTAAGCCAGACGGGTGAAAATGTGAATAGTGTTTATGGTCCTGAGACTGCAACAGCCAATCACGTGCAATTTTGGTTTCGTCGATTCCGTTCCGGTAATTGTGACGTCAAAGATGCAAGGCCAATTGTCGAAGATATTGATAAAATAATGGAAATCGTCGAATCTGTAGTGGTCGAACAGCGGTGAGCCGGCGGAAACGGTGGCCGAGCCAGGATTGACGGTCAGGAAGGTTTTGCTATGTGTTTGGTGGGATTGGCAGGGAATCATCTACTATGAGCTGCTCCCCTACGGCCAAACTCTTAATTCGGGACTGTACTGTCAACAATTGGACCGTCTGAATTAAGCAATCGCAACACACATCGATAGTGACTCGCCAGAAGCTCCACCTTATAGTCCGGACCTGGCACCACGAGATTATTATCTGTTCCTGTCTATGGCAAATGATTTTGATGGTGAAAAATTCGCCTCAAGAGAAGGTTGTGAAAATCGATTGTCCCAGTTTTTCGACGAAAGGGACGAGAGTTTCTATGAGAGTAAAAAAAAAAAAAACTATGAGAGTGGTATTATGAAATTACCTTCAAAATGGCAACAAGTTACCCCACAAAACGGTGCATATTTGACCTATGCTAAATAAAACCTTCAATTTAATGCAAAAATAATGGATTTCTTTTTACTAGACCTCATATACATACATACATTTCATCAGTTTGTATTAGAAAATAGATTTAACAGTAATGGGTTCAAAGTAGTGACTGACTGAGGTTCTCTCAAAATCGGGATGTGTTTATTGTGTTTTGTCAGTACGAGAAGAGAAGACCGAATTTTGAAAGAGCTTTTATTAAAGCTTTGTCAGGGCAATTTTTTTTTTTTTTTGCTGTCAATAATTTTGCATTTTAACATTAATTTCTAAATTTCAAGTTAATCTTAAAAAAGGTTAAATTAAATAAATTAGCTTAATAATAAATTGATTTAAATTGTAAGGCATATTACTTGATTTGCAGCACTTTGTAGAATAGAATTTAAAATTGTGTATTTTTTTTTTTGGTTAGTTTGCTTTTTTGCAGACCTTTTTATTCACAATTCATATATATTGCATGACCTTCATATATATTTAAACTAAACAAGTCGTATTTCACTTTCCGAATACTCAACATTGAGCATAATTTTCTTGAGAGCATACTTAAGAAATGGATTGTGCCAAATAATTTGGATAAAATTCTTTTTGACCTTTACGAAATTATGAATAATAAATGTAAAAAATAACTAACCAAGTTAATTTATAATGGTAACCCAAAGGGTAAAGAAAAATACTCTTAAAATAAATACATTTAGTTTATTACATATCTACATAAATATAAGACTCAGCTGAATTTCTGAAACAATTTAAATTTATAAAAATATGTACTAAGACTTGAAATGAGTATATTTGAACAATATCAACCTTGAGATATTGATAAGCTAACCATGTAACATAAGAATATCCTTATATTCTATACAAATCCGTATATGAAGAAGAGTTTGTCATAATTTTATATATGTTACAATATATTGCAACAAGTATTTTATTATTGCAATCGAAGCATATTTTTCGAATATAGAATATACTTACGTATCTCATTTATAATACCTCTAGAACTATCACATGCTTATACCCTTTTTTTTTTTTGTTTTCTTTAACAAATGACAAATATGATATACTAATATCAAAATATAAATCTCATTCATATAAAAATCTTTCTCTATACATACATGTATATAATAATTTTTATTTTTCTTTTAGGTTTTCGATTGTAAAAATCACATACGTGTCATACAATCGATGGATGGCAACAGGCTATACGTTTGCGGCACAAATGCTCACAATCCCAAGGATTATGTCATCTATGTAAGTATCAATTGAAATATAATGGTTAACGAGAGTGTAGCGAGAAATGACATAGAAATGTACCAACATATTGTGTGTGAGTGTGTGTGTGTGTGTATGTTTGTACGAGTATGAATGATGGAGGTTGAATAAACGAAAACTTACAACTTAAATGGAAAGCATCTTGTAGCTTGCAGTTTTTATTTTTATTCTATTATCGTTATAGTTTCCTTTTCAAACTTATACAGGCTTTGTGTATCGCACACCAATCACATCCCCTGAATAATCGAATATCGTTTTTTGCAATACTACGTATATTGAACGATACATATTGAAGTTATCGCAGTGCATTCAAGTTTGTGTGTGTGCGAGTTACATTTTGTTGCTTTTTACATTTAAAAAGTAAATCGTGCCTTTTATTTTGACACTACCAGATAGTCGTATTTATTGCATGTTGGGGTAGCATTTGTACTGCTTACGTATGTGCAAGCAATACAATTTATATCTACTTCCTTTGAATCCCCCTACTGTCAAAGCTGCTGGTTCATTTAATGTAAACGATTAGATCCATATGTGTTTATTGGTATCTATGCCATATACATATGTATGTATTGAAGCAATCAGATGAAATTATATTATAGACAACATATTTTTTCATGCAATTGACATATAGTACATATGTATTTAGGTACATTAGTGAGGTTCTTAGGTCGATATATGAGTCACTTGGGCAGCTTAAAAATGCTCTACTCGATCTTGGTCACTGGCAGTATTGGAATATCTTGCGCTTTATATGAAGTTTCGAGTGTTTTGCAGGCTGATATAAGGATGGTATAGCCCGAATACGGTACCACAATAGGCTTCACATAGCAATACCAAGCCTCGATCTAATCCAAAGCTTAAATTTAACAATTCCATCAGATTTTTAATACTAATTGAGCATGGATGAGGGATTTTGATATTTTTGAGGTGCTTTTCTCTTTAAACTTATGTTTTTATAACATTTTCCTTTTTAAGCTTAAGCAACAAATTATTGCATCCGCTTCTGTCTAAAATTCGGTTATACACGTTTTTATTGACACCTTTACTTCAGCAATTTTTTATTACGAGGGCTACTATTATATTTCCGGATCTGGCAACACTAATGTCAATGGCTAAAATCTGGCAACACCATAAACAAGTTAGATATTTTTTAGAAGAAACGTTCTCACAACGTTTTGATGTACAAGTGCTATTTGTTTCGCTTACAGTGAGATAAGAAAATCAATTTGGCCAAAAAATGGAAATTTCAAGAGAAGGCTTTCGTTGCATAATTTTTTAGAATTTTCGACGTGGATTATCTCAACAAGAATTTGTTGATGAACTCAGTTCTGTGTATGGCGATAAAGCACAGTCTATCGCAGGTATTGTGAATTCAATCTTGGTCGTAGTTCGGTAGTCGACGAATTCCATGAAAGTCGTCCAAAATCGGTTGTTGTGCCACAAAATATCGATGCAGTTCATGAACTGATAATGCAACATAGTCACGTGACATATCGTAAGATAGAGACATTCTTCCCCATTAGTTCCACTTCAATAATTTCGATTTTGCATGCACAGTTAGTTGTAACTAAAATTTGCAGTCGTTGGATACCCCATAATTGATCAATAGCTCAATAAATGGTCGACAGTTTCTTCGGCCGAATGGGTTATGTGGGCACTGTTCCGCTTGAGTCACGTAGTGCAGTCAATTCTGAGTGGTACACGAACAGTTGTTTGTCGGAAGTCTTCAGAGAAATTCGTAAAACCAACCGCCAAAGACGAATCATTCTCCATCATTACAATGTGAACTCTCACACATCTCGTCAAACAGGTGAATTTTTGAGCAGTCAAAACGTCGTATTGATGACTCATCTTCCGTACAGTCCAGATTTGCACCCAATGACATCTTCTTGTTGCCGAATATCAAAGATAAACTGCATGGTCAACGATTTACGAGCGCCAAAGATGCAGTTGAAGCGTTCAAAAACCATGTTTTGGAAGTGTTTCAAGAGGAATGGAAAAACTGCTATGACAATTGGTTTGAACGAATGCAAAAGTGCATTGATCATTATGGTGAATATTTTGAAAAACAATAAAGTCGTTTTCATTTAAAAATGTTTGTTATTATTTGCTATTCCCGAAATATAAATAGTAATCCTCGTAGTCCAGATTCAAACCAACTTATCCCATCAGTATGGGTCGTGACGTACTCTGGTCTCATGTACTATTTACCTATCGCAGAATTACCATACAACATGATTTGATTTATATCAGATTAACAATCTCTTGAGATTAATCAGTATAATATTGCCATAGTATTTTTTTTTCAAAAAGAAAAGCACGCAATATAAAAGCAGGTCGGTCATAAAAAATAATATGACCATATGTAAAATATATTTATTAGGTACATATTTACAAATAGTCCCAAATTCAGCAATATTTTTTGCATAAAAAATCCAACTGTAACCGTAATAAATATCATCATCTACTCACATATATACGTAACTATTCTATGCCTACCTATAATTTTCAATTTGTTTAATGGAATTGGTAACATTTAGACATGCTTGTGAGGTATAATGTAAACATTGTAAAGCAATATGTATGTGTTGTGTCCTCCTCTAAAATAACTAGCTGATATTTTCTAAGAATTTGTAAATGGATTTGCAAAAAAAAAAAAGAAAAAAAAAATTATTCTTTATATGAATATCTCTGACTTTGTATTGACCAACATATGTTAGTAACATATTGCTTGTTGCATCAAATACTTTGTTATAAGAATCATTGCAATATTTTATATGCTATACTACATCTTCGTAGTTATGTATTATATATTCGTACTCATATCAATGTCATTTCGAAGGCACATTGACCAAATCATCAAATTTATCAAATAAGCGAATCTCGCTCATACAATGTTATAAATGTCTATTTCTAGAGTAATACATATTACATATTGTAACAAACATATATGCTGTATGTACGATATTGTATATCTCTGGCAAAAACCAGTAACTGCTTAAGTCAAAATAAGAGAGAATTGTTAATTGAATGCACTTGAGAAATTTGAGAAAAAAAAATTCAATTAAGCTCACATCCTTTGGGAAAGTAAGACCTAAATTTCCGTTTTTAATTGTAAGTAATTCTTGTGATTATACCAAAACTGTTCCCATTTTAAAAATTTTGAAATTCTGTTCAACTAATTCAAATTCAGAAATTCTTTTGGGCAAAGATATATTACACAAAAAAAAAGGAAAAATAAATAAATAAATAAATATGTGTCACTTAAAGCCCCCGAAGGGCTCTTTGGTAGAACTTCTCTTCCATTACTGTTGTGCGTGTTAAATTTTGGACAGTATTAGAAGGGACCCTACTTATTTTAGTGGGTTCCGAATGACAGAACTCTTGCAACATCACTTTTTCTGAGCTTTGTCGCAGACTTCTTTTAAAAGCTTTTCCATGGAAAATTGTTACTGCCGGAAGTATTGCCAATTGCTTGCCGACAGGTGGATACCGTTTGAAAGAAAGATCTTTTCGGTATTAAATTTGTTATGCTTCAGCCGGGGATTGAACCAACGACCTACAGATCAAAAGGACAACGCACTAACCACTGAGCTACAGCACCCACACCTCTTATTCACAAATTGGAAATGTTTAAAATATGGGATTTGAATACATTAACTGACTCCTTCAACATTTAAAACTATTGTCCGTCAAGTTTATTGGTCAAAGCAGTGGTGAAAACAGAAAGTATTGAATTTGATTTAAAACGAAACAATTCAATTGATCTCTCATCAATTCGATATTTTGAGTTCTCAAAAAGCCTTTTTTTTTTCTAAACCATATTTTCCAACAAACAACATTTTAAGCATTGCGCTGGCAGTCGTTCCAACACACAAAAGCTCACACGGACATCCAACAATGAAAAATGTTGTATATCTTTTTTCATCCACCCACTTTACTCTGCACAAATGTACACAAACATAAGAGGAAAAAAGACAAAAATCGAAAAACTCAAAATAATTCATTGGATAAAATTGCCTTTCAAATATAACAACAATTTCATTCCAAGATACCTACAAGTATTAAAAAAAATTTTTTCATTTTCGAAATAGTAATCGGAAATTGGCAAACTCTTGCCGAAAATCTAGAAAATGAAATGAAACTATATAAACACATGGATTACGTATTTGGTGAACGTGACAACATTTAAAGATTTTATTTTGTAAAAATATGAAATCCATTTACTAATCGTTTGTATGTATGTATGTTTAGTACCTGCCACATATAGCAAATTGGTAAAAGTTTATAAGTATGTTTCACACTAGAATTTTGTTGCTCTTAAAAGTTTGTTGTAGTTCGGTTTGTTTGTTTGTAATGATTGTGGTATTGCATATATTGAATGAGTATTTACTTATATATTATATTTGCCATCCATTGCAAAATGTATGTCACACAATGTAGGTACACTACTTGAATCGTACTTTTATTGCATTTTGATCATTTTATATTTTTATTCTATTTGATTTTGTTTTCTACATTTTTTTTATATATTTTTGTTTTTTTTTTATATTCTTTTCAGTCAAATTTAACCCATTTACCACGCTCCGAGTACGTGATTGGCGTTGGCTTGGGTATTGCTAAATGTCCTTACGATCCACTTGACAATTCAACAGCAATTTATGTCGAAGACGGAAATCCCGGTGGATTGCCTGGTTTGGTAAGTTTTTCAGATTTATACAAACTTACGTACTTTTGTAGTATCTGTGTGTTTTAGAAAATGTATAAAACAGAAACAAAAAACACTAAAAACAAATATAATTGCTACTTTAATTTATTTTTGGTGTGCTGTTGCTTTAATTGAAACCAATTGGTTCAACATTTTTGCTATAATATATTAAAAATAATTTTAGGTGTACGATGTATGTACACATGTAGTAACATTAGATATGACTTTGTAACTTAAATTATTTGAAAATAGTATTTTTATTAAATAATTTTTCAATTAGTAATCAGTTTAATATTAAACTTGGAACCTTATCAGTGTGGCTTCAAACCTGGTAAATCCACCATCGACCTGATTTTCACACTGCGCCAAATCCTGGAGAAGACCCCAGAAAAACAGAGCAACACTTATCATCTCTTTGTTGATCATAAAACCGCTTCTACGCAACAATGTCTGAGTTCGGTATTCCTGCGAAGCTCATTAGACTTTGCAGAATGACACTGTGTAACTCCTGTTGTGCAGTGAAAATTGGGATGGACCTCTCCCCGCCGTTTAATACCGACCGGGGTTTCAGACAAGGTGATTCGATATCGTGTGACTTTTTCAATCTTGTTATGGAGAAAATAATACGAGCTGCTGATCTACGACATAACGTTCAACAAAAGTGTCATGCTGTTAGCGTATGCCGATAATATTGACATAATCGACATGAACATGCGAGCAATCAGTGCAGCATTCTCAAAGTTGGAAAGAGAGTCGTGTCGAATGGGCCTCACGTTGAACGATGGCAAAACGAAGTACCTAGTATTAAAAAAGAGTCCCAGCGTCTTGGACGGCACGTCACTGTTGATAACCACGCTTTTAAAGTAGTGAAGGACTTGATCTATCTTAGAACCAGCATTAACACTAGTAATGACATCAGCCTAGAGATATTGCGAAGGATCACTCTTGCTAACAGGTGCTACTTTGGGCTAAGTAAGCAATTGAGAAGTTGGGCCCTCTCTCGAGCAACGAAAACCACACTCTACAAGTCTCTTATCATGCCGGTTCTTACATATGGCGCCGAAGCTTGGACAATTTTCACCTCAGATGAGAAAATGCTTGGATTTGTCGAGAGAAGGGTCCTACGCAAGATCTTTGGACCTATTTGCGTTGATGGCGAGTATCGAATAAGGTACAACCATGAGGTGTATGCCGACACCGACATAGTAAAGTTCACGCTCCGGCTAAGAAGGTGTTATATTCGGAACCCGCTGGTGAATGACGCAGAAGAGGAAGACCTAAACTCCGGTGGAAAGATCAAGTACTAGAGAACTTGTCGGCGCTTGAAATATCTAACTGGCGCCAACTAGCGAAGTATGCTAGATTCGCCATAAATCGATTTTCGGTTGTAATGGTTAATTTTCAACTGTTTTACTTGAGAAAATTGAATGACACCGTTTTTAATAAGGTGTTCGCATTTTAAACTCAAATTGATTGTCAGGTTGATTAAATTAATTACATATGTTCCATAAGTCAAAATAACATATGAACGAGCTGCTTTCTCAAACATGCCCCCGTGAATTGACACCTTTGCATGTCGGATGTTTGAAGAACGATTCTACTATGACTCGATGAATGACTTCACCACTGCCATGTTGTTTAGGTATATATAGAAAATGGGAGTGCCATGGCTACTTTCTTCTGAATACTTATCCTATAATTATTATGCAACACTGTCAAATTTTAACTGACTTAATCTCTCATGGTTTTTACTTACTTCATGCGAGAAGGTTTATTGATTTAAAAAATATCATCATGTCATCTTGACGAAAACCCACTTCAATAATCACGCTTTAACCATCAGCTCTTCATATGAATATATTGCTTAACATTTCACCTTTAGTACAATACAAAATAACATCTTTCACCTTTCTATCCATACACAGATAATACATATATAAATAAAACAGAGAAATATAAATATTAGTAAAGTTGCTTATTTGCATATAAACAACTAAAGTAGCTTCTTTTGTTTAACTACATTTATCTGGTTTCTTATTTATTAGAATAAACATTAAAAATCATCATTATACTAGCAATATAGTTTTATAGAGAAGAAAGGAATCAAGACAATAAAGGATAATCACAAGACTATTACTAAATAATAAAAAAAAAAACAGAAAAATCGACAACATTGACAACAACCAGTACAATTTACTTACCTAGTCATCGTTTGGTTCTTTCTCAGACCACCATAAGGATTGTTTATTTCCTGTAATGCAATTTTCGCTGAAGGGGATCAAACAATCCCCATCAATAATAATATTTACAGTATACTATAAGATATATATATATTTTATTTATATTGTACATCTTTATTTACTTATTTCGAAAGAGCATAGCTTCTTACTTATGTACAATGCCTTTTACCTACTTATTTACATATTTATACATTAGTATGAGTAATATACAGATAGAATATATGATGGTAGATATTAGAGTACCTATAATCTTGCAATTTTGGTTTTTCCATTTCAGTTGATGCTTATTTCTATTTAATCATATATTTATTTTATACTCTCTTTTTCTATTCAACAACTTATTTATTTTCTATTATTCTATATATATATATTTTTTTTTTTTCTTTATCTACTCACAGTATTCGGGCACAAATGCTGAATTTACCAAAGCGGATCCAGTGATCTTTCGTACGGATTTATATAATATAACAGCAAAACGTCTGGAATACAAATTTAAGCGTACACTCAAATATGATTCCAAATGGTTGGACAGTAAGTATATATGATATGTATTATATAATAGGTGTACAAATAAATTCTGTCTGTAGTTGGTTGCATTAAAAAATATATTTAAACATATCTACATCGAACACCATTTTGCATATTTGTAGCTTAGTCATTGTCAGTCGTTTACAAGCTGTCATTCAGTGCTGTCATTCAGTACAGTCACAAAGTACTAATGAAAATGATTGATTCAACCTTGGATGAAAAATATGTAAATCTTAAAACAGCGCAAAGATGGTTTGCAAGATTTGCGTGACAATAATTTTTGCTTTGCGGATGATTCACGTACTGGTGTTCCTAAAAATGATTATGGACGAAGAAATTCATAGTTGGCTTGATAAAAATCAATGTCAAACACTCACAGCTTAACGTTATGAATAACAAATGCTCAAATTAAGTGGAGTGCTCTGGAGGAAAAAAATCCATTTACTGGCCAAGGAAGTCGAATGTGAAAATCAACTCAGGAACTCATCTTCTCCTTAGACTGGGAAGTTCTCCAGCATGCGGTCAGGAGGAGCCAGTCTTGGCTCCTCCTGACTACCAATTATTCAGGGCAATGCAGTCTTATTTAGCTGACCAGCGAGTCTTCAATGTTAAAGATGTACGAAAATGGCTCAATGACTATTTTGCCTTAAAACCACCAAGTTTCAAAAAGACCATAGATAATAATGTCGAATATTTCGATTATTACGCTTTGTAACAAGTATGTGTGGAACTCATGAAAAACATGACATCATTTATTTTTACACCTATTACAATCTATCTTATTGTTTTTATCTCTTCAAGTGAATGATTGATGTGGCTAAAATATATGGAGTAAGTGAAAAAAGGAAAAAGAAACAAGCGACAAAAAAATGACAGAATTGAAAATACTTTCTTTGCGTGTCAAGCATTGAAACAACTGAGATTGATTTAAATTGTGTTTATTTAAGAGCAAAAAATACTTGCTCAAGATCTAGTCGAACATTGAAAATGAAATTATATGGTGATGATGTGCTACGTAATGGTACATCTTTATATATGTATTTACAGGGATAATGCGGAAACAATAATATGGTATTACATGAAATTAAATAGATTTTAGAAACGACTCTTTCTGACTTGCCACTTTCATAGATTCATTGAAATTCTCGATATAATTTACTTACTTGTACATTAGGCCGTACCATCTTACAGGGAAAGAAAAATATTATGGGGTGCCTCGAAAGCTATTATCGCATTTATTTAAACATTTATGCAACACTTAGACCACAAATTTTGAATAAAAGTTTCCCATATTCGTTCCAAATCGAACACCATGATGCAACGATACCGCTTTTTGATCTAAACAGGTAAATCAAGGGGCGAACTTGCGGTTTTTGTGTATGTACCTCTTATTTCAATGCAAATATCGGTTGGTCTAATAACTGAATTCTTATCATACGCCTCCAAATGTACAACAATTTTGTAGTAACCTTCAATAAATGATATTGGTATGTTTTCGATTTTAATTTCCACATCAAACGGATTAACTGGTAAAACTTTCTGTGTAGTAAAATAATAAATAAGAGTGCTATATTTCGAATTTAGCTGAATGTATGTATGCATAATACTTATACCCCTTTTTCGTTGACACAATGACGATGTTCTGGATATACATTTTTGAACCAAGTATCAAACCAGAATTCACCTGATTTATATAATACAGAGCATAAATCATCACGACGCATTTTAAACATTGTCGCTCGCCATTTATCGTTTTCGAATTTATATACACCACCGTATGCCTATAAGAAGTTCACACATTCAAGCATTCAAGCTAAACAATTGCAATTTGATTTTGCAAATATGTGTATATTGTACGTATTGATACTTACAACAATTCTATCAGTTGATTCCACATCCCAAACAATTGTTGCATTACCTTCAGAGTGTAATTTATTACCATCAACAGTTGTTGAAAATGCTGAGAAATCTAACAAATATGATACATCATATGGTGATCCTTCGGTACAAGGTGAAAAAATGTCGCCTTCATCGAAAGCAAATGTATAATCAGCACACTTTACTTCCAATATTATCATACTCGTAATTACGAAAATTATTAACGAAAACATTTTCAATTCAAATATTTTTTCTATTATCCGAAACTTGTACTACTCGTTAGTTATTACCACCGTCTACACATATAATTTCAATGTTCCGCAATTTATCATTTTTATACAATTTCACAATGAATATATTTTTGATTTAATTAGTAGGCGGGTATATCCCAAAACATACAAGTACAGGGATGTAACAAAAAAAAAAAAACATAAATTCTGTCAATCCCATACATGTGAGTAAGCGAGCATTATTATTATGATAAATATCTTCTTGTTCAATTGGTGAATTGTGTAAAAAATAATAATATACTACTAATTCTAATACTTATTAGATATTATGTACTATGATTACACAAACATGTACAAATGTACATGTGTGCATAAAGTTGACGTTCACTTAATTCGTGGCCAAAGGTCAAAGTTGAAATTCCCGATAATTTATCTCCCCAGAACACGGCTCTAGGCCATCATTAGTACTCATCTCCAACATATTTACTTCATATATCAACCCTGTTGACAGTCGCCCATACAAAATCTACGTAAAATCGCATCATCTCTACAGAAATGATTAAAAAAATATTTTTCAAAATAAATATGTAGCATTTATAAGCCCCGAAAAGCTCTTTGCCCGAGCTTCTCTTCCAGTAATGTTGTGCGTGTTAAATTTTGAACAGTATTAGAAGGGATCTACTTATTTTAACCGATTCCGAACGGCAGAACCCTTACTGTCTTAGAGCTATATCACAGAGCTAATTCATAAAAGCTTTTTCATGACAATTTGTTACTACCGACAGGTGAGTAACCGTTCGAAAGAATAATCTTTTCGATGTTAAATGTATTGAACTCACGACCTAGAGATCAGAAGTCCAACGTACTAACCATCGAGGTACGACATCCGATTGAAATATATGATCAATCTATATAAATTGTTCTATCTGAATATTTCCTGTAAATGCAAACATTGTATTTACCCAATGGAGTACAATACACTGGAGAGTATTGCCACTTTACAGAGCTCAAAGTCATTGTAGCAACAACAAATACGTAATAATATTAAATACTCTTTATTAATTATGAAAAGATTAAATCAAATGAATAATGCCAAATTTGAATGAAAATGTCTTTTATTTTAAAGCAAAACACCATGCATCGATACCGTCCTAAACTTAAACAGGTTTATCAACAGTCGAATTGGTTAATTTTACATACTCGCCTTTAATTTCAAAGCAAAGATCGATTGGTCTAACAACTGAATTCTCATCATACGCTACCAAAGTTATTACTATTTTATAGTGACCTCCAACATTTGCTACAGGTATATTTTCGGCTTTAAATTCGACATCAAACGGATTAGCTACTAAAACTGTCTGAGTAGTAAAATTATAAGTTAGTATTGTATAGAATTCATTTAGCTGAATGTATGTAGAATACTTATACCCCTTTCTCGTTGAAACAATGCTGATGTCCTGGAATTACATTTTTGAACCAAGTATCATACCAGAATTCACCCGGTTTATATAATACGGCGCACATATCTTCGCGACGCTGTTTAAACATTGTCGGCTGCCATGTGCCACGTTCAAATTTATATACACCACCGTATCCCTAATAAGAAATGAAATGACATTCAAACGTTTTACCAGATAAATGCATATTCGATTTTTAACTTAATATATACTCACAAAAATTCGATCAGTTGGTTCGACGTCCCAAACAATTGTTACATTACCTTCAGAGTGTAATTTATAACCATCAATGGATGTAGAAAATGCTGAGAAATCAAACAAATATGATATATCATATTGTGAGCCGTCGGAACAAGGTGAAAAAATTTCATCATCATCAAATACAAATATATAATCAACACACTTTACTTCCGATGTTATTGTGATTAGGAAAATTATTAACGGAAATATTTTCAAATGAATTTTTTCTTCCATATTTCCCGCAACTTGTATGTAAATATCCTATTCGTCAGTTATTACTGTGTCCATATAATTGCAATGTGTTATATTTCATCACTTTTATAGATTCTCACAATGAATATATTTCTGATTTAATTAGTAGGCGATCTATTTGAACACAAGAATATAATTAAAGAGCTCAAAATCTGTCGATCGTATGCATGCAAGTAGGTGGGTACCAATGTTGTTATGTAAATATCATTTTTGTTTAATCACTGAATTGTGTATTTTAAAAATGAAAACAAAAATTGCATTTATTCTATGTAATAGTTATTAAGTACATAGTACATAACTGTACTTACACAAACAAACAGTAATATGTATTAGAATGGTGTAGCTCCGAAGAAGTAGTTATTCAGAACTTGTTGGTAGTCAGTCAAATGTTTGATAGGCCCCCATTTTCCACACAAACATTTTCTCCAAACATATTCACAACATATCTCAAGCTCTTAAGGAGGCTCTCATACAAAATGAACACAAAACCATCTGAGAATTGACAAGCAGCACAGGAATGAAATGCATGGTCGATCTACATTAATTTGTCTATCTATTTTCTCCTTAGATACAATTTCAAAAGACTGGACACTTTACAGAGTTGAAATTAATTGTAGCATTTATTAAAAAACATTATTAAGAGATTAGATGAAATTTATATAATAAAATTAGAATAAAGATTTCTAAATTTTACATCATTCACCGATACCATTAATAACTTAAATAAACATTTCGATGGATGAACTATTATGTTTTTGTGTAAAAAAAATGTTTAAACTTGTGGCACTTATGGGTTCCGAGGTCCCGTTTGTAGAGCTTTTCTTGCAGTACTGTTGTCCGTGTTAAATTTTGAGCAGTATTAAACGTCATCTACTTATATTAGCCGATTCTGAACGGCAGTAACCGTGTGACGTAATTTTTTCTCAACTCTTTTAGAAGGTTTTCATGGCAAATAGTTACTGCCACCGCAGTGGTCGGAGAGGGCATGTTTTATACGAAAAATTATAAGGACTGCTGCGATTTTAATAGAATTTTAATAGAATTGTAGGATCATCGTATTTTTGTAATGCTAAATCCGAATATGGGTGTCGTAGCTCAGTGGTTAGTGTGTTCGCCTTCTGATCTGTAGGTCGTGGTTCAATACCCGGCTGATGCATTTAAAAATTTAATATCGAAAAGATTTTTCTTTCGAACGGTACCCACCTGTCGGCAAGCAATTGGCAATTCTTCCGACAGTAACAACTTGCCATGAAAAAGCTTCTAAAAAGAACTCTGTGACAAAGCTCAGAAAAAGTGATGTCACAAGTGTTCTGCCGTTCGGAACCGGCTAAAATAAGTAGGTCCATTCTAATACTGTCCAAAAATTTAAGACGCACAACAGTAATGGAAAAGAAGCTCGGCCAATGAGCCCTTTGGGGCTTTAAGTGCCACATATTTATTTTTTTTTTTTTTAAATCCGAATATGTGATAAAATTTGTAGTTCGACAATTGGCAGCCCTCAAATCAGCTGTCAATTTCTCTGAAAATATGAAAATCTTTTTGAAAATGCCACTGATTATGTTTTTAGACACGCTAATCACGAATTTTATTTCATATTTATGCTTTGACAGAATTTGTCTAGAAAGAAGAACATATTTTTGAAAATGTCACTGATCAGAATTTTAGACACACTAGTCACGAATTTTATTTCAAATTTAAACATTGACTTAACTATGTCGGTTTCAACAAAAACTGATAAGTTTTCACTGGGTTCCCACAAAAGACTGATAACTTCTTCGGAAATGGCAACGGTTTTTTTAAGTGGAAGTCGTTTCATACTGGATATTAATAATCTCCTTAGATTATCCCCTGCTCATTTTCGACGGTTATGCTCGCAATATCATCTGACGGTTTTATTGTGATACTCCTAGGCTTTCTCAGAAAAATGCCTTACTGGCAAAGGAGGAGCTTCAATTATGTCAGCTCTACGAAGTAAAAGTTTATGGAGGGACGTGGAGCCATTGGGTATTTTTTTGTACAATCTCACATACTCTTCAACTGTCGCTTGAGTGTATGCCCGAAATGCGTGAAGCGTGTAATATTGTTGAAGAAGGTGTGCCCAGTATCCCCTGTATTAGAGGAACCAAAATCTTGGACAACAACACCCACCTTCAAATGAATGAAAAATAAAAAAAATGAATGGGTTTTTTTTTTCTTCCTTACCTTTTGAGCGGCCATTTCCAATTTATATGAAATATAAAGGAGAGACTCAAACATTCTTATCCAACGCTATGGAATTTGTTTTTCATTTTGCTACTTCTTCTAAATTGTTCATCTCCGACTGAACGACGTGGAAAATATTGTATTACATCTTTGGGTCGACTTTGTATCTGTACTATGTGATTCCAAGCTATGCCATATAACATCGGTAATCGAAGATATGATGAACTTTATATTAATGATCTTCTATACCCTCTTCGTAAGCTTAAAGCGACTTTATTTGATTTTCAAAATAATTTTTCAATTTAACAATTCGTTGAATTAAGCGGATTCAACGGCTTGCTCAACAGAACGTTTCGAGTTCGTTGGACATTTCTGCACAAGAATAGCTTTATTTCGGCTAATTTATTACAGTTTTCAAATATGCATTTATCGCGTAAAACTTAAAACCACTGTGTACCTAAAGAATTGCCAATTACTTGCCGTCAGGTGGGTACCGTTCCAAAGAAAACTATTTTCGATATTAAAGTTGTGTTTTACTTAGCTATGGCACCCACCTATGTACAATATATATATTGTATATGTATGGTCACATTACAGAGTCATTGTAGCAGTTATTAAAACAAATACAGAATAGTAGTAGGAAATCTTAATTAATTATTCCAAAAGTAAAGATACCGATACCAGCATTAACTTAAACAGGTTTATCGACAGCCGAACTTGGTATTTTTACATACTCGCCTCTAATTTCAACGCAAAGATCGATTGGCCTAACAACTGAATCCTCATCGTAGGCTGCCATATTAACTACGATTTTGTAATAACCCCCAATATTTGATATCGGAATATTTTCCAGTTTAAATTCAACATCAAACGGATTAACTGGTATAATTGCCTAAGTAGTGAAATTATAATTAAGTGTGGTATAATTTTAATTTTAATTTCGCTGAATTGTATAATACATATACCCCTTTTTCGTTGACACAATGACGATGTCCTGGCATTGCATTTTTGAACCAAGTCTCGTACCAGAATTCACCTGGTTTATAGAGTACGAGACATACATTATCACGAACTTGTCTATACATTGTCTGTTGCCACGTGCCACGTATGTATTTATATACACCACCATAAGCCTATAAGAAATGGTGATGTCATTCAAGCGTTTTGCTAGACAAATGCAATGCGATATTTGGCATATACTCACAATAATTCTATCAGTTGGTTTCACGTCCCAAATAATTGTTAAATTACCTTCGGAGTGAAATTTATTACCATTAACGGATGTAGAAATCAAACAAATATGTTATATCATATTGCGATCCTTCGGAACAAGGTGAAAAAATTTCATCATCTTCAAAAATAAATTTATAATCAACACAATTTACTTCCAAAATAATTATTATTACGAAAATTATTAACGAAAACATTGTCATATGAATATTTTGTTCCATATTTGCCGCGATTTGTAATATACATACGCCATTCGTCAGTGGTTACGGTGTGCATATAATTGCAACGTGTCATATTTTATCACTTTTATAGATTTTCACAATGAATATATTTTTGATTTAATTAGTAGGCGGGTATGTTTCAAAATATACAATAGTACAAGAATGTAACAAATAAGAGTAATACCTGTCGATCCCATATATGCGAGAACATTAATATGAATCTGGTTCAGTAAATAAATGGTTGTGTAAATAATAATAATAATATATCACTTACTGTAATACTCGTAGTTATTAGGAAAGAGGGCAATCCCAGAACTACCCGACTTATTCTATAGCTTCGATACCCTGTTTATAGTATGAACTGTCTAGCTCCTCCTCTTCATGGTTTGCAAATCTTCTACCACCAAGCCATTTATTCAAATTTGGAAATAGAAAATAATCCAAAGGAGCTAAATCTAGCAAATAAAATGTGCGTTGAAGCAATTCGAGCTTTAACTCATTGATTTTGGCCATCGCAATAGCGGATGTGAGAACTGGTGCATTCTCTTGATGAAACAACACTTTCTTTTTCGCCAAATGCGGCCTTTTTTCTTTAATTTCATCACTTAAACGCTGCGATAAATTAGCATAATACTCGCCGTTGATTGTTTTTCAATAAAAATTATCCCACGTGCATCCCAAAAAACAAACGACATATTCTTGCCTGCAGATGGAACCCTCTTCGCCTTTTTTGGACACGATTCTCCCTTTTCAGTCCACTGTTTTGACAGCTTCTTTGTCTCAGGTGTGAAGTGGCGGATCCATGTCTTCTCCATGGTTACGAATCGACGCAAAAACTCGGTTTTATTACTGTGAAACATCGCCAAACACTCTATAGAAACATCTTCATTACGTTGTTTTGTTCTATTGTGAGCAAACGCGGCACCCATCTTGCACACAGCTTTTTCATCTCCAAATTTTCGGTCAATATACGATGTATAGCACTTTTTGAAATGCCTGTAATTACACCTAGCTCACGCACCTTCAGCCGTCGATCATCCAATACCATTTTGTGAATTTTCTTAACCGTTTCTGGCGTGGCCTCCTCAATTGGTCAACCACTACGGTGTTCGTCTTGGCAGCTCCTACGACCTCGTTTAAACTCTGTCACGTAATATTTTATGGACGTAAACGAAGGAGCAGACTCCCCCAGAGTAAAATCTAGTTCGGCTTTAAAATTTGTTGAACTGACACCTTTCAAATGAAAGTATTGAATTACATAAAGGTGACCAATTTTTTCCATGTTTACAAATTCACTGAGGTCGTTAACTTTCGATGGCTCAAAAAAAAAAAATACTAAACAACGTGGTGCCTTCAAACGTACGTGGTGCCTTGAAAAGTGGCAACATATGTTGTTGCCACTTTTCATCAAAGTATTTTTTTTTAAATACTCCCGCCATCTATATGTCTATAGGGTAGTTCTGGGACCGCCCTCGTATTATGTACTATGTTTGCACACTCTCATAGTGATATTTATTAGAGTCAGTCCCATTGTCTTCACCAAAGTAGCTGTCCAATAGTTCTTCTAAACACTTTCACTCCATATCTCATATCTTGTTCATACAAAATGAACGCATATCTCCGTGAGAATTGACAACACCCGTGAAATGTATGACTGATCTCCATTAATCATACATCCATACTCCATATCTACCACTTCTTTAGAATATAGTCACTTTACGCAGTCCATTTATAAAAATGTAAATGATTAGATGAGATTAATACAATATAACAAAATTAGAAAAAATATTTGTCTTCAGTGGCCCTTAGAGGAATTTTCCGGAGATTATTTTTGTCAAATATGTTAACCCTTAACCTCCTCCCAATGTTGGCCTTTAAGGGATTTTTCGAAAACCGCCCAAAATTACCCGTACGGGTAGTAGCTAGAGAGTATTCCTCTAAAAATTTTAATACGCATAGGTCTCCAAAAACAAGAACAATCCAAAATATAAGTTTACGTATGATTTCAAATTGCATTATTGGAATTTTGACTGAAATTTACCAAATTTTAAACCGCTGTAACAAAAAAAGTGTGACTTAGTGGAGCAAAATCGTCTTGAACATTTTCTTACTGAGGGTAAATGCAATCATTTGAGATTAGCTTGATTTACCACCGAAAAAGTGTTCTGCACTGTGTTATATAATAGCGATTTGAATAACAGCAGATTGTAAATAAAAATTCTTTAAATTTTGTAGTTCAATACACATACTGTGTGGAAGCTATACATATTTACAACAAACCAATAAACAATTTGAAAATAATTTCTTGCAAAGTCAATTCATTTTACTTCATAGTTGGTCTTCTCATGCCGCCGCTCTCTTTATCGGATGACTTTGAATTTTCTTTAAAGTTTTCCAATTTCTTTTACACTTTTGCACATCTTTTCATGTTTAAATTAAAATTTTTGATTCAATTTACTAGACTCATGCTTTTGAAGTTGAGCGTAGTATGTATTTGTATAACTAACGAAAAATGACTATGATACCGACGACAATGTCACCCGATGGCGACAATGAAATATATTTAAAATTTATCCTTAACAATTTGTTGATGATGGTGGTCTTCTTCGTTGTGGTGTTTATAAATATTTATATAGTTGTACATGCGATATATATATATTTTGTCAGTTTTGTGTTTTATAAATTTCACGCTGTAAAATCTAATAATTTGCTTTTGGCATATTCACAAAAAAAAAAAAAATAGTGCAAATTAAATTTATTAAACCAACTAAGAAAGTGATGAGTAAAAAAAATCTCCTTACAGTCGGCTGGGGCCGACCAAATTATACCCTGCATATATAGACTTATATATAAAAAGTTTACTCGAATATCCATCTTTTTCTTTTACTTCCACTTTTTGAAAAACAATTTTTGCATATACTACTAATTTACACCCGAAATATGGTTGACATTGACGAAGTACTTTGTATGTTATGAGAGTTCTAAAAGGGATAATTTAAAGAAGGTTTTTAAGATAATTCCGAGACTTAGCATGGGAGCTATATAAAAAGTTGACGTGGCTTACCTGTTTCTTGTAAATCCAATTAAATTTTCAATATTAATCCACACCTTAAATTTGTTTGTCCTACGTTGAATAGTTCAACTTTGTATGGTAGCCCCATTAAAAAGTGGGCGTGGCATGTTGTTTTTTTGCCAGATTATGACCAACTACCATATTAACCTAAGTATTAATTATGATTGTTCTAGACAGAAGATTGCAGAAGCTGCAGCTCCTCAATTTAAAAGAAATTCAGTCATCCTGTATGGGAGCCACTGTAAACAATGGACGTGGCTGGATCATTTCTTGTGAATATATTTGCTCTTACAATACTAATCCACACCTTCAATCTGGTTGTTCTACGCCGAATAGTTTGTAAGTTATGGCGGTTAAAATTTTTGTTTAATTTCCTCAACTTTGTATGGGAGCCCCAATAAGAAGTGAGCGTGGCACAATGATTTTCTGCCAGATTATTTCCGACTACGATATTAATCTAAGTGTCAATTATGGTTATTTTAGGCAGAAGATTGCCGAAGTTACAGCTCTTTCAATTTAAAATTTGTATGGGGACTACAATAAACAGTGGGCGTGGTGCGCCCATTTTCTGTGAGCCTAGTTGCTCGTACAATACTAATCCACACCTTAAATCTCGTTGTCCTACGCTGAATGGTTTGTAAGTTATGGAGCTTAAAAGTTTTAGTTTAATTCACTCGACTTTGTATGTGAGACCCAAGAAGGAGTGGGTGTGGCACACTAATTTTCTGCCAGATTATTACCGACTACGATATTAATCTAAGTGTCAATTATGGTTATTTTAGGCAGAAGATTGCCGAAGTTACAGCTGTTTCAATTTAAAATTTGTATGGGGACTACAATAAACAGTGGGCGTGGTGCGCCCATTTTCTGTGAGCCTAGTTGCTCGTACAATACTAATCCACACCTTAAATCTCGTTGTCCTACGCTAAATGGTTTGTAAGTTATGGAGCTTAAAAGTTTTAGTTTAATTCCCTTGACTTTGTATGGGAGACTCATGAAGGAGTGGGCGTGGCACACTGATTTTCTGCCAGATTTTTGCCGACTACGATATTAATCTAAGTGTCAATTATGGTTATGTTAGGCAGAAGATTGCCGAAGTTACAGCTCTTTCAATTTAAAATTTGTATGGGGACTACAATAAACAGTGGGCGTGGTGCGCCCATTTTCTGTGAGCCTAGTTGCTCGTACAATACTAATCAACACCTTAAATCTCGTTATTCTACAATGAATAGTTTACAAGTTAGAACCGGTAACATTTTTTTTAATTTCTGCAACTTTGTATGGGAGACCCAAAAAGAAGTGGGCGTGGCACACTGATTTTCTACCATATTATTTCCGACTACCATGTTAATCTAAGTGTCAATTATGGTTATTCTGGACAGAAGATTGTAGAAGTACAGACACTTTGTATGAGAGCTACGCTAAAAAGTAGGCGTGGCTCAACCACTTTTGGCGAGGTTATATAGTAGTATAATATAAGTCTATGTGCCAAATATTGTTGTCCCAAGTGGTATATTATGTGAGTTATAGCAAGTTAAAGATTTTGAAAATTTCGAGGTTAGTCGCTTTGAATGCTTGGTGTGGGCGTGGTTATTGACCGATCATGCCCAATATCAATCCCCTCCGTACTCTTGGATCATAGATTACTTGTGCCAAATTTCATCGAAATAGCTCAATATTTACTCAAGTTATCGTGCGAACCAGCCAGGTGACAGACAGACGGACGGACGGACGGACGGACGGACGGACGGACGGACATCGTTAAATCGAAAATTTAATCGACGCTGATCACGAATATATATCCATGTCTATATCTCCGGAGATTCCTTCAAGTGGACACAAACATCTGACCGAAATGAATATACCATGCATATTGCATTATGCAGGGTATAAAAAAGAAAATAGCGCCATAATTGCATCGTCAAGGAAGTTTTTGTACAAATTCCTCCTTCTCTCTCTCTCTCTCTCCCTCTCTTACTTGTGTATAGCAAGTGTATGCTAGCCACACGTTAACCCACGGTTTATTCAATTTATGCCACAACATTTCTATGCGGTAGTGGGGTGGTAGTTAAATTAATTTTCAACATAAACTATGTGAAACACTATGTATGGCAAGTGACAAAAGCTTCGAAAACACTCACATAAATTAAAAAAAAAAACACCAAAATTGCATATATTCATATTTATAAGGAAAAACGGTGATGATAAATTCTATTAAAAATAAATATAATGACTTGAGTTAAAATAATGCTTTTTTTTGTTTTTCTTTAACATAAAAAGCGCATGATGTCATATTGTAAAGGCAAAAAATTCATAATACTCGTACCTATAGGTACTTACAGCAGACACACAATAATAATATTAATAATAATAATAATAATAGTCGTTGTAGAGAAAAGGTTAGGAATATTGTAAAAGGGATACAATGAATTTTTGTCATCTGACAAAAGCGTTTAATACAATTAATAAGTTCTATGCGAAAGCTTAAAATTTAATTAAAACTTATATATACATAGATGCGAAACGAAAAGACCAAAGACACTAATAAACGATAGTAATGGAAATGACAAGCATTGGTTGCAGACTTGCTGTGTATTCATGGCATTTGTGTTGGCTGCATTTAAAAAGGCTTAAAAATTATTGTAGAAAGATTTAAGTATTACAGCGGGGCTGGGGGCCAAAGATGGGGATTGCACAACATTCGAATGGCATAACGTAAAAAGAGATAAGAACATTAATTGATCAATGAATTGGTTTGTTTTCATTAAAAATGGCTGATATTGTAAAAGCAAAAATGTCATAAGTACCTACTATGCTTAGATGATAGATTTTTAATCCTCCTTTTTAATACGACAACTTACTGATACTTACTTTGCTCTCTTCATTTATCCATTGCAGAACCCAATTTTGTTGGCTCTTTTGATATTGGCGAATATGTGTATTTCATATTCCGTGAAACCGCTGTGGAGTACATCAATTGTGGTAAGGCAGTTTATTCGCGTATTGCACGTGTTTGTAAGAAGGATGTCGGTGGAAAAAATCTATTAGCTCACAATTGGGCCACCTACTTGAAGGCACGTCTCAATTGTAGCATCTCCGGTGAATTTCCATTCTATTTCAATGAGATACAATCGGTCTATCAGTTACCCATGGAAAAGACACGATTTTATGCCACCTTTACGACTAGTACAAATGGTCTAATTGGCTCAGCTGTATGCAGTTTTCATATCAATGAAGTACAAGCAGCATTCAATGGTAAGTAGCTACTCAAAGTAATATCATAAAACATATATGGATATATAAGGTGTAGTAAAAAGAAATCCATTATTTTTGCATTAAATGAAAGGTTTTATTTAGCATAGTTAGAATGATCCGATTTAGTTCAAATATGCACCGTTTTGTTCGATAACTTATTGCCATTTTGATGGTACTCTCATAGAAACCCTCGTCCCTATTGGCAAAACATTGGGACAGTCGAGTTTCATAAGCTTCTTTTGAGGCGAATTTTTCACCAGCAAAATCATTCGCCATAGAAAGGAACAGGTAGTAAACACTTGGTGAAAAGTCTGGAATATAAGGTGGATGCATAAGAACCTCCAAATCAAGTTCCAGGAGCTTCTGGCGAGTCACTATCGATGTGTGTGGTCTGGCGTTTTCCTGATGGAACACAATTCCTCTCCTATTGGCCAAAGCTGGCCGCTTCTGGGCGATTTCTTCCTTCAGACGGTCCAATTGTTGACAGTACTGGTCCGAATTAAGAGTTTGGCCGTAGGGGAGGAGCTCATAGTAGATCATTCCCTGCCAACCCCACCGAACACATAGCAAAACCTTCCTGACCGTCAATCCTGGCTTGGCCACCGTTTGCGCCAGCTCACCGCGATTCGACCACAACCGTTTTCGCTTGACTTTGTCGTAAGTGACCCACTTTTAATCACCAGTAACTATCCGCTTCAGAAATGGATCGATTTTGTTGCGATTGAGCAGCGATTCGCAGATGGAAATTCGGTCCATGAGGTTTTTGTGCATTAACTCGTGTGGCACCCATACATCGAGCTTCTTATTGTATCCAGACTTATTTAAATGGTTCCAAACGGTTTTTTTTTCAATGTTTAGCTCCTGAGCAATAGAAACAGTGCTTACATGACGGTCAGACTCTACAATTTCCATTATTTTATCGATATTTTCGACGATTGGCCTTCCAGAGCGTGGTGCATCTTTGACATCAAAATTACCGGAACTGAATCGACGAAACCAAAATTGCACGTGATTGGCTGTTACAGTATTAAAACCATAAACACTATTCATATTTTCAGCCGTCTGGCTTGCGTTTTCGCCTTTATCGAAGAAAAACTATAAAATATGGCGTATTTTCTCTTTGCTGGTGTTCATCTTTGACGCATGCTCAAACAATACTGAGTCAAGCAATCGCAAAACTGCCTGAAAAGTTTACTTATAACAGGTTAACTGAATTTCTGAGTAGTTATTTTGATACTACTTACTTTAAAATATCACTGAAAGCTCTATGTTCCAAAGAAGTGAAGTACTTATTAAATATGAATTGTATAAGAAGAAAATCCATTCATTTGGAATGAGAAGAGAGAACAAGAATATAATGAAATGAAATCTGGCCAGAAACAAAGTAAATAAAGTAAACGATTCTTCTTTATTCACTTTGTGTAAATGCTTTCTTGAGCTATTATCCATTTTTGTTAATATTTTTTTTTCTCTCTCTCTCTCTCTCTCTTAACTACGTGATATTTACAATTGTAAATTTCTTTTTTGTTTTTTTCTTTCATTGTATTTACAATAATATACATTTTTGATTTGTTCTTTTTCATTGAATATAATCTTCTTTAACATATACACTCTCACAGGTAAATTTAAGGAGCAATCATCATCAAATTCTGCTTGGTTACCAGTATTAAATTCACGTGTACCCGATCCACGTCCTGGTACTTGTGTTAATGATACCTCAAATCTACCAGATACAGTATTGAATTTTATACGCTCTCATCCGCTTATGGATAAAGCTGTAAATCATGAACATAATAATCCGGTTTATTATAAACGCGATTTAGTATTCACAAAGCTTGTTGTGGACAAGTAAGTTGACAAATTTTTATTTAATTTAATTTCTCTTTTTTTGTAAATATATTTCGATAAGTAGACATATAAGTAGTTAAGATTAAATGCTTTATGTATGTATGTAGCTTTAATATTTTTATTTTGTTTGTGGACTTACTAAATAAATCTGCAATAATAATGTTTTTTTTTTTAATAAGCTCAGAGTATTAGTATATACAAAAAAAAAATGCTTTTGTGTAAACTTTGAATTTCTAGGACGTATTGAGTTGTGTTTAATGTTCTGATGAATATTGTACTCGATTTTCATAGCAACCTTAATGTTCTACCCATATGTATTGGGAACCGGAGTAAAATTTCGCTATTTTTCGTCATATTGAAACTAATAGAAACTGTCGTAGACTGCTGTATGATACTTCAGATTTTATTCACCAGTTCTTATATCTTGTGAAATTTTTACAGAGTTGCGCGCTGCTCAAATTCCATTTTAACAATTGGAGGCTTCAACACTTCCGCGAAATAAGCCTTCTAAAGTGTCAAAATCTTCGTGAGGCTTTAAAATGCAGTCATGAATTCACTGAATGTGCGGAATTAATTTAATCACATTAATCACTGTTAATAGCATAATTGCCCAGACAGACGGCAGCATTAATCCGGATTAACGAGTTAATTGGAATTAACTCGAGCATGAACTGCAGCTAATTCGCATTAGCTCTAGAGTTAATTCTCAAAATTAGAGAGGATTAACAGCTTAATTAACAGCTGTTTTCTATTGTGAATTTTTTCTCGATGTAATTTACAAAATAATAGGTGCGTTCGTTAACAAAAAAAAACTTTCAACATTTGTTAACAATTTTCGATAGGAAAAGCGTTGATGGACAAATAAATCCAGCTGTCAATTGCGTACTCTGAGTGTTAATTTACAAGTTTCTGATAGTTTTCAGTTCGCGTACTTCTTGTATATTTTCTTATATCGAGAGTGACAGACGACAGAAATTGTAATGTAAGTAAGTAATAGTATTGTAAGTGAGCAAACCTTATAAAACAGCAATCAGCTGTTTACTCAATCCGCAATATTGCAGTCAGTCAGGTTAATATGTTATTCGCATTAAGTGTGCTGGTAATCCGGATTAAGTCATTATGGGAAAAATGTCCCACTTTTCTGACCAAAACCCTAATTTTAAAGTGTTTGAAAATGCAACACACGCTATAATTTTGCAATGTACATACTCTAACGAGCCTAAAATCCAAATTTTTTCTCATGAATTAAATCAAATTATTTAAAATTTTAATTTTGTTAGTTGAAATGGAAGTGCAGGTGATATTAAAAGCAAAAATTGTATAGAAAGTTATAGAAAAAGACTATACCTTATTATTAGAAGCAACTATTCAGAATTCAATGACACTAATTCAATGAAAAATTTTTTTAGACAAGTACCAGGTACCAAATGTACCACTTTTCGAGGTTGGGCATGCACAACAAACTTTTAGTGCAATAGTAATGCTAAAAGTTATAAAAAAGGAATCAAAAAATTTAACCATAAATATTTACCAAAAATAGCAAAAAGTAAATCGAAATACCAGCAAATTTAAGGTAAAATTTAGTAAGTGGTTCAAAGCGAAAACATCTATACAGCCTTTGGAAACCGTATCAAAATTTGTGAAAGGCCTACCCCGTGTAGTATTTAATGAAAAATCAGATCGCGCACGGGGAAGGGTGTGCCTTCAAGTAATACACTGTATTTTCAGAAATCACTGGAATAGATGTAGACTTAATATTTCACCTAAAAATTATTCTTCCTTGATTATCTTTTCAACTGCTATTACAATCCAAAAATTTTGAGAAATAATGGCACAAAACAGCGAACTCTATGATTAAAAAATATTCATGGCTGCCTATGACAGCTCTAAAGAAATTATCGCAAATATAGCTTTGCCAGTCATAGTATTCGAAGAAGATCCAGCAGAATATATACACAAATTTTTCAAAGCTGACAGACTTAACCATGCTCGAAAAAATGGTCGTATAAATACTTTTACTTCAGGGCTTTGGATACTTCAGTTCCACCGAATCAAGCATAAGCGTCTACAAACGCATTTAACAAAGGCAACGGTTGCAGCATCCAATTGAAGTACTATCTCTGTTTTGCTGCGAATTTTCAGAGGATGCGATTCGACATCAGAGAGCAGTACAGACAAGGATTCGGATAGTGAAAATAGCGAACACATTTAATAGGAGGTTAACAAATTTTGCTTTCAAAACTTTACAGTACTATTGTTAAGTGTCGCAACTACTGCTCATTAAAATTCCGTTGTGTTAAAAGAATGGGGTGGATGCCGTAGCTCAGTAGTTAGTGCGTTAGCCTTCTGATCTGTAGGTCGTGGGTTCAATGCCCGGCTGAAGCATAACAAAATTTAATATCGACCAGATTTTTCTTTCGAACGTCACCGACCTGTCGCCAAGTAATTTGCAAATTTAATTGGTAATTTTCCGGCAGTAACAATTTACCAACTTCTTAAAAGAACTCTGTGATAAAGCTATGTTAAAATTATGTCACAACGGTTCTGCCATTCGGAACCGGCTAATATAAGTATGTTCCTTCTAAATCTGTTCAAAATTTAACACTTACAACAGTATTGGAAGAGAAGGTCGGTGGTATCACAATGCACCTTTCTGGCCTAAATGTGTCCTTTTAGAGAGAGGGCAGCCACAATAACCTAACCTAATATAAAATAAAGGGGCGAGTTGCCAGAACTGGCAATCACCACCAGTAACATCGATTACTACAACTTCACTGTTATCAAGTGCAACCGATGTCAGAAGCTCACCTGCAGAAACCTCCCTCACAGAATCACATAGAATATTTAATAAAATCGTTATTTTTATGGGCCAAATTTCAAATATTTTATGTATTCAATTATATTTTACTGAAAAATTCAATTTTCACAACATTGTTTAAGATTTTGAGGATCTTCAAAACCTCAGAAGAGAAACCGAGTGAAACACTGTACCCCTTCTCATTTATGCGATATATTTGTAAGTGGAATATTTCTCATATAAAATTACTAAACATATTTGATTCGTATATTTTTGAAGAATTTTCAAAATTCCATCCAAATTTCCCAGTCTGATATAGGTGAACTAATGAATCACATACCAATAACAATAAGCTCATTTAACATGCGCTGGCTTTAATTTTAATTCGCATAATCCCATGTTTACCAATACCACAAATCCATGGCTCACATAACTACAAGTATGTATGACGTTTGTATTGTATTTTATATTTTTCTCATTCTCGTATGCAAATGAAGTAAAGTAGTACTCACTCCTGCCAATTCGTACATAAATATTTTGAAAAACAATAACGACAAAGTTTACAAGAGGATAGGTAATTAATAGCATTGTTACGCATTAGTAATTCAATAATGGCAGTATAAAAAATTTTATATAAAATATATATGTACATACTTGTGTTTGTATGCTTATACATGTACGTGCTATACAAATCAATTAAGCGTAATTACAATTTCAATTAACAATAAATTTCATTTAAGCATTTTTTTTTTGTATGGAATGAAAAACTTCTCAAATTATATTTTATTTGAATTTTTTATTTCAATTTTTCAATATTTTTTTGTTTGATTTTTTGCATATTTTTATATTACAACTGATGATATGAACTTTTTTTTTATATTGTTATTGTTTAACAACAACAACAAAACAACAGCAAATGTGCCAAATATGTTGTTTTCTTTTTATTTTGCTCCAACAAAATGTGGCTGTTTTTTAATTATTTTTTAATTAAATTTTAATTTATTGTATTGTATGCAAGCAATGGAAGCAATAGGAAGCACAAGTAATGGGAATCAGGTAGGCAGGCTAGGGTGGCAGTCTGTTCTTATACTTTTATTTATTGGCTCCTGTTGCTGCTGCTGCTGCTACTGCTTATGGTAGAGTAGGTAATTGTTGTCACTGACGCCTGTAGGCATAATTGTAAATCATAAAAAACAATAATACAATTTAATACAATTTTAACATTTATTATAAATTTATTGTAATGTTGAGTTGTAAATTGATTTTTAATATGAGCTCATGTCACAACAATACACACATAATCATATAAAAATGAAAAGAGATTTGTATCATGTGTTCTGTTTTTTTTTTTTTGTAATGATTTTAACAGTATTTAGATATGAGATATTGTATTTACAAAAAAAAAAAAAACGGAAATATTAAAACACGCAAATGTAATTATATGATAATTTCAGAGCATTTTAAATGGTGTAAAAAGTTTTAATTAAAATGCAATATTCTCACTTATTTATTAATAACATCAGTGGCATTTAATTGTGTTTTGTGTATTTTTTTTTATTATTGAAATGATTTTGAATTTGATAATAACAACAATAATAAAAATATGCAAAGCTCTTAATGATAAAATTATTATACAATTAAATAGAAACCAATAATTATTTATTGCTGGATTAATTAGAATTATAGATTTCCACCCAATCACATTAGGTAAAATTAAATATTACTGAATTGAGAATTATTGATATGTAAAACTTTAGTTATACGAATCCATCGACACGAACCCGATTGTGCGAACATCTTTCATATATAGGAAACCCAAGCCATTTCCATAAATGACCAGTATATAGAGTTTGCCATTTTATATAGTACACACCATTGCCCTAACAAAATTCTACCGAGTAGTTTCGTTTTAATAGTGTCTCAAGGAAATCAATCAACAAAAATGCATCGATTGATGAGTCGATAGAGTCTTAGTGACGAATTTCGTAAAGATCGTATATCGACTGTTGTGCGAGTAATGATTGAAGCGGGTTGGCATGTATCATACCGAGAGCTGGAGAGGTGGCATTGTTAAAAGTCAAAAAACAAAAATTGGCGCATTGGTATTTGGCAGTCCAATGAATTCCATATAATATGATGAAAAAATTTAATCGTGCTGCTTTTGAAAGTTGATTATATTCATACAAACCCGAAAAAAGTAATCGACTGTTTGGGTGTTTCAAAGCGAATCAAAACCAACAAAAGTTATATGTTCACGAAGCAGTTCAAAAACAATTATTGCACTTTTCTTCTGTAAATTTGATCCAGTTACAACCTTTGCTCCTGAGGATCGGCACTAGGCACTAGTATACAACTATTTGTTTGCCAAAAGTTTTGAACAATAATATGAAATAAATACATCAACAATTGTTTTATTTCGAATACAAAAGTGTATGCAACTTAAGGGAGAATATTTTAAAAGTAGTATAAACCAATTGCTTTTTTTATAAAATTTGTATTTTTATGGTGTATTTCCGGAATCTCCTAAAGTTAACCTCGTGTTCAGACGATTTATCTCTTCTAAGAGATTCTCAGGTTGTAATGGATAAAAAAAAAAATAAAGAAAAATAAAAGAATGCAACAATAATTTCAACAATTTTGGAATGACTTTTTTGACTCATAATATAACGGGTGTGTTTTTTTTAGAATGACTCAGATTCCGATAGGGATAAAAAACGGTCTAGCTGTTATCAAACCTGGTAACCCAAAAGGCATTTGTACTCAGTAAGATTTGCGTTTTCCTTCTGATCTGTAGGGCGTGAATAAATCCCCGGCTGAAGCATAAATTTCATATCGAAAAGATTTTTCTTTCAAACCATACTCACCTGAACAAGCACTTTTCAATTCTTCAGACAGTACCAATTTGCCATGGAAAAGCTTCTAAAAGAACTCTGTGACAAAGCTCAGAAAAAGTGATGTCACAAGGGTTCTGCCATTCGGAACCGGCTAAAATAAGTTGGTCTCTTCTAATACTGTCCAAAAATTAACACTCGCAGCAGTACTCGAAGAGCCACATATTGTTTATTTATTTATCTTAAGGTTTGCAATTTCATCATGGACAGATGTACACCAAAACAAGTCTTGCAATTATTAAAATTTTATTTCGAAAATCGTGGTCCTGTCATCCAAACTCTTAAATCGCTACAGACCACTAATTTTATTCAATGATGAGTCTCATTTTTGGCTCAATGGGTGCCTGAACAATCCAAATTGTCGGATTTGGAGCGAAGACAATCCATAAGAAATTCTTTAGACAACAGATGTGGTTCCAGCAAGACAGCGCTTTATACCATAGATCGAACATAACAAACGATTTATTGAAGGAAACAAATAATGAAGGCGACAAAATAATCTTTCAAAATGAACCTATGAACTATTCTGCAAGATCTTGAGATTTAACGCCGCCTCAAGATTATTTCTTGTGGGAAAGGTCTAATTTATGCTAATAAACCAGCAATTTTGGATGAATTGCATGCCAACATTGAGAAAACTATTGCCAAGATTAGACCACGATTGCTTGAAAAAGTAACCGAAAATTGTGTTTCCACGCCACGTTCGAGGCACCCGCGACGGCTATATACCCGAAATCATATTCAAACACGAATTGCATAAAATTATCGTTCCAATAAAGCCAATTTTTAGTTTAGAATACTACATTTTGTATTCTTTTTTCCAAATATGAAAGTGCTTCACTCTAAAAAAACACTGTAGACCTTCTGGTTAGTAGTTTTCTGTATAATTCGATTCGACCGTATGACGAGGATTTTTTTAAGAAATTGACACCAACTTATTGAGGATTGTTTATATAATAATTATAAATATTTTTTATTTTTTTATTTAGTTTATAAATTGAGAATTGTCGACCATATTTACATGTATCGAGTTTTAAAACTTTTAATAATTTATGTAGAAGGGTTCGAATAGAAGTTTCTTTTTGTAAGTAAAATTAAATAAACATAAATCAAATTTTGTCGGTATTATTCGCCAAAATTCAATTTCAATGAACGCTCTGTTTGGGCAACACATCACTTACTTTGGAAATAAGTTTAAAATATTAAAATATACCTATGATTCTGTCTATATCACTCTATTTATCTCTCTCACTCTCTCATTGACATTTTTCTCTCTCTAAGGCAGTCATGCATATTTTACTAAAATATGACAAAGAGGGATAGAAGGCGATTCAAATATTACATTTTCAGTTAATAATTTTTTAATGCTGAAATCGTTTTCATTTTAATACGTACAGCTTCCAATCACAACAAAAAAAAAATGCAATAGTATTATTACTGCAGAATGAAATAAAATAAAAAGTCGAAAAAGTATGATTAAATACATTTATGCGATTTCATTCAATACGAGTGTATGTACTCGTATATAGATCGGATATTATTACTTTTATATACATAATATGGAAAATATGAAAACGACACATATTAAATCATTACACTTAATACTTGATTACATTTTAATACATTTTGATTTAATATGTGCACCGTATGAGAGCCTTTATATCAAACAATTGTGTATGCGAAAGGATGCAGGAAGCGTATAATATAATGTAAAAAGAAATTTACCAATTACATGCATGTATGTATCATTTTGTATATAAATATGTATATAGATTGTATATATTAAAATAATGACCATGCAACACCATTATTATTTCCACAACAACAGACAATGGCGACAACAAGGAGAAAAAAAAATCAATGCATTTCCATACCTCGTAAGCTCATCAGAGACGACATGTTTACTGTCAACGATAGCATTCAACGAATATTAATACCTTAATTTAATGTTGATGCAATACGAGGATAGGTTTGTTGAAGGATTTGCCTTCAGACTTGTGCTATCATTTACAACAGGACTTTGCTACTATAAATATTACACCACATTTGTATGGTGTACGAGTGTGATAACGTACGAATGCACTTATGAATTGCCGTGTATGCAAATATTGAAAATCACGTATTAATATATTTTGATAATTAAAATAAAAAGAGCATTGATGGGTAGTTATGTTAAAAAATCAATCAAATTGCTCATTTTTATAATTTTTTTTTCGATATATTTTTTTTAAAATATTTATAAAACATATTAAATGGCTACATTTGTGTTATCAGTGAGAGAAGATGTAATTTGTGGTTACTTTAATGAATGAAAATAAAACTGTGTGAGAGGAACTTTAAACTAATAATGTTAATATATTTACTTTCTGAGATTAGTTAATATAGACATTTATATGAACTCAATTATATTATTTACGTCATTTCAATTATATTTCTATATACTTGTGCTCATATGAAACAATTTTCTCATTTGATTATTTTCTTCTCATTTTCTCTTGAACATTTAGAATCCGGATTGATATACTAAATCAAGAATATACAGTTTACTATGTTGGTACGAATTTGGGACGTATCTATAAGATCGTACAATATTATCGTAATGGTGAATCACTGTCAAAATTGCTTGATATATTTGAGATAGCACAAAATGAACCCATACAAGTGATGGAAATCAGTCAGGCACGTAAATCATTATATGTTGCCACAGATCATCGTATCAAACAAATCGATTTGGCAATGTGCAATCGACGTTATGACAATTGTTTCCGTTGTGTGCGTGATCCATATTGTGGCTGGGATAAGGAAGCGAACACATGTCGTCCCTATGAGTTGGATTTATTACAGGTAAATGTGGTGTACATATACGAGTATGTATGTATGTATGTACTCGTATATCACATCAGACTCTTGTAAATGCAATCACTGCAATCATGCATGCAACATCAATTGGATATGACATGCATGAATCCATGAATCCTAGAATACGACTAGTAGTCAGATTTGACACATTTGCATATTTGTTTCATGTCGAGACATTACCATATACTCTTACTGTTTTTCATATTCTTTGTTTTTTTGTTGTTATATTTTCTTTCTTTTCTTTCCTTTGCTTTTTTATAGGATGTTGGCAACGAAACAAGTGATATTTGTGATTCGAGCGTTCTGAAGAAAAAAATTGTTGTCACCTATGGCCAAAGTGTACATTTGGGTTGTTTTGTTAAAATTCCTGAAGTATTAAAGAATGAACAAGTTACTTGGTATCATCATTCAAAGGATAAAGGAAGGTTAGTCGTCGAGCGAATTGGGTGGGAGTGGAAAAAAAAATATCTATAAATAAAAATTTGTTTTTTCTTTTAATTTTTTCTTAGATATGAAATCAAATATAATCCAACCAAATATATTGAGACAACAGAACGTGGTCTGGTTGTTGTATCGGTGAATGAAGCTGATGGTGGACGTTATGATTGTCATTTAGGTGGTTCACTTTTATGCAGCTATAATATTACCGTCGATGCACATAGGTAAATTATTTAAAAATGAAATATTTTCCATTTCTTTTTCATAATAAAAATATACAAGTATATGACTATAATTGTTTGCTCTTTTTTCAGATGTACACCACCAAATAAAAGCAACGATTATCAGAAAATTTATTCAGATTGGTGTCATGAATTTGAAAAATACAAAACTGCCATGAAATCATGGGAAAAGAAACAGGCGGTAAGTATTACAATACATATGTACCATACATTACATACACACGTACAAATATTTAGACATTACATTGATTAATTAAGTACAATATTTACATAGAGATAATTAGAACAATTATCTATCATATATTTTGAAGTGTTAGTGATGATAAAAAAGCGATAAACAAGGTTTACGATAGATAGACGGAAAGATTAATAAGAAAATGATCTTAAACAGTGGGAGTTGCTGAGACCAAATTGTGTATATTGTGACTCGTCAGATCGTCAGATTATTATATCGCATCGTAGTAACAAACGGATACTAGAAAGCAATCACTGCATTGTTACATATGTCAATACATATTCAGATAAATACGGAGCACTATTTAATACTATTCTATTTCAGTTTTCCTCATTTCGGATTGAATAAAAAATCGATCATGATTTTACCACAATGAACTATTTTACGATTTTTATAAATCCAATGTCAATAAAATCAAAATCAATTTTTTTAGAAAATGTGATTTATTCAAGATGGTTTCTTCATTTAACTCAAATATTTCCTTTTGAAGCTATAATTTCAAATTTTGAAAGAATAATCAATTCGTATACTATTTCATTGATTTTAACAACTAATGACTTGAGAGCTGATGGAAATATGAAGTCTAGTCCGCCAAATATGACAATTTTCTTTCATTTCTAAACTGACGTCAAAGCCTTCTTTAATTTCTTTATTTAAATGGCCCAATACTAATGCGTAATATTGAGCTGTTATTGTATTTCCATTTTCATAAAATTCCATGGGTGTTGCAGAAACTTGACGCCAAAATCTTCCCGACTTCGGCTTCAGTCTTTAGGCACTTCCATCGGTTTTGAATCGGAAATAAATATTTAAGAATTTGATGCAATAGATTCTCCATACTATTCATCAATCCAACGGATTCCATTGTATATTTTTATTTTGTTAGCAGCAATGTCTTAAGCCTGAAGGAAATTTCTGAATAGCTACTAAAACGAAATTTATACATCGATTGTGCTCAATTTTAACAGATAATTCATAAAAGATTGAAGTTTAATAAAATAACCCCCTTTTTCCGTATGAGTGATTCGTTTAAGAGCAGTTTGAAAAGCGAGCGTCTGTTCCTTTTCCAATTTGATTAGTGCTGTGAAATATATTTATATATTTTTCCGATAAATTCAATGTCCTACTACATATTTCTACTATTTATCTTCTCTAACTATTGATAACACATAAATTACAATTAGTATGCTGACCTACAATTTACTTGTAATCGATGGATGATGTCAACTGCAGCATAACATAACCATAATTATTACCGCAATAATATATAAACTTTAATCGAAACAATAACAGACAACTGCAATAAAACCATGTCAATTACGCTTAGTAATTAAAATTATGACAGGCAATTTTACACAAATGGAAAGTGTGTTAGTATTAGAAATCAATCAAATGCACATAGAACTACTATTATTCAATGATTTGTACTTGTTTCATACGCGTCGCACCTCCGACCTGAGACAATCAGTTCGGAAGTGAAATTCTGTACATTATTTTATTAGATGAATTATTGGCATAAATGGAACATTGAAGAAGCTATTGGGAGGATAAATAATGCTGCGCTATTTTTTTTATCTGAAAATTATCATTGCAATCCCATTTTTACATAGAAAACGAATTAAATTATGTTTTCTTTGTATTTCCTTGTATCAATTTCTTTTTTCTCTATATTTTGTCAATAAATTATTTATAAATTTTATAATATTGTATATCAATCAAATCACATCCCTATTTAGTCATATGTGTTCGCAATTTCATATGTCTACTGGTGAATAAATATAATACAAAATGTTCATTTATAAATAATCTCCGTTTTAACTTTCCTATAAATACCACAAAAGGTAAGCCATCATTAATTGCTAGACAACAAATAATTATAATGCAATTAAGAATATCTTATCTGTAGTTACGAGATTGATAATTGCATTTTAATCAATTATCGTGCGTTTTTAATGCATTTACGATAAAAAATACAGTGGCGGAAAATGATATATTTGTTTGTGTATATTATGTTAAGCAGTGTGTAGTTAATTACTAATCATGGGGTCACCCATGGGGTCATTTCAAAAGTAAAGTGAAAAAGACACAATTGCAATGTATATTTCGATCAAATTTTATTCTCAACACATATTTATACAAATATCATTCAAGTAGTAAACTTTAACACTGAAAGAAAATTGTAATAATTTTTACAATTTTAGAGCGATTATTTTTACAATTTAGATATTTTAATATTGAGTAAGGTTGAATTAAATTAATGTTACTATTGTTTAGTTTGGTGTTTGACAGTCGTTAAATGTCAGCATTACATAGGTGCGCTCTCAAATTCTGGCTTCGATTTTGATTGCAGTTTTCTATTCTAATTCGTTTAAATGTCCAAAAATCAAATCAGCAAACATTTTCTGCATAGATCTGTGTTACTTGAGCACACTTTCAGATTATTGGGATACAACTTACCATCCAGGCGTGGCCACCTCAATTGGTCGACTACTACGGTGTTCGTCTTGGCAGCTCGTACAACCTCGTTTAAACTCTGCCACCCAATATTTTATGATCGTAAACGAAGGAGCAGACTCCCCCAGAGTAGAATCTAGTTCGGCTTTAATATTCGTTGGACCTTTCAAATGAAAGTATTGAATTGTATAACGGTGACCAATTTGTTTCATGTTTACAAATTCGCTGAGGTCGTTAACTTTCTGTGGCCCAAAAAAAAAAAAAAAATTCTAAACAACGTGGCGCCTTGAAACTTAAAACACATATTTTAAAGGTTGCCACTTTTCACCAAAATAATTTTTTTCAAACTACTGCCGCCATCTATATGTCAGGTAGAGTAGTTCTGGGAGCACCCTCTTAGAAAGAAGCATCAAATGTTCCAGGCAGTTGTGAAAACAGCCCTTAGGCTACTATTTATTAGCAAAACTTCGTTTTGTGGCGTTCAATAACTGAATTATGTATATCGAGCTAAAAGCAGAATACCTTGAATAATAGATTTCAATTTAAGTTTTCATGGAGATACTGAACCGTCAAGCATTGACAGTGTTCAAATAACAGATAAATAGAACCAAGGGATAACATTTTCCCTGTATAAAACGAGTAGTAGCACTGCACACATAATTTATTAAGCGATAAAAGTTATTTGCTTCAATTCCAAAGATGTTATTTATATATCTTTCTAACTTATTTCTTTCTTTTCATATATTTATTTATACGAATTTGTCAATTTTTTTTTTTCATTACAGCAATGTTCAGCACGTCAAAACTATAGCAATCAACATCCAAATGAAGTTTTTCGCAAAAACGCTGTCTGATATCAACAAAATCAATATACACTAACGTCCATAAAACTTTTTTAATAATTTATTTAACGAAAACAACGCAAAGTAACAATAGATCAGCAATACATACATTCACACACACACACTCACTATCAACTACCAATTTATCCATTTACATATACATATACATATGTAAGAGTGTATGTAAACGATAGAAAGATATATAGAATATAAAGCATACAATATGACATTGCAGAAGAATTGCTTAAACACATACAAATAAATAGAAATTCAAAAAGAATTAAAGGAAAACTATAAAGGACAGCCCGTAAAACAAATATTTCTACAAAATACCTATATGTCTTTAAAATCGTAAACAAATAAGCAACAGAAAAATCATTACACAAAACGCAATATGACTAAACGAAAGTTCCCGCATTACAGTTGCTGCCAGCAGTAATCGTACGCAAGTATAATATACATACATACTCATCTATAAACTATATCTCTATACAATAAATTTATAAATATATCAATATATAATAGTTACCATAGCAAGAAGCAAACAATAGCATTATTAAATCAGTTATATGCATTTATATATGTAATTTAAAAATTTGTAATAATTAATCATTTAACTAAAATTGGCGCTGAACTGATAGCATTAAGTTTTCATAGACAAGCAATCACAATCACATACTTAACATACATAGCATTCATCCATATTGCATTAATAGCAAATGTACCAGAATTTGATTAATTTATCATAATGAACAACGAATACAACTCTAATACTAGTTTACTTGTTCGTGGAAGACACAATGTAACAGCGTTACAAATTTATCCACACTCTGAGAACATTTATAAAATTGAAATGGACTTATTTTGAATGTATTTGCTTTGCCCATGGGTCTTTATTTTAACAATTTTTAAATGAATTTAATATATTATGACTGCTTTTAGGCTTGGTCATAAACATAAAGTTTCGAAGTGGTCTAACTGAAGTAATAGTACGCTTACAGTGATGATTATAATGGACTCCAAGAAAAATGCATACTTTTAGTTCTTTTTATTATTTTTATTTCATTTTTGGACTACACACAGGATCAGATAACCAGAGTTCTTCCTACAGTGTATTATACAAATTTCTATCGGGCTTTGAATTAGTTTTGAGAGATTTTTCGTTAGATGCCGTAACTTGTACATACTGTACCATACTGTAACTATATTTCTTTTTAAAGTGCCATTATTCGGCTTTCTTTTTTAGTATATGACATTTCGTAAATGTGTAAACCCATTTTTATTGAACTTCAAACATGTCGACTTTTAAGGCAACAAAACCACATTTGCGACAAGTTTTGCTTTTCATGTTTAATTCAAAGAAAAGTGCCGCTTCACTCTGATGAAAAATGACTATATTATTATTAAGGCTATGAAGCACCGCGACCTGAAGATCTTTTGTACAGAAATGACTCCATTACGATAACTCGAAGCGGAAAAAGCATGGGTTATGCCCGGCCAACCATCAACATCAACGGCAAAGCGAATATTCATGATGTCGCTGGGTGTTGTTTATTATGAGCTGCTAAAATCGAATGAAACCATTACCGGTGGCTTTCATGAACACAATTGATATGTTTGAGCCGAGCATTGAGCCGAGAAAAATAGCCAACACACCTCGAAAACCACGAGAAAGTTATTTTGCAACATTACAATGATCGTCCACATTTTGTTGAAGTCGTTCAAACATACTTAGGAATGCTGAAATAGCAAGTCGTACCCTACCCGTTGTCGTATAGCCCAGACATTGCTCATTCAAGATTACCACTTCTTCCGATTGATGACAGACCTCCTGAAAGAACAGCCTTTCCATTTTTACGAAGTACCCAAAAATTGGGTCGATTCATGGATGTCGACGTTTTCCGACGCAAAATCCGTACGTTGCCAGAAAGATGGGAAAAATTCATAGCTAACGATAGACAATACTTTGAATAATGTACAAATTCATTTTGTTGTTTATGTTGTGTTATGTTATTGTGGCTGCGTTCTCTCTGAGAGGACACACTAAGGCCAGAAAGGCCCATTGTGATACCACCGAGCTTCTTTTCCACCACTGTTATAAGTGTTAAATATGGACAGCATTAGAAGGGACCTACTTATATTAAACCGTTTCCAACAGCAGAACCCTGGTGACATCACTTTAACTTAGTTTTGACACAGAGCTCTTTTAAGAAGCATTTTTTAACAAATTGTTACTACCGGAAAAATTACCAATTCTTGCCGACAAGTGGGTACCGTTCGAAAGAAAAATCTTTTCGATATTAAATTTTATTATGCTTCAGAGGGGGATGGATTCGATCTACAGATCAAAAGGCCAACGCACTAACCACTAAACTTCGTACTGTAAAGGTTTAGAAACAAACAAAAAATTCCTCGACACTAATTCAAGACCCAATAATATTTCAGTATGCTTAATTATAATCAATAATTGAATCCGTCATTCTAATCCATGAATTCTAGTTTATAACAGAGAATATTTTTTAATTATTACTGAAGCAATACAATTACACAAAGGCATATTGATAACAATGAAAGAACGCATTTACATATACGGTTTATCACAAAATATATTTAAATACAGGTAAATGATAGATGTATTCTGGAAAATTTTATTTTTTATTTTTTTCCTCACAAGTCACAAAAATAGTATTCGTTTGAAAATAGAGCTATCAATTGTTCACACAAAAAAAGAAGAGAGTATTATTTTAATAAAATAATTTTTCTGATATAAAACCAAAAGAATTAAAATAAATAAAAAATAAAAACATAGCATTTATGCAGCATTTCATAAATGACAATATAACCACATATAAATTGAAATAGAAATTAATATTCAATTTAACTCGCAGCAATTTTTCAAATCGCATATCAGAATAAAATAAAATTAATATGTACACAAAATATAAAATAAATAATAGACAAAAAGAAAAAATAACGTGAAATACGCAATGTTAATAATGAAAGCAACAATATGCAATACCAATTTAAGAAAATAATATTTTACTCATAGCAGCATATATACTAAAATGTAATAAACAAACAAAAAATGCACAGTGTGTTTAGAAATTTTCCGTAATGGTGCTTAGAAGGCTTTTTGGAATGGACAATACATCTATTAATAGACGATATATAAATTTAGGAGTATATACTCAATTCGGCGTGTATTATTTGTACTTTCACTCTCTTCTGTCACTTTGACAGTGATCCAGCCTGTGGTCAGTTTCTACGTCTCGGTAAATATTTTACCACAATAAAAAACACTTGATATTAGCTCGATGTTTGAATTTCATTTTGATGATGTTTCTTGTTCACAAAATAACCGAGATGTACCTGAAGATAGATACAGACTTTTAAATTTATTCATACTTTAATAGATGACACCATCACATAAGCCTACTTAGCACCAATACAGAATTTTGAAATACTTTAAGCAATTAGTTTAATTGTTTGACAAAGATCAAAATACATATTCATTGCTTATTTTAATAATGTTGAAATATTTACTTTACCGATATCGATCAAGTGTAATCAGATTCGTCGTACGTCATATTAAAATACATTTATATGCAAATAATAAAGAAAATGAAAATATACTCATAGCATAATATATATATGGAACACTTGGAACAAAATAAAGAAAAAAAAAATAAAAATACAACAAAAGAAGAAAGAATTAAATAAAAATTTAAAAAAAAAATACAAAATTACAAAACATGATAAGCAATGTGATGTTAAGTTTTGACATTTTTATTATTAATAAACATTGTACTACGTAAATAAAAAAAAACAATAACCAAAATAAGAGCATAAAAAAAAATTCTTCTAAAATGAACTACACTTTCTCAAACAAACAATAATAATATGACATAAAATATTATAAAAAAAATTAATAATAAAAAAGAAACGCTTAAATTTAATTTTGACGTTTTTTTTTTTTGCTTTTAAAATGAATGACTTATATACATAATAATTGTCATTGCAGTGTAATTTAACTCAAGCAACAATACACCATAAATAAATACCACGAATATACATATGCTGTCCATAAAAATAAGTTTGCAACAATAATAAAATTTTAAATTGCAAAAAAAAAAAGAGAAAAAAAATTGAAAAAAAAATATTTTTATTTGTTTTTTTGAATTAATATATTAAGAGGTACTTAATGAATAAATGCAACAAATATATACATACATATTTATATAAAAAAAATTGTATTGTAAACTTTAAAATCAATTTGCAAAATAAATAAATAATCATTTTGAAAATAAATTTGTGTAAAGAAAAAAAAAAATGCAACTAATATCAATAATAATAGAAGAATAATATATCAAAATAAGCAGTATTCATGATCTTGTGCATATGACGTAGCAAAATTACAAAGGAATCGAATATTGATAAATCAATTTTTGTTTTTCCACATCAACTATTTGAAGTGTCACAAAGCAATATTGCATATTATAAGCTATATGTTTTTTGTTTTTAGTATTGCATCTGTACATTTTGGTTGTATGCATTTGCTTAATTTGCAATCAAATTGTTTCTCAGCTCTTTTGCAAGACTAGTATGTTATATGCAACGGTTCGTGAACACCACTATTATTTCAAAAAATTAATTTTATAAATTTTCTACTTTTTCAATAATTATTATCACAATTATTTTCTTTTCATACCTCTTACTTGAATACAGTATATACATAAACTTAATCATTTTTAATTGTTTTAAAGTACATAGCTAAGCATATGCACTACATACGTTTTCATATGTACGATTATTATTAAATAAGTATTGTATTAATCTTATTACATATAATTATATACATTTTTTTTCTCATCATATTGTTCACATGTTCTTCTCAGCAAATACTTAATATCAATCAGCTGACTTTATATAAATGTCTAAGCACAATGTAATGAATGCAATTCGTATCATCGTTTGAGTGCAATTACAAGATATCACCTATCTGTATTTGAACTTATAATTGAGTTGCATATCAATAGCATTACTTTGTACGTAGACACTAATAAAATCAGTTACAAATGATCGTTGTACTTGCATGTAATGCAAGCAATTTAGTCTAGTTATTAATTTATGTAATATTTACCACCCAGCCATTTCTATTCTCTTACACAAACTTTCATCGTACTTTTAATTATGTGTTTATTACGATTTTTTTTTTCTTTAAATATGGCTCTTCTATTCATTTTTAAATAAGAATTTAATATTGTATAAGAAATTTAAAAGAATAAAACTATTATTATAAAAACTTATTCATGAGAACTTTGTTTTGACCTTTTTTAACTTGGTAAGTATGTCAATGAGATGAATTACTATAAAATTATTGTAACTACGTAGCCAGCCCTCTCCCATTTTATTAAACTTACAAAAAAAAAAAAAAATGATTAGCTTGAGCGTGATACAAATGGAAAAAACAACAAATAACTCTACAGCTGTCCAGGAGTCGCTTTAGATAGATGAAATGTATAACAGATCCCAATTAGATATTTCCCCCAACATATCCACCGATATTACTTACAAAATTGATATTTGAAAAAAAGATCGCTCTCACTAATCCCAGAGTTAACGTTTTGAGGATAACATAACTAACCGACCTTTATTTATTTTATTTCTGCAATATTTCCACCGAATATTAGGATTGAATACGTAAAATAGTGGGCATTATTATAGGGGTATAGAGTTTCGGAGAATAGTGGGAGTTGCTTTGACATTTTTTCCGAAATAATTTTCTACTCCTAAAATATAGATTTCCTAGGTAAATTATTTCATAAGTTAGAGGTGTTTAAAAGTTTAATATATTTCCGCGACCTGGTAACCCCCGAGTTCATAATAAATTACATTATTAAATATTGATCTCAGTGCAAGTCAACTCACTGGACGCCATATAGCTAGTCGTACTTGCTATATGATGGCACCTTTATTTTTTAATGTGGGTCCTCCATGTGGCGACTGTCGGGAAACGTTTTCCTGGCACCTGCTGGGTTGTGGCTGAAGTGAGTAGCGAAAACCTCCTCTCTTAGAGATTTTTTAGAGTATATGGGCAAGCCACACCCACGATTTTATATAGCTCTCATCCATAACGAATATTTAATACTTAGTTACTTACGAGTTAAGCCGAATTCAGCATGCTTCGCCAGCCAACTCTTTCCTTCGCTAGATAGCGCCAGTTAGAAATTCTAAGCGCTGTCAAGTTCTCCAATATTTAGTCTTTCCATCGGAGCTGAGGTCTGCCTCTTCTGCGTCGTCCAGCAGCGGATTCCGAATATAATATCTTCTTAGCCGGAGCGTGTTCTTCCATTCGCTCGTCATGTCTTAGCCATCGCAGGTGCTGAATTTTAATGCGCTTTACCATGTCGGTGTTACCATACAGCTCTTTCCGCTCACGGTTGTAACTTGTTCGATACTCGCTACCAACGCAAATAGGTCCAAAGATCTTTCGTTAGACTTTTCTCTCGAAAACCCCGAGCATTCTCTCATCTGAGGTGGAAATTGTCCAAGCATCGGTGCCATTCTCAATTGCTTACTTAGCTTAAAGTAGCGCTTGTTAGCAAGAGTGATCCTTCGCAATATCTCCAGGCTGCCGTCGTTACTGATATTAATGCTACTTTTCACTACTTTACTTTACTACTTCAAAAGCGCAGTTGTTAATAGTGACGTGCTGTCCAAAAATAAGATATATTCTCTTTCTTGACGCTAGGTACTGTGTCTTGCCTCTCTTTTCAACTCTAAGAATGCTACACGATAATGTCAATATCGTCGGCATACGTCAACAGCATGACACTTTTGTTTTTGTTGGGTTATACAGCGTCATTTTGCAAAGACGAATGAAATTCGCAGGATTACCGAACTCAGACATTGTTGTGTAGAAGTAATGCCTTACTGGACTGTCGAAAGCGGCTTTATAATAAACAAGTAGATGCTGTGTGTCGATCTGTTTTTCTTGGGTCTTCTCCAGAAATTGGCGCAATGTGATAATATGCTCGATGGCAGATTTACTAGGTCGAAAGCAAGTGAACATTACCTCCGTTCGTTAACGTTTGGCAGGCAGGCCATCAGTACCTGCATCTTTGTTATCTTTCAGCATGGGAATGGCTTTCAAGTACCACTCAGGTACTTGATATTCTTTACTAATCTTTATCTCTTCACCTTGCGTCTTTCTAGCTCTCTTTTCTTGCGCCTGAAAAGCGTCTCTCTGCATTGCCTTTCTCTCTCTTTGTGCCGCTTCTTAACAGATCAGATAGTACATGCACTCAGGGTTTTTCTCTAGGCGGCGTCTTTTTTTGAGATAGTGTCGCGACACCCTCGATTATACCATTCATTCCTCAGAAATAGTAACCGATTGCTTTCTCGGCAGCAGTAGTTATGGAGTGGTATATATCTGTCTTCCGTGAGCATGTACCATCAAGTAGGAAAGTGCTCTTCATAAGCATATTCGATAGTCAAGTGGCGAGCGCATTTGCGGAGTCTGGTGATCGCAGCTTACTGATGTCAAGCTTTCTCTGTGTGGGACTTCGTTTGTTGCTTACGTATATCATCTCCAACAAGTGATTCGAGTCGATGTTGGCACCACGGATCAGTAGATGCGGGAGGTTTTCTCGAGGAGGCTGAATTACCCGATTGTTTGAATAAAGGTTTTTTTTGCATTAAAGTTGCCAAACACGATTTTGATATCGTGGCGGGGCAACGATCATAAGATTCTTCGAGGCACTGAAGGAAGCACTCTCTTTGATCGCATCGTCCTTCTCCTCCGACGGTGCGTGGGCACATATTAGGCTGATGTGAAAAAAGCCCATCCATGGCAATTCCTAAAGAGTGGTGATAGAGCCTTATAATTATCGATGCCATTAACATCAACAAGCTAGAGAGAGACAGCTTCCCTATAGAGGGGTCAGATCTTGCAGGTGCATATCCGTAAAGCGTGGTCCTTATTTCGTTTATGTGGTGCATCAATAAAAGGGGTAATCAGTCGTTTCCGATGTATGCTTCGGTTTTTCATTGGGGGAGAGTGACTGCTCCCAAGCCCACCGCAAAACATCTGAGAAAGGAAATTTTTCCCATGCTTCTCGTGTATTTGAGTTTAATTGTAAAGAAAGTACCAGAAAATCATTATTGATTTCAACTAATACCTGCCGAAGTCTAAGCAATTACAAGGGTAATTATTTATAAAAAATTTTTAATTGAAAGTAATTGTTTAATTAATATGTATTTCATAACAAATATTCATTAAACTGTTATTGCTTTTAATTGAATTTCATTTCCCATTTACTCAAACAAGTACTACAATACCTATTCTTACACTTATCGTTTACTTATATTGAATATTTTCATTTTGAAATAAATGAAATTGTCAAAATCTGTCAAAAGCAACAAATGCATATGTAGGTACGAGTATGTGCCAGTACGTTTATAATAAATAACAAAGCGTCAAAGAAAGTCCTCATACACATTATCTTGATACTTGAGGCACAAATATGTAATGTAATTTTAATTTCCTCTGTGCAAGCCTTGTATAGTTAAGCATTGTCAAAGTCAGCATACGAAATTAATTAAGACATTCATGCATATGCACACACACACACACAAACACACAAACTCACATATGTTTGCAATATATAATGAAAGCACTAAAATTAAGGTGTTCATGTGTATTGACATAATTCACATACATACACAATTATGGGCACATGATAACACAAAGCCGAATGAATGCATTCAAAGAAAAAAAATAAACAAACGAAAAAAGAACCAAGAAAGCAAAAGAAAATCATTGAATATAACATATATACACTCGTATATGAAGTACATAAATGTGAATGCCTGAAAGTGAACATATTTTACATGTATGTAGTATGCAGCTATATGAATTCGTAAAATATATTTTAATTGCGATTTCAATGTAAATGTAATACACATCTTTTTCAATTGTACGCATATAGCTGTGTATTGAGAGGAACGAAAGACTTGTTTCCATTTCCTGAAATAGCAAACAATATAGTATTGTATTGTCGATTAATATGTATCAATTGGTCCACTATTACTACTCCAAGATGTAGTCGACTACGTATCATTTGATATGGAGTACTTCAATTATGTCATACTTAATAAGGAATATGTTACAACTAAGTAAATACTTTATACGTGGATAGCAAAGTGTTAGGCAATTTTGATATCAATGATCAATGAGCTATAGCACAACTACATAACTACTTGTGGATTAGTAAGCACTTATGGTATTCTGGTCTATGGAATATTCACATGTGGTGTTGTCATTGGTCATATATTTTGTAAAATGTACACATTTATTGTAAAAGTATTGTCGATTAAAATACCGCTATATATACAATTGACACTAATATATGGTCTAGTAAAATGAAATCCATTATTTTTGCATTAAATTGAAGATTTTATTTAGCATAGTTAAAATGATCCGATTTAGGTCAATTATGCACCGTTTTGTTCGATAACTTGTTGCCATTTTGAAGGTAATTTCATAATGCCACTCTGATGAAAACCCTCGTCCCTATTGGCAAAAAACTGAGACAGTCGATTTTCACTTAAGGCGAATTTTTCACCAGCAAAATCATTCGCCATAGACAGGATCAGATAATAATCACTTGATGCCAGGTCCGGACTATAAGAACCTGGATATATAAGAACCTGGCCATCGCCAAAGCTGGCCGCTTCTGGGCGATTGCTTCCTTCAGACGGTCCAATTGTTGACAGAACAGGTCCGTATTAAGAGTTTGGCCGTAGGGGAGCAGTTCATAGTAGATGATTCCCTGCAAAAGCTTCCTGACCGTCAATCCTAGCATGGCCACCATTTGCGCCGGCTCACCGTCATTCGACCACGACCGTTTTCGTTTGACGATGTCGTAAGTGACCCGCTTTTCATCACCAGTAACCATCCGCTTCAGAAATGGATTGATTTTGTTGCGATTCAGCAGCGACTCGCAGATGGAAATTTGGTCCATGAGGTTTTTTTTGCGTTAACTCGTGTGGCACCCATACATCGAGCTTCTTTTTGTATCCAACCTTATTTTAATGGTTCCAAATCGTTTTTTGTGCAATGTTTAGCTCCTCGGCAATAGAAACAGTGCTTACATGACTCAGACTCGACGATTTCCATTATTTTATCGATATTTTCGACAATTGACCTTGCGTCTTTGACATCAAAATTACCGGAACGGAATCAACGAAACCAAAATTGGACGTGATTGGCTGTTACAGTATCGAGACTATAAACACTTCACATTTTCAGCCATCTGGCTTGCGTTATCGCCGCTATAGAAGAAAAATTGTAAAATATGGCGTATTTTCTTTTTACTGGTATCCATCTTTGACGCGTGCTCAAACAATACTGAGTCAAACAATCACAAAAATGCCGGAAAAGTTTATTTAGTACGAAATCTTATCTTTCTACCGCCATCTAGCGTAACTTATACAACGCGAGATACAGATTACTAAAGCCATCTATTGGCAAAATAATGGATTTCTTTTTACTACACCTTATAGTAAGGTTATGATGGTCCATTGTATTAACTCCTATAGACAGAATACTGTCCTCCTATACTGGTTGCCTGTATGGCGAGTATGCCTTGAAGTGAAAAATGTTAAGATGATACAATAAAGCGACAACAATGCGATTGCGGATTTAATTGAATAGCATTTACACAATTCCACAACAAAAATAATGGCAACAGTGAATTGTATAAATTTTTTGTTATGAAAGAGATACCGATAAAGCCAAAGGCAGATACTGAAATATCCCAAAAAAAACTTACAATAGTATGAACAAGTTTCTGCGTATATCGTATATAAAATAAAATCAAACTGTTAAGTAATATTTTTTTCTGAAATCGACAACAGAAATTACAAGTGCTATAATAGATAATTTATGCAAAAATTCAATTCAATATGGACTATTGGCTATGGTACTTACTGTGAGTGAGGTAATTAGTGTCTGTGAGTACGAAGACGTTTAAGTATAAACAAAATTTTTAGGAAATAATAATAATAATGATAACGAATTGAATGAATATCATTTCAATAACAAAATACATACAAGAATACAGGAGATGCAGGAGGTCCACCCATAATCGTTCCATAATTTCATTCGTAGAAATTCAAATTCAATTAGATTTGCTTTGAAAAAGATTTAAAATGTTATTTTATATTTTACGATACTATCAGTACTGATAGAGCATTCAGTGATAACTTAAAACTGAATCCGAAGCATTTAGTATCGCATCAATACATATCATGCGAAGGACAAATCTGTTGCTATGTATCAGATGATATTTCTAAAACGCTGCTTATTCATAAGGCGAGCCATTTAAAAAAAAATATGATCACCGGGTTGTACAACCAAAAATCATTTTGGAGTGAATGCAAAAGGTTTTACCAGAAATTGCAAGAGCTGACAAATCTTTAGTACTTGATCCTTTCATTGGAGGTTCCGAATTTCAGCACCGTTTTGGCTGGAGTCCAATATTGTCAAATTCAACTTTCATGAAATTTTGACAAATTTCAGTAGCAGCTTCGAACGAATGAACGAACTTGCTTCATCCATAAAAAAAAAAATCAAGGCGATCTCCTTACTTCTCAATCCTTTGGTTTTGACCGAGCGTGGTGGCGTAGTAGATATTACAAATGCATATTTTTCGTTGCGGTGCGCCATGTTGTTCGATTTTGCGCAGTGTGTATAGCCTCATCTTGTAGGTGACCTTCCTCGTCTTCTACCTCCTTTGCTTACTTTGTGCTCCACAACCAATTGCTCCAAATGACCATATCTCCTAGCCACATGTCCAAAATTTGTCAGATATGAATTGTAGATGATTTTTCATGAGTCTTGCCTTTACATTTAGCTCTTCAAGTACAGAAATGTTCGTCCGATGAGCAGTCCATGGAATTCTTAGTTGACGAATCATGGATATATGCGTATAAACCGGAAACAAAATAGCAATCGACCGTGTGGGTGTTCCAAGACGAGTAAAAACCAACAAAAGTTGTTCGGGCCCGCTGCACATCGAAGTAAATGGTCGCCAGTTTCTTCGGCCGAATGGATCATGTGGCCACTGTTCCACTTGAGCGACGTAGGGCGGTCAATTCTGAGTAGTATAAAACCATTTGATTGCCGGAAGCCTTCAGAGAAATTCGCAAAAGTAACCGTCAAAGACGAATCATTCTCCATAATGCGAGCTCTCACCCATCTCATCAAACAAGTGAATTTTTGAGCAGTCAAAACATCGAATTGATGACTCATCCTCCGTACAGTCCGGATTTGGCACCCAATGTCTTCTTCTTGTTCCTGAATATCAAAGGTAAACTGCGTGGTTAACGATTTATGAGCGCCAAAGAATTCACATAGTTTAGTATGGAAGCGCTTTCATTTGGATATTGGACATTTTGCAATGGATAATTACTCAATAGAATATCCATAGTAATTCAAAGCGACACATCCTAGATGTGTCATAAATTTATTGAAAATAACAAAGCAACAAAATGGAGTTTACTGCATGTTTTAAAAACAGAAACGCCTAAAAGTAGACTATAATATATTATGTGTGTAAATGCCACTTAAAATGCAATAAAGTTGAAATTGACATACATATAAACTCACACAAAGTGAGTCGGAAGACATAGTGTCCCAGAGCTATTGAAATTGAAATTGTTTAATGTAGCGCCACAGATAAAACAACATGGACAACAATATAAGTACTACTTTCAGTCAGTAGATAGTCAGTAAAAAGAAAGGGAGACGGGAGTGAGAGTGAAAGAGCAAAAGAAAAAAAAAAAAATGAATACGAAATAAACGAAAAACTCCTAAAGGTATACAACGAAATAATGTGTGTCCACCCATGTCATCGCCAACATCAAGTAAATGTATTGCTATTATCGTTGTCGTTTGCTGTTCGCGCATTTCAAAACAATTTTTGGTTTCATGCAAAAACTGTCCGTACACTTTACCAATGGCCTCAGGATGCAACCAAGTATAGCATCAAGTGTAAAGTAAAATACTCGTACATACAAAACGAACTCCCACTCGTGTCTTGATCAACACGAAACGTGCGCGCCTAAATGAATTTTAAAAGCTTTTACACACTAAACTCTGGTGCGAGGTTCACATTATTCTACAAAATGTTATCACCCATCACCACCAAAAATGTTCATAAAATTTATTTTCAAAGCGATAATTTTGCACACAAAAAAAAAAAACAAAAACAAAAAGAAAATAGAATAGACTGTCGGCGAATTGTATGTCAGTATATAGGTGATGCTGTAACCTTTCTCAGATAGATGGTCGATAAGAATAGGGTCGTTCAAAGATGTTGAGTATTTATTTCAAGGAAATCATACATATCTTACATACAAATGCATTGACAATCGTAATAAAGAACATTGCTGAATATGCAAATACATTTGAGTCTCTTTGTTGACTTAATTCATTTAGTATCGCGTAAGAGGTTCCTTTAGCTTCTATCTAAGGTAGGAATAACTTAAATATAAAAAAAAAAAATCACATGCGGTAAGTTTTAACTCGGACAGAAAGATTTTCATCACAAAAAAATATACTCGTACATCATTGTAGTTGACCTTTAATGAGCTTAAACACCAGCACCAATTATTTTATTTCTTAGCGCGCATTATCCACAAGGAAATAAATGATGACATTCGTGGTGGTGGTGGTGGTTGAGATGATGATGATGGCAGCACGATTGCCTGTGAATATCTCTATCAAAATCTTATTGTTCGCATTGTCTTTGCTTCTGCTGCTGCTGCTGCTGACTGCCCAATTCAAGTGTCATTTATCTGTAAAGTGTTAATTTTTTTTTGTTCTTGTTCTTGTTCTTTCATTATTTCATTTCGTTTCACTTTGAACAAGTTGTTGTTGTTGTTGTTGTTGTTGTTCTTTTAATTCGTACGTAGACTACTACGCCTTTACCATTTTCTACTCGATTAAAATGTAAATTATTATTCACTTTGTGTTTGGTTGGGAAAAAGAAAAAAGACGATGTGATACAACAACTAGCCGTCTTCTATTACGTAATGCCCTTGCGTTTATGCCTTGACTTTTGTACACCATTTTTCGAGTAAATTAAATCGTTTATTGGTGCTATATGACAATTGGGATCATTTAGATTTTAATTAAAATTTACTGACTGCAGTTAAATGATAGTCGATTTAGTTTTTCAACTTTTGAGTGGCATGAAATTATTAATTTTTCTAAATAATCGAAGTAGTGCTAAAGAAAATACAATATATAAAAAATATATAGTATTTAAATCACATATGTCAAATTCGATAAGTGCTCGAGCCATAAATTGCCGACAATATACTGATTATATACTGATTATATTAAACACATAACGAAAACTGGACTATTTTTTTGAGACTTCATGCAATTCTCTCAGCTAAATCTGGAAAGACACACCACTATCTATCCAGCAAAGAAGCGAACTCTAATACAGGGGTTGGATTGCTTTTTGAATTGTCAAGTTAAAAGAGAAGAGACTTTCATTGCGCTCGGTATTCAATCGGTAATCAATAGCAAGAATCAAAGAGACACTCGGCAATATATGTATAAAGTGACACTGGTTTGGATCAGAAAGAATATTGATATCCTAAAGTAGTGGAACTGTGTCCGCCAATATCTAAGAGCTTGATGGGGAAATTGTAAGGGCTATGATGGGAGTGACGGCATAAAGCAACGAATTAATCTTTAATCCTTTAAATAATGTTTAAATGCCAAACTTACTGTGGAGTAGTTGAGGGACCATCATAGGAAGGAAGGGTCAAATTTCGTCATCTAATTAATCTTCACACCAAATTAAATGAGACTTCGAGTCCATACAAACCCACTAATATTGGATTTAATTGCGAATCCCATCACCTTCACCGTCTGAAGAGAAAATCTACAAAAGATCTCTTATGCTAATACACCATTGGGTGTATACCATAAATGGATGTACATGGAATCCAAGGCGGTCGACTTCAAGTTTGTATCATATTTGTTTACCAATGCCTTCCTTATGTCATTCATTCGCTTTAACCTCACATTATGGTAACTATCGGCATCTTTCGAATGTTAATGACCGAATGTAGAAACCGAGCGAGAGCTGGTTCAGATATTGCAAACTTGGCGAACCTCAGAACTCTTCGAGCAACTTTTAGCTCGACAAACCGAATCGCATTTCATTATCCTGGCTGTCCCACATCAACGGGGCCTATGGGAAACTGCAGTAAAGGCGCGTGCTCGACTATTGACCATAGAAGCGATACAGATACATTGTTGGCAGAGACAGGTGCAATCCTCAAACCACGTCCATTATGTGACCAAAGCGCGGACCCTCTTGATTTAAATCCTCTTACACTCGGGCATTTACTAATTGCAGAAGCCTTGGTTCCGACTCTAGGTAAGCAAATTCCAGTGGAACGGCCGGAGAATCTAGAAATTTTGGAAAAATAGTTATTTCCATGAGCTTCAACAGCATCTCAAATGACGGAAGGCTAGGGAAAATATGAAAGATAGGCTACTTGGTGGCCACTACAAATGAAGGTACACCGGCGACTTTATGGAAAACGGGACGAATGACGACATTGAATCCAGGCAGCGATGGGTTAGTTCGCAATGTATCTATTTGGACTAGTCACAACACTATTCGCCGCCCTTTACAGAGGCTTTGTATTCTACCATTAGAGATGGAGAGCAGTATCGATCGAGCTGCGAAGAAAAGTGGAGTGAAGCGAGTGTGTAAAGATGGCGTGGAAGATACAGCCAGCAAATACAATTTATGTACATTTATTATGGACACGCAGCATACAGATGCACATGCACATACACAAGTATTGATAATCACATTTTCCAAATATTCACAACGATCGATTGAGCAGCGGAGTGAAGCGGTTGTGCGAAAACGGAGTGGAAGATAAGTCAGGAAATAGTATAAATGTTATAAGTAATTGTAACCATAAACTATTTTCAAATATTTATTGTGAACGTGTTTAGGAGATCTCAGTACAAATTATTTATGGATTTTCAAGGTAGAGTGACTTTGATTTTTTTTCAGTGTGAAATAGTTCTTGTTTTGTATTTATCGTTAAATCTAAAGTGTTTTTGTTCTTTCCTGAGAATATATATATGTACTCTTCCTTGTTATTATTTTATATTTTTATTTCATTTGAAGTTTATATCAAATGAGAATTATATTTTTTCACAAAATTAATTTCAATTCTTATCTCTCTGTCTGTCAGTCAATGTTAATTTTTCCAGTACCTTCCATCATTAGGTTTATTGAAATATTATTTGTTTTATAAAATTAATTTAATTATTCCTGTCACAATCTATTGTTTCTTGCCCCTTTTAGTACCAGCCTATTCGTGTCTTATGATAATTTACTTTAAAACCATTTGAGAATTATACCTATACAAATGGCTGTTTTACAATATGTTGTGAAAAAAAAAAAATATATGATATAACATAAATTCTTTTGTTGTTGATGGCAATTGTATTGATGTTTCGCAAATAAAATATGAATAAACAATTAAAATTTCATACATATTTGATTTCGTTTAATCTATCGTTTTACATCGTTTCTATTTTCCAATCACCACAAATGATAACCAAAATAAAAACCAAATTATACACGTTTTATAATTGAATTTAATTAAATTTTTTTTTTTCCACATTTTAGGTGGAGGTGTTGACATGAGCAAATATATAAATTGATAATATCTAATATATTCGTAGTATAAGCAAAAGCAAAGTCACGTGTCGTAGGCACTAAAATGGGGAGTGCCTTATATGAAATAAAAAAAAATATATATAAGAAGAATTTTAACCGCAAGTATTCCTCATAGTTACCCACATAGAGTACAACAAAATTGCTGATGTAGAAAATAAAGCGCAACAAATATTTCAACATGTTTAGAGCATATTCTTTGTTATACAGGGTGATTTTTTAAGAAGTCGATAGTCGATAGTCGATAGAACGATCTACATAATGCAATGTTTTAAGGTGATTTCATGTTAATGTTGACCGCGGCTGAGCCTCAAATGATTCATACGCTGGGTCCAATTTTGACATACTCTCTCCAACATATCGGCCGGTATCTCACGAAGAAATTCTTTAATATTGGCTTCCAGTGCGTCAAACATTGCGGGCTTGTCGCTATAGACCTGAGACTTAGCATAGCTCCACAAAAAATAGTCTAAAGGCGTTAAATCGCACGATCTATGTGGCCAATTGTTCGGCCCCAAACTTTTAAATAAACTGCTCACCGAACTCGACTCTCAATTGGGCCATTGCTTCACTGCGGTGTGGCATGTGACAGCGTCATGTTGAAACCACATGTCAGACAAGTCCAGCTCTTCCATTTTGTACAAAAAAAAAGTTTGTAATCATCACAAGGAAGCGCTCGCCATTCACAGTAACGTTCCTGCCTTCGTCGTCTTTGAAAAACTATCGTCCAATGATGCCACCGGCCCATAATCCACACCATAGAGTGCATTTTTCGGGATGCATTGGCAGTTCTTGCAATGCTTTTGGCTGCTCTTCACACCAAATACGGCAATTTCGATTGTTCACGTATCCATTCAACAAGAAATGAGCTTCGTCGCTGAGCACAAGAAATTGCACGATGCACTTTCTCAACCGAGCATTAATTTTAATAATAAAATTCCATAATCTGCAAACATTGTTCGTTGGTAAGTCGATTCATGGTTAAATTATAGACCAAACTGAACATGTTTGACAGTAATATGTTACACGAAAACAGCTGAGCTGCCGAAAACAGTGTTGCCAAAAATAAAGTTGCTAAAAAATCACCATCTACACTACCCCATTGGCATATCGCTCATTTGCTGCAAGACCGGCATAAATCAAAAAACGTGATTTTTGAGTTAATGCTGCAGAATTGTTCGTTATATCATACTTCATGTTGAGTGAAAAATTCATATGAATACCTCTTATATGCTCCGCTTGAGAAGAGATTTTTTTCCGTGTTTTCCGTGTACGGTTGGAGTCAGTTGAAAACTTCTAACGCGTTTTATGGAAAATCGATTTTTTTGACTTATGCCGGTCTTGCAGCAAATGAGCGATATGTACTGAAAGTATGTGATTCTCCATTTGCCAAGATAACACATTGGCGTGAATAATATAATCGCGGCACACTTCATTACATGTAGAATATTTAACAGCCGCGGTTAGTACCCACCCACGGTAAGAAGTGAAAATAAATGCACGCAAACATATTTATTGCCCCAACAGAAATATGCAAATACAAAAAAAAAAAAAATACCCCAAAGATACACCCCAACTTCTTTCATTTGTAATTGTAATTCTTTTGCATATGGCCAACTTAATGCAGAAAAGAAAATTTAGAAAAAGAAAAAGAAATATGAAAAAGAAAAAACCATTTAATTCACTTGTGCATGGAATGTG